>OX596236.1:13356695-14563882 GCA_951394345.1 Salicornia ramosissima | reverse complement strand
ACTTTTTATTTTATAGGTACCAACTTTTGATTATTCACCAGTAGCACGAACTATTACATAAAGTTGCAACGATAGGTATGGATGACCTATAAATTGCAGCAACATTTAGGTGATATACCTATCGTTGCAACTTTATATAATAGTTCGTGCTGCTGGTGAATAATCAAAAGTTGGTACCTATAAAATAAAAAGTGCAATAGTTGGTACCTATTAATGCAATTATTCCTATAAAAAATGATAAATATGATAAATATTAGGATTTTCACATTAGAAGGATAGTATATACTTATTAAACTGGACATCCTTAACACATACAACAGCATCATCTACTTTCTTTGTCTCAGGATCGACAATCACCCAATTGCCGTGTTCATCCTTCTCATGTAATGAGCACCACCAATCGCAGGCACGATCATCATTTGTAGAACTTGGGTAAAGACCATCTTCCTTCCATTGTCTTCTCTTTTCCTCGAAGGTTTTTGGTCCCAAATGTTGGTAAAACTTTCTCTTTTTCGCATTCTCGGATGCTTTCTTAGATATTTTCTACAAAATACAAAATATAAACAAATAATAATTGTATTTGAATTGTATTTGAATTGTAAACTAAGAAGCTTACAAGTTGTTTATCAGCTTCTCTCCTTGACTTAAACACATCCCAAGCTTCTTTGGTTATGTGATGCCAAATTTTATATGGCATCTTTTTGGGTGGTTCGACAGAATCTTCTATTACATTCCCCTCTCTTTCTCCCCGCTTCTTTTTTGCAGTTCTTGGTCTTGATAAAGTGATCCACCCGCTCACCAACTTACCCTTAAAATCTCGACATCTTTGAGCAACACCGGAGAGAAAGACTTTCTTCTTTGCCTCATTTTCTTCGATGTGAAACAGATTCTATAACATAAAGGGAAAAAATAGAATATTAGAAAGTAAATTAAATTGTAATTGATTCAAAACATATTTTATTTTTACTTACCATTGTACCTTCCCACATACTTCTCTTCAATCCATCGGGAACCTCATCCCATGTCATCGCAATGTTCAATTTGCGTATGGAAAGACCAACATGTTTCCCATACATTCTCCGCCACCTACCACACGGCTGACCACGCTTATCATACCAAGGTACATGGGTTTTTTGAAATTAAGACCCTTTGTCGGGCCCCTTCCTTTTGGATTATTCGGGCCCCTCTTCTTGTGTGGCCTACTAATTTGTTTGGCTTTATCACCAACCTCTTCTGTAACATCATTTTGAATTGGGGGAGCTTCATTGGATATCTTTTCTAATTCGTCCACCTTACAATAAAATTGTTCCATAGCAATTTCTTCGGGCTCTCCTTGATCGGGCTCCTTTCCAGCGTCATACAAAGGATCATCAGAGTTGGATGAATAACTGCCGCTTCCACTACTAGTAGAAGGCATATTCTCGTTATCACCCATGGCGTAATAGTGCCTGTGAATTTATAAAACAAACCAAAATACATGAATAATTAATAATAACAATAACAACAACATATCATAATAACAACACATAATCTATAATAACATTATAATATTAAAAAAGAGATGCATACATATGATCTAAAAAAGTATATACCTCCATACTATTCCACTAGGCCTTCCATGTGATCCACACGCATATAACTTATATCCTCATCACCATCATTAGCTACAATGGTAGAAGGGCATGTGAAAGCCGGGACATCCTCAAATGCATCATACTCTTCCTCATTGTCAACATCGCCAATTCCAAGAATACTCCTTTTGCCTTGTAATACAATGGACCATTTCTTATTAGCAGGGTCGGTAACATAGAAAACTTGCTTAACTTGGGTTGCTAGAATGAATGGCTCCTCACCCTCACGCATACGACCCATGTCAACCAAAGTAAAGCCACATGTTTCGTCCTTTTTTATGCAACGTCGATTGTTCTCGACCCACTTGCAGCCAAAAAGGCCAACCTTGAAATCACAATAGTCAAGCTCCCAAATTTCTTGAATTCGCCCATAGTAGAAATCTTTCTCAGTAGCGTACATTGTAGATGAAGCTAATACAGAGACACCACTATTTTGCACTGACGATGACCTATTATCATGACTCTCGGTCCAAAAAGTGTATCCATTCACATCATAACCATCATAGGTGTTGACTCCTTCACGAGGACCATACACTAGCCACTTAATGGTGGATGATACAGTATCATCAAGTCCATTCATTATCCGGTTATGAAACCAATCAACAAATGTTTTGTTATGCAACTGCATCAATGCATCACTTCCCTTTGTAGGATATTGAGAACGTAACTCATTCATATGCTCATCCAAGTATGGGTGAACTTCAATAACATGATGTAACACAAACAAGTGAGCCTTTAATAATCTATCCCTAGAAGGTGTGATCAATTTTGGCCCAGATGTCCCCTTGCCTTCAAGTCTCCCATCATGTCGAGATGTTGGCAGTCCAATAGGCTCGGCCGTACGCAAATACTCTGCTATGAAGTTACCAACTTCCTCAGTCACTGTTCCTTAAATCATACTACCTTCAGGTTGTGCCAGATTCCTGACTTTGTCTTGTAAGCTACGCATTTCTCTCTCAAAAGGGTAACACCACCTCAAAAAAAACGGGACCACACAACTTTATTTCACGAACTAGATGGAGAACAAGATGAGGCATTATATCAAAGAAGCTAGGAGGAAAAAACATTTCAAACTTACACAAGGTCTTAACCACATCGGCCTGAAGAATATCAAGTTTGTCGGGGTCAAGCACTTTGCTGCATATTATGTTGAAAAATGAGCACAATTCAGTGATAGCTACTCTCACATGCTTTGGCAATATCGAACGTATCACAATGGGTATGAAAACTTGCATCATAACATGACAATCATGGGATTTCATGCTTCCTAATGCCAAGTCACCACTTAAGGAAACAAATCTCTTCATATTTGAGCAATATCCAGTTGGAACCTTAATGTGGTACAGACACTCACAAAATGCTCGCTTTTCTTGTCTTGACATTATGTAGCAAGCTGGTGGCATTCTTAGCTTTTTCTTCAACCATAACTTTTGTTTTCCCCTTTCTCGTTCCCTTACCTTTACCCTTACCCTTCAGTTTGGCCTTGCCCTTTTTTGCCCCTTTTCCCTCAGACTCGATGCCCTCTGATTCAATCATTCCTTTCTTTTTCTTTTTAGAACCCTTTCCTGAGGCCAAAGTTCTTGACGAAGCCCGATTCTCTTCAGATAATTTCTCGTCCTTTTGTCATCCTTTGTCTTGTTTGGAATGTTCATAAGTTTCCCAAGAAGCGAATCACACACGTTTTTCTCTATGTGCATAACATCCAGACAATGTCTCACTTGTAGATCTTTCCAATAAGGAAGTTTTCAAAAAATAGACTTCTTTTTCCAAAGTCTTAATTTCTCTTCATTGTTATTATGAATGACATTCTCCCCTTTACCAAATTTCGTATCAACATCTTTAACCTGGTCATAGACCTCACTACCTGTCAATGGTGCCCGCATTCGACGCTCTTCAACACAACCATCAAATGCCTTCTTCTTCTTTCGGAAAGGGTGATTGGGGGGGAGGTATCTTTGATGAGGCATGTAAACATGTTTACTCCACTCTTTAATATACACCTCACTCATATCATCTATACAAATCGGACATGCTTTCTTACCTTTGGTTTTGTACCCTGATAAGTTGCCATAAGCTGGAAAGTCATTGATGGTACAGAAAAGCATCGCCCGTAATGTAAACATCTCATTCTTATACGCATCGAACACTCTAACCCCCTCATCCCACAACTTTATCAAATCATCAACAAGGGGTTGAAGGTAAACACATATGTTATTTCCCGGCTGTTTGGGCCCAGATATAAGAAGAGACAGCATGATGTACTTGCGTTTCATACACAACCATGGAGGCAAATTGTATATCATAAGAAGCACTGGCCATGTACTATGCTTACTACTAAGACTTCCGAATGGATTCATCCCATCTATACACAATCCAAGCCTCAAATTTCGATCATCACTCGCAAATGTCTTATGCAGCCTATCGATGTTCTTCCACTCGGGAGAGTCAGCGGGATGCTTGAGCAAACCATCTTTTTTCTTCCATCAGCATGCCATCTCAAATTCTTAGCATCCTTTTTTAATGAAAACATGCGCTTTAATCTCGGTATTATAGGAAGATACCACAATACCTTAGCAGGGGGGCCTTTCTTATCACCTGCCCCTTGACGCTTGTAACGCGACTCCCCAAACTTAGGAAACTTGTCCAAATTTTCATATTCATTTTGGAACAACACAGAATCATTTGGACAAGCATGAATCTTTTTATATTCTAAGCCAAAGGGGCACATCAGTTTCTTGGCATAATAATTTGACTTGGGAAGCTCGTTACCTTCGGGAAACATTTCACTTAGTTCTTCAAATAAAGCAGTGAAACCAGTGTCACTGAAGCCGAACCTTAACTTGATATTATACAATGTCAGTACAACTGAAAGTTTGGTAAACTTTTCGCACCCAACATACAATGGCTTCTGAGAAGCCTCATTCAAAGATTGGAAAACACGATGATGTTTTCCCAAATAATCCTCAACCCCCTCCATCATCTCTTCAAGATAATCTCTTTCATCATCATTTGATTTGTCATCGCTCTAATCATCTTCACAATCATCATTACCAAATTCATTCTCAATGTTACAATCTTCCTCATGTACTTGAAATGTGCATTCTTTCTCATCATGACCATCAGTCAAAGTGCGGTTCCCTTCATAAACTCCCTCCTCACCATGCCACACCCACACTTGGTATTGAGGCCTAAACCCGTTGCGAATCACATGCTCCCTAACAATGTAAATTGAATTGACCTAACCTACATTGTCACACTTGGCACAGGGACAATAAAACCCATCAGCTCCCGTCTTAGCTTGGTTTTCTAAGGCTGAATTAGAAAATTCAGCCAACCCATTCAAGAATTCATCTGATGTGGTAGACCCACCATACATCCAACTACGATCTTTTCCCATGCAAATTAAATGACCTCAAACTAAACACATGTTAATGTTGTCTCAATCAGTAAAATATATATATATATATAGACACATCACACAAAAAAGCTAAATATGGATGTAGTCCAAAGGGTCCTTATCACTCCAACCTAATCCATCCTTGGACATCTAATCCCACTAGTGAATGTATTTATTTTTTTATGCACAAACTTGTTATTTACACAATTATTATTACAAAAAATCTTACTTTAAAAACTAAACTTTACTACTCAAATCTATGCAATTAATAATGACATCATACTAAACACATTATTTCAACATAAAAAATTGCTTGCATTTAACTACATCCGATGAGATCTTCAAACACGCTAACAAAACTATCCTACTGTGCATCAAATTGAAACCCAAAAAAATAGGGCAAAATTTACAACAATAACAGGGCTAAAAAACCAATCAATCATATTATAAAAACTCATCAAAACAGAATTTAAACAAATTAATTAATTAATAAAAAAATTACAATTATATAAAAAAAAACACAAGCCACCCAATTAGACCCCTTGCAATCAGCCATAACCCACCTTGACCCCAGCCACTGCCCCGCCTGGCCTTGACCCCATCCACCGCCACCCCAGCCACTGCCACCCCTTGCCCCCAGCCGCCACCCCTTGCCCAACCACCACATTTGCACCCCACCACCCGAATGACCCAAAACCACCACCACCCAAATCCCCACCTGCTCAAAACCCTATTCGAACCACCCAACCCCAAATTAGGGCAAATAGATTGAAAAAATCGAACAGAGAGAGAGCAAGTTTGCAGCAATTATAGCTTAAAGGTTGAAATTATACCTTAAAGGGAGAGAAGAGCAGAGCATAAGTTCAAAGCAGAGCACAAGTTCGAAGCACGAGCAGAGCAGCTCGACAGAGAGCAGAGCAGACGCGACAAATTAGAAAAGTTCGAAGCACGAGCAGAGCAGAGAAATTCGAAGCACGAGCGGCGGCGCCGGAGGCAGCAACGGTGAAGGCAGGAGGAATTGATGGTGGAGGAATGGAGATGGAGAGTCGCGTATAAGTAGCAGAGGAAGAGAGGTAAATTGAAAATGTTAGGTTTTGAATTTTTTTTACACGAGTTATATTATTATATCAGTTTTATTTTGTAATTCACATGATGCGGTTGTTTATAAAACCGCATCTTCTGAAACTTTTTTTTTGGATTTTTGTATTTAAAAGATACGGTTTATAAAAAAACCGCATTATTTGATATGCAGCAAAAGAATTTTTTTTCTACTAGTGCTATAAATCTAATTTAGATGGTAATACGAATAAATATATATAGCAACTATGAACCTAATTTAAATATTGATTAATTCGTTTGTTAAATATAATGACCAGATCTATAAATCTTATTATTGTTCTCGTTGTCGTTATAGTTACTACTATTATTATTGTTATATTATTCATATCAATCATCATCATCATCATTATCATCACTCATTAGTATCATTATCAATTCATTGTTCTTGTTATTACTAATTGCTATCAATATTGTTATCATCGTTGTTGTCTTCAATTCATTATCATCCATCATCAAATTGATTGTTATAATAAGCTCATAAAAATTTATTAATGTATCATCATAAATTCATAATCCATCCCCATCATCCATGTAATCATCATCATCATCATCATCATCATCATCATCCATGACCATCTGTCATATTAGTCATTAATATCCATCATCGTCATCATCATCCATCATCAACATCCATCACCATTCATGTACATCATCACACATGATCATTATCATCATCCATCTCCATCCATTATCAATGTCATCATCACATACCATCACCATACATCATTGTTATTACAATTACTCATTGTTATTATCAAGAAATGGGCAAACTGGCAAAGCAATGGCGCATCAATCAACAATAATCACCACCAATATCATTATCATTATCATTATCATCAATTCCTCATCATCGTCAACCATTAATCCATTATAATCACCATCACAATAATTCACTTCGTAATTCATCGTCAATAGAAATTTAAAATCAATGAAATATCATATGAAACGAAAGCGTACTTAACAAATGTATAAGAGACAAGTCATGTTGTGCTAAATACTAATGGAAGCATATGAAACGAAATCATAATGAAGTCAGTAAATCATGTTGTTCAAGTCATTCAATTGTAGTGAAGTTACTAAATCGTAATCAAATTATATTGAATCAAAGAATACTATAGTACGTATGTACTTAAGCATACTAAAGCACATACTAAATAAAATATTTGACACGAATAATTGAAATATTTGCTCGAGGATTATCTACATTTTATAGATAAGTCATTGCCTCAGTGATACCTATAATATGATTGCATTTTTAATAATATGATTGTATAGAAAATAGAAGGATATTTAGTTATAGTAGTATGATACTTTGTCTTAATTAATATTATATGATGTCTTGTTTTATAGTATATATGATTTAATGATAGAACATTGTGATGTATTGTCTCTATATATGATAATGATGTTATATAGTATCGTATCAAATTAAAAATTGTATGCATTCTATTATACAGCTACAATACTACTCCCTCTGTCTACTATTATTTGCTCTAAACTCTTTTTGGGTGAATGTTAAGGAAGAATAGTTTTTTTGTCTTCTAGTGTATTACATGGGTACTTTTGAGGGTATAAATTAAATGTCATTAATGTGGTAAGAGGGAAATAAAAAAAGTGTGATTGTAAGAGTATAAATTAAATGTTTTTTTTAGAGGTGAGTCATATAAAAAAAAAAGAAATTGAGCAAATAAATTTGGACGGATAAAAATGGAATATGGAGCAAATAATAGTGGACGGAGGGAGTATATGATTTGTTGCTTTTATAGTATGATTTATTCATAAAATAGTATGATGTATTGAATATCTATAGTATAAGGATGGTGCTATATAGTCCCTCCTCATACCCCAACTATCTTACGCATATATCATATATTATACATATCATATATTATTAACTTTGTATTAGATAAAAATAAATAGACTCAAATCTTATTATTGTTCTTGTTCTTGATATTGTTACTACTATTATTGTTTTTATATTATTCATATCAATCACCATCATCATCGTTATCATCGGTATCATCATCATTTCCGTGTTGTTATTGTTGTTGCTAATTGTTATCATTATTGTTATGACTATTATTATCGCAAATTCAGTAGTATTACCCATCATCATCTTGACCATCATTTACACCCAATAATTATATTCGATACACACTTACACATTTACACCTAATATTAGTACAAGGATAAATTAATCTAAATATAAATTGAAACATATATAATAAATAACATTAACATGTACATTAACTAAATAAACAACTAAATTAACCCATTGTAAGGCAAAACACTTCAATAACTAAATCGAATGTGATCCGACCATATTGTTTGGGGGAAAACGCGAGAAAAATTTGTTAAACCCATTAATAATCGATATCTACCTCGAACAAAACCGTTACAGATTCCTTACAAAACTGATAATGACTATAATGTAACTGAATATAATCATGGAAAAATTGCTTTTATTAATCCGAAGTTTGACCCATCTCCGCTCCGAATTACTTTTTATTTCTAGATAATCCCTAGTTTAGGGGGTATCTCTACTCATTGGTTTGGGGTGATGGGGAACCTGATGAACTGGTTAAAAATGCTTGTGGGGCCCACCATTTAATGGTTTTTGGGATTTTTTCTATTAAAATAAAACAAAACAAAAAACAAAAACCCTTTACCTTTACCTTTTAGAAAGAAAAACAAAAAAACCAGTCTTCTCCATATCAACATCAGTCATCTTCATCTTCCCCAGCCACCCACCCACCGACCACCCCCACGGCCACCTAGCCCCAGCCTTAGCCCTAGCCCTAACCCAGCCGACCCCCTACCATGATCATTAGATGTCACTTCTAAACCAACCTTCATCTTCATCATCATCCGTCATTATCTTCATCATCAACTACCACCATGTATGTTCATGGCTGGGATCGTGGGTGGTGAGTGCGATTTTGTGGGTTAGGGTTTCATGGTAGGGGATGGATTGGGGCTAGGGCTAGTGTGTGGGTGGGTGCGATTTCGTGGGTTGGTGTTTTGTGTCTGGGGTGGTTGGTGGGGTTAGGGCTAGTGTGTGGGTGCGATTTCGTGGGTTGGGGTTTTATGGTTGGGATGGTTGGCGGGGCTACGGTTGGGTTGGGGCTAGAGCTAAGATGGTCGGCGGGTGGCTAGCGAATTGGGGGTGGCTAATGGGTGGCTGGAGAATTTTTGGGAAATAAAATAATTTTTTGTTAAAATAATATATATTTTAATTCATATTAAAAATGAATTTAATAAGTAATTAAAGGAGTTAATTACTTATTAAAGAGTCAAACTAATTAATGGCGGGTCCCACATGCTTTTAACTTGTTCAGCAGGTTAACAATGGGTTAAGGACTAATGAGTGGAGATACCCCTAAACTTGGGATTATTCACAAATGAAAAGTACTTCGGATTAATGAGTGGAGATGAGTGAAACTTCGGATTAATAAATATAATTTTTCCTATAATCATTTACAATGAACTGGTAATAACTGAAATCGTAGGATAGAACTGTGTTTAACCATAATGTAAACTGAATACAATCAGAACTGTTAATTATATCAACCATTCACAATGAACTAACAACAACTGAAATAGTAAGGGTAAAATCAAAGACCAACCATAACATTGAATACAATCGGAATCGTTATATCAATCGTTCACTATGCCCAGACAATAATTGAAATCGTACAGGTAAAACCGAAGACGAATCATAACGGAAATGATTTGAACTGAAAATAAAAATAACTGCAACGTTTGATGTGCTGATTTGTTTGTTGCAAATAACTTATTACACAGATATTAGAAAAGCTAGATATATATTTACACAGATATTAGAAAAGCTAGATATATATTAACTTATTACAACGTGGGATTATAAAAAACTGTATTACGATCCTTTCCTTTTCTTTTTTTACAACATGCATTTCTATTCTACGATTTTGACACATAATTTATTGTTAATATAAAAATCCAAAATGACACCCTATTTTATCCCTTGTTATATACTCCACCACCATTAATTTAGAAAATGGACTCTGCATTTTTTTTAAGGAAAAATATAGATAATCTTCACCGTATAAAAAAAACTACAAAACAAGATTACTAGTTAGACTAATACTCTCTTTGTCCATATTTAATTGCTCTATTTACTTTTAGGGTCAATTTTTTTAGAATGTTCTAGAAATTGCTTTGTAGTGCAAAAGTGAATCATGGATGGATGGATGGTAAAAATGTAAGTACATGGAATAATTAGTAACTAAATTATGGACGTATAAGTATAAAAATATAGACGTAAGTGTAGGCCATGTTACCAAAATAGAATTGAAGCAAATAAATATAGACAGCAAAAAAAAAAGGAAAATCGAGCACTTAAATAAGTACGTACAGAGGAAGATAATAGCTACTGAATTAAGCTTCCTTGAAAAAGTCAGGCATATCCGGTTTGAACATCTTGGGCATCTTCAAGTCATCACTTACACAAGAAACATCCCTATTAGTACTCGCACTAGTATTATTACTACCAACACCTCTTCTTGTAGTAGCAGCAAATCTAGAAGCAGCAACAATAGTAGCTCCTAAAGAGTGCGCACTGTTGTTATTATTATTATTATTATTATTATTATTATTATTATTATTATTATTATTATTATTATTATTATTATTATTATTATTATTATTATTATTATTATCATCATCATCATCATCATTAGATTGTTGTTCAAGAAAAGCCAACTCTTTTTCCAAACATCTTTTCCGAAACCTTCTCCAAGCAGACTGAATATAACAAGCACCCCACATACGCCACTGATGTGAATTGTACCGAAAAGCATCCTGTAAAGCCTTGCTATGAAGTCGCTTAAACTGAGTTGAAAAGAATCGGAGATCGTCAGCGACTAACGCAAAGGCTTCAACTTCAGTAAGAGCTTTTACGCTTCGGGTTGATGATGGGAGGCTTAGGGTGTAGGCGTTTGGAAGGAGGGCCCATGTTAAGAGTTCTTCTCCACAGAAATCGCCCGGTCTTAATGTGATGGAGTTGAAGAATCCTGTCCTTCCTCCCCCTGTCGTCGAGCTTTCGAGTTGTCCTCGGATTATGAATAACATCTCGTCTACAGGGTCGTCTTCTCGCAAGATGTAGGTTCCTTGTGTGCTTAGTGTTGCTACTAGCCTCTCGCATATTGCGTCTAGTAATAGTTCGTCCATTTTCGAGAAAAATGGTACCTGTCATATCAAATCATCATAATCAATTTTCGTCCATTTTGACAATTGTATCTCGATTTTTTAAATAATGCTAAATTTTTAATCTTAAATGGAATGAGTTAAATAGGGGATAAATGGGTTCCAAACCGCAAAAAAAAACAAAAAAACTGAAAAATAAAGGGTTTTAATGAGTCACGTGCATAAAACATGCGTGTCAATGCCAGATTTTGACAATAAGGTGGCGGTCAACAAGCAAATGTGTCACATAAGATGTTGGATTGATTCAAAGTAGTTTCTATTGTTTAGGATTGTTATTAGTTAGTGGGTTAGTGTTTTGATTATTCAACAATTATTTTACGGTTAAGGCTTTTTAGTGGAATAGTGTGCTTAATTGTTGCTTAATGTTAGGAAGTTTAGTTTCATTAAAGCATATTTAAAAGGCACTTGACTACTTTGTTTGTTTAACCAATTATCAAGTAATATCACATTATCACGTATTATGCCTTTGTTTTTCCTTGGTATTCAATTCTCTTCTAAATTCAACATAAGATAGTTTTTTTACAAAAAGTTGTAGATAAGATGCATGGACTAGGCTTAGGCCATAACAACACAACCTACAAGTTAGGTGCATCACGACTGATTGCATGTATAAAGAAAAACATTACTTGAGTACTGAAGGTAACACCATATGTGAATTCAGGTGCATCACATAGTATAAGTAAAAATCAATGTTATAGACTTGAGTGCAGAAGAAAAGCTAAGACCATATATGAATTTGGGTGCACCACATTGTATAAGTAAAAATAAATGTTTAGAGATTTTGTTGAAATAATTAAGTAATCTTCTATTGATCATTTCTACTCCAATAAGTTACTCCCTCTGTCCCAAAATAAATGCGCCATTTTCCTTTTTTGGTTGTCCCAAAATAAACGCTCCATCTTCTACATTTTACTACTTTTGATATTATGGCCCACTTATAAGATTACACTTATACCCTTAACATAACCTTAATTAATTCTACTTTTATTACTTTTGATATTTTGGCCCACCTATAAATTCACACTTACTACTTTTGATATTATGGTCCACCTATACCAACTACAATCTTAAAAATCATCCAATTTCTCTATGTAACATTTAAAAAGGGACAGAGGGAGTACTTTTTTTTCTTCTTATTTAGGTAAAATAATAATTAGCTTTTCATCGATCTCATATATGCTAGACATTGAACTTAAGCTCATAAGTGGTGGTGTTGGTCTCCGTACCCATTATAATAAATTGTGTTGTTTGTTACACTCAACTTATAGGTTGTGATCGTTGTGACTAATTTTTGCTAGATATTATTAGGAATATATAGGAAATAGACCAAAGGGGGCAAGAAAGAAAGAAAGAAAGAAAGAAAGAAAGAAATACCAATATGAAGAAAGACATAGACATACACGGCGAACAAGGTTGAGGCAAAGGTGGCGTTGAACTTCACGACGAAGGTCCAAAGGCAAGGAGCACAGAATGGAAGCTTCATTCACTCCACGTGTGGCTACCCAATTATATTGAACGAATCTCTGAACTCTTTGTTGCAGTGCTTCCGGCAGTTGACGGTGTCTCATCCATTCCTCCGTGTCTCTTCTTTTTATTCTCCATTCCTCTACTCTCACCGATAATGATTGTAGATACGTCTTCAACAAAATATAATATAATATAATATAATATAATATAATATAATATAATATAATGCCATTTAAAACGAAAAATTTAAAAGTTTCTATTTTGTTGTGAATATTTTCAATATATTTAAAAGACAAAATTAATTGGCTCAACCAGCACCACCTAAAGCGGGCATGAAGCGATAGTACAACCTTTTGAGTTAGGAACATCATGAGGCATAAAAGATACCAGAGCATCGGAGATTCAGCGGTGTTGATTTAGGCGACCCATGTGGCACAACCTTTTTGAGTTTACTACATTTCCTATGAATTTTCGATGCTCATACGTCTCTTATGTTTCATGTTGCAACGAATTCAAAAGGTTATATTGGCTTTAATTTCACACCAGCTTTAGATAGTGCTGTTTCGTATACCCAACCCAAAGGTGGTGCCGTTTTAATGAATTTTTGTTATTCAAAATTAGGCAAACAAAAAATATATATATATATATATATATATTGAGAGGTTTGAATAAATTCAAAGATTCCACTTGCATATATGGATGGTTCAAAGCGAAAACAGGACACACCAACCTGCATATTGCCAATGAGGAGGCAGAATAAGAACAATCCTCCAATACAAACACATATTGCAAATAGTGTCTCCCCTATAAACGTTGTTGTTTCCAAATTTGTTCCATATGAGCTGCATTCAAATAATTAGCTCTGTTATGTTAGTGCATAAGAGTGATAAGACTGATAAATAATTTTTCTAAGGAAAAAACATTAGGAAGGAAAATCTTATTGGTGATATTGCATTTTTCTTTTTTACTAGCTTGTACTAAGTTGTACACCTAAACTCAAGCTAATTTTGTAAGTTGTAACCCTTTGTTGATAAATTTTTATTAAAATTTTCATAATTTTGACTGAATTTATTCTCTAATCAGATTTTTTTTTCGAAAAGACTCAGAGGTATATATTCAAAAATTGTCGTAAATAGATAAATTAAACTAAACTAATGAATTTTGAACTTAATATTAACTATAAGGGTCACAACCGCGAAAGATAAGTTAGTTCAAGTGTAACGGAAGATTCTGAAATTCATGGGTGTTACTGCTTAGAAAACGCAAAACTGTAGAATGCAACTTAGAAATTTATCGCTTTTTTAGTTTTTAGGAACACCAAACGAACACTAATATTCATTGATAAAGGACATACATCGTCTACAATGTATGTTCCATATATAAAAAACAAATCAAATAAAATCAAATCAAATAATAAATTTTTTAACGGAACTACAAATAAATAAATGAAATAGATTTAACAAAAAAAATGGTGCTTTTGTACTTTTTTGCTCGCAAATATAAAAATCATTTTCAAAGAATATACTTTTTTGCTCGCAAATATAAAAATCATTTTCAAAGAAACACACAATTATATTATCATAATTATGGTGAAAGAAGAAATTGAAAGTATAAATGAGATAGTAGGTATGTGAGGATAGAAATATTGCACAAAACTTCTTTTTTATGTAGGTGTATGGACCTTACCCAATGGTCTTATCTCAAAAAATACTAGGAGGGAGGGGGTGTTGATGCTTGGTATTTGGAGAAAGTAGGTGACTTGGGACCAATTCACCAAATTCACTTGATTAAATGGCACAAAACTATATTTTTACGAATTTTCTTTTGTAAAAACAAATAGAACATTAAATCAAAATAAGATTGGTATGATATACTTGCTCATCATATGATTCTTTGGTCGTGTTTGGTGGTGAGCTTTTTCAAGAGAGTTTAGAATTTAAGGGTCATTTTAAGATATTTGACTGGTCCAACCTCATTTGTTACTGTTTGTTTAAGAGAGGTTATATTTAGAGTTTTGAGCTCAGAACTCTGATTTTAGAAATGCTAATATGAGCAGCGAGTAGTAAAGATTTTGTAAAAGACTCACATAAATGAAAAAATTTACCTAGAAAATTTCCTTCAAATTTACTAAAGAGTTTTGTGGATTATTATTTTTTTAACAAAAGCATGATGATAATGAACCATTGATGATTATAATTGTTCTTACATCTTGATGAACGATTAATGATGATGATTCTTGATGAATTATTGATGTTGATTATAAAGATTCTTGATGAAGGATGGTGTTTGCATGAATCAGTTTTAGTTTGTTTTTTTATAATGAAATTAATGGGATGAAAAATCAAAGTAGAGAAAGAGGAAATTAGGAGAAGGGGATCAAAACAGAGAGAGGTGTTTTTTTTACCGAAATTTGTAAGCTTGAAGGCCTGTTTTTGTGAAGCACAAGAAGAGAAGATGAAACCAGAGAAAGATGAGAGGTAAGGAGAGGTGAGGAGAGAGAGAGAGAGATTCCTATAGAAAAAGGAGTGATAAGGGTTGGGGCAAGGAGATCCTTTGTCACCCTATATTTTGAATATCTATCTTAACCACCTTTCAATTCTCATTGTCCGTACATGGCTCACCAAGAAATGGCTTCCTTTTCCTCACCGCATTCTCTTCGTTGATGACCTAATGTTGTTTGGTAGGGTGGATAGACAAATTGTTATAACAATCCTCTCAATTGATAAGGACTTCGAGGGTCTCTAGGCAACAAATTAAATCAACACCTCTATAAAGTAGACTAGTTTTCTCTCCAAAAACTACTCATGATGACAGAATAGATTTCCAAAACCTCACATGCTTTCATGAAAACCCCGATTTAGAAATCTACCTTGTAATACCCTTATCTCACAAGAAGCTATCTTCTTCACACTATCATTTAATCCTCGAGAAATTTAGGTTAAAACTCAAAGGTTGGAAACCAAATTTCCTTTCTAAAGCAGGACACCTAACTCTCATCAAAGCGACCCTTTCCACTATCCCCACTTACTACATGCAAACCACATTTCTTCTAAAATCAACCCTCCGGGAAATTGATAGGATATGTACTAACTTTCTATGAAGATATGAACAAGGCTAGAGGAAACTTTATCTAGTTAAGAGAGAGGTGATATGTCTCCCTTAAAATTGGGGGCTCTTCGGATTCGTGATCAAATTGATATGATTAAGGCTTATCTAGCTAAACTAGGCTGGAAGTTATGTCATGGACCTAAAACTTTGTCTTCACAATGCATTAGGTCTAAGTATGTTAGAAACAATCATGTCATCTACTTTAGAAAGGGCTCCCATATTTGGTAAAGTATTGGTGAAGTATGGAACATCCTATCACAAAGTAACATTTGGAGCATAGGAAATGGTGCTTCAATCTCGCTCCTTTTGGTATTCTAATTGGACAGATCTAGGGACAGTTAGGAGCCTCATTCAAGGACCTCTCAAAATATTTGAAGAAGAATGTACCCTAGACCAATGCACCAATTATAATTCTTGGGATCTTGCTTACATTACCCGGAATCTCCCAAATCATGTCCTAGATGTCATTATGCCTATTACTCCTCCCAATCTCCACGCGGGAGAAGAACAACCCTGCTCTTCTCTTGTTGACCACGAGGGTTTTAGCCAATCAAAATCCTACGAGTCAACCATTATCGGTGAGCCTCCTCTTAATCCAACTCTTAATCTTGATTGGCTATAGAAAAGTAAAGCATTACCTAAAGTAAAAAAAATTCTTTGACTTTCTTAGAGGGATAGACTTCCCCATAGAACACTCCCATTCTCTAGAAATATTACCGCAAACTCTGCATGCCCTAAGTGTTTGACCGAACCAGAGAATTCTAGTTACATTTTCCTTGAGTCTCCAGCATTCGTGGCAATTTAATTTGGCTCTCTCTTTCTCCCTCTGATCAACTTTTGTAAGGTAATTGAAAAAATTGACTACGCAAAAACATGCCATCCACTTCAAACTTTCAAAGCATTAGATGACATGACCTTTTCCTCACTCTATGTTTTGAAATTTGGAAATCAAGAAATCGTTTAAATTTTAATTATTCTATTAAAAGTGATCAAAAAGTGACACGAGCAGCTTAAATTTTGACTATTGATTCATGTCAAGCTAGAACCAATGCTCATAATCTACTTAACAATAAGATAACCCCCTTAACATCACACCCCATGTTATCTCCTAGTATGCTAATGGTTCATGTGGATGCATCTTTTGTCAAAAGAGATAAGCTTTATGGTTTGAGTGGTATTATCAGATCTCGTGAAGGTACTTGGGTAAAGGGGTTTCATAAAAGAACCTTTGCTTTAAAAGAAAATACTCTACCATTGTCAATCTTTGCAAGGAAGACAACAAATTAGCAGATGTAGTTACCAGAAGTAGCAGGCTATGCTCTAATCCTTTTAATGTAATAAATCCCATTAGTACTCCACTGTACTTTTGTATTAGTAGCGTATACCAAGAGGATTGTATTAAGTTCAGTGCTTTCTATGACGTTGTGTATGGCACTAATTAGCTTATTTTATTTTCTCTTTTAACCCAAAAAATAAAAATAATAATAATAAAGACCGATGTTTATAATTTTCATTTTATTCCTAGTCATTTTACCAATCATCTAAGTATTACCAAACAAAATTATATAAACAGCTAGTCAAATCAGTAGGCAAAAACTCTAACAGAAAACTCTAATCTCTAACAGCTAAACTCTAAACTCTAATTGTCAAACGGGATCTTTGTCACATGGATCCAGTTTTAATGAGAGCATAATGTTAATCCAACAAAAGTTTAGTTTAGTTTATTTCAGTTCAGTTTTGAGCACAAATTACGATGAATAGAGTTGTAGGTACATACCTTAAATTTTTTAGGCCAAACCATAGACAATAAAGATATTTCCTAACAAAATTAGAAGAACCAACTCCACTAGTAAAGGCTTCAGCAAACATTCCAAATTTAAAGGAGGCATCATCATTTCTTGGGTCACAATTTATAACCAAGTTGGTGTTATTCAACCAATATTGTCGATCCACATCTAATACCGTTGAACAATCTAGATATTTCGGTAAGCATGCTGGAAATCGTTTCTTCTCTTCAAAACATTGTGATCTCCAGCATGAGTACTGTCTGCTTATTGCTGCTGTATACCAGATTGATCCCAAAACCTGCACTATCATATTATATATATATATACACTACCAATTAATTGGATTACTTTTTCAACCAATTTTATTATTTCTAATTTTCTATATACTTGTTAACGTAAGATAAATAATGCTTCTTAAAAAGAATTAAAAAAAAAAGGGTATGATAAATACAAACATTAAGGGTTGTGAATAAGCATTATATACAACGTTTCTATCCATGAAAAACTTCTAATTTTCTTCTTACTTGTTTTAAAATTATGTTAATTAATTCGTACGTTTATGTCTTTAAATTTCTTTCATAAAATACATGTAAATTAAAATAGCTTTTGCAAATAAAAAGACTACTAGAAAGGATGTAATTTACGACAAGAACTCCCGTCGTAAAAATGCTATTCTGCCACAGGAAAGGGGGGTCGCAAATGATTTTTCCCATCGCATAAATGCGACCCCTTTAGGTGTCGCAAATGAGTTTTCTCGTCGCAATCCCGTTGTAAATTAGTCAACTTTAATAGAGTTTGGGTAAGGTATTAAGTAAATTTTAGCGAGGAAACCAAAAACTGTCATAAAAGATCTACAATTGTGACGGGATTTAGGCCTGTCATATGTAAAGGTAAAAGGAAAAAGAAAAAAATTAAAAAGAATAATCTCACTTTTGGGTGGTTTGCTCAAAATAATCTCACCTTCAATTTACTTTAAAATAATCTCACCTTTATACCCAATCTTTTTAAATAAACCATTTTACCCTAAACTTGTTTAGCACGTTACTTTTTTTCTTTTCTTTTTCCTTTTTTTTTCCTTACTTCACCAGAGTCACCAGTGCTCCTTGTTGCCGTTGTTGCTGCTCCCTAATGCTGAAAATTCTTCTATGGTCGTCGAAAAAACGACTACCAAAGTCAAAATAATCTAATTACTAACTAAATGAATTAATGGTCGATGGCATCCTTTAGTGATGAGGTTTCGCTTGATGACGTTCCATAGTGGATCTCGGATGTAATATACCGTGACTCTCCTATTATTTAATTTTAGCCAACCTTTTCCTTAAAAAAAAATATTAAACAATTGTTTAATCTACTCTTTAATTGGTAAATCCTTTAATTATTCAGGATTGTTCAAAGGAATATTTGAATTGTTAAATCCATTAATGTTAGTATTTGCTATGGGATTGATAAATGGTTTGTTGATTGAACTATTTTTCCTTTAATTTTTTTAGTTTACTTGAATTATTAGTTTAATTTGATTGAGTTGTTATTTATCTTCTTTAATGGCCGTAGATTAGTGTTCATCTGATCTTCTTCGTCCTTTTGCCGCCAATTCCACTTGGATGATGATAGTGGGGGAGGTGAAGGGGTATTATGGTTGGGGTGCTAAAGGGGAGTGGTGGTGAGGACCAGTTTCACCTAATTCGCCTTTTAGTTCGCTTTCATATATTCGTCTAAAATGGGTTAATAATAGCCCAAAGTCGACCATAATTCGCTTTTTGCGTTTCACAATTTGCAAGTTTAGAGAATTATGTAACTATGGTGAGGACAGTAGTGAAGGTGAAAAAAATAAAAACCTACACTAATTATACGCTAACACGTGCTTAGTGAACTTGACAAACGTATTTTTATTTTACAGTAAAGGCCTGTTTGGCAATCGACTGTTGGCTTTTGGCTGGTTTAATTGGCTTGTTTGACTAGCTAAAAATATTGGTTGTATGTATTGGATTTTTAAGCTGGTTGTTTAAGCCAACTGTTTGGATAGTGTCCGGTAAAATTCATCGTTGTTGTTGGCTGTTTATTAGAGGGTTTGTGGGTCAACAATCCAAGAGCTAAACAAAAAAGATATTCCACGCTACTTTTTTATTTTTGGCTTAAAAGTCAACTTTTTAGCCAACCAAAAAGCCAATAACCAAACATATGTTTTTTACTGTTTGATCATATTAAAAAGCCAGAAGCCAATCAAAAAGCCATTTTTCAAACAAGGCCAAAGATACATTTTAAGAAGATAGGGTATAATAGTGGGATTATTTTAAAATAAATTGAAGATCGGATCATTTTAAGCAGACCATCAAATGGTGAGATTATTCTTTTAAATTATTCATAGGTAAAAATTGGTCACCACAAGCCTGCCCCTGTACTGTTATTGGGTTTATATTATATATAAGAAGAAGATTATGATGATACTTACATGACTAGCTAGCATGTAAAGAAGAAGATTATAGGCAGCTCCAGACCAAGCAGTCTTAGCGACAACTCCTGTAGTTTTAATAATTCTCTTATTTAAAGGGAACATTAGGAAGAATCTGGGAACATATTGGAATAACACTATTAGCGACAGAGTATAATCTGTTTGATCTGCTTTTGTTCTCTTCATCTTCGGTATTATCAACCAATTCATTATCTGATTACACACATTAACAACAACAAATCACCAAATAATATTAGATAAAAATAAAAGCCTCTTTTGAATTAAATAAATAGTATTGATTATTATATGTATCGAAATTACGTGGTAATGCTTAAAACAGAAAATGAAAATCGTTTTATGCTTAAAATGGAAAATCAATTTTCTTGTAACTGAACTATAGAAAAATGGTTTAAAAATGAGTTTTCTGTTTTGAATTGTTTTCGCTCGAAAATAATTTTCAATTGAAAATGTTGTACACACACGATAGCAAACGGATTCTTACGAATGTGCTTGCTTAATTATGTATTCAAGACCTTAATTTAATTCTTAACCCTTACAAGATTCTAAATCAACAGAACAAAATCAAATGCAGGAAACAACTACAACCTTAAAAATAAATTTTTTGTAATGATGATTATAGAAAATAATAAATAAGAATACAATTAGAATACAATATACAATTAGTTTTGTTTAGTTTTTTGTATAAATACTCCTTGTTGGTCCTAGTATTAGGAGGTTGTTTTTAGTTGAGTTGTTATAATAATAATATAACAAACTCTTCTCTTTTTTTCTTAGTATAATACTCTGCTGTTATTTTTGCTTTACATGCAAACTAACTCATTTTCTTTTCTTGCTTTGCTCTGCATTCTCCTTCTCTAAACATTCTCAATTATTTGTATGGTATCAGAGCATCTTCTCTTCATCTTCTTCATTAGGTGGTCTTTTTCATTGTTCTATTGCTAAATTGGATCTGGTATTTTCTTGATTTCTCAAGAATTCTCTTTATATCCTTCAATGGCTGAATCGGAGGTTTCTTCTTACAACAAGCAAAATTCAAGTAGCTCAGCTCTACCAAATCCGTATAACGATCCTTATTACATCAGTGGTGCTGATAATACAGGTAATTCGATTGTCTCTATCTTGTTTAATGGAAGGAATTTTCTTAGATGGAGTAGAGGAATTAAAAGGGCATTGGGAGCCAAGAATAAATTAGGCTTTCTTACTGGGACTTTAGCACAACCACCTCCAACTGATGAAAATTATTCTGCTTGGGAGAGATGTAATTTTCTTGTAGTGGAATGGCTTTTAAATTCAATGAACCCTGAAATTTCTGAGGATTATGGTTGTTTAGAGTATGCTTCTGAGATTTGGTCTGAAATTAATGAACGATATGCTCACTATAATGGACCCCTAATCTAACAACTCAAAAAAGAAATTGCTGCCTTAAAACAGGACAATCAAACTTTGATTTCTTACTATAGCAAATTAAAAAAATTATGGGATGAATTAAAGAGTGTTAGATGTATGCCCAATTGTACTTGTGGGGCTCTTAAAGCTTGTACTTGCAATTTCTTGAGTAGACTTTCGAATTTTGATAATGAGGAAAAATTATTGCAAGTTTTGCTTGGGTTAAATCATAAGTATGAGAATGCTGCTACCAATGTACTGACAATGGAACCATTACCAACTTTGAGTAGTGATTTTTGTTTGATTAGTCAGGTTGAGAAACAAAAGGAAGTTTCTCAATCTAATGATATATCCTCAGATTCTGTAGCTATGGCTGTTCAAAGACCATTTCGAAATACTAATGTTAGAATTGATAAGGGATCATACAAGAAGGATAGTAAGAAAGAAAAAGCTGAAAGATTCTGTGATCATTGTAAGTGTAAAGGACACACCAAGGATCAATGTTTCAAATTAGTTGGGTATCCTGACTGGTACTTGGCTATGCAGAATAGTAGAACAGATAATAATAAAAGATCTGCAAACATAATTCAACATGGGGATGATAGTGAAGAAGAAACTCCACTTGAGTTTTCTGGGCCTTCCAAATTATCTAGTGTTGAATCTGAGATGGCTAACACAGTTTATCAGGAGGTCATGAAAACAATGCAAAGTAAAACTAATGGAAATTCTTTAAGTAATCCTAAGCAAGAACCTAAGGCTGTGTTTACTTCTTTTGTGGGGATGACACAAGCAAAATCTTGTGTCACCAATGATTCTATAAATTGGATCTTGGATTCGGGGGCCACTGATCATATAACTTTTGATGAAAATTTTCTCATGAATGTCAAGAATCTGCCCAAACCTCTGTCCATACACTTACCTGATGGAACACTTAGGAAGGTCTACAAGATGGGGCAGGTTCTGTTATGTCCTGGAATAATTCTTGATGATGTGATGTTGGTGGAAGAATTTACAAATAATCTCATCTCTATTGGGAAATTAGCAGATCAACATGGAATTGTGGTAAAATTCACTCTCAACAAATGCTTCCTTCATGCTCCTGATGGAATTAAATTGCTAGCCATAGGGAGAAGATCAGGAGGTCTATACTTGATAAGGATTTATGACAAATCCTTGGACAATGCAACTAATCAAGGACATTCAGCTATGGCTTTTAATTCTTCAATCAATATAAGTTCTTTAAGTCTAATTCATGCTAGACTAGGACATGCTTCCTTGTCTAAAATGAAAAATATATCAGATATAAATTGCTCTAAAATTTCTGCATTACCTTGCTCTATTTGTGTTATGGCTAAAAATCATAGACAACTTTTTTCTAAAAGTTCTCATAAGGCTAGTAAACCTTTTGACCTAGTACATATGGATCTTTGGGGACCCTACAAAATTAAGGCATTAAATGGTGCTAGCTATTTCTATACAATTGTGGATGACAACACAAGAACTACTTGGACTTATCTTGTTCATGACAAAACCCAAATTTATACTATAGTTTCAAATTTTTTATCTTATGTTCATAATCAGTTTTCTTCTTCTATTAAGTGTTTTAGAACTGATAATGGAACTGAAATTATTAATCAACAATGTTTATCTTTATTTTTTACCCATGGAATAATCCATCAAAAAAGTTTGCCAGGTGTTCCTCAACAAAATGGGAGGGTAGAACGAAAACATAAACATCTTCTTGAAGTAGCAAGAGCCTTAAGATTTCAAGCTTCTTTACCTAAGAAATTTTAGGGACATTGTATTCTTACTGCTACACATATCATAAATAAATTACCTACCCCTGTCTTAGATTGGAAAACACCTTATGAAATGCTTTTTGGAGAATCTCCCACTTATAATGAGCTTAGAGTCTTTGGTTGCCTATGTTTTGCTAATAACAAGGATAGAAACAAGGATAAAATGGATACTAGAGCAATTAAATGCATTTTTTTGGGTTATCCCCATGGAACTAAGGGATACAAAGTCATGGATTTAGAGTCTAAAAGAATTTTTTTGTCTAGGGATGTTGTGTTTTTTGAATCAATTTTTCCCTATCAAAGTCCCACAAATGCACATAATAATGTTTTTCCCAATAACAACTCCCAAAATGAATATTCAGCTCAATGCCTCCCAAATACTTCCCAAGCTTATCCCAGTATTAATATTCAAAATCCTTCTACTATTCAAAATTATGAATTGAGAGATTTCTCTCCAAATATTGATTCTCACAAAAATGTTACTTCTGTTAATGAGAATGCTAATGAGCAAATTACTCAATCCCCTGTCTAGAATTTACCTGCACAGACTTCTCAATCACCTAGTTCAGAAACTTCTATTCAATCTTTCTCACCTGTGCATAATTCTTTTTCTGATGTTCATTCAGAACATCTTATTCAGCCTAGACAATCTTCTAGGAACATCAAGCCTCCTGCATATTTGACTGACTTTGAGGTTCCCTATCAGCCTCATAGAATTGTGCCTGAGACAGAGGACTCAGATTCAATTTCTTTCTGTGTAAATTCATATGTTAACACTTCACACAGAGTTATAGAGCCTGCTAACTACAACCAGGCCAAATATGATCCTATATGGGTTGAAGCCATGCAAAAAGAGCTTCAAGCTCTTGATGATAACAACACCTGGACTCTTACCACTCTTCCCAAAGGCAAAAAGGCAATAGGTTCAAAATGGGTATATAAAGTTAAATACCAACCAGATGGTACTGTTAAAGTTTATAAGGCTAGATTAGTTGCAACAGGTTATCAGCAAGTTTTTGGGGAGGATTATGGAGACACCTTTAGCCCAGTGGCTAAGTTGGCCACTGTGAGAATAGTTCTTGCTTTGTCTACAATTAGGCAATGGCCTTTATGTCAATTAGATATCAAAATGCATTTCTTCATGGTTTCCTAGATAAAGAAGTCTATATGAAGCCCCCCCCCCCAGGGTATCATCAGGCAAGTCCTGATCAAGTATGTCATCTAAAAAAAAGTTTGTATGGGCTAAAACAAGCATCCCGACAATGGAATAAAGAGTTAACTAGTTTTTTGATTTCTTTGGGATTTATACAATCCAAACAAGATTATTCCCTTTTTACAAGGAACTTAGAGGGTCATTTCTTGATTCTCCTAGTGTATGTTGATGATATGCTCTTAACTGGAACTTCTTTGGATCAAATCACTAAAGTCAAGCAAGTTTTACATAACAAATTCACTATCAAAGACTTAGGAGAACTTCATTATTTTTTTGGATTAGAGATAACTAAACAACCTGATGGCATTTTTCTTTCTCAGCAAAAATATATCAAAGATATTCTTGCCTCTACTGGATTACAAAACTGTACCCCTACTGTTGCACCCCTTCCTACAGGCCTTAAGCTTACACATGAGAATGGTGATTTATTGGCAGATCCTGAGGTCTTTAGGAGGCTTATAGGTAAACTACTCTATTTGAATATTACCAGGCCTGACTTGTCTTATAGTGTACAACATCTGAGTCAATTTTTAACAACACCAAGGGTGCCTCACCTCAGGGCAGCACTACATGTAGTGAGATACTTGAAAGGTACTTTAGATGTAGGTCTTCATTATAAGTCTGTTTCTAACAACATCATCACTGCTTACTCTGATGCAGATTGGGGTAGCTGCCTATTTAGTAGCAGGTCACTTAGTGCATATTGTATTTTTATTGGTTCAAACTTAATATCTTGGAAGACTAAAAAGCAGTCTACTGTAAGCAAGTCCTCGGCTGAAGCAAAGTATCGTAGTCTTAGTTTTACAGCAAGTGAACTCACTTGGATAGCTGGTGTTTTAGAGGACTTGAAATTTGATTTTATCAAACCTATTCAGTTGTTTTGTGATAACAGGTCTGCCCAACATATAGCTCACAACCCTGTTTATCACGAGAGGACGAAGCACATTCGAAGGGATTGTCACTATGTTCGAGAACAGGTAGCAGCAGGATTCCTTTCTGTTGATTATGTTCCAGCCTCAGGCCAACTTGCAGATCTATTAACCAAGGCCCTCCCTGGTGCTCAGCATTCTGATCTTTGTTTCAAGCTTGGATTGAATTCTTTATCCAGCTTGAGAGGGGTGTATAGAAAATAATAAATAAGAATACAATTAGAATACAATATACAATTAGTTTTGTTTAGTTTTTTGTATAAATACTCCTTGTTGGTCCTAGTATTAGGAGGTTGTTTTTAGTTGAGTTGTTATAATAATAATATAACAAACTCTTCTCTTTTTTTCTTAGTATAATACTCTGCTGTTATTTTTGCTTTACATGCAAACTAACTCATTTTCTTTTCTTGCTTTGCTCTGCATTCTCCTTCTCTAAACATTCTCAATTATTTGTAATGATATTTGAAATTAAAATAATGAATTCAATTTTGTACACATGCATGAACAATCAAAATAAAAATAAAATATTCCCTATCATTTAGCTTAATGTTTTAATCTACTTGCAACAATTCTTTTATTGATTTATGGGGCTCAACTAAATTCTGCTCGTACATATATATTATACCTTTATTTTTGTCATTTACTCAACTTATTCTACCTATTTTATCCCGTTTTTGTCTTCTTCATAAATACCACTATTTTTTAATAGTTCCTACTATATCACATGTGTTCTCCTAAAAAATTGCGTAATATGAAATGTAGCAAATACTTTTTTGTAATGATGAAATTTGAGATTAAAATAATAAATTCAATTTTGTACACATGCATGAACAACCAAAATAAAATAAAATACTCCATGTTTCTTTTATACTTGCTACATTTTTCTTATATGGGTGTCTCAATTTACTTAATACATTTCCTTTTTTGATTTATGGGACTAACCTAAATTCTACTCGTACATATTATACATTTATTTTTGTCATTTACCCATCTTTATTCATCTTATTTTACCCATTTTTCCTTCTATTTTATAAATACCACTAGTTTTAATAGCCTCTACCACGCTACATGTTTCTCATAAAAATTGTGTTACTCCTTCCGTCCCAAAATAAGTGCTCCACTTTCATTTTTCGTCCGTCCTAAAATAAATGCTCCATTTTTTTTGACAAATGGTCCACATACAATTTTTACATTTATACCCTTACTTATCACTTAATACCCATTATTTTTTACTAACTTTTACATAAAACTTTACACTTTTACCCTTATTTTTCATAAAAAGTGGGTACCAACAAAAATCCCACCCAAACTCTTATGAATCAGTTTTTTGGGATGGGGAAAGTATATAAAATGTAGCAAGTAATTAAGGACAGACGTAAAACAATGGATGAAAAAATAAGGTACCTGAGGGAGAGGCAATGAAGCAGCAAAATCAATAACAAAATCAGAGTTAAGATACTTCCAAGCAATTTCATAAGGATCCATAACCAATTCCCCTCTTCCAAAAACCCTAGACCTAGGCGACACAAACGCTGTTCTAAATTTGATTACAATGTGTAGAACATAAAACAGATCCGCTAATGTCCGAAACACGGTAACCGAGGCTAACAGTGAGGTGTCTGACGCAAGACATGCGTGGTCTGACCCAACCGAAGGCAAGAAAAAATATAACGGGTCGATAAATAAAGCAACCACACATGAAAGGAGAAATATGTAATTCCACCGTGTTACGATGTCGGAGTTTGGGTCTAGTATTTGGTATCTCCAAAATAATTGGTAATGTAGCTTTTGGTCGTCTAAGGAGGAGGTAGCGGTTGCTATTGGGTGTGATAAGCGGCGGCGAAGCCCTCTTGTTGAAAGAATTTTGTTCATGTTTATGAAGATATATGGTGTTGTAAGTTTTTATAAATTGTTGTTTGGGGAAAAAAATTTATGCATTGATCTTACATGATGTTGAGATTAATGTAATTTGAATGTGATGGTTTTTTTTTTTTTTTTTTAATGTTTGGATTTTGTGATGTGTGGAAGGAATGGAAAAGAGAAGTTAAAGGAAATTAATTAAGGGGTTAGAGAGAAACCAGGATTGAAATCTGTTTTATTTTTTTTCATAAGAAAGCATATGTAAAATGTTTGACTATTTTTGTACGAGGAAGATAAATGAAAAGGTGTAGAAAATTAAGTTATACTTCCTTTATTTTTCTAAATGTGAAACTTTTCTTTTTAAAATATTTTAAAATAGAGGTAATATTTTCGTTTTAGTATGTTATTTGTTGTGAAATTACTCATGTATCCTTACAAAATAAACGAGCTAACACTCTAATACTAGCCCAAAAAATAATAATTACATGGATTTTTTGGTCACTTTATCCCTTACTCATTTAACTCTTAATATTGGTGCATCTATAAAAATGGAGGGAGCATATTGTTCTCGAGTGATTATTATTATTATTTATTATTTTTTTATTTTGAACAAACATGAGGGTGGAATTTAACGAATGGATAATGTTTTACACTAGATATAATATGAAGTTTTGTATACCCCGTACCATTAAAATGTCCATAGGGTTTTAGTTTTAAAATTAGTATGTAGGGCGTGGACCATCGCGTGGGGCGTGCAGTCGCGCGCCTCAGGCTTGTCGTTGCAAACGTGTGGAATGTGTGCTTGTTAAGTAATGTTGGTACATTTTGGTGGGATAAAACTACTTGTCAAATTATCTACGAGTACTCGTTCTTAGTCGTGAGTCATTTAAACTAAAAGGACGAGCTCACACACCCCATCATAAATTTAATTATAAAATGCCTGGCCATGAACAACATTGTTTGATTTTGGGGTGGTGAGTACTAACTAAGCTGGTCAAGAACCATATTTGCCTATGTATAGCGGGCCCTACTCCAATATTGCAAGTGTCTTTTTTCAACAAGTGACAAAGATATTTCCTAGTTTAAAGTCCCAAGAATACTTAAAATTTAATCGAGCTGGGTAACTGGATTTTTTAATGCAGATATAAAACACTAATTAATCAACAAGATCACTTTAAATTAATCGTGTTCGAGAAATTCTAAAACTGATTTATTTTCTTCTTATGCGTGAAAGCATTATTTGTTAGTTCTTTATTAAGACCATAAAAAAGTGAAGCAAAAAATAAATTTTATTCGATCACAACACTAAAATAAAGCATAAGAAAAATGAGAAACATTAAATAATGCGAGAATAAATAAAACATTCAAATACATGAAAACATAATAATAAAACTTAAAATTAAAGCATATATATAAATAAATAAATAAATAAAAAGCATAAAAGCGTAGAAAATAATTCTAATAAATGAAAACAATAATATAAACTTAATTAATTGTAAAAACATGCACACAAAAAAGTAGAATCTAATGGAAATTTGTGGCGCACGCGGAAGTTTTGATGGACCCGAATGATTTTGAGTGATGGACTTGTAATTTCATTGATTGTAATTAGTTGATTACAACAAATTGTTTTTCTTGAGAGCTCATGTCTCTCATTTTTACTTTAACTTAGTAGAACCATTGTTTCTACCCTTTTTACTATTTTTTAGGAGCTCTCTTAATTTTCTCTCATTTTGGCTCTTTTCTACTTGGCTCACATATTACATATTTATATTAGTTACATACTTACATACATAATTCTAGAGTATTCTAAACTAATCCAATACTAGAGAGTTCTACTAACTAATATCTCTAGATATTTCCATTTTCCTAGATTTTTCATGAATCATCTAGAATTTTCTAGATTAATCTCTAACACTCCCCCTTAATCTTGAAAATTCTTGTACTTCAAAATTCTTTTGTTGATGCACCTGTCATCAACGATCTTTGAACTTGATACTTGAAGCTTGTTTATTCCCGTTCTTATTGGCGCCCATGTAACCAACTATCTCGATCTTCTTTACACCCTGTTGATCTTTAATAATTTTGTTGGTACCCTTGTTACTAATTTCATCCTCTTAACAATAACTTTTTCATTTTTCTCTTAATCGGTACTCATGTTACCAATTCTTATTTATGTCATCTTCCATGACATCTCCCAAATTTTTTCTTTTGTTCTTGGTGCTCATGTCACCAACCATCTTTGCTAATACCCATGTCATTAGCAAACACCAAAATCTTTTCCTTTTTTTTATTTTTTCTCTTCTTCTTTCCTTTTTCACCTTCATCTTCCTTCGTCATCTTTTCTTTCTTTTTTTTTCCAATTTTTGGTGCTCTTGTTACCAATTAGTCGTGCTAATGCTCTTATCATTAGCAACCTCCAAAATTTTTCTCTTCTTTATTTTTTTTTCTTCCTTCACTCACTCCTTTTTTTTCTCTTCTTCTTACTCTTTTTTTCTTCTTAGTGGTGCTCATGGCACCGACATACTCCGCTAATGCCCTTCTCATTAGCATTCTTAAAAAAATTTCTTCTTTTGATTCTCCATCTTTTAGCCATCACATTTTGGCTCTGATACCATGATGGAAATTTGGGGCGCTTGCGGAAGTTTTGATGGACCCGAATGATTTTGAGTGATGGACTTGTAATTTCATTGATTGTAATTAGTTGATTACAACATATTGTTTTTCTTGAGAGTTCATGTCTCTCATTTGTACTCTAATTTGGTAGAACCCTTGTTTCTACCCTTCTTACTATTTTTTGGGAGCTCTCTTAATTTTATCTCATTTTGGCTCTTTTCTACTTGGCTCACATATTACATATTTATATTAGTTACATACTTACATACATAATTCTAGAGTATTCTAAACTAATCTAATACTAGAGAGTTCTACTAACTAATATCACTAGATATTTCCATTTTCCTAGATTTTTCATGAATCATCTAGAATTTTCTAGATTAATCTTTAACAGAATCTGTAAAAGTGCATGAATGTAAACGAACTAAAACGATCAAATGTATAACTTTTGAAAAATTAAGTAAAATTAATTAGATTTTTGAGGGATTAAGAAACATTATATTGTGTATATAAGGTATAAGAATACTATGAAAAAAGAATCGATTAATTTTATCAAGTATATGAAAAGAGAATCGATTGGGTAACATCTATATTCGTTTAACCACATTGGGTAACATCTGTATAAGTTAATCCACACTGGGTAACATCTGATCTGTTTACACCTGGTAGGCTTTGTCCTACATTCTATTTATTATACTTGCCAGCCAGTTACCATAAATGAAAAGGAATAATTAGAAATGATCATGGGAAATGTTATAATAATGCTTATATTTATGTTCCTCTCATTTGCCTTAATTATGTTACAAAATGTGTATGAAATGTTTTATAAAATATTTTTTTACATTATTCATTCTAAAGCTCATCTACAAATAAATTGAATTGAAATGAATTTACATTTTCAGGGTATTATGTTACTGGGCCTCTGCTCATGATATTGCTTTTTGGTTTTAGGTGCCGATGAGGAAAACTGGGCAAATTAGTGTGAGGACGATAACGGAAGTCGGATTTCTTCGACTAAATAAATGAACTTTAGTAATTAACTTTTGTATTAAACTTTAGCTATTAGATTCCTTAATTATGTTTGTTTGTGAAGCAATTGATATTATAAGACTTATGTCACCTCAATTCATATTAGTAAGATATGTTATTTTTTTGCGTTTGTGTTTTCCAACTAAGAAACACGACATGTGATGCGCCGAATAATTAGGATTCTGATGCTAATTAAGCAAATAAAATGAAAGGGTGTCGTTGGGTTCCCTACCGCCTTCCACCTCTGAGGACATCGATGCGTCTGGCTTGAGGGAGGTAAGTTTGTTTATTGCTTTCTTAGTTTAGATTTTTTATTTTCCTAGATTAGATTTACAGCTTTATGAGGACTATTGCATGGTTTGTACTGGCCATTATGACTGGGAGTTTTCATGTGACAAAAAAAAGTATTGCTTTCATAGTCTAGTTTGGTTTTTATTTCCTTGTTGTAGGCTTAGATTTATTAATCTATTAATTTTTATTTCTTCTCAATTACTTGGGATTTTGGACTTGTTTTAGCTGTTGGCTTCGGCCTTAGATTTTGCTGATAATTCGTGCCCTAATTGTTATATATTTTCGAAAACTTTGACTTAGTAGTTGATATGATGTGCATGGATTAGTGGCTTGTGATTTCATATGCTTAATCACTTTATCCCATATTGTGTTTAGCTTTGTTCAAATATGTGTGGATCTTTGACTAGTTAGTTTGAAGTGTGAGGTATTGAGCCTACTTAATTTGTTTCTTGTGTGTTTAAAGCCTGGTGTAACTAATTGCCTTGACCTAAGTCCTTGTTTCTTGTGTGCAGTTTTTATTTCCTTGTTCTAGGCTTAGATTTATTAATCTTTTAATTAATTTTTATTTCTTCTCAATTACTTGGGATTTTGGACTTATTTTAGCTGCTGGCATCAGCCTTGGATTTTGCTGATAATTCGTGCCCTAATTGTTATATATTTTCGAAAACTTTGACTTAGTAGTTGATATGATGTGCATGGATTAGTGGCTTGTGATTTCATATGCTTAATCACTTTATCCCATCTTGTGTTTAGCTTTGTTCAACTATGTGTGGATCTTTGACTAGTTAGTTTTAAGTGTGAGTTATTGAGCCTACTTAATTTGTTTCTTGTGTGTTTGATTCCTGGTGTAACTAATTGCCTTGACCTAAGTCCTTGTTCCTTACCGGCCTTGTGAGAATTCCCTACACGAAGTAATTTAGGTTCAGTTGCTGATCGTTTGATGAAGGCATTCATTTCCTTAGGATTCCCCAAACACAGTACATTTTTTATCCCTTAATCCCTTATTTGCGACCTTAACTTTCATTTAATTGATTAACCACTTTACAAGCCTAATTATTCTAAAAGTGGCAATATTTCCGAGTTTGGCTTGGGTGAGCTTTTGATAGGATGATAGGTTTGGAGTCAGGGTGCGTCGTTGGTTGATCTTGGAAATTTTGGATTCCTTAGTGTGCGGGTGCTCTTGTGTAAAGCCCTTGAAAGTGATGCTTATTGTAGTACTTCATGTCAATTAAAATGAATAGAAAAATAAAACTCAATTACAAAAAAAGGAAAATAAAAAAGACAAAATAAGAATAAAATAAATTGACATGGAGGAAAGACAGTGTGAACGAAAAAGGAATTATGAAATCATTGTAAATCGCAACAAGAAAATCTCGTTCGCCCGACCGCTTTTACCGACCGCCATTTTTCTAGTCGAAAAATACCAACCGTTCCTGACTGAAAACAGTCGGGAATTTTTTTCCGACCGTAATGACGGTGAAAAAAAATGTACCGACTGACAGAACAGTCGGTAACGGTCGGTAAATTTCGACCGAACATAGACGGTCGGAATATACTGACCGTTACCGACCGTTCTGTCGGTCGGAAAACATTTCGACTATTTTTAAAACCCAGTCATGATTTTGAATCGTTCTCTTCGTACTCTCTCTCCACTCTTACTCTCTCTCTCTTGCGAAAAACCGCCGAACCCTAATTCTCTCTCTCGAACCTCCAGCCACCCACCTCCGACCGACATCTGCCGCACCGCCGGCCTCTCTCTTTCTCCTTCTCTTTCTTTGTCCTTCTCTTTCTCTCTCTTTCTTTCTCCTTCTCTTTCTACTGGGCCACTGCTCGTCGGTGCTCGCCGCGTCCCTCTTGTGCCGCCGCCGTCCTCCTCAGATTGTGGTTAGGGTTATTTATTTTTTTTTTTTCAATTTATTTAATTATGTGTATTTGTATGTATTATGTATGAATTTGTATGTATGTGTATGTATGTGTATGTGTATGTATTATGTATGTATGTGTGTGTATTATTTATGTATTGTTTTACTTTGAATTTATTAAATTTTTATTGATTTTTTTTTTGTTTTTTTGTCCAAAAATTTCTATGAATATGTATTTATTTATGTATGTTAATGTATTATGTATTATGTATGTATTTATATGTATTATTTATGTATTGTTTTACTTTGAATTTATTAAAGTTTTATTGATTTTTTTTTTTGTTTTTTTGTCCAAAAATTTCTATGCATATGTATTTATTTATGTATTTGTATGTATGTTAATGTATTATGTATTTGTATGTATGTCTATCTATTATGTATATGTATTATGTTAGTTCTTTTGAATTATTTTGAGTCGTATTTATTTGAATGCTACAATCTTTTAAAACTCAATAAACTTGTTCCCCATACCTTTGAATGATGAAAATAAACTTCAATGTGGTTTGAAATAACGAGATATGATTGTTTGGGCAAGTAATACTTATTAAGGGCGGAAATGGCCAATTTTAGTTTTGCATGTATGAATTTTATTATTGAGTTTAAGTTGTGATTGTGATTTCTATTAATAACTATTAATCGTGCAAATAATTTACTCATTACTTTATGCAGGAACATGTCAGATTCGGAGGCTCAGAGTCAGAACTCCCAGACCCACCAACATTCTCCCTCTCAGTCTTCGGTTCTTCCTGCTGGGTCTAGGCCGATATTGCGTCCTGGTGACCTTCATCGTCGTGTTGAGTCGTCTAGGAGACGGTCGGTGATTTCACCTTCCATTCCTTCTCAGCCTACGTTTATGTTACCTCCACCACCACAGTTTACGTTACCTCCAGTACCACAACTTCGGCCTCGGAATCGTCCTCTTCGTCCTCAGCCATCTGTCTCAGGCTGCTATGTGTCAGCCTACTCCTACGCTTGAGACTACTCCAGCGTCTCAGCCTACTCCATCGCTGCCTCACCTCACTCCTTTATCTCACTCTACTCCTGCGCGTGAGACTACTCCGACGCGAGAACCCGAGGGACAAACTGGTCAGGTTGAGAGTGGCGACAAGGATCATGGCGAAGCTTCTACGTCCACAGCTGGGGTTCGAGAATTGGACCCAGATGGCCTATGGTGAGTTTTTGTTTAATTTTTTAATGTCTTGACTATTGAAATTAAGTTGTATTCATATGTTGTTTAATCTTACATACAATGTTTCGTGTACAAGGTTTGACAAGGGCGTTGTTGTTCGATCAATAACACACGTCATTAAGTCCCACTTCCATCAGCCTTGGAAGAACTACACTGAGGTAAATCAGGCGACCAAGGTACATTGGTGGGACATGTGGAAGGTCAGTAAGACGAATTATGTAATTTGATACAATTTTTTTTAAAATATAATCTCTTACATTAACATATTTGATTGTCTTTGGTCTAATGCAGAAACAAGACACTTGGAGGCCTGAGCTCGAGGGCATTGTTCGGGATGCGTATGAGACTAAGGCTGGATTACGGCTGAAGGACATATTCAACGACACAGTGCACAAGCGGAAAGACCGACCAAATTGGCTTGGTGATGAGATGTACCAGGCAATGAAGGACAGGCTCCATGACAAGCTATTTAAGGAAAGGTCGGCTTGAGCAAAGGCAAACAGGCCGGAGAGGCGGCGACGCTAGTGGCAAGGCCCAGGCCTCTTACTGTGCGGGATCTGTCTCCACCACTCAGCGAGCTAAGCAATTGGTTAGTTTACTATTTCATTAAATCATTGTAAATGCTTGTTCGTTAACATTTTTTTATATCACCTACCCTTACGCACATTTGTAACGACCCTTAATTTAGCAGCGTTGTTTTCGGAGAAAACAACAATCACAGATCATTAACTTCTAAAACTTCAAAGTTAGGTTCATAAACTACAACGGAAGCTCTAAAACTTAATCATATTATTCATTAAAAACTGTTAGATAATCCTAAAATAAATATCAAACCAATATTCTTTACTATTAAAAAAAATAAAGAATAGACTACTAAATCAAATAAACATAATCTAAACTAGTCATCGGGTCACTTCTAAGCTGGCTAGCTCACAATCCCGGCCCATACGTAGCCTAAACTCAATCACCACCTGTACCTGAAATAAAATGGGGGGTCCACAGTCAGTGGTGAGTAATTAGATAGTTCTACTTAATCAGTAGAACACAATTAGAAACATAATAATCAGAACAGATCATGTGAATTGTCGAACAAGTCATCATGCAAAGAAGTCAACAAGCAATCACATCAAGTACGCAGCGGAAAACAATCATACAAGTCATCCTTAACAAGACCTTTAGCTCAGCTCAACCAATTCTAGACTTCTAATCCTCATCAACGTCTCTTCTTTTCTGTTCTTTCCCAATCAGGTGCTAATCCGTGACCAGTCATATGCTCGTAAGAGGTCAACCACGAAGATCTACTCCCCCCAACTTTCCTTGCTCATGCCGGGTCAACCACAAGGATCTACTCCCCAGCACTGGGATCAAGAACTGTCCCCAATCCGAAGATAGGACAGTGGCTTCGACTATACCTATGTTCATGGCACATGAGCCACTAGATAAGTGGTCACTTCATAGTTAATCATCTTTTCAATTCAATTCAATTCTGTTCTGTTCTATTCCAATCCTCAATTCAATTCCTTATCGTCATAGCTTAACTTCTATTCCAATCTTGTTCATCTTAACTTGACTCAAACTCCAAACTAAACTTATACCACTCGAAAATGACCAACATCATGCGGAAAAAAAATGCGGAAATACTTGGAAATACGTACAAAAATACATACGGAATGCGTACGAAAATACGTACAAAATACATACGGAATACGTACAAAAATACGTACAAAAATACATACGGAATACGTACAAATATACATACGGAATATGTACAAAAAATACGTACAAAAATACATACGGAATACGTACAAAGTACGTATAACAATACGTATACAATACGTATAAAATACCTGCAAAATACGGTTAGAAATACATACAATATACGTATACCATACAGTCACAGATACACGAAATTCATACTCTACACATATACAAAGGAAACCTTCCCCTGAAATACTTATCTTGTCATATTTTACCCATAACCCTTCCTTTATTCATATTATTACTTTCCTTCAGATTGCAACTTGTCCCTATTAATTCCTTTTAATGGTAATAATTATGTTGTTACTTTCCTTTGTATTGCAACTTATCCCTATTAATTCCTATAATTATAATAATTTTAATGCTTCCTAAAATTACCTTTTAATAATATTGTAAGTCAAAAGTTAAACTAAAATGGATCAAATAAAATATGAGACCACACAACATTTTAATCTAAAAAATAATAATTAAATAAATTCATCATATCATCATATAAACATTTCAATAAATCATATAAAATGACAATTAGCTACATAAGTTACCTAAAACATGATAAAAATCCTATTTTCCATATTTCACATCACTCGACATTTTGGAGAAATAATACCAAAATTAACACTTTAAATTAATTAAATACCTTTATCAATAATTAAATAAATTAACCTAATAAATAAATAAATTATGCAACAACATCAAGACATCAAGATTAATCAAGAACAAGATCAAAAGTTAATCCTTTAACTGTATAACATCACACAGCAATTATAGGGCCAAGATATATCAAGAACATTTCAAGAATTAACAATAACATGTTTTAATAATTCAATCACACTATTTTACACAATCTGATTTAAAGAATTAAATTAAGATCGACCGTCTAAAGGTATCAAATAATCTTGAAATTTTGATGGGACTTAAACATGGGTTCCAGGTTTAACATGCATAAATTTCGTCCAAAAATAACGTCATTTACTATTTTTAAGGGATTTTATAACTAACAAATCAGATTAGGTTATAATCAGTTTCAGATTTTTCTGCCATAGCAAACGAACTTTAAAAATTACGAAAATTTAACAAAACCTGTAAAACACTATTACTGACTTCCACCTAAAATTTCGTAGCCATCCGAATTGACTAAGTATCTTAATAAATTCGTAAACTAAATCAGGACAGTTTTACCGGTTTGAAAGATTAAATTATTTCAAGCAAGAAAAAGGACGAATTTTGCCACGAAATAAATCATGATTCATAATGAAACAGTAAAGAAACTCCTTAAAATTATTCTAAGTGACTCGACAATTTAGAACAACAAGAACAAAAATATTCTTTTTAATTTAAGATTTTAATTAATAATTTAAATAATCAAGATACATCAAATTTACATAAAGAAATCAAGAAAATAACATCATAATATTCATCATATCATTTGAAAAATTTCAATCCTAAACATGATACTAATTCTAAGCAATCCTACATTGTTCTAAACAATTCCAAACCATATTCTAAAAACTATGAAACTAATCTATCCTAATGATTAAGTAAAAGCAATCCAATTACCTTTGAAGGAGAGATATGATTCGAAAATATCAAGGCCACACGGATTCTTGAAGTTTCTTTAAGCTTTTGTTGCAATCTTTGAGTTCTTGAAATCAATAGAAAATGTTTAGGAGTTTTTAGGGAATTTTTGTGATCGATTCTTGGAAGGGAAAATAATTAAAACAATTGTTGAACCCCCAAAAATGAAGGTTGGCCATGTGACATGGGAGGTAATAGGGTTTAGGGTTCCTAAAGTTTAGTAGTGAAAATAGGACAACAAAGGTGGGTTTTGGAATGGGTCAAAAGTAGTTATAATAATTAATAAAATTAGTTAACAAATTAAATAAATCAATTAGGAGAAAAATATATGGGCTCGGGTTTAGTAAGACAGAATAAATAGATTCAGGTCATGATCCAAAATAACTGGACTGCTACAAATAAAGTTAATAATTAATTAAATAATAATCAACTAAATAGCCCATTAATTATATATTTAATTAATTATAAAAAAAATTAAAATATCCTGAATTTTCGGGGCATTACAACATTTGTTTGTGTTGACTAAGGAGAAAGGAGGGAAGGTACCTGACGCTGCAGATCTCTTCCTAGATACTCACTTAAAGAAACAACCAGGGAAGGATCCGGTTCCGATTAGCCAGAAGGCCAAGGAAGTGATGGTAATGCTTTCTTCTTTACTATGCATTTGATTTTTAGAGCGGAATTCCGGCTTCAAAGCCGAATAGTACGAATAGGATTGATTTTTTCTTTACTATGCAATTGATGTTTAGAGCGGAATTCCGGCTTCAAAGCCGAAGAGTACGAATAGGATTGATTTTTTATTATTTGCAATTGATGTTTAGAGCGGAATTCCGGCTTCAAAGCCGAAGAGTACGAATGGGATTGATTTTTTATTATAAATAAGTTATATAAACTTATAAAAAGTTTGCATGAATATTATAGGACATGGATGACACTTAAAAATACAAATTAGGTTGATTGGTGAGAAGATGGGAATGAAAACTTCCAAAACGAGCCAAAAATGGCCTATTTATTTTATTTTTTGTTCCATACCCTCTAAACTTTCCCAAAAACATGCAAATAAGTTATATAATGTCTATATCAATGTTATGAGTTGTGAATTAACCTTAAAAACATGATCTACGTTGATCGGTGCCAAGTTGGGAATGAAAAGACCAAAAACAAGCCAAAAATTACCTATTTAGTTTGTTTTTTGTTCCAAAACCCTCCAACTTTTACCAAAAACATGTAAATAAGTTATATAAAGTTTGCATGAATATTATAGGACATGAATGACACTTAAAAATACAAATTAGGTTGATTGGTGAGAAGATGGGAACGAAAACTACCAAAACGAGCCAAAAATGGCCTATTTAATTTGTTTTTTGTTCCAAAACCCTCTAAACTTTCCCAAAAACATGCAGATAAGTTATAGAATGTCTATATCAATGTTATGAATTGTGAATTAACCTTAAAAACATGATCTACGTTGATCGGTGCCAAGTTGGGAATGAAAACACCAAAAACGAGCCAAAAATTACCTATTTAGTTTGTTCCAAAACCCTCCAACTTTTACCCAAAACATGTAAATAAGTTATATAAAGTTTGCATGAATATTATAGGACATGAATGACACTTAAGAATACTAATTAGGTTGATTGGTGAGAAGATGGGAACGAAAACTACCAAAACGAGCCAAAAATGGCCTATTTAGTTTGTTTTTGGTTCCAAAACCCTCTAAACTTTCCAAAAAACATGAAAATAAGTTATAGAATGTCTATATCAATGTTATGAGTTTTGAATTAACCTTAAAAACATGATCTACGTTGATAGGTGCCAAGTTGGGAATGAAAACACCAAAAACGAGCCAAAAATTACCTATTTAGTTTGTTTTTTGTTCCAAAACCCTCCAACTTTTACCAAAAATATGTAAATAAGTTATATAAAGTTTGCATGAATATTATAGGACATGAATGACACTTAAAAATACAAATTAGGTTGATTGGTGAGACGATGGGAACGAAAACTACCAAAACGAGCCAAAAATGGCCTATTTAGTTTGTTTTTTGTTCCAAAGTCGTTATAACCAACGCAATCAGCCCCTAGTAAGCATAATACTGTGTTATAGGACGTGTGTAAGGTTTGAAATCTACCAATCGATAGACAAGTGACAAGTTAGGAACGAAAATGCCAAAAAAACACCTAAAATGGCCTAAAATGACAAGTGTTCTTTTATTTATATTCCATGACTTTATTGTTCTTTTATTTTGAATTGTTTGAACTAATTCCGCCCATAATTTGCAGTAACAATATAACCATAACCTTTCGGAGTCTCAGGCTAGTGGCTCGGAGACGGATCCCAACCAGGTGTTCTTTGATACGGTTGGTGGCTTCAAGAAGGGCGAGGTTCTAGGGTTCGGCAAAGACGGAGCTTCTCTCTATATGAGAGAACCTCGAGGCGGTACGTTGGATCTGCCTACTCTCCATCAGTTTCCGCTCAACTGGCAAAGATGACCGAGCGTTTGGAGGAATCCGAGCGTGCGAGGACGAAGTTAGAGGAGCGAGAGCGCCGTCTGGAGGAGCGAGACCGCCAACGGGAGGAGCATCAGCGCCGTCTGGAGGAGGATCAGAAGAAGCAAGCGGAGTACCTCGAGCAGATGAAGGCGCAAATGGACGCTTTCATGAGGCAATTCGGCGATCAATCTTCCATTCACCGACGACCCCCAGACGATCGCACAGACAGTTCTGGCGGTTCTGGAGCCTTCGTAGTGTAGTTGTTTGTTATATTTCGGTTTATTATAGTTTACATTTTTGGAAACTGTAATATGTATTACAAACTTTTGTGTATACGAATTATTTATATAAATAATATAAAATATTATTATAAAATATTATTTCGTATATTTAATCTATTTTTCATTAATAAATAATTTAATTTCTTTTGTAAAGGTTTTTTGTTATTTAATGAAATGAAAAAAAAGACATAACAATTTAACGACCGAAAAACGGTCGGTATCCAGAAAGAAAAAACCGTGAAAATTAATATACCGACCGATACACGGTCGGTAAATTATTAAGCGCCAAAAAAGAATGGCTGGAAGGAGCTATTTTCCGACCGCCTGGCGGTCGGAACATAGCTTCCTAATATTTTTTTTAACCTTTTTATTTTGTCGGTAAACGGTCGGTAAATTTTTTTCCGACGGAGACTCGGTCGGTAAATAACTTTTTCCGACTAATTATACACCGACCTCCTTTTGCCGACCGAAGACGGTCGGTAAGTTTAAATACCGACCGTTAACGGTCGGTAAAAGGCGGTCGGCCGAGGCATATTTTTTTGTTGTGAATCTTTATGTAATTTTCATCTACTTAACTTTTGTGATAATGGTTTGAGTTGATTTGGGAAAGTTGTTCCGATAGTTAGTTTTAGGTGATTTGGAGGACTAAAGAGAGCGGGCCAACTACATTGGTTTCCCTAGCTTTTTCTCTTATTTGGTTGTTACTCCCACTAGTTGAACTTTATCACCACATGGCCGAAATTTATCTTACCCTTATCCCTAGCCACATTACACACTTATGAAAGAACTTTTGAAAATCCACAATTATACTCTCGTTAAATGAATATAAGTCACTTGTCAAGGATGAAGACATTAGTTGCATTTCGAGTCGACTTATAGGTAGAGTGGCATCATGACCCTTTTTAAAGACATGAGTGATTGTGAGTTTTGGAGGTTTTTGTCGCATTACTTCGACACTTTTGGCCGGGCGGAGAGGGCTTGGGCACACTTTTGGCCCACCACAAAAGAGAGGAATGGCTGGTGAGTATAGATAATCATGATCCTTGATACACTTGTGGTTGACTGAGATGAAATATTAGACATGCCAATAAGTGATTCTAGTAGATTTGTTATAGCCGGTTTTGAATTTCATTTGCAGGGGTAGTTTCATTCATTGACATTATTTTTAAAAATTAGGGCATGATTTATTGGTTATTTCCAAGTTGTGTTTTGCTTAGGGACAAGCGAACGACTGGCGTGGGGGAGTTTGATAAGTTGCTTACATTCATGGTTTTTTCCTTGATTTGTATGAGTTTTATGTGCTAATCTGCGCTCTTAGGGACCATTTTATTACTAATTATATTGTTTGGAGTGTTTTTATCCGTTCTCCTTGTTTCTTACAAGTGGCGTAGCAAATTAAAGAGGGGACATGGGGGGACAGTGGTCCCTACAATTTTTTTTGAAAAAAAACAAGTTAAAAAACAAAACAAAAACAATTACTGACTGCCATTTAGATTTACCGTCTGCTTGGCGGTCGGTAATTTTTTTTTAATTTTTTTAAATCTAAATAACAATTTACCGACCGCCAAGCGGACGGTAATCCTGAATAGCAGTCGGTAAATTGTTTTTTTTTTTTGGATTTTTTTTTTGCTTCTATTGTAACCTTGAATTGTTCAATTTATGCTTCTATTATGTTTGCATATTTATAAAACCATGCTGATCAGAAAATTTTACGGTGCTTAAACCTTGATCTCTATAAGTATTAGGCTATTAACTACTTTTGATTGCTATCAATCTTTCCTTACATTGCTACCACGAGGTGTACACAACGATGTCAAATTCATACCTAAACTTTTCAATTTATTTAATTTGATTGTGATTTTAGTCTGATTTTGATTTAAGTTTTTGATTATTTGATTTTAGTTTGTAATTTCTATTTTTATTATGTAACTTTACTTTGAGCTAGTATGATTTTTTTAGTCTAATTTTTGTGGTTTTTAGTTTGATTTTTCAATATTCGTATCTTTTTCTGATTATTTTTTTTGTTTGAATTGGTGAATTAGCTTGGTTGTTTTAGTCGGATAAAAATGTATATGCTATATTATTATTTTTTTTTGATATGTGAATTTTTGGTTTGATTTTATCATAATGTTCGAGGTGAGTCATCTATACTCTCATTTTCCAAATCTTGGATCCACCAATGCTGCATTACTTCTGAAATTATGTATCCGAATTATTTTAGTCAAATTACCGAACCGGTTCCCCCAAATTTAAAAACCTAGTTACGCCACTGTTTTTGACAGGAATTGGCCAAAAGGTGTTCTAAATAGACCGAAAACCACCAAATCGGATAAAGTCGTGTACCAGAGCAGTTATATGAGGTATTGGCAAGTTTTGAAGGGGAAAACAGGATATTTTACACAAACTAGTGCTAGTGACCCCCTGCATTTGGCAAAGCACAGGAGCATTACGAAAACATTTGACATGAAATCATGGATACTTTCCTATAATGAATCATTCAATAAACTACCAATCATTCAATGAAATCATAGAGCGTTCAAATAAGGGACTAAAGGCATGCATTATTATATATGCAACACATGGAAACATCCAATTCATGCAACAGTTAATGGAAATTACTGCCCATGCGATTATACGATCAATGAAGAACCGACCTTCACCTCCTCCTCATAAATATTTCCAACTACACAAAAAAAAAAAAAAAAGAGTCGTTATTCATTATTGTATATATTGATGATCGATAAAATAAATCTCTACGACTCTACCCATTAATTAACAACTATGCATGCCCTCTTTATCAAGCAATATCAAAGTTATAAGAGCTGGATTTTGACATTTATATGATAATTATATATATAAGAAAGAGTTGGTATTGTATGAGACGAGTCTATTGGACAAATTTAATTTGTCATTAACTGAAAAATTAAACTAACAATTGATTTGGACAATATTCTAACTTATCTGGATTAACTTACAACTGAACCAATTAAAGTAACTAACGTGGACAATATATACTAACATGGGCAAAATATAACTAACCTACACGACAAATATCACTAACCTGGACAAGTTTATAACTAACCTGGACAATATGACAACTTACCTGTACTAAATTACATACTAAGTCAATAACCTAGACAACATATAATAACATGGACATAATATGTCAGATTTTAGACATTTTTCGGCATTTTGAGGCCTCTAGATGCATTTTTTTGGCGGTTTCCTTTGACCAATTAAATCTCCTTTGTCCTTTTGCAATTGTGTTCGTCTCGAAAAAATAATCAAACATGACATATTATATGCCCCGATCGGAAATCTGAGCATAAAGTTATGGCCTTCCAAAGTTATTCATTAGAATATATAAATAAAAGCTGGCTCCGTTAAATTTTTGAAATTGAATGAGGTTGGAGGTTGAAGGAGGTTGGAGGTTGAAGGAGGAGAAGAAGAGGTTGGCCCTGTTGCTACCCTGGGCTCTAGTAAGTGAGGGGTCAATAGGGGTGGGGTGTTAGGGAAGGTCAAAAGGGTTGAGGGTGGCTAGGGGTTGAAACGGGTGGGGGTAAGGTGAGTGTAGGGTTTAAAATATACCTCTAGTAATAGAATATACATTGATAATGTTAGAGTTGGGAGATTTATATTAATGGAAGTCTATATTTGAGAATTTTGAAGTATGTGATATCCTAATGAGATTTATCTTTAAACTCTATTCCTAGGTATATTAGTGAAAATTTCCTTAACAATAACAATACCTACCAATGCGCTAAAGTAATAATATTTAACAAGTCTTAGAAAGTCCTAAAAATAGTTAGACAACGTCGTTTTTAATGGTGACCACCAAAAAATAATGTCATCCACAAATCATAAGATTTGGGTGTTAAACATGCTCTTAGTTATATAATAGCCTTTTTTTACCTATAGATAATTTGAACCTCTCTATTTATTGTATTTCACTTTTTTTTTCTTGGGTTGGCTTAATATATACTCTTGTGATTGCCAAAGTGGTTATTATTAGGAAGAAAATACTTAGAGTAGCACTTTGTTTTCTTTACTTTTCTTTTTTAGTTACACATAACGAGGGGGTAGTGATTTATTGAAGGAGTATAAAGAAAAGTCTAGTGGATTAGGACAGGTGCCCTTAAGGCCTTAAGGTATCCCTTTCTAGATTAGCATAGATTGTTCATGAAGGGATTCTCTTATTCTGTTGAGTTATGACCAATTTGTCTTTCGTCACAGAAAACGAGTTGCATACCACGCGTACTAACGGTCTGTTTGGTAGCTGGTCATAAATGGAGGTAATGGGAATAAATTTATAACTAAATTTGAAAGGGAAATCAAAATTTATTCTCATGGTGGTGCTACCTTAACTCAAATTTATCAAATTTTCTTCACAAATATCCATTCCCATTTAATACCACCCTTCCACATGATAATGGATGATAATGGAAAAAGAAAAAGAAATTTCAAGTTTGGGAATAAAAATTATGTTTTCCATGGAAATTTTGAAGTTTTTCCTTAACAAATTACACTTTAAATCTATTACCATTAACACAATTCATTACCAATAACCAAACGGGCCGTAAAAATAATTTCATTACTTTCTAGCTACCGAATCAATTGCCCTACATATATATGTACGATTAGTAATATTTTACTCTTAGAATAATCAATGATTTAGAAATTATAAATCTGGTTGAAAGTGGTATCTGATAGAGTATGTAACATATTTCTGGGTCATAACCATTAGCTTAAGCTTTTGGTTGAGATGATCCTTTAACATGGTATCAGAGCTAACGTGACGTATAGATTACGGGTTCGAATCTCTCCTCCCGCTCCCTTCTAAGTGGAATTAATTCGCACCATGTATGGTGGGGCCTGTGTTGCATCCACATTTCAAGCCCAAAAGGGCTTTTCATGTGAGGGGGAGTGATAGAGTATATAACATATTCCTGAGCTTTAACCATTAGCTTAAGCTTTTGGTTGAGAGGCGTGGTGTCGTACATGAAGAGAAATCAAGCTTAGGTTATCATTTCGGGGAAACATGCATCTAATACTGAGACAATGCTTTATCATCATGAGAATAACATAAGATGTACATATTTTGATAAGCATTTCCTTACAATAAGGCTCGTACTCCTAATTGAAATCACTAATTGAAATCAATAATACAATTGCTCCATGTTTGAGTGGGTTTTATAGTCGACAAATGATTTGCTTGAAGGATTTTCCCACCTTCCAAATCTTGTTTCTTTACTATTTTCTTTGTCCATTTGTTATTTCTTTAACCACAATTATCAATCATTTACTCTAACATTTATTAATGTTGGAAAGTTAAAACACAGCTAACATAGCAATGAATTTTTGTTGGAGATTATTCTAGAAAATTCTAGATGAGTCATGTAAAATATAGGAAGTAGAAATATCTAGATAATTAGTTAGTAGAACTTTCTAGTATTGGACTAGTTTAGAATATTCTAGATTTATATAAATAACCATTATAAATAGGATGTATGTGCATCGGCCAAAAGGAGAGCAAATTAAGAGAGCTCCCACAAAATAGAAAGAAGGATAGAAACAAGGATTTTACCAAATTAGAGTGAAAATGAAAGACACGAGCTTTCAAGAAAAACAATATGTTGTAATCAATCAATTATAACCAATGAAAATACACGTCCATCACACAAAATTCTTTGGATCCATCAAAACATCCAGGTGCCCCCAAAAATTTATATCAATTATTAGATTAAAAGTTGATCGTGTGCTGGTAAATAGTGTATAGAACATATTTAAAGCAAAGAAGACAATGTTAATTAGCATAGCATTAAAATAGATTCGATCATTAGTAGTAATTCAATCAACATCATAATGCTAACACGCACTACAAACCAACCATGATATGATATTGAGTTTGTTTTACATTATTTTCAAGACCAAAGCATACAATCAATATAGATTTCAATTAGATAAGTTGTACCTCTCAAGGGAAGACCACTTCTATTCTGTCGGTGCACCTAGCTAGCTAGCTAGCTAATCTTTGAATTATAATTAAAATTGTCATAATCTCATCTTACCTTTTACTCGTGTGATTCACATTATTATATTATACTCGCTCCGTAACGAATTACTAGCAACAATTGAACAAGCACGAACTCCTAGTTGAAATAAGATAATTGTGGTATTAAGTGGTATAATAATGATAAAAGTAAGAGAAAGAAAAGTAGATAAAAAAAAAGGTGGGGAAAAATGTGGGGCCTACTTGTGTTAATTATTATGAATATGGGCAATAATATAAATTTGTTATTTTTTGTTGCCAAAAATAGAATAAAATGAAATTAGGAAAAAATGTTACTAATATTATATTACAACCAAAAATATAAAATGTTGATAGTAATATATTACGGAGGTAGTACTTCTTACGTACAAATTTTAATCTTTATTTTTATTGGCATTGCTTGAAAATCTTTATTTTTATTGGCATTGCATGAAAATGATATAATATTAACGAGTTGAGTTGATTTATGCCAAACAAGGCTCGAAAACTAGTGGAAAAGCTTAATTGTTGTTTTATATATTACAAATTTGATATTATGTGTAAATGCGTAATTTTTTTTTTTTTTTTTTTTTTACAAATTACATAAAAGAAGGTTAACAGATTTATTTTACAAAATATTGAACATAAATAGTAAAATTTAAGAAAAAAAATTAGGCTCAGATGAGAGTAGTAATTATGGTGATTAGGATCAGAAAGAATGATGAAAGTACATTAGGAAAAAACTTAGTCTATCCATCGGGTGGACTACCCACCACTAATAAAGAGTTGTTGATGGCATTGATAATAGAGTCTCACTTAATATAAATAATATTATTTAATCGCTCTATTAGTAGTGGGTACGTTGTCAACCCGGTGGGTTAGTGTAGCAATATTCAGTACATTACCGTGTATGTTTTGAACTTCGATGTATGTCTGTATTGTGCTTTCAAGATTCAACCCTATTTTTATTGAAGGCGATAACTTAACTGTTATTCGTGTTTTGCAGGGTAAATTCAATTGTCCTTGGAAAATTCAGCTCCTTATGGATGACATTCACTCCATCCTCCGAGACTTTGCGGCCTCCTCTTCTGCTCATGTCTTCCGTGAAGCCAACCACACTGCGGATTATATCGCATCCCTCGGGCATTGGACCCCTACGCACATCAATATCGATCCTTTTCTAGATGCTAAATTATCTTATTTCTTAGCATTAGATAAATCAGGATATCTTTTCGTAAGGAAGAAATCTTGATTTTCTTTCAATTGTTTACCTTTTCTTAAAAAAAAACAGAAGATTCAGCCTTATTTCCACACAATAAAGAGAGTAGTAGTAGTTTTTTTAGAGTAGTTAGCAAAGTTAAATATCAAATAGTATAAGGTTGAAAATACATAATTATATAAAAAAAATGTTTTTCATGAGGGGAAGAAGCTAAGACAAACGTAAACATCTTATTCCACAGGCTTGTTATATTATTTCATAACATATCTAAACTTTTACTAGGTTGTGTTGGATGCAATAATTGCTCTTCTATATTACTCCAATAATATTCCTAATTTTTTTACATGTAAGAGTAATGGTGAGTTTATAATGTAATTTTGTTAAGGAGGAAACTTATAATGCCCATGAAAAACAAATTTTCATTCCAAAGCTTCAATTTTCTTCTTATTTTTTATTTCATGGGGATGGGTAGTATTAGATGAGAATGGATATTTGTGAAGAAAATTAGATAAATTGAGGTTAAACTAGTTACACCATGGGAATGAATTTTGATTTTTCATTCCCATTACCATCATTTATGATCGGCTACCAAACGGGCAGATAAAGTTATATTGGATGCTAAGGAACTGTTCCTCTTATAGAAAAATCGAGCTGGCAAAGCTCTGACAATGATCCACTAATAAAATTACCTCTTATACCTTAAAATTACCACTTATACCTTTCTAAAAGAACTTTTTAGCCACTAGAAAACAAAAAAAAACAAAAAACAAAAAAACAAAAACTTGTACAACCTTAAAAATAAGGCAAAAAGTATTTGGAGCATTTTTGTTGGAACAGAGAGAGAGAGTAAAGTTTTTTTTAAAAATGGGATGAAACAAATGTTTAGATGACTTTGTGAAGCAAATCTCTATTATATAAGTCAAGGGGGAGCCATGGTGTCCCCCTGGAAAAAACTTTGTTACCCCCTAAAAAATTCTAAAAAATAATTTAGCATCACTCCTAACTATTATGTAAAGTTATTTTAATTTTTGAACTTTTTAAAATGTAAATATTACAAAAAAAAAATTCCTAAAAATAAAATAAATTAAAAATACCGAAATTCATATTTTTGAATTCTCTATAAGTAGATATCCATATTGATTTAGTTTATCGTGTAAAAATTTTATATTTCGATTATCATAGAAATTTGATAGCCACTAGAATATAACATAATGTAGATACATTTAAAAAATCATGACACGTAAAGCGTGCACACAAGACTACTTGAAGTATATTAGAACCTGGCGGGACTCCTTCAAGAAAATTATAAGTACTGATATTATTACTAACCTAGCCATAGACCATTGCCCATAGGGTGATACTATATATCTTCTCTTCATTTACCCTTTGGCTATGAAATAAAAGTATGAAATTATTAATTATCATGTGAGGAGACCCTAAATAAACCGTGAAATTTCAATCATGGGAGGTGACCATAAATTAACCATGAAATTTCAATCGCAAATTTTAATTTCAGTAAAAATTACCAATAAATGTTACGAAAATATGAACTACTTAATAAATGTCGAGTTAGGAAAAATAATTATATAAAAAGTTTGTTTGTAAAAAAAAAAAAAAATAATATCAACATATTATTTTTGTTAGCACAATCAATTCTATCAATTAATTGATGCTGTTAACAATTCCGTTAACTGGAGTTGAACTTCAACTTCAACCAATTTTGTCAACTAAGTAGTGCATTCTAACAAAATGAATTCTATCAACTAGTGGTGCTACCAATTAAAATTGGAGTTGAAATTCAAGGTTTTCATTAAGGAATTATGATCCATGGCATACTACAACCCAACCAGAATGATCTGAATCTATTTGGCTCAACCTAAACTCGATCCGTCTCGTAATTTAAATTAACTTATGAAGACATGATTAGGTCACGTACATTTCCTCTATGATCATATGATGGCAAGATACATTCCCTATAATTTGCCATGATTGTGAAAAGCAGTACCCAATTATCAAAAGTATAAACAAATCTAAAAATTAAAATAGCTTTTAATTGAAATCTAATTGTAGCATAGATTATATAAGAGAAGGAGAGACCTACTGCGTCCCTCAAAGTCTAATATTCTATCAATATTATTAATTAGAAAAGAAAGTTTTGTATTTTTGAAATTGAAAAAATTACAAAATATATAATTCAAAAAAAATAAATAAAATACAAACACCATTCATAAATTTTAATTCTGTACAAATCGACATCCATACTGATATAGTTTTCAAAAAAAGGGTTTTGGTTTTGGATTTTATTTACTACTAACTAATTTAAATGTGCATTGAAAACTTGTTGTAGCATAGAATGAGGATGAAGCATGGCTTAATAGCTAAGACATGCTTCTCCAGCGATGTTGATATGCAAACATGGGTTCGATCCTCACCATTCAACACCATGCGGTCCACGCCCCAGGCCAACTCCACTTGCCAAAGTTATTCCTTAAGATAGGAAAACTTTATTTTGTAATCCAAAAAAAAAAGTTTTTCTTAAAACTACCCACCAAATTTTACAAATTCTCAAATGTACCCATATTTTTTAGGGTTTCTTATGTGTACCCATATTTTTTTAGGGTTTCTTATGTGTACCTATAAGATTTCTAAAAATTCTCAATTGTAGCAAATTTTTTTATGATAGCAAATGGAGGTTAGTAGCACCGTTAAGTTAGGGCTTGTTTACTTCAGATTATATTTAGTTCAGTTCAGTTCATCTCTATTCAGTTCAATTAATACACTTCTATTCAGTTCAGTTCGGTTCAGTTTAGTTCAGTTCAGTTCAGCTCTATTCAGCTAATGTAAACAAGCCCTTAGTTGGAAAAAAAATAAAAACCAGAATTAATAAACATATAGACGCCGCACAAGGACCCAAAAGTCTCAGCCATGACACAAATCAGCCCCATCAATCGTTAAAAAACCATCAAACTAACTTATTTATTTTGGTTTTTGTTTTTCTTTTCCAACTAACTTAAGGGTGATGTTAACGTTCGTTTGCTATCATAAAAAATTGGCTACGATTGAGAATTTTTAGAAATCTTATGGGTACACATAAGAAGCCCTAAAAAAGTAGGTACATATGAAAATTTGCAAAAACTAGTGGGTATTTTTAATAAAACCCCAAAAAAAAAAATGGACCATAGGATATGTTTACAAGAAGTGAGCAGTAGCTTAAAAAGGCAATCGAGGTCATAGATGAAACAAAAAAGAAGATACAGGGGTAAAATTGACCATATATATAAAATTTCATCTGATCTTTTGTGGGACATGTACTACAAAGTAGAGCACTAGTGAAAACTCAGTACAAAAACCAAGTAGGTGAGACTTGATTAGATTACAAGTAACACTAACATACTGACATACAAAAAAACATCCATGCATATTTACAAGCACCTAAATTAAAATTTCTTGTCCAAAAAAAAAAAAAAAAAAAAAAAAAAGAAAGTATGCAGAGAGTTACAACTAGTAGTAACAACAAAGAAATGAGCTTCTTAGTAGAAGACATAGAAGCAGTTTTAGAAATGAACAGATTACTAGAAAAAGAAAATCAAGATCTCAAACAAGAAATATCCAGATTAAAATCACAAGTTTCCTCTTTAAAAGCTCATGATATTGAGAGAAAATCAATCTTATGGAAAAAGTTACAACAGAAACAACAGCTCAGCAGCAAGTCTGAAAAGCCAGCACCACCAACACCGCCTCCACCGACAGCGTGTCAACTACAACCACAGCCTCCGCCTCCGCCGCCGCCAGTTCCGTGCAAGGCGGCTGCCGGATCGAGGATGGCTGTGCGCCGTGTTCCTCAGGTGATTGAGTTTTATCGGTACTTGAACAAGAGAATTGCTAAGGTTGAGAACAGATGTAATAATGTTAGTGGATGTTCAAATCAAGGAGGTGATGGTAATTATGATAATAATCCAAGGAATATGATTGGAGAGATTGAGAACAGATCTATGTACCTCTCAGCGGTAACTTACTTGATAATTTGACTCTGATCTTCATTCCCTCTTATTCTCGTTTTTGTTATTAATAAATATAAAATATCATCAATATTTTTATTTGTTTAGGAAATTTTATAAAAACCTTAATAATCTAAAAACTCATTCTAATAATGCCACCTTTTATTAGTTTACCTAGATTAATTTTACTTTCAATTAATTTCAAAATAGTTCTACCTCTTACACTATCTTTTCAGAATAAATCGTCGCCCATAATTAGCCCATTTTAAGAAGATAATTTACCACGTCAAATTAAATTTTAAGCATAGCAAGAAAAGGTGGATTATTATTATTATTATTATTATTATTATTATTATTATTATTATTAAATGTTTAAGGAAAATTTTATATCAAAAGACATCATTTTGTTCACAAATAAAATCATTTTTTTAGTAGCTTTAAGTGTATAAATAGTTTCAAGTCAATGATTGAATATATACAAAGCTTTTAAAAACATGAACTTTAATATTCCAATTCATAATTAATAAAATCAGTGGAACTTTATTTTATCATTATTGTATGTTTTTAGCAACAATTGCTTCATACAAGTTATTTAGCGTAATAGTTTCCTCTATCGGCTTCTTTTGGTTTATGTTACTAATATCTTTATTTAGCAAATTTTATAAAATGGTTAATAATTTAAAACTACACATGGAAATGTGTCAAAGTAATGTTATGGTCATTTTTGTTTATACACATAATTGTTTTTGTCAAAGGAATTATATTAATTATGGGATAAATTTGGAGAAAATTCAGAGAAATTTCATTAATTTGTCAGTCCTAATCAATTTAATGGTATTGTAAGGAATTTTTAAAAAAACCCCAACAACTTGGGGCATTTTTGACAAAACCCCCAAAATCTCAACTAATTAAATAAAATCTTCAGAAATTCCGAACCTTGTTTATTAAACCCCTAAAATCTTCAAATGTCTATAAAAACACCCCCAAAAGTTAACACCGTTAAAAATCTTTTGTTAAAACCGTTTAATTGGACATTAGTGGGGTGGGGCCCACATTTTCTTAATAATTGCATTTTTTCCCCTTTTATCTTTGTAGTTATTTATTTTTTCCTTTATTTAATCATTCCCCACTAAAAAAAAATTTATTACCCCCACAACCAACACAAGTCATCACCAAAAACACCACCACCACCACCGAATCTCTCCTCCAAAAACAACACCACCATTGAATCTATCATCAAAAAACACCACCACCACTAAATCTTTTCTCCAAAAATACCACCACCACCGAATCCCTCTCTCTCTCTCCTCCAAAAACACCACCACCACCGAATCCCTCTCTCTCCTCCCAAACCACCAACCACCACCAAATCCCTCTCTCCCCTCCAAACCACCAACCATCATGGAACTCTTCTTTTTTCTTCGATTTGGGTTTCAATGATTTTGATTTAGGTTTCGAGGGTTTTGAGGGTGGGTCGATTTGGATTTTGGTGGGATTTTGAGGGTGGGTCAATTTGGGTTTAGAGGCTAGGTCAATTTTGGTTTTGAGGGTGTGTCGAAATCTAGGCCCACCCCACTAACTAACGATTTTAACAAAAAAAAATTAACGGTGTTAGCTTTTGGATGTGCTTTTATAAACGTCTAAAGATTTTGAGGGTTTAATAAATAAGTTTTGAAGTTGCTGCGGATTTTATTTAATTAGTTGAGATTCTGGGGGTTTTGTCAAGAGTGCTTTAAGTTGCTGGGGAGCTATTTGTAACAATTTAGTGAAATTCTTCCAAAGTAACATTGGTAGGTAACTTGTACGTAGAGTTGTAACAGCATAAAATAAAGAAAAGCAAATATCTCCTCTTTTTATTTATTTATTTAGCTATATTTTTCGGAGTAAAAGGTAAATAGGGAAGGCAGAAGTTTTTTCTCTAAAATAAGATTCTGACTTAATTAAACTTGGCATTAGAAAATAATCTATATCAATATGTGTAGGGGTCCAATAAAAAAAAAGAAATATGTCCCTCCTGTAAAGTTATGGTACACTACGCCTGTCTTTCTATACCTATTTAAGCAGTTATAAATATTGGATGGATTCTAACCAAGTTAGGAGTTTAGGACCGTGATTTTCCTCGCAAAAATTCTAAGTTATTCTAAATAAATTCACAATTGCCCATGGATCAATTAACTCTTTTTATAATCAAGGGTAACTATTATAACTTTTTAGAGTAAGTTTAATTTATTGTATACTAATTTAACGTACATATCTATATTCTATATACCTTACTAAAACTCTTACCACTAAAATATATCCCATTTCCCTCCCAAACTACCAATTTTCTCTCCTAACCAAAAAAAAATCTATAAAGGACATTAATAAATGTACTCCTTGCATTTCTAATAAAGTGAAAAAAGAGTAGATATACCATTAAAAAAAAGTAGGTATAAAAAATATTTTATTTGTCATACATTAGGAACTAAAACCATTTTTTTTTTTATCAATTATGGATTATATTATTTATATCTTACTAAAACTACCACTAAAATATACCCCATGTCCCCTCCCCCCCAAAAAAAGTACCATTTTTCCCTCCTAACAAAACAAAAATAAAAAATCTACAAAGGACATTAATAAATACACCCCTTACATTCCCAAATTGAAGTGAAAAAGAGTTGGTATACCATAAAAAAAAAAAAAAGAACAGGTATACAAAAAAATATTTTAATTGTCATACATTATGAAGTAAAACCAATACCACTAATAGAAAATAAAAGTGTGAAACACAATTTTATTCTTTTAGTTGATAAAATGGAGTGTATTTTTTTAAGAAGGTAAAATTGATATTATAGCATTAGGGATGGTATAAAGCAAGCTTAATTTGAATGGAAAAAAAATCTAAACACTAACTATTTATTCATAATAATGATTAACATAAAAATTAAAATTTTAAATACAGACCTATGGACTAATTTGATCGACATAATCCACTTATAGTATACATACTATTTTTTTACGAAATTTTATTAATAATATGAGGATCTAAGGTTTTAGAATTCAGACTATTATTAGAATATTTGGTTATTTACTAAATGTAAAACAATTGAATTTTTCTATGGTATACAGAGATCATATGAGAAACAATATTATTTTAATTTCACACCAAACTATTTATTTTGTGGTGATATTCTTTTTTAAAAATGTCAATATAATAAAACAATAAAATAATGTAAGGTTCTTATATAATGTCTTATATTTTAAAAAAAAAACTAAATATACGTTGCATTCATGCAATCTCAATATTTAATTAACTAATTATCAACATATTTTCTCTCAAATGCTATACAAAAATTTAAGCCATGCATCGCACGGGGATTAACTAGTAAATAAGCATTTTTTCCCCCTTTTTTTGCTTTTGTTTAACATGTACTCCATACTAGTAGATTAGGTTGTGTGTTAGTCTAGCTTCAAATGAACAAAATATATACTACCCTCTCTAGCAATTTATATGCAAGGATTTGATCTTCTTCCTCTCCGCTTTATATTTTGCTCATACTTCAAATGTGAATTTTGCTCATTTGAAGCAAAGCACTCCCTCCGTATCGATTGTTGCAGATAAATCGATACCTAGAGAGTAATATTTAGTAAGTATCTATAGTGATATATAATAAAAATTGTCTAGATTGGACCTTTTATTTTAACACTAGTTTGTGACTTATAGGTGAGAAAAAAGTATTGTTACATGGAGTCATATTTGATCTTGGTTCATCTCAACATATAGGTTATTAACATCTACAGAGTAGTTGTTATATGAGTAATTTTATAAACATAGTACATAATATAGAGACAAATCAATTTTTTTTCACCAGCAAGCCCGATCCATATATAATAGATTAATTAATGAAAAAAAAAAACAGCGGAATATCGAACATCATGGATTGCCCTCGTAACCTATGTTATTTTTACTCCTTCACTTACCTCTTAAATCTCATGTCGACTTATGTCATGCCAGACTCGACAAGATCCTTAATACTTCAATTTTAACTAAAAAATTTCCACTTTCCATCAAAATAGCGTAGTCGGACACTTGAACACCTAGATCTGAGTACTCACTTTATCCGAGTCTGAGTAAAATATCCCGTGACTATGCACCATCCCTCCCCCCCCCCCAACCCCGTCCCAAAAAAAGAAGGTTAATACGAAAATGGTATGTGTTTATAAATTTGAAATGTGTTGAAACTGCAGGTAAAGTCGGACGTAGAGACACAGGGAGAATTGATCAAAGACATAATAGGAGACATTGAAACAGCGAGGTTCAAAGACATATCAGAAGTGGAGTTATTCATAAAAAGAGTAGACGGAGAGTTATCATCTCTTGTTGATGAAAGAGCAGTGCTAAAGCATTTCCCACAGTGGCCTGAGCAAAAAGCTGATGCTCTCCGTGAAGCTGCTTGCTCCTTTCGAGACTTGAACAACTTGGAATCTGATATTCTGTCTTACAATGACAATCCTAAACTTCCTTTGCCACAGACTTTGCGACGATTACAAACTCTGCAAGACAGGCGAGTATGTATACATATATATATATATATATATACATACATATATGGAAAATTATTTACTCCTGATCATTTACGATTTTATTTTATAATAATCACCTAATGTTTGTCCAAAACTACCTTAGTTACATAACTTTTTTACTACCTCTGTATCGCAATACTCGCTGCATAAGTAATTAAGTATGTGATACGGACTCCTAGGCAAAAAATAGATAGAGTGATAGAGTGAAAAATGAATAATTAAGTGGACCAAAAACAAAAGTAAAGTTAAAAAAAAGCTTTACATGGGTAATTTTTTCCACTAAATATAGTAAAAAATATTTGTTGCAAGTATTGTGTTACAAACTAAAATGACAAAAATTGCGAGTATTGCGATACGGAGGTAGTAAAAAACTACCTTAGTTATTCAGGTGTTGATTTTGATTTTTTCAACCAATATGATTTTTTTTTTTTGAAAATTCTGACTCCAAATTTGACCCTTAAGGGCACAAATGACCCACCAAAATCTTGAAAGGGATAATTTTTTTGGGCATGCAAAACAATTAACGCATACCGAGACAAATCTGTGATGCAAATAGGAGCTTACATGATCATGTTTTTGTAGATTCTGACCTCGGATTTGAGCCTTTAGAAAAAAACTGATCGTTAAAATATTGATTGTGTGATTTTTTGTCCTGAAAAATAGCAAAGTCAACACAGAAACAACGAATAAGGTAGTGGTCAACAAAGAATTGACTAATAAAGGTAGTTTTGAACAAACATAGTTTTTTTACAAAATGTGGTATAACTAAGATAGTTTTGGACGAATGATCGTTAAAAAAATTAAGAGGATTGCTTGGGTTTAGTAGTATGATAAAGTGGTTATTTGTGTTTGCAGATTGGAGAGAGTAATTGAAAATATTGAGAGGACGAGAGAAGGAACTTGTAAACGATACAAGGACTTGCAAATTCCTTGGGATTGGATGCTCGACACTGGTCTTGTTGGTCAGGTATAAATCTAAATTGTTTCTTTTATTGTCACTTACATTTCATATGAGAATACTTAACACTAATTTTTTTTTTTGTACCCATCCGGTTCACCCTTTTGGGCTAATTCGGATTCAGAGCGCGTCCCGGGGTTAAGGTTTTTAAACTCCTCCCAACGTGCTTGTGGGGGATTGAACTGTGGTTCTCCCTACCAAATCTAGCCCCTGACACCATTAAACCAAGACAACGTTGGTAGAATACTTAACACTATAACAATTCATAATTAGCTAATTAATCCTAGTCTCCTACCCAGTCTCCCATTACTTACCCCACGAATTCAATCCACACCAATTTATTAAAATAAAAATTAATTTTAATAATGTTGTCTTTTGGTGGTCTGCTTAAAATAATCTCACTACCTTCATCATTTACTATCAAAATAATCCTGTCTTTTACCCTTATTAGCCTAAAGATGGTTCTTTATAAAAAAAATTAAAATAAGGTGACTTCTTAAAAAAAAAATTAAAAAGAATAATTAAACACCAAAATCCACAAAAGGAATAAGAGCCAATCACACAACTTCGAAAACTGCTTCACCTCCGCCTTATCAAGCTGCGCAATTGAAGATCCATTTTCATCTTATGGGGAATAAAGGATAGAGTAACCCCTTTTGATGTCAACTTATCCCTAGAAAATAGGGAGCTCACGTTCGAATCCTTGTCCAGTTGTTGCTGCAACATTTAATTAGAATCCGGAATAATTACAAACCATGTCGCGAAGAAGTGGTCCTGCACTAGGTTGCACAAGGGCAGCATTATGCGGAACCACTAGGTTCCCCCTTTCCCACCATTCAACCTATTCAATGAAACAGTACCATTTCCACTCTTATGGTCTATTTTATAGGGCGTAAAACGTTTTCAGATGAAAATATATAGTTTTCTATGAAAAAGTTTTACATTGGAAAATTCATTTTTACGAAAGTTTTCCATTGTTTATTTGCATGTAAAATGAATTTCCATTTTAAGAATTTTTCATTGTTTGGTTGAACTGAAAATCAACTGCTTCAATTGTGACGGAAAATGTTTTGCTTCCAATTGTGATGTAAAATGTGATCCTTCCAATTTGGGTGGGTTGTTTTCATCATGATCTGATGTAAAATGGTTTTCCAAGCCATGTTTTTTAAATCTTATTATTTTAATCCAAACCAAACCATGTATCCTACCAAACGGAGCCTTAGTCCAAAAAACTTTATTATTTTGAAGAGAATCCTTAATCTCATGACTTGGAATATCCTTCTTTGAGCTAGAATCATTCGATGCCTTTTTCTTCCTCCCGGTAGATAAAAAAAAAAAAAAAAAAAGAAGCAATGATTAACCAGATCGCCCTTGAGTCGCCATGATTATTGAAAGAAAAGTTCCTTTTGCTATTTTTCTTGTTTGATTTAATTAAGAAAATGGAATGGAAATAGTTAAAGATGAAATGATTTTGTTTTCACAACGTTCGGAAGCTAAGAGTAACAAAATGACAATAGTTGTTTCCATTAGAAAAAAACATGTGTTACCAATATCTCATATCAAACAATGAGCAATGAGAATGTTTAATTTATTTGATTCCATTTCCAACACTAAAAAAAAATACCAAACACCCTCTTAGTTTAAAAAAAGCAAGTATAGGTAAGGATTAATGAGTTGTAATATAAAAGTTCATAGAAGTCCTTATAAAGGCCATCAAAGTAAAATTTAATTGGTAGTCTAAGAATATCGACAAAGAAGCTGGGGCATGTGATAAGTTTAGTGATAAAATTAAAGAAGTGACTTACAGAAAATATTTGTTGCAACTTACAACTATTATAAAATTTGCAAAAACAACAATGTTACAAATAAAAAGAAATGACGAAAGTATAAGAAACAATGATCTTATGTACATGTCATCATCATTTATAACCAACCGATTTCAAAAGCTTATATTACATTCTTTAATTATATGAAAATTCGACAGTCAAATATGGGGAATTAATATTAAGAGGATGTTTGGTAATAAAATTTTCTAAATTTGAGTTGGATTTAACTAATAATGTTTACGTTTCAACTTGTTTGTTGAATGTCATAAGTAATATTAACTGTTTCCAAGCTAGTGATGATAACATGATCCCCCAATTTGTTTCCTTTGTGGACCTTGTGCAAATAAATTTCATTTGCTCCGCCTTAATAGTTTCCATTATACTTTTAAACCAAACAACTAATCAAGCTAACATATATTGTTCCCCTCCCCCCTCCCAACAAATTCCTTTCCATTTCATTTATGATTATCATACTAAACACACCTATGAATAATTAAATCAGTAAAATATGTTTAGAAACTTGACAATTTTTTCCCAAATTATATATTGACAGATTAAGCTACATTCATTGAGGTTAGCCAAAGAATACATGAAGCGAATCATTAGAGAGTTCCAAAGTTCAAAATTGTCAAATCCCCAAGATGTCTTACATCAAGGTGCTCGATTTGCATATCGAGTGCATCAGGTAAATTTGCTTCTATTGTGCCAACTTTCGTTTCTTGTTCATTCATTTAGCCCCCGCCCCCACTGCACATGTTTATATGGAATCTGGATCCTCTCCATTTCCTCCTCTCCATTTTCTATTTCAGATGATGACACCTAATTTAGAATAATTATAAAAAATTCAAAAATTCCCCTTATTTTTCCCTTTAATGTATCTCTAACCATTGATTAAAGAAATGGACTCACCATTTCCCCTAAAAAATGGAGAGGATCCTAACTCGTTTATGTGGCTAGAAATAACGAAGATGATGCCAATTAATATCGCATTATATCCATCTAACAAAATTTTCAATAGTATATAGGAGTTTAAAGTTAAGCTCCCAAAAATAGCATTATCAACTAAAATTATTAAAATTCAAGTGTCATAACTATTCCAAACCTATACGCACCCCCGTAATCCACCACAGACAACGACCCCAAATTACCACCACCAACCACACTTAAGCCACAAAAATCTTAATTCACTCTCTCTTTCTCCTAAAATCGAAATATTCCCCCAAACCCTTAAACACCACACCATGACTATGCACCGCCGCCAACTTTTTCTACTACCTTAATTATGATGGTTATGGTGGTGTGGCGTGGTTTGGGGTGGTTATGATGGTTATATTTTAACAATATTAATTAATATTGTTACATTTGAAAAGTTAACAACTTAACACTAAACTTAGGTGTACTATTTTAGATTAAAACCAATTTAGTTATAGTACTGGAAATTTCAAAAATTACAGGTATACTAATGCATAACAAGGACCAAAAATCCACAAAAATAGATCAAAAATTCATGGGAAAAAAGTCCCCCAACAATAACAACATCAAAACATCATCATAAAATTGATATGGACTTGTAAATTAGCCCACTAAGGACTATTGATCAAGAATTAAACAAAATCTAATCAAAATACTAAGTAAAAGACTAGAATAAGACTTACCAACCACCAAGTTTGATAAGATTTGAATGCAATAAGGAAGACAACTCGCAAAGGGCTCAAAGGAGAGAGAATTATCGAGTTTAATTTCAATAAAAAGAATACTACAAAATGAGCTTAATGAAGTTTTGAAAGAGGACAATTCAAAGAAGGTGTTTAGTATAAGCCATTGATCTTAAGTATAATCAAGGTTTAAGATTAACACATCATTAAACAAGGGAGAATCAAGGAGCTTTCAAATAAAACAAGTCAGCGACTTTGCATGGACATAAAATATTTTAGCGCGCCTGCACCAAACTCTTTGTCCACGGCAATAAAACATCAACTTGAGCTTATCTAGGGCCGCACTCGTTCTCAAGGCTAGGCCGCACTCGTTCTCAAGGAACTACCATAGACATGATAATCATTTTCGAGCACCATGTCCAAGGCTTTACCACACATGTGCCCCTAGGCACTTACACTAGCTCATCTAACATCCAAAACAATTCTAAAAAGTTACTTAAGAGTTTTATACTTTATTATAGGCCAAATGCATATATAAAGCTAAAACAAGCCAAGTAAATTAGAACAAGATATGAAGTCATTTACCGTTGCTTAAAATTTTGCGTGGGTCGGATGCTCACGTATCCAACTCCTCCTTTAAAAAAATTGCCCTCAAATCTTCATCATCACAAGAAAATGGAGTGAAGAGTAAACCATCAACAAACAAGCTTCAACCCTATTAAACACAGTAGTTTGAGTCAGGAGAAGCAATTCAAAGCTTTCAATTTCCATGATAATTCCACCAGCATCAAGCACCAATATGACAAATGCGAGCGCCCTAAAAACGAAACCTGATGAAAAAACCAAGGTAGCAGGCATAGTAATGGAACATTTAATCCGCAATCTTAAAAATCCATTTCTCAATGGCATTAACACCAACGTAGAGTTTGTAACACAAGAAATTTTCAAAGACACCGAGACATCATCATGAAGAACCTTACCAAAACTAGACCAACCACAATCACTATAAACATGCATAAGATGGACCAAACATAGCACCACACAACCAAGAGAGACATTCAAACCTCAACTTTGCTTCATTTTTTCCAATTTCAAAATAATAATAGCCCGAAACAAGCTTTTGGGGTTTGTCAAGCTTCCCCACACGAGGTCTCAAATCATCAAGAAGGGGTCATAACATTCGTTATCCAATTTCAAAATAAAGCTAGCTTTCATTAAATTTACAAGATGATACCTTGTCATTTTTTATTCTTGCATTTGAGGCTCCTCCTCTAGAGATGTATGTGGTACTATGCAATGTTAACTTGTGTCCACCATCAAGGCAAACCACTAGCTCTTCCTCCCCATCATCATTGGGAGAATAATCATCATTGTCTTTGGGCTCTTTCTCCACTTCCCCTTCCGATTCACGAATCATCAAGGCCCGCTGGTTTGGACATTGGGAAGCTATGTGACCATGCCCATTACAGTGTAGCAAACTCTCTTGCGTTTGTTGTACTCATGTTTGTGAGGTGTGAACATAGCTGCTTTCTCCTTGTATTTCTTTTTCTCATCAACAATGGTGGTCGCACAAGAAGAGTGGTACTTGTTATTCCACATTGCATATGATTAAGAGTCTCCAAAATTCCCTTGATTGTATGATTTTTCATCAACGTAGAACGTTCCTTGAGTCAATGCATCTTTAGGTAGGCATTTTGAATGACATCCATAGGAAGAAACTTCCTCTTCATGTGCTTCTTACACTCCTTCCATGATGTGATATTGGATTTACACTCATTCTTTTTTCAATTCTTTAAATTTTTAAACTACATTGAGAGATGCTTCTTGAGTTTCACAATGAGTAGCTTGTATTTCTTTTCATCAGCATAGACTTTGTATTCAAATAATTTCTCAATCTTTCTCAACTATTCAAAGAAATCAATTGCGTCTAAGCTACCATCAAATTCTTGAAGTTCTAAATTGATGTCAAGGTCAATGGGACTCCTAGGTCGTCCTTGATCAAGTTCTGATTCTATGGCATCCCAAAATTGATCTTGTAGGGAAGTTCTAGGATTAAGGCGCCTAAAATTTCTCTCAAATGTCTCAAGTAATTTTTTCATTCCCACTCTCAACTCCTACACACTATTTTCAACATTAGCAAGCCATGCTTGATCTAGAGACATATTTCTCCTAAATCACCCATCGTGATTTGTTTCATCACCCATATTGTAAAGATGAAAAAATATGGCAAGAAATTTGTGTGCTAGGTCAAGGAGGATACTACTTTTGTGGAGTTAAGAGACTTATTGATCTTGAAGTTAGGATAAGGAAATATGGGTTTTTCAGAAGGAAAAATTACTCAAGTATTTCATCAAACACCATGCGGGCATACATCAATACTACCATAAATCTGAAATTTTAAGCATCAATAATCTAAGGATCTTTGGGGGCTACTAAACCTTGGATCTAAATACAAATTAATATAATGCATAATATATAAGGAGCAAAAATCCCCATAATAGAGCAAAATTCTTATGCCAAAAGTCACCCAACAATAACAACATCAAAACATGGATATGGACTTGAAAATTAGCTCACTAAAGACTAATTAATGATCAAGAAATAAACATAATCTACCGCAAAATACTGTGTCGGGTCTGTAGCGTTGGAGGCCTTGTTCAAATTCATAATATGAGGCCCTTGAATCTCACATTTAATTTTAAAATGTAACTTTATTAAGTATATAAACTTTGTACATAAATTAAAGATATAAGAATACGAAAACACATAAATGTTCACTTGTAACGTGATTCTCGTATTACCTTTTCTAATTGAATTTTCAAAGCTGATACAACACGATTGCAGTTTGATTTCATCCATAGATTGCAACTTACTAGAATTAAATAAAAAGCCAAAAATACTCTCATACAATTCATATTGTTGAAACCTCTTTTCCAAGGAGGCAATAGCTTGATCAAAGATGTAAATAATATATTGAATTCTAACGAATTCCTATGGGGATAATGATGTATCCTCACTAGCAGATTCATCAAATTGCTTTTTGCTACGTATTATAGGCCTTTGAGGAAATTCCGAGTCAATTCCAATTTCAATAGCTATGTTTCTTACATTATGCAAGACCATGGAAAATCCATAATCTCTGTAATTCTTGAAAAAGAAAATCAAGCCAAAAGTAGTCAATTTAAATTACCTATTAAACAAAAGTAGTCAATTTGCCGACTAACTCCTATGAACGTAGCGGATCAAGTCATAGCCCAATGGTTAGGGCTTCAGAATTCAGGCACGAGGTTTTGGGTTCGATTTTCACCGCACGCATTGGCTAAAATTGGGTCGGATGACCTGCAGTATGGCCCGGCTCCAAGGCCTAGTTATCCACACATTATCCTATAATGAAATTCAATAACCACATTTAAAGGCTGTTTCAGGCCATTAAATACCACTAATTCGACCATAAACATACTTAGGTTAACTATAGTTAGTTTTTTTGGGTAACCACCGTTGACTAAATAAAAAGAACAAACCGATTTTATGGTTGTTAATGTCCTAAAATAACCTTTAAAAGTGGTTATTGAATTCCATTAATTATGTAGGTATACCACTGGGATTTTTTAAAACTCAAGTATACCACTGGGAATACGCAAATTCCCAGGTATACCAATGGGAATAATCCAAAAAAAAAAAAACTCCTATAACCGTAAAAAATAAAATTAAGTTAAATCCTAACGTATAAGTTAACATAGGAAATAAAGTACTAATGCATGACCCAAAGCCTAAACCTAAGAGACCCATATATTAAAAGACTTACCTACACTTATTTAAATTAATTAAAATATATTAATTAATTTAATTATTATGTTCCATATTTTTATTCCTGACCATGCTCCATTTTGTTCCTCTTATTTAGCTTCAATAATACATACATTGAATCCTAGAAACACTAATCTCATATTTTTCTATCTTCATATGCTTTGGCATTTCAACTATACTCTAAAATGTCTTATGGGTTGCTTCTACTCCGAAGCTTTTGTTGCTCTAAAAGGAGCTTCTCTTTAGTTGGTCCCACTAAGAACACAAGAACATCTGTTTGTTCTTTAGAAGAAGTACTACTCATTCTTTTTGGGAGTTGTATATATAGAAAGTCTAAAAGAACGTTTGAACGTTTAAACTTCTTTTCTTGATGTTCCCTTCAGGAACTAAAGCATGGTCCCTACTTTTTTCTTTGGAACCATCTTCAATATAAATTGTATTCAATAATCTTCATACATTCTTGACTATTTCATGCACTTCTTATTACACATGTTAATTAGATAAACATCATTTGTTTATAATCATCAAAATCATATATAACTTAACAAAAAAAAATTACTACAAAATGAGCTTAATTAGGCTTTTAAAGAGGATAGCTTTTAATCTAAGACATTGATTTTACGTATAATCAAGGGCTAAGGTTAACTGATCATTAAGCAAGAGAGAATTAAGGAGCCTTCACTAAAAACAAGTTAGCTACTTTGCGTAGACAACAAATATTTTAACGAACTAGCACCAAACTCTTTCTCCACGGCAACAAAAGAACAACTTGCATGCTAGCCGCACCCGCACTCGCGCTACTAGGATGGCGCCTCTGCCTGGGCGTGAGCCGCACCTACGCATGCAACCGCCATAGTAACGGTCAACTTTTTTAGCACCATGTCCATGGCTTTAGCCTACATATTCCCCTAGGCACATACACTAGCTTATCCAACATCCAAAACATATATTAAAGGTTACTAAAAAGTTTAGCTATTTTATTACAAGCCAAATGCAAAAAAAAAAAAAAAAAAAAAAAAAAAAAAGCCATGTAAAGTAGAAAGAGATATGAAGTCATTTTTCGTTTCTTGAAAGCTTTGTTGGCCAGATTCTCACGCATCATATCATATATCTGTGATAGAGTATATAACCTAATATTGGGCCACAACCATCAGCTTATGCTTTAGGCTTATATGATTTTTTAAACATGGTATTAGATCCATATTAAGAGAATGTTTCAACCAAAAACTTTATCAAATAGTTGATGCCTTAGATTATGTTATATGATCTAATCGTACACATGTATACACTACAAAAAGGTAGCAATGTAAATGAGGTATGACTACATCCAATATATCTAACAACAATTTTCTAATTATGTGTTACAGTTTGCTGGTGGTTTCGACTTAGATACAGAGCATGTTTTTGACGAACTCAAAGGAGTATATACCACACTTTCAACAAGTTAATTTATATGGCTCGAGATATGCACCAAACTATCAAATAGTAATTATCAATTAACTAGTTTGTATCATTACAACTTGTCCATGATACTTTTTTACAACTCAATAGAGGGTCATTTTTATAGTAATTATTTTTATTCCATATAGATGACCTAGCTTATAATTATGATCATACTAGTTAATAAATAGTCTTTTAATTGTGAATAAATACGACCTACTGTAGAATTCTAGATATATAAAAAATAACTAGTTTTAAACTCGTGCTAATGCATCGTTTTTATTTTGTGAAAAATAATATAGATTAAATAAGTGTTATTTAAGAAAAGGTTGAACAAAAATAGGTAGATAGAGACTTTAATATGGCAGTTAATACTTGTATGGAACGATCATTAAAAATACCATTTTTTAATTGCAACGTTTTGACTTTTTCTACTTCCTCTGTTATATTTTAAACAAAAAGGTTAAACAAAAATAGGTAGATAGAGACTTTATTGCGAAATTAATTGTTTTTATTTTCTACTTCCTCTGTTCACTTTTTAATTGCAACGTTTTGACTTTTTCGCTATTTACACCATTAACTTAACATTGTAATTCAACATATTGTTGGACTAAGCTAAATGTTTATTTCTATCGTATCAACTTCCTGTAATTTTAACTACTTTTAAGCCCGTGTATTAACGGGTGATTATTATTATTATTATTATTATTATTATTATTATTATTATTATTACTACTACTATTACTATTACTATTACTAAATTTTTATTACTATTACTATATTATAGATTATTTTTAGCCCCAATGACGGATCAAGTATTCAAGTGAGTATTACAAAAATATTTATAAAAAAAAATTAAAGTTGTATAAGATGATAGTATTAAATAATACGGAGTAGTATATAATATAGCATATTTAAGGCAAATGGGAGACACAAATATCAAATAATAGTAGTTTAATATAGCATAGTGTAAAATATGATTGAAGAACATAACTAAGAGGATAAATAATTTGCAATGATACGACGTACACTGTATAAGATTATCACCAAAAATATTCAAGAGAAATCAAAGTAGTGACAAGATAAGTTATAGTAGTGACAGTAACATTTAATTACATAATAACCACATAAATAGTAATTAAGTGGTTATGGAAAATCAATAGATTAACTAAAAAATAGGAAAATTTCATATAAATAATCCTAAATATTGGACGTCTTCCAATATTAATCCTAACTATTAGTTATTACACTATAATTCAAACTTTGGTGGGTGTTTTATGATATTAGTCCATTGACTTATTTAACCTATTGTAATCGGTCACCAATTCATAAAGTATTCGTTATCATCGTTATCTTTTCTCTTTTCTTATTTAATGTACTTGACTATACCTTCCTCCCTTTCTAGGAAGGAAATCAGAGCCGGTCAAAAGTTAGTATGGACTAATATTATAAAATCAACCCCTTAGTTTGGATTATAGTGTAATAATCTATAGTAGGGATTATATTGGAAGACCTCCAATAGTTGGGATTATTCATATGAATTTTTCCAAAAAAAAATAAGTTTTTTTATTTATTAAAAAAGAGATTTTTTTTATAAAAAATGACATGTGACGAGTTAAACTTCCTATTTTAAATATTTAATTATATTCTAGAGATTATAGATATAGATAATACATAATCAATATTATTAATAGTCAAGAATATGTATTAATAAATAATAACTAGTAAATAATGTATCACAAGATGGGAATTGAGAAGGGTGAGGGAAGATCAAGAGATTAACAAACGTTAGGATTGGTTGTAATTTTTAAAAAATGAAATTACATGGGAGTGTCATATGGCTCGCAAATTTTTCTATTATAAAATAGTATTATAGATACATAAATTCAATTGTCTTTGTAAAATACTAAAAATTCATCCTTAGAAAAATCATATTTTATTAGTAAATCTAAGAAATTTAAGAGGCATTATTGCCATACTACAACTAGACATAAGTCTGATTATGATGCACAGGAAAAAAATGTAATATCATTTGCAAAACCATACACTTTCAAATTACATTCAACACAAGCAAAATGTAAAACTACAACTTGGAATACTTACAATTTGAAATTATCAAAAGGGTTAACAATCAAAGTCGAGTTCAAGGAAATCATTTATTGTCAAATTAAATGTAACCAGGATTGTCGTCAAGCACATCGGCAAAGAGTCATCACCTAACTACATCACAAACTCCTACCTACAATTCTACTTATCATTATTGTCGAATAAAAAAATGAGTCGTTACAGGGCCATCCAAGAAAGAATACAACACAAATTCGGGAGGTACATGTAACAATAAAAGGGCACATGTAATATTTTGAGGGTACATATAAAATTTAAACTTGATTTTCTAAGCTTATGTCATATTATTTTTCTTCTTTTTTTTTTTTTTCTTTTTTGCTTGCCGAAACAAATAAAGTTTAGCAAGCAATTCTGAAGCCATTAGATGAAAAAAAGTGTTGGACAAATATGTGTTGCCTTATTCATTTCATTTAGAGTATTGGATTGTATTTGATGAATATTAAGTAGCTTATGGATTGTATTTGTGAAATTTATGTGTATAATCTTGAGATGCTCAATCTTTAGCTGCTTTATAATCTTTCGAAATTCTACATTGATTCAGAATCATGCTACTTATTTACCCCAAGATTAAATGGTTGCAAATTTGTAGGGTGTATACTACTGCCTGCGAGTAAAGATTATGTTATTTTGAATGTGACAAGCACTTTGAAGCTCTAATTTATGTGGTACAGATAATATATTATGGGGTATATACAAATTTAGGGGGTACATATTAGATTAAAAGGGTAAATACCAAATTTAGGTGGTACATATAATATATTATGGGATACATACTAAAATTAGGCAATACATATTAGATTCAAGAGGTAAATACTAAAATTAAGGGGTATTTACATATTAGAAAACGGGGGGTGCATGTTACCAACGTCCACTATTTTAAACACATGACCAAATCAAAACTTGAAATATATATAACTTCAACTTTGAAATATTAGATTCACCAACATGGGTCACACCTGATCAACTATTAAAATTAACTTAATATACAATAATGTTTTTGCACTTGCTACTAGCTAGTGAAAAGTAATCAACTACTCCCTCCGTAACATATTAATGGCAACGATTTGACATTTTTTCTCTCTACTTTATGTTAAATCGTTGTCATTAATATGTTACGGAGGGAGTACTAATAGTAGTATGTAATACGATTAGGGTTTGTACAATCAATCTGATTTGATAAACTATCTACAGAGTTGATGTAAGATCTCCATGGTAACATCCTATAACATGTACTCATCCAAATCATATCAGAGCATAACCCAAATCCAGTCCATCATAGAACAAAGAATCTAGAACTACAGCATTAAGCTGGCCAATGATAAACCATACAAAAACTTCAAATCCATTTGTTTGTTTCAGATGATCTCATATTAATGAACAACCTCCAAACACGTTTTTCACTTCTTGATCTTCAACTTGATCTTATTTGGTTCATGCTCATTCGTCTTCTTTTTAGCTTGATCTACATACATTCTTTTTTTTTTATTATTATAAATGATCCCACATTTTTCAAGAGCCGAGTAAATTGTTCGTTTAGATCACGAAATACATTGCTGCACATAGTGAAGAGAGATAAACTCTCCTCTTCGCCATCATCTAATTGAAATCAATATTATTATCATCATTTTCATTAGAAGTGGAATTTGAGTAGGGTTGGGTTCGTGTCAACCTTTTTACATAAACGGATTTAATTCTTTGACCCTAACCCGACCCGTTTAATGAACGGGTCGTATTGGGTTGACTCGCTTATTTAAATGGTCAAATCCCTCAACCCAAACACGTTAATAACTGGTCAATTTCGTATCGGGTTAGCGGGTCGTATCAATTTTTCCCACCTCTAGTTATCATTATCATTATTATTACTTAAATAATATAATAGAAAATAATTTGTAAAATTATTGAAAAATCCTGAACTGAACTGAACTGAACTTAATAGAGATGAACTAAACTGAACTGAATTGAATTTAATCTGAAATAAATAAGCCCTTCATCATGGTTCCCAAACATCAGCCCTCTTCCTCTCTACTCGATCTTCCGCTGCAACATGTCCTCCCAACCCAAATACCATCCTGCTCTTTCCGTTACCAATGTCAAGTCTCTCGTCCCTATCGAATTAGACACCGAAACTGGCATGTATCATTCTTGGGCTGCTTTATTCAAATTTCATGTTCGGGTTGTTCACGATGTTCATGACCATATGATCCCTCCTACGGAGACAAAACTCTTCGAACCAACCCTAATTCGAATCAACACATAATTCAAACCAACTCAACCAACCCCTACCTTCGGATACATTAGCACCATGCCAAAGTCGTCGGCGACCTTTGAATCTTCAACAGCGCCTTCGAAACTCTAGCAACAACTTAAAATAACAACTTTCACAATTTCAAATCGACATCCCCAAATCTGCAAAAACCTAATTCAAGAAATCGCCAAATTTATTTCTGGGTTCATCAACTAATGGTGGCTTCAAATTGTTGGTGGTAGTGGCGTCGAACTGCAAACTACCCAAATCGCCACTAGCAGAGGATGTGTCTTCCATTGGGAGAGAATGACGGTGATAGGCGGCAGTGAGGGATTGATTTAGGGGCGGTGATGGGCGGCATTATGGGGGCTCTATTATGATGATAATGATGATTGATGAATGTTTAAGTGATGATTTGATGAATTATTAAATGATGGTATGGTAGATGGAGGATTAAGAATATGATGATGATGATGTTGGGAAAGTAAAATATTTTGGATTGAAAAAGGATTATATAAGATTAGAAGGTAATTATAATTAGTAGAGAATTTTAGTAATTTCCAAGTGTTTATAGTCGACCATGGCCTTGACCCCGCTATTCACCCTTTATAGTCGACCATGGCCTTGACCCGACCCACACTAGCCTGACCTTGACCCGCGCCCGACCCATCTAATAACCAGGTCTAGCCATGACCTTAATTGAACAACGCATGCAAATAAATCACCAAACTTCTAATTCAATTGCAGGTGTAGACACTCTGCAGTACACATTCTCACAGCCAAGATTTGAGAGAAAACACCAAAAAGAAAAGAAAAAAACATAATTTAATAGATACCAATGGGGTGTAAATGTGGTCAGAAAATTATTTGACCGGCCGTTATCGACCCATACCGAATTTTTTTTGCCGGAATTTTTAGTGACATGATACCGACCGCTATATATCAAACCTGAATTATACCGAGACCGATTTTATACATACCGAAACCGATCGGTACCGAGCCCATTTAAAACCGAATCTGTTTCCGGCCTATTTTTATTAAACCGACACCAACCGTTACCGAAACCGTATTTTGTTCATCAAGTTTTGTCATTTTATTTTGCAGAATAAGCAAAAGTTAAGTCATTATAACTAATTTTTCCTATTTATTTAACGTTATGTTGTTCTTTTCAACGAAATTATTATAAAGTTAACTCAACTAAATTGAATTAAGATAAAAAAAAACACCCATCAAGAATTGAACTGAAATTTCACTACAATCCAAAAGAATAGGGTCTCAATGCAAATATTCTACCCAATTAAATGCTAATCGAGTAGGGGTAGATTAGCATAATCACTCCCTAAAATTCGTATCCCACATAAGTTGTCTATAGCTTCAAAGATAACCAAACAAACAAGACTTTAAAAGAAATAGAAATCCACTTCCTCTTATTTCTTTATATTGGTTAACACTAGTCAACAATGTTCACAGAAATCCACAATTTATTGAACATTTAGAACTTGATCAAAACCTTACACCATCTATTTGCACCACAATTTGATCATGGATCACCACTAGTAGTACTTAATCACGGATCACCACTACACTCTCACTTATTATCAATATTATTCATTCCCTCCACTATATACAATCAAATATCAATACACTTTTTTAAAACGCGTTGAGCTTTTTCACAATCTAACATGTGTCGGGACAAGTCATCTTTACATATGTCACCACATGTCATATTTTGTCATGTGTCACCATTTTTCATAAAAATAATTTTTACAAAAAAAATAAATAAAAATGCATTTACTATTTACTAAGATTTGAACTCACCATAATAATTTTTACAAAAAAAATGCATTTACTAAGATTTGAACTCACCATCCCTATAATACCGTAACTCTACCATCTCATCTACACCATTTTATTATTCAAATTGATGACATATCAAAATGTATAATATCATGTATGGAAAAAAAAAAGTTTAAATTTTTATTAAAGAATCATCCAATCGAATAAGTGTAAATTCACAATTTTCCATCAATCATATCGACATACCTTCTTTCATCATCAATTCATCAAACCAATATATCTTAAACAAATTTATTGTCAATCTAACATTAGAAATATTCAGATCTTATAAGATTACATTAAAAAAAAAATCAGATGAAAAGAATGTACCAATAAAGGAATTTAATTTTTAATTTTACAAAATAAGTATTTAAATTAAAAATTCATTCATTGACCCGGGACATCGTCCGGGACAAAATCTAATTACTTGCTCCAAAATAAAATAAATGTTACACTTTAATAATATTTCACTTACGTTTATTATCAAAGTATAACATTTATTTTGTTACGGAAGAAGTTAAAAAATTATAAGATTAAATAACTTATTGATGAAAAATAATGATATCCTCTTTTATTTGTGTATCACAAAACCTTAATAAAATTTATATTTCGTATAGATTAGTGTGTCAAATCTAACACTTTTGTCAAAGGTCGTGCAACATATAATTTTTTTAAGGGAGCCTTAACAATAGAACAATATTATTAAAAAGAGTGATTATTGAAACAATAATTAGAGTTGGTTGAGGTGGTAATTGTGTATGGATTTGATAGCTAAGTGATGAGTTCGAATCTTAACGCAATCATATTTTTTAAATAATGTTTGTGTGACAATCCTATGTGGCGCACAATCCCACGTGTCGCAGCAATGGTGAAAGTTGATGCTTGTGTGTCATCCTATGTGTCGCATTCACAGTGCTTTTCGCACCTTTTAATAGTTGTTATAGATATTACATTCAAAAGGTTTGTCATTATCCATTACCACGTAACTCGTGTCATGTGAACCCAATGTGTTTTTGTGAAAGAATCTATAAAATATTATATTCGAAAGGTTTGTGAAAGGTTTGTCATAATCCATTAATTACCTGGTAAATAAGCATATTAAGACTATGAATTGGCAAGCGTGAAATTGCAAATGTTTGTAATAATTATGGAGGAAAGAAATTACAATTAATTACTAATTTACAACAAATTTATGATTATCCATATCATAGTTAATGTTATTAACCCTTGATGAAATGACTGTACGCTTTTTATTATTAATGAGTAATTATTAATATTTTTGTAATAATATGATGTTATTGTGCACTAGTTTGGTACGAGTATGATCGGTCCATTTCGACCCATTTTTTGGCTTCGTTTCACTTGTCTTTCGGGTCTTTTAGACTATATTTCATTGGTTTTTAGTCTTTTATTGTAGAATTAGCTTATTTCATGGTTTCATTCAATAATGTTATCTTTTATTTGTTTAATTGAATAAATTGGGCAAAAATTGGAAGCATTTCAAGCGCTCTTGCATATTAGTCTGATTCAAAGACTAGTGTCTTTTTTTCTATAACTCTTTTTGACAAACATGCCTAGACCGCGCCCGCCATGCACTAAAAAAAAAGAGCTTTTAGCGACGGACCAAATCCATCTCTAAATCGACTAAATCCGTCGCTATTTGGATTTAGCAACGAATTTAGAGACGGAATTTTTTCGTCTCTAAAATCCTCATCGCTAATTCAAATTAGTGAAGGATTTTTAACCCGTTGTGATGCATCACGGAAATTGAGAGACATATAAAAAAATTGACACATTGTGATGCATCACTTAGGAGGAATTGAACCCGTGACCATTCTATTAAATTTCTATAAGTCTCACGAATCATAGTTTGTAGAAATCGAAACTGTGACCTCAAAGTCATAGGGTGACACTCTTACCAACTGTACCAAGTTTTATTTGTTAATCTTATATGCATAGAATTGCTAAAAAACGAAAGAAATATTAGAGACGGAAGCTAAAATTCGTAGTTAAATTTAGAGACGGATTTTTAAATCCGTCTCTAAATTTTTTACTCTAAAAAATTAGAGACGGATTTTAAAATCCGTGGCTAAATTTAGAGATGGATTTTAAAAATAGTGTTTATTTTACCATAAATCCGTGGCTAAATCCGGTGGGCAGGGACTGGTGGTATCCTGGTTTGTACGATTGTGAGCCTATGCATCTGTGCGAAGGGCGAAGCCCGATGTCAGACGGTGGTGGTGCAGGGCTGGTGGTGGTGGTGCGGTGCTGCTGCGCGAAGGCAAAGAGAAGAAAGATCATGATATGGCGGTGCAAGCACGAAGCTCGGTGGTGAAGCAGCCTGGCGGTAGTGGTTGGGGGTGGTGGATCGACAGGAGAGAGCAGAGAGAAGGAAGTGGTTGATGCGAGAGGAGAGAGAGAGAAAAGAAAGGATAAAAGGGGTGAATGGCTAAGATTTAATTACTATAATGATTTAATAAATAGAAATAATATATATATATATATATGTATATATATATATATGAAAGTATTGGGTCAGACGGATGACCCATATACCCACTTATAATAGTGAAAAACTTCGAGAGGCTATAACTTTGCGCTCGGGTGTCGGATCGGGGCATATAATATGTCGAAATTGATTAATTTTTCGAGACGAACGCAGCTGCAAATGCTCATAGGGGATTTGGTCATCGGAAATTGCCAAACGAGGCCTCTAAAGGTCTCAAAATGCAAAAAAAAACGTATCCAGGTTATATTTTATCCAAGTTAGTTACAAAATGTGTCTAGATTTTACATATTGTGTCCATGTTTACAAATGTTTCCAAGTTAACAATATGTATCCAGGTTGGTCCAGGTGTGTTCATATTTGTTCAAATTTGTCCATGTTTATCTAGACTTGTCCAGGTTTGTCTATATTTGTCCAGGTTTGTCAACGTTAGTCCAGGTGTGTGTCCAGATTTGTCCATGTTTGTCTAGATTTGTCCAGGTTTGCCATATTTGTCCAGATTTGTCCACATTTGTCCAGGTTTGTCCACATGTGTCCAGGTTTGTCCACATTAGTCCAGGTTTGTCCAGGTGTGTCCAGATTTGTCCAGTTTTGTTCATGTTTGTCTAGATTTGTCCAGGTTTGTCCACATTTGTCCAGGTTCAACAATATTTGTCCAGGTTTATCCACATTTGTCCAGGTTCAACAATATTTGTCCAGGTTTGTCCACATTTGTCCAGGTTTGTCCACATTAGTCCAGGTTTGTCCAAATTTGTTCAGTTTTGTTCATGTTTGTCTAGATTTTTCCAGGTTTGTCCACATTTGTCCAGGTTCAACAATATGTGCCTAGGTTCAACAATATGTGTCCAGGTTCAACAATATGTATCCGGGTTCAACATTATGTCACCAGGTTTAACATTATGTCCAAGTTTAACATTATATGTCCAGGTTTAACAATATGTGTCCAGGTTCAACCATATGTGTCCAGGTATATATATATATTAAATCATTATAATGTTAATTTTAATGAATATTCGACAATGTTCGATTTACATTTCACTTTTTTGAAGTCACTTCACACGTTATATTATAATATAAATTCTCATTCAATCTAAATATATAAGTTTTAAAAAAAAAATTAGAATGTGTTATATAAATGTCCAATATGTGACTCGTAAGTGTTTATATAACTAAAAATATTAGACACGTAAGTTGGTGTGTCCGACACATATTTAGGTGTGTCCAACGAGTGTCGGTGTCTGATATGTGTCAGACATGCGACACGTCATTTGCTAGAAGTGTCCGTGCAACCTAGCTTAAGACTATGTTATTCTAAGGGTTAGATTTACTTGGTCTTAAATCTAACAATTTATCCTAAAAATGTGGAACCATTCCCACACGACTAAAACTATGCAAACAAGCCATACAACATAATTTGACACTGCATGCAATTGGACATTACAATGATTACATGAACTGGACTTTATGGAATTAAAATAAACTAAGCTAGACTAAAAGACTATGAAAGAAGATGCTTGGGCGTTGCAATTATCTTGAATATGAAGGGCATAATTAAGACATGCCCAACCTTGGCAATCAACTTACCGTCCTTGAGTAGACCTGTATAACTAGTAAACACAAGTGGGAGAAAGGGGGCTGCAATTTGCATAATTGGGGCAGCATGTTTAGTTGACTTTTGTGCCTAATTGCTAATGTTTTGGGCTCAATTTTATTCCTTTGCAAACTCTAATTCTAAATAGTGGTTTTAGTTTTTTTAAGAATTGAATGATAAATTTAGAAACTTTACCTTGACAAAACTGAACTTGTTCAACTCTTTGGTTCAAATTACTTGGAGTTTAACATGTTCTTCACCTTTAGATCTTTGGGTTTTGTGAGTGATTCTCCTAATTCAATCATCAATTTAGTTCATAGATCTAAGAGAGATTCATTCATCTATTTTCTAAAATATCCTTATTTTAGCTTGTTTGAGAGTTTATTACTTTTGTTCTTCACATAAACTTCAAGCTACTTATTGCATATGTTCCATGAAGGAAATTGAAATTCCTATAAAATATAAAAGCCTTATTTGGTGGAGAGAGTTTAAAGTAGAGTTTAGAGTTTTTAAGAGAGTTTAGAATTTGGTGAGAGAGGGTCTTAAAGAAGTTTTGTACCAAAAATTTTCATCAAGTTGGGGTGAAGAGCTTTTTGTATAGAGTTTTGGGATAAGAAAAAACAAATATCTATTTTGTCTAAATTACATCTAATAAATTATTGGATTTTTCTCACTTATACCCCTAAGCTTTTCAAATTTCTAAAATGTATCCATGTTTTTAAAAAAATTATCACTTGTACCCGCCAACCTTTTAAAATTTATAACAAATAATCAACTTTTTTATTTTACTGAAATTATACCTACAAAGCCACCAGCCCAATTCTACGAAATCACCACCCCTTGTTTAGGTAGTGGATTTATGGGTTTACGTGATAATTTTAGGAGTCTAAAGGCAGTGGTTTCGTGGTTCAAGATTTCCTAAAATTATAAAATTGGGTATTTTTTATAACTTTTAAACAGTTAGTGGGTACAAGTGAGAATTTTGAAATTTATGGGTATAGTTGAGAAAATTAAAAAGTTTGTGGGTATAGATGAGAAAAACCCTAAATTATTTTAATAAAAAAGCATGTCCATTAATGTCATTTTATATAACATTAAGGTGTCTCTATTATATAAGCCAAGGGGGGAGCCATGGTGTCCCCCTCGAAAAGTCCATATTACCCTTCAAAACTTTCTAAAATCTTAATTTGCATCACTCCTAATTATTAAGAAAATTTATTACAATTTTTGTACTTTTTAAAATGAAAATAGTACAAAATATAAAATTCAAAAAAATAAAACAAAAATACCAAAATTCATATTTTTAAATTCTCTATAAATAGACATCCATATTGATATATTTCATCACATAAAAATTTTGCTTTTTGATTATTGTAAAAATTTGGTAGCCAATAGAATATGGCAAAAGAAACTAAACATTTTCTTTTGTTCATTGTTGTGGGATGACCGAATGAGTGGAAAAAGTTTCGTTTCTGATTATATGAATGAGTGTGAATTTGACAGATTTTTCAATTTTTTGAATAAATAACCTTTATTTTATTTTGTTTAGACAAATTAATATATATTTAAAATATCATCGCACGCAAAGCGTGCATAGAAGGCTAGTAATACTCTAATCAATCAACAAAATATTACCAAACACCTTTACGTAACAACAAATCAAATCAGCTGTCAAATCCTCTAAATAAAAAAGGTAATCATCTAACCACAAATTCTAAACTCTAATCACCAAACAGGGCCAAAAGCCTATTAGCATACCTTCCTTGTGAATGCAAACTGTTTCAAAAATTAATAACCGTGGTGAATCAAACGCACATAGTTATATCCTAGGAAATGAACAAGAGATTTTATATCCAGTAAAGTAAGACTTCTTGTAAGAATAAATTTTTATATAGTGAACTAAACAAGCTCCCAGTTCTTTCTCCTATCCTTTCTCTTCTTTCTCCCTTCTTTTATGTTCTATCCTGTTATTCAAACAAGCAGTACAAGAAAAGGGGTCATCGATTCACTGCACCATCAGTTGAGAAAAATAATTCGTTAATTGAAAGCTTATTCGTTTTCATTCAACGGTCAATGGGCAAAACTATGACCACAAGAGCTCAATATCAAGTATATTGATACAAGGGTAGAATAATACAATTTCATCATACGACAAAGACAGAAACATTGGGAAAACAAATGAACATTTCCATCTAAAAAAAAAGCTTCTGCCCGCCATTTCAATCCATGAGCTTGTATCGTTTCTCTTGCACACCGGTCACTCCCATTTGGATTTCTATAATTGTATGAAGAGGTACCTAGACATAGATTATCAACATTAACAATGAAGTCACTTGAAACAATAAAAATCCACTCCACAATAAGCAAAATGTATTAAATACTCATCACCTCCTTTTTTCTTTTTTTTTTGATAAAAAAAAGAAAAGAAAAAACACATCACCTCAGCTGATCATAATAGAACACACAAAACTAAACCAATATGCAGTTTAAATCAAATAAAAGAAAGTCATATTACACATAATGTGAAATAATGCATAGCTTGCAAAACATAATCTTATTATCTTAAGGTGGAATGTGAAATAGTCTTAGCATTCATTGGGAAACGAAGAGGAATTCTATACATACTTTTCCTCCAACATGTACTCCCTCCGTCCCTTAGTTTTTACACCATAAATAAGGCTTAAACTGTTTATTTTACCACTTTGACTCCCTCTAGCTAGCGTCTTACTTGCAAGGAAAAATATAGTCAAATGGAATCTTATTTATTCATATTAGATTGTTTGGTTGCAACTTATTTCCCTTGGAAATACAACTTCCTATGATAATTCCAATGAAATAGAAATTCCTACAAAGTGTAGGAAATTATTAACCGACTCCCCCCTTGGTAAATACAAATTCATGTGTCAATTGCAAATTCTCATACTCAACCAAACACAAATATTTATTTCGTAGGAAGTTGAAAAGGGAATTTATTTCCAATGAAATAAAAATTCTTATGGGAATTTACTTCCCATGGTAACCAAACGACACCTCTATGTTAACTTTTTTAATAAGTAATTTGTATAATTTTTTATAACACGTGTCATAAGATATTTTCATTTAAAGTTGTGTCTCGGGAGATGAGAAAAAGTGAATAGCGCAAAAAATTAGGGACGGATGAAGTAGTTAATAAAAAGAGAAAGTTCATTTGCTCGAATGCAAAGGCAAGGCATGAGAACATATTTTAAACCCAAGTCCAGATTGGTAAAAATTAGAAGAGAAAAAAAACGCGACCCCTTGGTAAAAAAAAATATCTCCGGCGACATTTTAGTAATTAAAATAAGCATCAGTATCAAATAAGTAATAAAACTCATCTGAATACATTTAAACCTGTGCGTGTGTTACACTGCACTATTTTTCTTTTTCTTTTTTTTCATTGATTTTCATATTTATTTATTTTTGGAGTTGTTAATCGCCGCCCACCGATTACTCAAAATTACCCACAAAAAAAATGAAAATTTTAAAATACCCTTTAGCACCCATCCCACCCTTCACACTCACTCCATCTCTCTCTCTACCTCTCACCATCCTACCACACAACTCCACCACCACTCTACACAACCACAACCACAACCACAACCACCACCATCAGTCTACACAACCACAAGCACCACCACCACCATGCTACACCATCATAACCACCACCAACTTATTAAACCACAAACATGAGCCAAAGAACGGGCAAGGAGGTTGCCGGAGCTGCGCCGAAGAAGCAAACGAAGAAAACCACCATCGTTGCCGCCGCCCCGAACGTCTCACCGCCGGTAAATTTTTTTTATACAAGAAAAATATGCATCGCATTTCCAAATTAGACGCCCCAGGCCATGGCTGCGACGTCCCAGCCATGGCCTGGACGTCTAATCTAGGACTTTTTATTTTAATTTTTTACTTATTGATTGTTCAATTTTTTTAAATTTGCAGTTTAAAAATTTGCTCATCGTAATGAAATTAATTGTGTAAACAACGAGAAGTGACTCTGCATTCTTCCTTTATTCATTGGAAGCAATGAAATAGCAATCACTGTCATGTTTGGGGTGAGTTGCTAACTGGTAGTCGCTTCTAACCTCAGTAATTAGTGAAATTTTTTTAACTCTAATAGTTTCTTGGATCACAACTCCCAAATGAAAATTAACAAACCTATATAATTTGTTCATCAAGGTTTTTGGTTGACCAGCAGCAAGATCAAACAATAACTGCAGAACAACCAACTTACAGGTGAAGTGATCATTTCAGACGAAGTAGCATCTTCTGCTCTAACAATTCTATTGCAACTACACACACACACATACACAAACCTGCATTGCAGTAAATAACGCTGACAGAGATTTACGATCAGTTACCTCAATATGCGGTATTTCATGTAAAGGTCTATCAGCAAAGTAAGCATACAATGCTCTCAGAACAGCCTGCAACAAGAGATACAGGATAATGGTACCAGTTACTGTAAGTACGAAATTCAGGAAGAATGTTAAGCAACTTAAGATTGAGTTATATCACCTGATGAGAAATTACTACAACAGGTGCTCTTTGACGCTCAAGCTCAATGATTACAGGTTCCAGTCTGCATGACAAGAACACATTGCTTCAAATTCACAAAGTTTAAGAGGATAGAGAGGACAGACAAAGTGATAACTATCATGATCAAGTTAATTATTAATATTGTATACAAACCTTTGTATCACATCCAAGTATGACTCTCCTCGAGGATAACGATACCCAAGCTTATCTTTTTCACGTGACCTGGAATTAAAAAAACAAAAGAAGAAAAATTAAAGTTGCACATACCATTTGTTATGCCATTGTAAGCATATGGGTCTTAAAAGATGCATTGATTTAAGGCTCTATCTGTGCATTCCTACTACCTAACTACCTAGGAATAATAAATAAAATACACACAGTTTAGAATAAAACAATGTAAGAAATTCATAATTAGTTTTAAATAATTTAAAAGCACGCCTTTTTTTATTATAATGTATGTGTGTGTCTATAGAATTAGGCTCCTGTAAAACACCTTCCTTAGGTGTAGACACATTTGTATACAGGAACACAATTGTGTTCTAAAAAAGTTAAGGTAGGGGTTCTAAAAATCCAGCAACCTGACTCGCATCCCCAGCAAGGTTGCCACAAAGTTGTCCTACAGCAGCTATAAAACACGTTGGCAGCATTGGCACTACTCATCCAACCCACAATCGGGTGATGATGCCATATCTATTGAGAATTATTGGTTTAATTGGGAATTAATCCGTTGTGAATAGGGAATAACACCATGTGGGAAGGCAGTGAAATTGGTGGCAACAGACCATGTACAAGAAAGTGATTGAAAGGGGGATGTATTAACTGAATGGGCTGACGTAGACAAGGGAATAATTAATTAATTATTACAGAACTGATTTCAATTAATATATTCAGAAGGATATCACTGAAGAAATGGTGAAGGAAATGCTGGAACAAGGAATTATAAGAGCTAGTAATAGCTCCTTTGCTGCTCCTATTGTCTTAGTCAAAAACAAAAATGGTGGATGGAGGATGTGTGTGGATTATACGGCCCTCAATCAAGCTACAATAAAAGACAAAAATCCAATCCCAATTATAGAAGAAATCCTAGATGAGTTACATGGGGCCACATTTTTCTCAAAGGTTGACCTTAAGTCTGGTTATCACCAGATCAAGATGCAAGAACTGGACATACACCAGACTGCTTTTAAGACCCATTAATGGCATTATAAATACCTGATAATGCCCTTTGGCCTTACCAATGCTCTTTCTACCTTCCAAGATCTAATGAACCATGTGTCCAACCTCCAACCACTCCTCAGGAAGTGAGCCTTGGTCTTCTTTGATGATATCTTAATCTAATGCAAAATATGGACATATAACCTACAACACGTCAACACCTGCATCAGGACCTCTCCATTCTGCACCACATCTCTCTTCATGCCAAGTTGAAGAAATGCACCTTTGGGGTCATTTCCATACAATACCTTAGAAACCTAATCACCGGGGCTGAGCTAGCAACATACCCACAGAAGATAGCTGTAGTGGGCTTTCTGGCTACTATAGGAGGTTCATACACAACCATGAGGTAATTTGCAGCCTTTCACTACACTCTTGAGGAAAGAAGGGTTCCACTAGAGTGAGGAAGCAACCTCTGCCTTCAATCTTCTGAAGTCCAAAATGACTTCTCCCCCTGTACTAGCTCTTTTGGATTTTACACCCCCCATCTACTTTACATATTAGGGTTGTCGTTATGCAATCTTGCCACCCAATCTCCAACTTAAGCAAGGCTCTCTCCCTTAGGAATCAGCTCGTCTCTGCCTATGAGAGAGAGCTATTGGATGTGGTAATGGCCATAAGGCATTGACAACAGTGTTGTCACAATTCTACCTTATGGCACAATCTTTTGTGATTAGGACATACAAACAGAGCTTAAAGTACCTATTTAAACACAAATTGGGTACCCCATTTCAACACAAGTGGTTATCTAAGTTGATGGGTTATGACTTCACTGTGGTGTATAAACATGGTTCTGACAACAAGGCTGCTGATGCCATCTCTAGGGAGCAAGGAACAACTAATGCCACTTATCCTATCTATAGCTCAAGCAGGGTTAATGGACAAACTCAGAGGGCTGTGGCAGAACAACCCTCATGTGCAGCAGATTGTGTATGATCTGGCTCAGAATCCAAGTTCACACAAGCAGTACACTTGGCAAAATGACCTGCCAAGGAAGAACAAACTGATGGTCAGTCATAATGAGGGTGTTAGGATCCTCTAGTGTTGAATTTAGGTGGAGTTAGTGGAGTTGTGAGTGTGAGAGTTTTAGATTGTTTTTTATTTTACTTTTACTTTTTGCAGTTAAATTTATTATAGCCGTTGATCTAAAGTTGAAGGGTCTGGATTGCCCCAAATCTACCAAATCTAGAGAATACAACTCTAGAGGATCTTTACCCATAATGAGGAGCTTTAAGGTAAAATCATGGATTGGCTTCATGCTTCTCCTACTAGCGGACACTTTGGGATGGATGCAACCCTTCGTAGAATTAATACACTTTTCTATTGGCTAAAAATGAGGAATGCATTAAGTAGTGCACTACAAGCCAACAATGCAAACACTTTTCTATTGGTCGTTACAACCCTTACCTTTTCTTAATGACATATGGGAAGATAGTGCCTCCCAAGATCACATGGCAAGGATGTAATCATTTTGGTGGATGATAGGCAAAGTAAATACAATAATTTCTTAGTTCTCAACCACCCTTATTCCACCATCAATGTTGCACAAGTCTTTATGGATCATGTTTACAAGCTACAAGGATGCCCTAAGTCCATGACTTCTGACGGGGATAAAGTATTTGTCAGCACATTTTGGCAAGAAATGTTGGAGGCTCAGGAAATCACTTCTCAAATGTTTACGACATAGCACGATCAAACTGATGGCTAAACTGAGGTGGTCAATAAGTGTTTGGAATCCTATCTCAGATGCATGTGCCATGACTAGCCAAATTAGGGCTAACGCTGGGGAAAGTCCTTCGTGGCATTTTCCCAAGGCCCAACACCTAAAGGGGCCCAATTCTGTAATTCCTGCCAGTCACAACAGCCTGGTGATCTTGCTGCAGCCGCGAACCTAACGGACCATGAGCCTTTTGTCATGATTTTTGAATTAACTTCATATAAATGATAGGCTATACGAGGATTTTTGCTCAATTTTGGAACTAAAATTCAAGTTTTGGATTCTTACATTAAAACATATTAAACGTATTTGACAATTTAGCATGTCAAATCAAATATGGACAACTTGTAGAAGAACATTGAGATTTGTCTTCCACATCTATACTCCAGAATAAAATAGTTTTTTTATTGTATGTTCAAGCACAAATTAATTGAAACCACTAAATAAAACAATCAAATGCTTTATTCATGTCCTATAATTTAGCAATGCATGTTTATTAAAGAAATTAAGGTGGCATTTGCATTTAGGGGCGGATCCAGGAATTTAAACATGGTAGAGCACCATCCAATAGCATACAATCCAGTTGGAATAAAAGGCGGCACCGAATCCCTTGTTTAATTTGTATTTTTCACCTCGTTTTTGCTTAGGTAGGAAAAACTAGGTTGGGGATTTGATTAATATAAGGTCAGATTAAAAACAAGGTCTAATAATATTTGATTAATATATAATGTCAGATTAAAAAAATTCAGATGAATGTATATAAAATAATGCATACAAATTTATATAGCTAGAAATATGTTGAGGCCAATTCCGTTTGATACAAAAATAACCCAAATAGTCATAATTATAAGGAAAAATTAATATGAATAATCCCAACTATTGGAGGTCTTCCAATATTAATCCCAACTATAGATTATTACACTATAATCCAAACTATGGGGTAGTTTTATGATATTAGTACATACTAACTTTTGACCGACTCTGATTTCCTTCGTAGAAAGGGAGGAAGGTATATTCAAGTACAATAAATAGGGAAAGAGGAAAGATAACAAATACTTTATGAATTGGTGACTGATTACAATTGGTTAATTAAGTCAATGGACTAATATCATAAAACAACCCCCAAAGTTTGGATTATACTGTAATAACTAATAGTTGGGATTAATATTGAAAGACGTCCAATAGTTGGGATTATTTATATGTATTTTTCCTAATTATAACTAAAGGTGTATTTAAAGATATTGAGATTATTTATGGGTTTGAAAATTTAAATATAAGACAATAAACATGGATATATAAAATGAAATCTAATGTATTAGTTTAAACTGCAAATCCTAGCAAATAAAAAATCTACTTTTTAAAATAAAATGAGTTTACAATCAACAATATTCGTTGTTAAAACTTTTGACAAAAAATATCTATTTCAAAATCAAAACTTTTTATTAAACCATAGTGAAAGAGTATGAGTAGAAAAAAAGGAAATAAGGGAGGAAACGAGAATATATAAGCATAATGTGACAAATGAAAAGGGACACAATAAAATAAACAAGTAAAATAAGAAATTAAAGGTAAAGGAAAGTAGAATTTGTCAAACATGAGAAACTTTAAATTTAATGGAAAAGAAATGAAAGCAAGGGGATTTAACACTGCAACATAACATTCAATGACACTATACATCATGTAAATGACCATCAAACCAATAGAATGTTGTGGCATATTTTCAAGTGTTAAATATATACTTCCTCCACTCCATAAATATTCCAATGTTTGCAATTTGTCACTATTCAGTCAATCACATAACTAGTTTTATACTTAATACGTAGTAAAAAACTATAGTCATGCGGGATCTCATTTGATTCGTCTCAATGTGTACTTTATTAAAATTTACTTTTTATAAATTTTTTTGTAAAATATAACTAAAGATATTAGGACTATGAATCATGCATTGACAAGCGTGAAATTGCAAAGGTTACAAGAACTATGAAGTAGAGGAAGTATTAAAATTTTATTATGATAATGGGTGGTCTTGTGCCCCACCATGCACATATATGGGTCCGCCAATTGCATTCTAAAAAGTTAAGTTCGCTGATTTAAATGATGTTGCATATGTTCTAAACATTAATCCATTGTCATACAAAGATTAAATTCTCACGAAGCCCAACTTCACGCACACACACTCAATATCTCTCTTTATCTCTCCTCTCTCTTAGGTCAAATGAAAGGTGTAAAAATGAGAAGAATGGAAATTCAATGTACACATGATGTCCCGTCTCTTTTAATTAAATGTGCACATTCCATGTAAAAGCATATTTTTAAATAATATGTGCATATATATAGTCAGAAGATTACTTTTATTACTAAAAAAAAAAAAAAATTAGGCTGAAATATAAATATGCATGCACATAAAATGCAAATTAAATACTACCTCCGTTTCTTATTATTTGCAACGAAGTGACATAAAGTAGAGAGGAAAAGTGTCAAATCGTTGCAAATAATAAGAAACGGAGGTAGTATAAGATATTTAAGCATTGATCCTTCTTATAAAAAATTGATGCTTCTCATTGGATCTCTTCCCTAACACCCCTCTCCCCTTTTCTTCCAACACATGTACACACAAATGTACGTACCGACAGTATAGCTCAAAAATAGAAACTACGTAGATTCCACAGTTTAAATTGGTAATTTAAGAAAACACACTGTTAAGTATTGACAGATGACCTTATTTTATAGATCAATCATTCATAGCCCAAGAAGCAATAAGACTAAAGAACTGGCTTGCACTACTCAGTTAACATAGGACATGAATGTCAGATATGTTTTCAAATAAAATAAAAATAACAAGTCTAGGTACTCTATGATACTGAATTATGCATGAAATAAATTCAAATTGGTTAATAATTAATGCAAAATGAACAAGTTACATACTCATATTCTTCAGGCATATTCTTCTTTATCTCCACATAAGTCATTCCATCACATGCTCCAGCATTAATCTCATCAAGTGCACGCCATTGCACCTTTCGAGTTCACAAGAAATCAAATATTTGCTAGTGTTACATAATTTCACAATTCAGGTCAGGTGAAAAGAACTAGGAAAAAGCAACGTGAACCATTTTTTGTTCAGAAAATATTGCAGTTCTTAGGTAATTTTTACCTTAGGAAAGCCAACAATATGATTAGCAGTTAAAATTGATCTTTGCAAAGTGCTGGTCCATATCTGCATAATATTTGGATGGGGTAGCAAGGTAACAATTAGTTCTCGGAGAATCAGGAAAAACAAAAAAGGAATTATCACATAAATAAACATTTGTAAACCAGAAAGATCACTTATTAAGTCATTAACCACTCAAAATGCAGCTGCATTAGCTTATGTGCATAAACCATCAAAGAAACAACTCGAATTATCTAGAAAGTTATCAATACTTGTGATGTTATGCTTCAACGATATCAATTTTCAGTGGAAAAAACAAAAATAATTTATAAAAAGATGTGGGCCATGCGGTCATGGAGGGAAAAACGGAAACAATTTATAACTATTATTAAAACAAAAGATGTTGGCATCATCATTTGACACATGTCAGTTTCGCACATTTTTTTTCCAGATATTTCCCATGATTGCATAGGTGTGCCTCACTTCATTGAGGCGCACTGAGGCTCACTAAGGCTCTAGGAAATTCAATCATCTTGGTATGCCTTATGCAATTTTGTACATTATACCCTACTAAAACTTCACTAACTTAACTCATCAAATTTCCTTTAATGTTTCTTGGCCTTATCCGAGGTAAATCCTCAGGCCATTTTATTAAGTAGTTATGAATCTAGGATGAATTGATGAAGTCAATATAGCATTTAATGCCCCAAATAGTGGGGAAACCTAGAGTAAGGTTCGTGAGGAATATATCTCCATAATATATTAAAAGTCTAAAAGATCTCCTTAGCTACGGGGTTTGAGGATCATGTTAGTTTGCAAAATAAAATAAAATTTAAGAAACGTCACCATCAGAATTAGTAACCGCAAAAACATTTGTCACCATCAGAATTAGCTAATGAGGGCCGAGCAAACATGTATGTTGGCCTCCGCCAATATTAACTCTAACTTAAACTCAAGCTTCCTAATAAAGTTAATTTTGTCTTTAGCTAGTTTGAGCCCTTTTTTGTTATTTTTTTAATTACATTCTGTTATTAGTTTATTATTGAACAATACTTTTTAATTTCAGTCGTGTGTTTTATTTTTCAATATGTTATATTTGTTTTCATTTAAAAGAGTGCTATTCTATTTTTGATCTGTAAAATTTTTTTTTTTTATCTCTATGATTAAGTCGAATTGATCAGTGTCTTGTTTTATTTTGGGTGTAAATTATTTCAATTTAATCTATATGATCAATCTACATTAATCAGTGTGTTATTTTATTTTGGGTGTAAATTAGTTCACTTTAATCTATATGATCAATCTGAATTAATCAGTTATGTTTTGGAGTTGTAAGAAGTGTTTTAAAGTGAAGAAATCAGGTGTCAAGCCACGAAGTAATCAGAAAAATTTTAGCACCCTCCAAGCATTTAATGGAGCTGTTAAAAATGGAAAACTTCAAAGGCATCCTAAGCTAATTAATCTGGAATTTGATGAATATTAATTTGCAGCTGATCATCATAACTTGGGCGTTGGGTTTGGAGCATACAAGGAAGAATATTCCTCTTAAAAAACACGTCTCTTCAGGTGGGAGCTTTATAAGGAAGTTTCCATATTATCTTAACTAGTTTTTTGCCTGGCGAAGCCTGGGTTGTGTTACTTGTGTATATATATCTTTTCAACTTCCTTTGAAAAATTACTTCGTATTACTTAGGTAGAATTGAATCAATAATTATTTTAAGTTGTAACTAATAATTAAGTAGAATTGAAGATGGGAAACCTTTTTGATACCAAAGTTAATGAAAGAAGATGAAGATGAAAGAATAGGGAGCATGAATATGATGGTGTATAAAAATCAGAGAAGATTGAGGGGGAAAAAAAGGGAATTTTGCCAAAAGAAACCTTTTTAAGCCAATTTTTTGCGAGAAGATCTTTAAAAAAATATTTGGCAAGTCAAAACCTTAAGCACCAAAATGATAGCTTTTCCTTCTTTTCCGATGTAGAATCCACAATTCCGGAGTTTGTTTACTGGATTATGAAGGTTTTGAGACATGAGGAAGATATGGAGTCAACATCATAATGGTTAAGTCAATGTTGGAAAAGAAGGAAAAGGTCATTTGGCAACTATTTTTACTTAAGGTTTTTGAGAACTTTTCTTTCCTTTTGTGCTTTAGTCATATTGCGGTTGTGTAAGAGAATTTTAGGGAAAAAGGTCTACCCTCTTTCTTACATTCAGCGCTATAAATAGTCAGTAAAAACATGGGCCTTCAAGCTCACAAAAGACAATAAAACTAATGTCCAAAAATATACAAAAATACAAGCCTACTAAAGGAAAAATAAAGCTGAATAAACACGAGAGATAATATGGGCCAAGCACAGTAGCTAGATCATCAATTTTAAGTTCTCTGAAAAATTTTAATAGGTTTATTTCCTGCAAAAAATTGGTTTTACATGGTTTCTTTTAGCAAAATTTCCAAAATAACATTAAAATGTGACTTTGGTTGTTATTTGTGGTTTCCGTAATTCCTTCGTATGCTTATCTAATTTTTGGCTGAAATACATTGCGACCTTAGGAGCAACTTTCAAGCTTAATGGTGTGCCTATATCTAAGTAAGCATATTGCTTTGCCTGAAGCATAATTCAGTGGTGTACCTGTATCTGAATTCAGTGGTGTGCCTATATCTAAGTAAGCATATTGCTTTGCCTCAAGCATAATTCAGTGGTGTACCTGTATCTGAATTCTGCTTGAAGCTATCCCATCAAGTGCAATCGGTAGTGTGTCTTTATCTGGATTTAGGTGACTTTAACCTTAATTTTCAGTCTAGACCTTTTATATTTTGGCTTGTCCAGTTAAAATATACAATAAAATACCTTATCATAATTAGGAACAACTACAAACAAGTAGTTATGCAAGAGGCCACTCGCCACAACATTTGGACCATCGTTAAGCAAAGCAGTGGATGCTCGACATTACAAAGCAATTGGAATGCTACAAATCAACTAAAGGGGTGGCAGTAAATTTAGTCACATAAGCAACAAATTCTACATAGAAGATCAAGCAACCCGCAAAGTCATTGAGTGGACCTGCGATCTTCATCTCCTTAGTCTCACACTCTCACTATCTTCAATACTTATCCAAGAGCTTTAACGGCCAATTATGTCTCCAGTAATCTCTTACTGGATTCACACAAGCAACTCATTCTACATAGATGATCAAGCAACCCCGGGATCTTTATTTCATGAGTCTCACTATCCTCAATACTGTATTTACTTGTCCAAGAGTTTCAACGGCAAATTATGTCTCCAATAACCTCTTACTGGATTATTCGTGACATTATTATAATTGCGAAGATCATTGCTCCATGTCAGGTTTGGAAAACTCATAATCAAGCTATTATGTGTTGTTTAGGGAGTTTTTCTTCCTGTACTAATTAAACTGTTTCTTTAAATCTCCCAATATCTCTCTCTCAGTCTCGCACACACACATGCACAAATATAAACAGCAATGATTTCTGTATTTCGTTCAGCCTCCAATTCATGCATAGAAAAACCAGCACAACAATTACATCACTGTTCAGACAACTTAGTTTTAAAAAGCACGAATCAGGCGCGCCTACGCGCTCCTTGCTCCCAAACTCAGAGAAATGGGCTTCAACCAGGCGAGGCTCAGTCAACCACAAGAGGCACAAGCCTTGTGCAACTTAGAGGGCTTTTAGTGAGGCGCGCCTCGTGCAACTTAAGGAATTGAAGAGTGATTAAATTTTCTAGAAATTGAGACTATTTTGGCTTAAAGTATGTCAGTACTAACATTAGCAGTGATTTTTAATTAAACTAAATATTATCAAAGAAAAATATAATTAAAAATAAATAAATAAATCAATGCGTCTCATCTACAAGAGACGCACGCCTTCGCCTTCCACCTCGCGCCTAGGCTTCAGGGAATATTTGCGCCTTAGTGCGCCTCGCGCCTTTTTAAACTAAGTCAGACAATCAGTTGTGTAATATAGCTGATGGATATTTAAAAAGAAATAAAATAAAAATGAATCAAACTTACTGAAGCAGCACGTTCAGATTTCAGCCTCTTTTCGACAAAATTGGCAAGCTTCTTGGCATACAATTCCCCAGAATCACTTCAAGCACAAACATTTATCCATTGTTAATCAAAACAGAAAAGGATGTAACATGATGATGCTCACACCAGAGTATTGAAATGAAGTTTACAATGCCATACAAGAATCAGGAATGGGGAAAAATCAAAATAACAGAGATAAAAGAAAACAGAAAGTACAGTGATGGTTGAAATAAATAAAATCCCAAGAACACAATCTCTTTCATTTAGACAATTGTTCAGCTCTAAGTTTAAAAAAAAAAAACAGAAAAGAAAAAAAGAGCCATCAAGTTTATAGACCATGTGTCAATATGGCACTGTTATTACTCATTAGTACCTTAAACTATAATCATGGATAGTTCCTTGAGCGATTTATTGGTTTCTTGTTATAAATTTCATAACCTTTTTTCTATTCGTTTTTGTGCAATTTTGTAGGTGTATGAGCCACTAAAGCCTAGTTCTTTTGCACTTCTTTTACAAATTCAGTTCAATTAAATTTAGGCCCATTCACTTTGTTCCATTCAGTTTTATACCATCACTTAAAACCGAATAGAATAACATGGAATTAACCATTTCTTTCTGTCTTTCAGCCGCACCAATATGTTGTAGTGTATAAGCTATATTAAATCATGTACAATTTATAAATATTGGAAAGAACATGGATCAAGATATTCACCTCCTATATCAAATCTAAGTCTTTTAATTTGTAAAGTATCACCTTAGACAATATTGTGAAATTATACATCACAAGGTCCTTGTCTTAAGAGTACATAACCCTTGTCTAACATATATAATACATATTCGTTAAAGGAATAAAATGCTCACAATCTTAATGTGATTATCATTATTCGAATGATTTGAATAGAATAAATTTGTTACTATTCAATGTGGTTTCAATAGTTTCGTCATGTTTCCTATTTGAATTTCATTAGTCGTAGTCAACTTCCATTAAAATATCGCTTATAGATTGTTCAAAAGAATGCTTTCTACCGGGTATTCAAAGATAGCAAAAGGGAAATTAAACCTTCGTGGCGTGTAGTCACTTTCCTAAAAGAGATATTCCAACCCTATCGAAAGCCCACGTACCACAGATATCCACTTTTGAGATATAACGAAGAACAATGAAAATCGGGCCTTCCCTGATTATCATCCAATGCCATAAAGTATTTTTAGGGAATTTGATTATTAAAGTGCCAAAAATACTTTGCAAAGTGAGAGTGTGAGAAAAAAATTGTTTTCTCTCTCCTCTTTACACTCTATCAAGTATCAACTCAACCACGTTCGCATCACTGTTGATTTAACAAATAACCACACAAAGACTAAAAAACCGCAAAATTAAGCAGAGAAGGACCAGGCATCGGCAACCCCCCCCCCCCCGCGTGGCTCTCCCACTCTTGTTTTGTTTTCTTTCTGTCCGCGGCTAATAATTTAGTTCATGCTTAACATATTTTGGTACTTTCAAATAATTTCACGCTTAGCGTTTAACCGAAAGTTAACCAAGTATTATTACTTGATTATTCATTACACCGTTCCCACTTCCCACACAAACTAATCAAGTAATCGTGAATCCGTTTCTTATACTGTAAATCATTTCAACAGTCACAGGATCATTGTGGAACAAAGGGTGTTTTATAGTTCAAGTATAACATGTTCTCTATTCTTATCAGAGAAAACATGTTTGATCCTCTCTTCTTTATTATTGCAACATTTCCCTTAGGATTTATATGTATTAGTCCAAAAGCAAAAAAAAATAAAATTGCACAATTGGATTTTTAGCAATACCGAGAAACTAATAGGGAGGAGTTTATAATAAACGATGCTAAAAAGTTGTGCAAAAAAACAATAAGAAAAAGAATATGGAAAAGAGAGGAAAAAAGATAATTTTAATAATGTTACTCAAAAGTAAAACAGAGAGAGTATGGAAAAAGGGACATGGGAAACCTATATTAAGAAATCTTGAAAAATAAAACTTTACTATATTTGGCTAATGTAGGAATTGAGGAAATACAAAAATAATAAAACAATTCCACAAGGAAAGTGAGAAAAAAATTAAAAAAAAAAAAAAAAAAAACAGAGGGAGTACAAAATGACTATATTTGGCTATCCTTTCTTACTCTCTTATAACATGAATCTACTCTTATTCATCTCTCTATGATTCTATATCTCTCTTCTTCTACAAATTGTGCACAACCTTAATGTAGCAATTACAAAAACATAGAAGATATAGGTGAATGTTGTGCGCTACATGTGCAAGACCATAGCCATCACATGGATTACAGGAACTACTAAGAGAAAGCCTTGTTGCTCTTGATTTGAGATAAGCGACTTTTGTGCTTACCCAAGGATTCTGATCAGCAAAACTCTAGTGACCACAAAACTATGCAGGTTACCTCCACCATTAAGACCACTAATATAAAGAAAGTAGACAGTATGAAAAAAATAATAAAAAAAAAAATCTTTGCAAATATTGTATGGCATGGGGAAAAAAAGGAACATGACAACAGATACATAGATGAAGGACAAGATCACACTCATAATTTTACTTAAACAGTTAAACCCAGAAAATGAACCCATTCCCCACTTGTGTAACTACTTGTGTTTTTTAACATTCAGCATAGAACTGGAAGTTAGAACTTAAGACTGGCAAAAACACTAAGAACAATACCAGTTGACATTGCTAGGTTATCCAAATAAACAAAAAGGCCTGAGATCAAAGAATACAACACAAAAAAAATTAAGGATTTCACCTCACAGCAGAATCGCCACCAATTCGTCCTCTGACATTATCTCGACTTTCACCATGTCTAGTAAGTAGTATTGGACGGGGAGTGAGATGGGTATTTACCTGCAACTCAATGGTTCAGATATGCTCTTGTATTCATGATTTATATTTAGCAGAATCTTGAATTGCTATTTGCATAAGATTGTTAATATTTTTTATATTAGAACTCAAGTTTTATGTAACAGCAATCAAAACAATATGAAAGTCGATCAAAAGTCCACTAAAAATCAGAGTCACGGACCAAAAGTACTTCAATGTCGCAATACACCAAACATTGACATGTTCTAATCCCCCATAATGTGGTCAGCAGAACTCCTAGTATTTGAAAGGTGATGGCACTCCTATAGCTTAGGCCCATTGAGTCATGCCACTAGTTTTTGTTTTGATGTTTACTGGTAAAATCTAATTCGGCATTGATGGTAGGCATCATTTTTTTTATACAGATCCAAGAAATTTTAATTAGGATAAAACCTTGGTTAGTGTACAACAAGAGTGTCGGATAAATAGGAGATTGGGGTAAATCCACTTATTCAATTACCTTTAACAGCTATAGGCGGTAGGCCCCACCCAAATTTTAAAAATTTTGCTTTAACTCTGGAAGAGGGGGTGAGGATTAAGGAGCCTAAAAATAAGAAACAACAAAATGGGCCGGCAAGAACTTACTCCAGTGACTTTAATGAAGGGTAGACCATCAAAGTAGCAATGGGTAGCACATACCGCTCCTCATAAAAATATAAAAATTAAATAAAATAAAAGGAAAGGAAAAATTAAAAGCCACTGAATATAATACTACCTCCGTTCCAAAAAAACGCAACAATTGTCATGTCACGGATTCCTATGCATTTTTTTGTTGTAGGTAATTAGAAAGAGTGAGGGGTAGTTGATTAAAATAAATGGAGAAAAAAGTGGGGACAATTAAAGATTTTGTGAGAGAAGGTGGGGACAATTAAAGAATTGGAGAGAGAAAAGGTGGGGACAATTAAAGAATTAGTAAGGGCATTTATGTCTTTTAAGTAGGAAAAGTTTATCATATAAGAAAAATAAAAATTTGTTGCATTTATTTTGAAACATCCCAAAATGGAAACTGTTGCGTTTTTTTTTTAAACGGAGGAAGTATAAATATATGCAGCCATATCTCTTAAGTGGTCATCTTACCTGATATGAGTACCTATTTAGTTATTTGTGGGACAATGGATCTAATTTTGTGAGCAGCAACCAGCAACCTTAGTTATTTGTCTAGCCCAATGCATTTTACCCTTCTGTTTTCATTTTGTAACAAAAAGAGTTCATTCACTTAACAACTTATTGTATGTGCTTTTTTCTTATAACTATATCCCTTTTCCACCTTCACCTAAATTCAATAGGACTACTTCTTTCATACAAATAGATTGAATTGATCGACCTAAAAGAATAGATTACTTTGTTAATAAAAAAAATCCAGTCAAAATATTATGAATTGTATAAAAATCTAATGATAATAATACTAGTAATAATATAAAATTAAAAATTATTGTTATTATCATTATTATTAGGATTTTTTGTCCAAACCCCCTGAACTTTTGAGAGGTTTGTGAAAAACTACCTTAAATAAACAAAATTATCCAAAACTACCGGAATTATACAAACCCATTGTTAACCCATACCTTGATGGTTTTGGAGGGAGTTGACCATGGTTTTATACGTATTTTTATGCATATCTTTATATGAATACGTATTCTTTAAAGTATTTCTGTATTTTATGCGTATTCTTATACGAATTCATATTTTTAGATTTATTTTATACGAAATACGTATAAATAATTTTTAAATGACACGCAAATCGAGGCTATCCGCGAATTCAGTTCGGGGTTGATCGGGTCGTTTTTTGTGAATTCTGACCACAAAAAGGATTCCATAAGGGGTAAAATGACCCGTAAAACCTTGAATGGGCTATTTTTTTCCTGATATGTAAATCGGTGCACGCAAGTCGATGCTATTCACGAACCACGTTCGGGGCTGATCAGGTCGTTTTTTGCAAATTCAGACCTCGAAACGGACCCATTGAGGGTTAAAAACCCGTAAAACGTTGAATGGACTATTTTTTACCTGACACATCGATCGATGCACGCAAATCGGGCTATTTTCTATCTGTGAATGTCGATATGCACGCATCGATCTACGCGTCAGAAAAAAATAGTTTGTTCAAGGTTTTACGGTCATTTCAACCTTTAAGGGTCTGTTTCGAGATTGGAATTTGCAAAATTGACCCAATTAGCCTCGAATTGCGTCCGTTTTAGGTCATTCATATTTTTATATTTATTTTGACTCAAAACACATAGATCGATGCGCGTATATCGAGGTTCACAGATAGAAAATAGCCCGATTTGCATGCATCAATCGACGTGTCAGGTAAAAAAAGTCCATTCAACATTTTACGGGTCATTTTAACCCTCAATGGGTCCATTTCGAGGTCTGAATTTGCAAAAAACGACCTGACCAGCCCCGAACGGCGTTCGTGAATAGCCTCAACTTGCGTGCATCGATTTATGTATCAGGAAAAAAAATAGCCCATTCAAGGTTTTACGGGTCATTTTAACCCTGATGGGATCCGTTTTGTGGTCGGAATTCGTAAAAAACGACCTGATCATCCCCGAACTGTATTCGCGGATAGCCTCGATTTGCGTGTCATTTAAAAAATATTTATACGCATTTCATATAAAATAAATATAAAAATATGAATCCGTATAAGAATATGCATAAAAATACAAAAATACGTAAAAGAATACATATTCGTCTAAAGATACACATAAAAATACGTATAAAACCATGGACAACTCCCCCCAAAACCATCAAGGTATGGGTCAACAATGGTTTTGTATAATTCCGGTAGTTTTGGACAATTCTGTTTATTTAAGGTAGTTTTTCACAAACCCCCCAAAAGTTTAGGGGGTTTTGGACAAAAAAAAACTTATGATTATTATTATAGATTTAAGTTATACTCCATCCGTTATTTTTTTTAGTTTACTCACTTAGGTTTCATCAAAACCAAAACTCTAATTAGTAATAGGAGAAAAAAAAAATGATGATTAAAAGTTGTATACAAAGGTGAGAGAAAGAGTATGAAAAAAGAGGAAAAAATGCAATTTTATTAAAGTAAGTCAAAAGTAAGCGAGATAAATGTAAAAACACTTGGGAATCATAAATTAGATAATATAGAAGAATAAAACTTTTCTATATTTTGCTAATGTAGGAAGTGGGTAAATTAAAAAATAAAAAGTTTTAAAAATAAACCCAAAAAGGAAAGTGAGTAAATTTAATAATATAAAAACGGAGGGAGTAGTATAGAATTTGTTAGATTGGTTTCATCACAAATTTTCCGAATTTGAAAGCCTAGCTATGCCTTTGAAAAAGATGTCACATATGAGTATTGCATAGCTTTAAAGTGATACACTATAAGCCTCCGACAATCAGTTTAGGGAAATATATAAAATATCAATTTATCTAATAATATGAATATGTGCTGGCGTGAAAACCATGGACACAAATCAATATGAAAAGAAAAAAAAGTTATATCAACCGTTCTCTAAAACCCAATAATATAAATTCTGGTTGGTTGCTTAAGTGATACCTGTAATTAAAACTCCTAGGTTTCCCATTGCCTTCATTTCTCATAGACGAAAAGATAGCATGCCCAAAATTAATGCATGACAAATAAAACTGAAGATATCTAGAAAGTATCAATCAACTAATTGTTTTGGTTTTCAATCAACTCAACCTTTGCTAAAAAGGGAAGAAATTCTAAAAAAATATTTGGCACTCTAATAGGAACTATAAAAATAAGAAGACTCATTATAAAATTAACATACCAAGAAAAACACAATTCGTCCTTGAAGATACCCACTTATGTTATTAACCTGTAACAAAAGGAAAAGGTTAGTCAATATATAGACTACATGGCCAAAACGCTAAGACATTATTGGGACATTGCTCATGTAATAGTTTCAAACATTGGCCATAAAAGTTTCAAAAAGGTAAGAGTAACAACCTAACAAGCAAATAAATAACACTATGGTCAAATGGGGAAAAGGTCTAAAAAGGTGGAGGAGAAGATTTACTAAAGCTTCCTTCTTTTCACATGAAAACTCCATATCTCTGTTCATCTAAAGACTGAGGTTTTGATATTTTTTAAGAGTGCGTCAGTCCTTATTTGAACTGATATGAACCTATAACTTGAGTTCGGATTTTTAAATCTCATATGTAGTCAACATAAAAGTTGTGCAACCACTTTTGCACGCAATCCAGATCATTAGTGTTGGTGACTGTCGCATCCAGCCTAAAAACTTGTACCAACAAGCAATTTGGTATACACTTCAAAATCTGTGCCCAGTGGTCACAACACATTGTGGCCAAAATACCCTAGATGAACTTAGCTAAGTAAACTCCTTTAATTTATGGCCCCAAAAAATCATGTTAGGTAATTAAAAAGTACCATATAAGTTCATCAATTGTATCACCATGGTTCAAGTAACATGCACACTAACTGTAGAAAAGTACAGTCATCTTGACTCTTCCCTCAGTTCTGCCTCACTCATGTTAACATTTCTTCAAGATTATACATGCGCACTGAAAATTCATCTTTCCTAGAATATGTAGCATAACTTGTTAGGTGTAAAACACATTTATCATTTAGTTTTGAGATAAGTTATAGTCTTTTTTTTAATCACATTAGTTTTATGTTATGCTCAAGTGTTTTTGTGAAACCATCTTAAATGAGAGAAAGAAAAAGCAAGTATTTGAAAGTTCAAAATTAATTTGAACAATTATTTTGTATTAGAAATTTATTGTATTCTATAAAATTGTTTCAGGGTCTTTATTAGGTTAATAGATCATATAATATCAATTTCATTCAATTGTGAGTTCTATTAGGAGAACAATTCCTCAAATCAATCTTTACACATTCTCTAGCATGAAGGATGTGTACCATGACTGATGTGGGGATGCACCAATCAATTATTATAAAATTATTCAGTCTGGATTTTTCTAAAGGAAAAATTACTTTAAAAAGTATGAACTATAGGCGGTCAAATTCTAAAGGTAAGAACTTTCGATTATACCTGAACAGTACCAACTATGACATGTAGTTGTAATGTGAGGTATTAGTAACTTAGGAACCTGTTATTATAGGTGTGTGCGATGACGTGTCAGTTAGGTATTTTATTTTTAATTTTTTTTCTCCGAAAATCTTAAATTAACCTCCCTCTCCTCCATTTTTATGACTTCTTTCTCTTTCTTCTCCATTTTTTGTTTCTAAAAATCCTTATTTTTTTTTTTTATGATTTTCAATATACATATAACTTTGTATACAATCTATACATACATTAGTTAAAATAGAAAATTTTAACATTTAAAAATACACATTCAATGATTTGAAGGGTCGAATTCAAGCCAATGGAGGAGAAACCCGGCCGGTGGCACTACGACATGGTGAAGGTAATAGTGGTGAAGGTGGTGCTAAAATCAGAAGTGGTTGCCAGCGAGCTCATGATGGCAGCCATGGAAGCGCAGAAGAATTACAATGGAGAATGGTTGTATTAGAATATGGAAGAAAGATTGGGTCCCAATAAACCCTTCTTCTTCATCTTCATCTTCATCTCCTAACAATTTATCATCACCACAATTATTATCACTCTTCTAATGGTTCTATTAATGACAGTAATGGCTGCTCTTAAAAAGGATAGTGGAGAATATCTTGGAGAAGACAACTCACCGCCATCCTCTGCTTTGTATTCCTTTCAATGATGGATGATAATTAATTTTTTTTTTTTTAATTATAGTTCTCTAGGTTGATTATTTTGCAGAGAGAAGAATGAAGATGGTTACTCCGTAATATATTTTGGGATTGTGATTAAATATAATTATCAGGACTAAATTGTTTTTTTTATATATAAAAAATAAAACTTTCTTTTTTTTTATAAAGAAATTCGATCTACTCCCTCCGTAACACAAAAATGTAAACTTTGTAGAAAACACGGACTCCTATGTAAAAGTTTTATGAGGGTTAATTGTGTTGTAATTGTGTAGAGAAGAGAGAAATAAATAAGAAAACACGGACTCCCATGTAAAAGTAATGGCAAATGTGTAAATTGTATGAAGTTTTTTTTGCCATATATAGAAAGTTTTGTAAAAGTTGATATTTTTGTGTTACACCCATATTTAGCAAAAGTTTACATTTTTGTGTTACGGAGGGAGTACTTGACTTACTCAACAGGTTGCAGGTAAGTCATACCTTGCATTACAACTCCACGTAATAGTTGGTATTGTTCAGGTATAATCGAAAGTTCGTACCTTTAGAATTTGACAGCCCATAATTCATACCTTTAAAAGTAATTTTTCCTTTTCTAAAAAATAGAGCAAGCTGAGAAGCATTTGCAGTATATACTACCTCCATTTCTTTTTAATTGAAATAAGTAAGCATTCACGGATTCCTAAGCAAATTTTCTTGTGAGTGTCAATGGAGGAAAAAAGACTATTGTTGCATCTAATTTGAAGCAAAATTTTCTATTAAATGTTGTAAAAAAAAAAAAAAAAGAAATGAAGGTACTCCCTCCGTAAAATAAAACTTTCAACAATTGGTTTTGCACGCATTTTGAGGAAGTGGATTAAGGGTGTAAACGAAGAAATAAATCAAAATAAAAATTAATATTAGGAACTTATAATCACATTCTTGCTTATATTAAAACCATTTTGGCTAATTACTTCGTTTACACCCTTAAATCGTTTCCTCAAAATGCGTGCAAAACCAATTGTTGAAAGTTTTATGTTACGGAGGGAGTACTATATTTTTTACAAGCTTGTTTCGGAATTTCCTAAGTCTATTAGAGAGAGGATTTAGGATTGAATTTGTTGGAAATTTTAATAGTTTACTTAGCATTTGAATACCTCAAGCATGATTAATTTTCAATGAGTGTAAATCTTCCGATTGAAGTAATATTGAGAATTTTAATCCCTACAGCTTAGTCATTTGAATTAGTCGCATTTACATTTTATTGCTTGTTTTAGTTGTTAATATTTCCTAAAAAAAAAAAAAAAAACAAAAGAACCTCTTTCACAAAAATATTCCATCTGGTCCAACTACTTACATGTATTCCATCTTTTTCAATGCTCTTTTGACTTCCTCCTTCTGAATTCTCCTCATAGAAACCCGATTTAACATTCCATGAGTAATACTTATATCCCCGATGCCTTGCTTACTATTTTCATTGAATAGGTTACAGAAATATGATCCCCATCTATCTTATATTTTATTATCATCAACCAAGACCCTTTTACTAAAATCTTTCACACACTTAATTGTCTTGATATCTCAATTCCTTTTAGCTCTCATACATGTAAATATTTAGATGTCCTTTTTTCCTTCTTTAGTTTTCAATCTAGCATAGAGGTTCTCATATACCTTTGCTCTAGCCTGACGTAGAACCTACTTAGCTTCTGTATTTCTCATAATTTCATCAGTTTAACCAATAATCAACTATTCTTTTCTAGGAACTTGTTGCACCAGTTCTTCCAAATCTCCCCAAAACTCTTGTTTAATGGCCTTATCCAATAAGATTTGAGATGCATAGCCACTTACAACAGGTCAACAATCATGACCTCATCATCTATTACAGCTTAATGCTCATAATCCGACCAATCTTTCTAACCACTTCCACCACCTGTTTGCATCCATTCTTTTATAAAAATTGGCCAAGAATATTTTCTCAATTAATTATATAGTTATTAAAACATGATATTTTGATAGATTTGGCATATTCATATTGAAATAATAGTTCTTGAAGTAAAACAATGTATATAAGGCTACAACATATTAATGTGAATTTTTGAAAAAAGTTCACACCAAAACGAGCGACATTTATTCCATTCATTCGTTAAAAGCCATTTACACATCAACACAAAAGTTTTAGCCATCGCAACCGTGTCCATGTTCTTTTTCCTTGTTATATACTTGTACAAATTTGGCTGAGAAGCTGCCTTTTTAAAAAAAATGGCTGACTAAAAACCTTTGAACAAAAATTTTATTTATTTGAGAGATTGGAGGGAAAATGAGTGCATATAAGACAAAAAAAGAAGCCCAGTGATACACACACGAGGGTAATTGCCTGAAAAGGCTTGGTCAACATTGGAAAATAAGGTATAGTTTTGTTTACAAAACACTACTCCATCGGTTTTTTTAGATGTAACACTTTGACTTTGGCACTATTCATCCGACTCACTTTGACCGTTAATTGTTACTTATATATAGAGAAAAACATAGTCATGTTGGATCTTGTTGGATTCACCTCGAAATCCACTTTCCAAATATATAATTTTTATAATTTTTACACTTATATATTTATAGATATTACGAGTCCAAGTTGTGTCTCGGCAAGTGTGCATCTAAAAAAAACAGAGGGAGTATTAGTTACAGTTTTAGGTTGCCAAAAAACTTTTAAAAGGTTGTCTCAAAAAAATAAAAAAATAAAAAAAATTGAAATCATGGAACAAATCTGCTTCAGAAATTTGGATAAAACAAACAAAACGGTAAGCATGAACTAAAAGAAAAGGTGATAAAACTGACCTGTATTTGGCCACCATGTCCACTGACCGTATCAATCATTTTTATATAAGACCCTTCTTCCACTGCTTCATAAACCTGGTAATGCAATATAATGGGGTTACTGAGATCTATGATCTCTATCAAAAGCACAATTCAAATTGTCAATACCTTCGCATAATTATCTAACCGTCTTTTGAAGTCCCTATATCCAGCTTCAAAATCTGGCCTGGTGGTTTCACAGTACTTAGTATCAATACAATTCCAACAAATTGGCATCAAGTTCAGCACTAAACAAGACATACTGCTCTGCATAATCTGGGCTCTGTTGGACCTTAAGACGTATATTTCTCTCGATAATGCGTTCATCATTACATAATGTCTCCAAAAATATAATCTGCACAGAAGAAGAATCAGCAGCACAATTTTTCAAGAAGTGTAAGGTTATAATTAAAATTTAACAAAAAAAAAATTGAATGAATTGATTTCTCTTATTTTCACCTAAACAACCCATGTTAACAATCCTGCTTGGCTGCTTCTGTGGTCCCAAATAGATCTCTATAACAATTATTTGGGCAACTAATTCCATGGAAATATTAAGGGAAATTCTCAATGGTAGCCCTGAGTTTAGCGAGTTTCAGTGGTAGCCCTGAGTTTATGGCTATAGTTAATAATGTGGTATTAATAACCGTTTCTCATTATAAATACTTAGTAAAATGATTGTTTTATGACTAAGCTTCCATGATCAGAATCACACAAGTTTTGACTTAAAAATTTATATTTACTTGATCTTTTGTAAGAGACTTATTTCATTTTGATTTTACAAATTAATCGAAGGCAACAAAGTCTTTTGAAACAAATTAATGTTACTTTAGATATTAGAGACCTTATTTAGTTTGAAAATAACATTTTATCATCTTTTTAAAACGAAAAATAAAAAGGGAACAAGCTAAACAAATGTGTGTAACTTTCAGAAGCATCAAAAAAATTGAAAACTAGGATATTGATCAAAAACAATAGGAATACAGGCTATAAATGCATATATAAAATCATACATCATCTACGATCAATTTATCAGAGATGGTAAGGATTAAATAAGGATACCTTGCATTTTCCTTCAGCGAGTTTCATCAACAAATTTCTTCTTTCTCTGGTGCTATTTGTAGCATCATATATACCTACCTAAATGAAACACTTATTAACAGATCATAAATGAAACAGGAGATAAAATCATCCCCTACCAAAGATTCAAGATCTAAATTAAACACACACTTGGCCTCCTTCTTGCATCCATGATATCATGTCTTCCATTGCAAGGGCAGCTACCTACTAGGTACAGGCAGAAAATAAAATTAATAAGTTATACAGAAAATATTATCTAAGTCAATCATGTTGCAATCGAAAACACAAAAACCATAACAAGAGACTGAGATAACCGTTTTTATTAAGAAAATTGCAGTTGTATAGATTCTTCCAAACTAATCCCAATTTTTTGAGGGGGTTGGGACCTCAAAGCAGGGAAATAAAACCCTTCCTGCCTCAACAGCTATTATTAATGAGGTGAAAGAATTAACCTCATTTCAGTTTCAAGTTTTTTCCTCGTGGCTCAAAATTAATGCTTTTTTGCATAGATTAGTAATGTATATAACCTTCTTCCTCTACTTTCCCATTACACACACACACTAAAAAGAAGAGGCAAAGAAGTTTCCTGAGATTACAAACATTAGACTTTCAAGAAACATGAAGTTGAAAATCAATTCACAAAAAACAGCTAGCATTATAGAATGGGATCAACTTCTTTGCCAAAAACTAAGTAAATGCTTTGCACCAATAAACACCCCCTAGTGCTCCAAAATAAATTGTAAGTTGTAACTAATGTCATACCACTTCCCTGTGTAGAAATTTACCCAACTTCCAGCTCTATCTTTCTAATTATCGCTTCATAAGCCGCAACCAAATTTACTTGGTTTTCAGCATACATTCTCCATCACTCTTGAAGCAAAGATAAAACTACTCTTGTAATCAAGTTAATGCAAAGTGTTCGCCATAAGTGCCAAGTCAAGTAGTAGTGTAATAGTGACTAGTTAACATAACTGAACAGAAGGAATGTCTACATATACACCATGATAAAAAAACAAAGGGTCAAATAGTAGTGAATAGTGAATAGTTAACATAACTGAACAAAAGGAATGTCTACATATACACCATGATTAAAAATCTTACCACGGAAAAGACTCACCTCATTCCGTGCCTCTATACCTTCAGGATTGTCACCTCTGAAGAAATCAGCAGACTGCAATAATACACACAAAAGAGTGAAATCCATTAGGCAATGCATAAAATAAGGCACAATGGCACATATATACATACTATAAAAGAATAATCACAAACATCCCTACAAACAACTATTTTTTCACGAGGATTGGAACTTGTTAACCACCAGTAAACCAACTAGGATTTTAAGGTTTAAGATTTACCTGATTAATTCCTAGCTTCAAGCGCCTATACTGTTTAGAAAAGAAACATCATAAGCCTTCCTATCATTGTCAATATAAACAAAAAGGGCAGCCCACAAAAGGTCAGGAAAGGAACAACAGTCACCTTCCCCACGTTGAAGTGCTTGGTATCATGGCCCAACCACCGAAGATACCGAGTCAGTTTTGCAGCAGTGAAGGTCTTACCTCGAGCAGGCAAACCAACCTTAAAACCATAAGAGAAAAACAAACAAGGGGACATTGAGAGAAGAGAGAGCTTTATAAACAATGCTCACATACTCATTTTGTTGAGGCAACAATGCAATACAGAAGATTAGAACATTAGAGTACATGTCAAGCTTACCAACACAATTGCCAAATGTCTATCTTCCTTTGGTCCAAGCATTTGATCAGCTACAGCTGCTGCAGCTACTGCACCAGCAGCTTCAGGCATTGCAGTCTAAATTTTACAGCCGAAGAAACATATAAAACACCATTCAAAAACTGTCAACTCAAATTCATTTGAAAAAAAGTTGTAAAAACCTTGTTTTCTGAACTAGCTTTCAAATCAGCTACAACAGCATCAGCACTAGCTGACTTGACAAGTCTAGGAGAACCCACCCCTCTGTCCACAAAGAGACCCTTATGAGATTCCTGCTTCTGCAAAGGTAAGACACTTGTCACTGGTTTTGCTTCCACTGCATCAAGAGCAGCATGCAGTTTAGCAATGTCCGGTATTGCTAAGTCCAAGTCCTGCATAATAAAATAAAAGTGAAGCAGACCTCAAAACATAGGATAGCAACACCATAATAAGATATTAAAGAACAACAGCTCCTTAAGATGAGTTGCGGAAATTGAAGTATTGAACATGACAGCAAAGAAAGACAGGCTACTGAAAAATGAGACAAATATTTACTAATGCAACTTACCATAATTTAACCAAGAATATCTAACAGAATCCCTACCTAATATTGCTTTCTATGCACACAGCTTTAACAAAGAAATTTCCCCATAAAGGCCCATGACTACCAATGCAGTTGACTGCCATTACATACTATAACATATGCAAATACATATTACAACATGCATAAGTCAATACCTCCAAAGAGGCTTTGACTAAGGACTGCTTAACAACCCAGAGCTACACAACTTTATTTGTACTATTACAAAGAGATTAGTAGCTTTAAAATCACACTAAGGGTGCATACTCTTCAATTTATAGAACCAAAACTTATTTAAAATTATTAAATTTGATTAGGTCTAATTGAAACAAATTGAGCTTATTATTGGAAATGATTGAACCTAAATAGAGCTGATTCAAAGAAACAATTGGACCTTATTAACCCTAATTGAACCTGTTAAAACTTCTTGAACTTAACAGACCCAATTTCAACTTATCTGAACTTAACACAAGTGAAGTGAACTCATATGAACTAAAAGATGTTGTAGCTTAACAAACAAATTTATTTTGTGCTTCTCCCCCATTTCGTTATAACTACTCACTTCTTAGATGTTATGAAGAAGGTCAACTAGGTCTTAGGGTACCAGAGGAGATCGCTACGATCATTACCAGCTTTTCTAAAGGAAAGATGTTCCCTCAAAACAGCAGTTTAGCTTTCTCTTTTTGTTTTCCCACTATTACGATAAGTAAGATAAAGCTTTTACTTTATCACATCAATAATTAACAATAATATTTAACATATGAAAACGAATGGCAAACCTTAGCAGTAGTAGGCTGACCCGAAGTGTCACCAGTTTTAGAAAAATGTGAAGTACTGCCCGAGCTATATCTGTTGGCAGCTATGTATCTGGGAGTTGCAGCCATGTTAGCTGGATAAACCAGTCCTAAGTTTGCAGATGTTGCCGGAGATGGTACAACATAACGTTCAAGATCAAGCTCCAAACTAGCTGAGGACCCACTCTGCAAATTTTGAAAGAGGAGATGAGCTATGGAAAAGGAACTAAAATTGCACTATCTACCAATTACATAAATGTTTCCATGCGCAATTAAGGACCATTTTTAAGCCAACTGAAAGGAATTAAGGAAACAAATCAACTTTCAAATTTAGTACAAAAATTGCGTTGCCTACAACAATTTGACAAGAAAAACAACGATGAAAGTATGAAACAACCTGTGAAAAAGTCTATTTCTGAACTAATAAAGGATATCGCAACAGATATTCCACAAAGCAAAAAACTTTCATTGTTAGAAAACTACTATATATAACTTATAACCTAAAATTTATTTTGCGCATGGAAACTCCTATATTTCAAGGGAAACAACAATGATTGACATTTTATTAAATAAGTATTTCGAATCCAAAATTCATTCTTATTATTACAATTTACAAGAATTCCTTTAAAAATTGGGTGACCTAAGTTTTTTTTTCTTCAACAGGGAATTTATAAATCAAAATTGGGAAGTTTATCAAATTTAACATTTTTGGATATCTTAAAGATTTAAAGTTGGAAAAGGAACAAGAATTTCAAGAAAGAAGAAGGTAACCAAGCCCCAAAGGCTTAAGATAACTTCATACAAACTTATAACGATGATATATATAGTTCCAATTATCCAGTTATATTATCTATGAGATAGCCAGAGCCCTTACCTTCACCAAAATTAGACATACACAAGTTAATAACACCATAACAATAATTGAATCATGCTTCACCCAATTGATTGCACATCCATAGTTGATTGGTAAGAGGAAGTCATCACCTTCCAATTAAAGGCACAATTTGATACCTAATTGGAATAATTTTCAGCAAAACTTAATTTTGAGACCCCAATTTAACAAATTCAAACTGGAATTTGTCAAACCCTAAAAATTCAGCTGCAAAATCTTGTTGTAGAAAAAATTCAACTTAACATAATTTCTGTTTAGAGAAGGTCAATAAATAAATGATGTACACTACAAAGTAAAGAATCCCTCCAAAGCACATACGGAGTATGATTTATAGGATATTCAGCACATTCAAGAGGGAACTAGGACACTAGAGTAAATTTGGAGGGGAAGGGAAAATTGGGAGGGAAAAACAAAAATACTTGAACCCCATTGCCGTAACAGTTAACTATCCCATCAATTGGTAATTGACAGGGTTTTTAAGAACATATATTAGGCTTTTTTAAATTAAAATTTTCTTATAAAAAAAAAAGGGAAAGAAAAAACAAACTATCTTTGGTCAAAAGGATAGCCTATCACATCTTTTCATAGGATTAAGGAAAGAGCGGGATGAAAAAGATATAGCCAAGTTAGATTTCAGCGATTATTTATCAAATTCAACAAATGGTACTAAGTCAACTTTCAATTTTGGGATTAAATTAAACATTTCCCACATGTTTTTCCAAATATTTCTAATTGCATTCATAATCGCTAAATTATCTCATTCAATAATTATATTTTTAATACTTAAACATTGAAACACTTTTTATCCTTTGTCACAGACATAGGCTTCTCCAAACATAATAGAAGTATTATGAATAGCTTTTGCTCCAGCTAAAGTTATATCTCCATTGTGATTTCTTATTATAAATCCTATTAAGGTAGATGACGAATTAATTTTTAACCCATCAAGGTTGATCTTAAAAACATTCAGGTCAGGGATCCTAAGAAACTTTATGCTTTGATTTCTTTTTTCAGTTGCTTACATAGTTTTTGGTCATATGAGCTAGTTGAATGGCGGGTTAACTTTAACTTTTCAAGACTAGGGAATTACGTTTAAAGCAGTTGAACCATCAGACTATACACAATTATACAGCTATACTCTCGCTGGCCTCCGTTACTTTTTACTAGTTACCTTTTCCTTTTTCATGATTTTAGATATAAGCGTATTTGAACATTAATACTCCTTCCGTCCCAGAATCATTGGCAAACTTTCCTTTTTACTTTGTCACATAATAGTTGACAAATAAAGGGAATGCCTAGCCATTATTATTTCTAAAGTAAAAGTGGGGCCAACTTTCTCTTTCTTCTACTTTAATCAATAACCCACCTACATCTATCACATCTACTTTTTGTAAATAATACTCCCTCCGTCCCAAAATAAGTGTTTCATTTACTTTTTAAGTCTCTCGATACACAACATTAAATTTTAATATCTTGAACTACATATAACAAAAAATCATAAAAATTATATATTTGAAAAGTATACGTCGAGAAAAATCAAACGGGATCCCACAGGACTACGTTTTTTCTTACTAATATAGAATTAAAAAGAGTCAAAATTGTTATGTGAATAGTGTCATCAGTCAAAGTGGAGCATTGGAGCACTTAAATTGGGACAGAGAGAGTATATGATAACCAATCTACAACTTACCATCTAAAAACCCGTGCACAACCAAATTTGCCAACTATTCTAGGACGAAGGAAGTATATGTTGTTTTAGGTTGTGAAAATTTTATAAAATTGAATATGAAAACCACAAGTTATGACGAATCCAACAAAATCCAACATGATTTTTTTCTTATATAGTAATGAGAATTCAAGGTCAAAGTTATATAAGTTTGACTTTAAAAAAAGCAAACGTAACTAATAAAAATAGAATGGAAGCAGTATTTATTTAATAGCTATTGATACCCACTATATAAAAACGTTGATTTAAATTTAAAGATAGGAGCTTGGAATGGGAAGACTTAAAAAGGAAAATATATATATATACACTTTTCTTCACAATCTAAGCTCCTAACTGCTAGTAAAATCAAACAACAAAAAAGGTGCATTGGCATTTTTGAACAAAGTTGTACCTCAATGCCTGTCTCTGACACTGAATTCATACTGACATCAGGAATACCGCGGACAGCCGACGGCTGAAGGTTCTGCTGGTGAGCTCTCCAACTTGATGCAAGATCAAAAGGTGAAACGCTATCGGCATTGATACAAACCCGATACTCGAGAACAGCATCAGCATTCAGCCTAAACAATGCAGCTCTTGCATCTCCTTGCAACCTACCTTCAGATAAGATCCTATTTGCCCCTTCCTCTACTATGCATGGATTATTGCTATCTTCTGGCCTCAATAAGAACTTGAAATCCAATGTTTCTAAAAAATGCACAGAAGAACAAAGCAATACCACTCAGCGCAAACACCCAATACTAAAATTAAATTATATGTTCTTATCAAACTCCCTTGTTCCATGAAGTTTTCCCCATTTTCCATTTATTTAGGGTATTCCAAGCATGGTTTTAAATCTCGATTTCGGTCGCAATTGCAGTAACGGTCAAGAAAGCACAATCGCAGGCAATGCGGATGGTTCGCGACCGTTGCGGCCTAATATCCCCGTATTATCCTACTCTACTTCACTTGTTGGACCTATTTAGTTCAACACTATCTCAAAACTACGTCTCACTTCTACACACTCTCCTCATTTCCATGTAAATCAGAAGAACTATACAGAGCAGAGGGGTGGCGGATCCACATAGGAACATGGGGGACCATTGCCCCCATCATCCAAAAAAAAAAAACTAAACAAAGATATTAGATACATGTATAGTCTATGTAAATGTGGAAGACGGAAACTAGCATAGCCCAATGGTGCTCCAGTTATGCATGAGTGCCTTATTGGTAATTAGGTCGTAGGTTCGATTCTAGCTAGCAACTTTTTTTTTGGCAATATAGCTAGCAACTATGATTCATGATTGTTTTGTTTCATTTTTTTCAAAGTTTAACATTTCTAAATAAGGTTGTAACCCAAATAACTGCAAGAATTCATAAATTTCTAAATTTGGTAACATTTTATATCTAAAATGACAAAAATACCCTAACTTAAAAACCTAAACAAACATTATACCATCATAAATCTTACACATTCGCAAAAGGTAATTTGCACATCATTTTTTCTCTCTTTTACTCTACCCTTCAACATTTTCCTAACCTTTCTTTAAGAAACAATATCTAGGGAACCGCGCTAACCTATTTGTTGTAATTAAGCTAATACGGAGGGAGTAGGTTCTATTGTACTTTGTATGTGTTTATTTCCGGTCCCTTAATGTTATTTTTTCTCCTTTTTCACTTTACTTTACTTTTCCTTTCAATTTATTTTTCATACTTTCTTTAGTTTGTTCATTTTTTTCCCAATTCCTTTTTCCTATGCCTTTTGTTAATTTTAATTTCAAATATATACTCATTTAAAACGTGCATACAAGATTTTAAGTTGTTTTCAAATAAGTGTTGGTTATTTATTAAAAAAAAATATTGATTTGCTCTCTAAAAAAATCTTAATGCCATTAGTACTCCCAAATTTTCTATCTGATTATAAAATTTGAACAAAGTATGTGTTATGTTGCAGGCTTGCAGCAACAAATTAACAGTTTTAAATCTAAAATGTCCAAACTCCAAACTCATATGTTAGAATTTGTTAATACATACTGGTAAATTTGAGCTATTTTTTTTAGTTTTCTCCAAGGTTAATTTATTTTTTTTAAAAATAATAACATTAGTATTAAATTGCCTACTTATGAGCGATATCTTCTTACTATTTAGGGAATAAGTTTTTTATGATTGCCAAGACCATGCTTGTATCTTTCTCATTTTTTGAGTTATAATTTTTAATTTCTGGTTTGTGAGGTTGGAGCTTAGTAATCCATTAACCATTTATATAAATACATTTTTAAAAAGGTATTTGTTGAATTGTCGCAATTTTGTACCCCAAATCAAAATTCCGGCTACGCCACTGCTTATTTGATTAATTATATAATGCAAAATCTTCATTATGAAGAATTACATTACAGATTCCAAAGTAAAGAAAAATGTATAATCAACTAAGATTGAAAAATCACTATGATTAGGAAGAAGAACAAAACACAATTCCTGCATGTATATCAGATTAGATATAATGCTAACATTTCACTATGAAGAATTGTGGATTCCAGATAAAGAAAAACAGTATAATCAGCGAAAGAAGAAAGAAAAAATCACCATGATTAGGAGGAACAACAAAACTCAATTCCCAAACTGAAGCCGATTCTCGCTCCATTGGCAACTAGCATTAAACCATAACCAAAATGAAATTAACTCTTAAACAACAATAATGAACAAAAATTAAGCATCTTCAAGAGTAAAGAAGGACAAAATACTAACAGCTTTGGAGGAATCCCAAGAACCAATTAAAGGAGCAGAACCAAAAACATGAGGAACTAAGTCGCCTTTATGCATGTAATTCTCCATTTTGAGTGAAATATAAAGTTGTCCTCCTGCTTGTTGTTCGTCGCCATGGGAGCTACTATTGGAGCTTTTGGAAGATGTTGTCCCCATTTTTCTGCGTTTTGTATGAATGACGTATTTGGTTGTTCACTCCTTTTAAACTCTAAAAAGTTTATTTTTATGTTGTCCTGTTTGCGAAATACAAAGATGTGTGAGATTATATGAATCACTAAAATTGTGAAGATTTGTGTTTTGTGTTGATTATTGCTTTTAACAAAGATAAAATCGATAAGGCTTTGAAGTGAGGCTGAGATCAGAATAGGAGTAGCATAAGTTTCTACCAACGGCAAATTCAATGTTAGGGGCATTTGGTAAATTTTGTAGGATGGAAAAGCAAATGAAAATACGACAATACTACGGGTGCGTTTTTTACAACTTTTTTTTATCAGTTTTAAGATCATTGCAAGTCTTTCGTGCCAAAATAATAATAAAATAAAAATAAAACTAGTTTAATCAGGGTCAATTCAGGTTTAATAAATTCCAATCAGGTTAAATCAGGTCCAATAAGTTATAATCAGGTCAGATCAGGTCAAATAAATTCCAATCACATCAGGTCAGATTAGGTAAGGTCTAATAAGTTATAATCAAGTCAGGTTAGGTTTAATAAGTTTTAATCAGGTCAGGTCTGATTTAATCATAGTCATGTCATGTTAAATACTCCGTAATTTGAAGAGAACTCACCCTACATCTACTCGGTGGATAGACTACCCATTTAAGGCCATTATTAATGGATATACTAGAGTATTAATTTTTTTTAGAGAGGCACTAGAATATTATTGAATACTAACATAGTACTCGTGTGATGCACCGCACCATACATGGTTTACAAATTTTAATACTAATTTTGTAGTAATATAAAGATTTACCTAAGGTACTAACTATATGAAAAAAATTTGGAAAAGACTACCTGGTATCATTGTGTTTTTGTCTTTTCTACATGATACCCAAAGAAAAATTTTGTTCCACATGATTTCACTGTGTTCTTAGCTTTGGCTCCACCGTATCTCTCTGTTAACTTAACGTTTTAATTAACCTTGTTAAGTCGGTTTAGCTTCTAAATTTTAGTTAATTATGCCTACCTTCTCCTTCATTTATTGTGATTTGCCTCCAATTTTCTTCCCTCCAAAATTTATACTAATCACTACCTCCTTTGTCTGATTTTTTTTCCTTCCATCTCCATTCCATTTTCTACATTGCTTAAGTTTCTTTTACTCCTCTTTGTTAATGAATAACTGTGGCAGACCTTTCTACAAGTGTTGGGGTTGTCATGCTTTTTCAGTGAGGGTTGAAAATGATGATATCGTAATATTGAATGTCAATGAAGGTAGTAGTGACATTGGTGGTTTGGTGGAAGAGATAAGAAGTGTGAAGCAGGAGGTGAACAATAATGGAGACTTTATCAATTGGGCTACCAAAATAGCTATTGTAATGTATTTTGTTTTGCATTTTATTGTGCTTAAGTGACAATAATAATGTTGAAGGTAGCAGTGACATTGTATGTGAATGGCTATTATGTCTAAAAGAGAATGCACATCATGCACATTAGTAGGGTAAGGTAGAGACGGTATTGTAACACCCCGTCCTTACAAACAGAGGATACGAGCGAACGATAGAGCACTAGATGGGAGTGCCACTAAGTTCTAAGTAAAAAAACCGATAAAGAAAGAATAAGATCAACTAATAAACCCTTAAAGTTCACAGTTCTAAGAAAACATAACCCGAAAGAAAATAATAAAGTCCAACTACATAACGTCCAAATATGATTACAAGTCCAAAGACCGAGGTACAATCACCTCAACATAACTCTAAAAATTTGAGTCTACTTAAATAGAAATTATTAATTGAGGAATCCGGCCACACCATACAAACCAGGATGACTAAACTAATGAAAAGAACCCTAATACCAATCCTCACACACCCTGCCCAAACCTTTATAATCCTGCAGTCATTCAGCATCTGAAAAATGAATACAACTCCACTATTAGTGGCGAGTAACAAACAGTTCTCCCCAACATAGAAAACACAAGTTCAGAATCACAAATAAGGGAGTCAAATCAATGTTAACAAATAATTAACAGGAAACATTCAAGTCATTCAATACAGACAACCGTTACTTACCACGACCTCGTCCAAAACCCACCTGCAGAACCAGTTAGTACAATACAACACCACAACCAACAGAGACTTCATCCAAAAGATAAGAAATCCAATAACATCTCAATAAAAAAATTATACCGCAACAGAACCCAAATTCCCAGATAAGAGATATGAATATAATTGTTCTCAACTACCCAACTTAATACACATGATTGAAGATAGAACAACCGCTAGTGGTATCCCGCAGTAACACAATGTTAGGTAGATGCCTAAAATATGGACTTACACTACCAATGATAAACACGAATAATTGCAATTGTAGATGGAACAATCTCTAGTGGTATCCCGTAGTACCACTTCCTAAGTTTTGTCAGGGAAAACCTTCGGTCAATCCCACAATCAATAGGTCTAAGAATGGCCAAACTTCTGGTGCGGGACGAATGTCCAAAGTATGGACTTACACCTCCAAAACTCCCGGACGACAATAATTAACCCAGTATTATTCTTCGAAAACACACAGTCCAAGGAACTAAAACTGATATAACCATTGAGTCCCGCAGCCCAATGGCTCCAACTAACAATAAAAATAACTTCATAGCTAGACACATGAACGATAAAATATATGGTCTTTATTAACACATTCCAAATTTCTTTTATTTACCATAATCCAGAATAAACAAATTCTAGTATTTACCAACAACCAACAAGTGCCCCAAAAACTTTATCAAATTTTAAAGTCCCAAAATAATATTGTAAAAGCCATTTACATATCCTCACAAAACAAAAGTGACAAAATAACTTAGACAACTTATTACAAAGATACTGAATTTTGACGAAACTTGTTCCCAAATGATTCCTATTGAGTTGCTACCATTAAAAACATAATTAAGAACCAACTTACATCATCAAAAACCAAATTAAACCCATAAAAACTTACTGTCCAGATTATTCAAACTCCAAAAATCATCATTAAAACTCATTCAAAATAGATCAAACTTGTACTATTAATTCTATAATTCATCATGGACATAACCAAGCATATTATAAGCATAAGACAAAACTAAAAACATGATAAATGTTGTCCTAAACCACACGGCCAGCAAGTTACATTTCTAGAAAATAAAATTATAAAAATTTATCACATGTTATTCAACAATTCAAAAAATTTCAATTCTAAGTTCAATAATTTTACAACTAAACATAATTAACATCAAAAATCAAGAAAACTCACCATCAAATCCAGAATATTATAAAATAAAAATACATGATAATATTACTCAAAAAATTGGGCAGCATTTCGCCTCAATTCGGACCAAAGCAAAAATTGTCAAACAATTCATAAAAATTAATTTACAACTAATCATTAAATAAATTATCAACACAAATTACAAACCAATATTTTAAGCCTAAAAATCAGGAAATCAAATTATAAGGCCATATATACCACACGAAAATTAATGAGATAAATCATGCAAAAAGTCTCAAAACAATTATCATAATTGATAAAATTATGCATAAAACTCCAATAATAATAAATCATAAAATTTCACATAAAAATAAACAAGAATAAATTCTGGAAAATATTATAGGCCAAACGAAAAATCAGAACAATTGTTTTATATAAAATCATGCTAAAGTTCGAAAACAAGGCATAAATTAACAAAATTTACCCCAGATTGTTTTAATCCATTTTAATTGATTTTAACCCTAAATTATATGATTTCTAAGTTGGAAATAGTGTTAGTTACCTTGAAGTTGAGTAAGAAATTTGCTAGAATTTTATTCCAGTAGGAACACGGCAAGAGGGGGGTGAATTGTTGTGAGGAACTTGTAGCACAAATTTTCGACAGAAAAATAAACGAAAGGAACTTTAAGAAAAACTAAATGTAAAGAGACAAATTTCAACGAGAAACTTCCTGGCCCAAAGAAGAAAAACTCCACTTTTACATATAGGCCTTGTACGCTCATACAACCCTAAATTCTCTATGGACCTCGTGAGTTCCTGTAGGAGCTTACGACTCTGTTCTCTATCTCTTTCTTTTTTTCTCTCTTCTCTATTCTCACGTTTCTTTCTTCTCTCTTCTCTTTTTCTCTTTCTCAGTTCTAACACTTCTCTTTTTTCTCTCAATTACAACTCAAAGAAAAATACTCAAGTATATTGTGTTGGGTTAAGTGTGGCCCAAATTTCATATGCTTCTAGAACCTTCCCAAAGATAGTGGAGTTGCAAATAAAAATCAAGATTTCTCTAGAAAGATGTTTCTAGAGTATGATGGAGCATACTCAAAAGATTAACAAAGAATCTAGAATATAGTATAATAGAATATTCTAGAGAAATCTTGAACCTTACATCACCTCCAAGGTTCAAGTATAAATATAAGATGATACTCACAAGAAGCCACAAAACACAATAAGCCTTTCAACCTCCTTATAATTCTCCACATATATAAATATATCCACTAATTGTAATACTCGTTTGTGAGTAAAAACAGAGAGAGTCTTATTGTAATACAAACACCCTCAAAAGGGATAATTGTACTCTCCTATATTTTTCTATATAGTGGAATAAAAAGCTCGTCGTCAAGTGGGTGTTCCCACATAAAATCGTCTGTTTTTATCTTAATTTTAGTCTTGCTTATAATCTCCCTTAATAATTTCTCGATCAATACATCTTCACTTCCGCTGCGCACTCTCGACCCCTAACAAGTGGTACCAGAGCCAAAGGTTCGTTGGAGTGTTTCATTTGAAGATGTCTTCGGTAACAAAATTCGAGATTGAGAAATTTGACGGCAGGACTAATTTCAACATCTGAAAAGTCCAGATGAAAGCCATTCTTGTGCAGAGCGGATTGAAAAAGGCTCTGGATGGGAAAGCTAAAAAGCCAGAGTCAATGACGGACGAGCAATGGCAAGAGTTGGATGAAAAGGCATTATCCACAATCCAACTATGTTTAACCAAGGAGGTTCTACGCGAGGAGACAACGACCGGATTATGGTCATAGTTAGAGTCTCTGTATATGACCAAAAGCCTCGCTAATAAATTACGGCTTAAAGAAAGGCTATACACTATCCGGATGGCCGAAGGTACATCAATTCAAACTCATCTCGATGAATTTAATTCAATTATTATTGATCTTGAAAATTTAGATATTAAAATCGAAGATGAGGATAAAGCCGTATTATTGATTGTCTCCCTACCACCTTCGTATAAACACTTCAAGGAAATTATGCTATACGGCAATAGTGATACTCTTTCTTTTGAGGATGTAAAATCAAATTTACTCTCAAAAGAAAAGTTTGAACTTGAAGTGAATTCAAATGAAAATTCTGAAGGATTAAATATAAAGGAGAGATCAAATGGCAATAAAAGTACCACTAAAAGGTCCAAATTTAATGGACATAAATCCGGAAAATCTTGCAAATATTGCAAGAAACTTGGGCACACCGTTGAAGAATGTTGGTTCGCAAATAAAAAAATCCACAAAAAAGAGCAAGAAGAAAAGCCGAAAGAAACGGCAAAAGCCGATTTTGGAGAACTAGATTCCAATGATGTTCTCTTAGCTACTTCTCCTAGAAGAAGTAAAAATTCTAATTGGGTTCTTGATTCCGGTTCTGCAAACCATATCTGTTCACAAAAGTCTCACTTTACCGATTATAAAATGGTAAAGAATAGAACAGTTTTTATGGGCAACGGGTATCGTTGCAAAGTTCGTGGTGTTGGCTCTGTTCGGATCAAGACTCAAGATGGTGTGATCAAGATTTTAGCCAATGTTCATCATGTTCCTGATCTAAAGCAGAATATCATCTCTCTTGGCATACTGGACTCTAAAGGTTATAAGATTTCGGCTCAAGGTGGAGTACTCAAGGTCACCAAAGGTGCTCAAGAAAAATTGAAGGCCATCAAACAGAGAAATCTCTATGTACTACAAGGGTCTTCAATAGTGAATTCATCAAACTCAATCCCGAATCGGCAAGAACACCCTTATAATACAGGTCCAAGAAAAATCAAGTAATGTCTATCGGGTAACATACGGCGAGCACATCAAAAATTTGGTCCAAGGTGGAGATTGTTGGGTTAAGTGTGGCCCAAATTTCATATGCTTCTAGAACCTTCCCAAAGATAGTGGAGTTGCAAATAAAGATCAAGATTTCTCTAGAAAGATGTTTCTAGAGTATGATGGAGCATACTCAAAAGATTAACAAAGAATCTAGAATATAGTATAATAGAATATTCTAGAGAAATCTTGAACCTTACATCACCTCCAAGGTTCAAATATAAATATAAGATGATACTCACAAGAAGCCACAAAACACAATAAGCCTTTCAACCTCCTTATAATTCTCCACATATAAATATATCCACTAATTGTAACACTCGTTTGTGAGTAAAAATAGAGAGAGTCTTATTGTAATACAAACACCCTCAAAAGGGATAATTGTACCCTCCTATATTTTTCTGTATAGTGGAATAAAAAGCTCGTCGTTAAGTGGGTGTTCCCACACAAAATCGTCCATTTTTATCTTACTATTAGTCTTGCATATTTTCTCCCTTATTATATTTCTCGATCAATACATCTTCACTTTCGCTGCGCACTCTCGACCCCTAACATTTTGAAATGCAAGTAAAGAACTGGATTGGAACTTTGGAACTTTTTGACACAAAACTTAAATGAAGTAATTCTGAAAGTATGCTTTAGTTGTGTGTATTGAAATGTCTGATTTATGTTTGTATTTATAGGTGAATGGTTGTAGTAATTGCTTGTAGAAAAAGCTTAATAAACCACCCACACTATCCCACTAACACATTCACCACTAACACATACATACCACTAACTTTGACTCATCATTTTTAATTAATAACTAGTATTTAGGACCAGGCGCTGCCCCGGGTCATACATTTTTTCATCATCTTCAATATTTTTTATGATTTGAAAGTAATATAGTATAATGAGGTTTGTAAAATACCGAACGAAATTTTGAAAGATAGTACAATATGGAACTTGATACTTTCACTAACGTATTGAAAATTGGTTATCATCATCATCATTGCTTCCTCCGTTTCGTTTTCAACACAACAAACGAATATTTTATATTTCACAAAAAATAACTCTTTCATGCGTTTAAATTGAAACAGATGAAGTATCATCATCATTAATTTGATCGAATGATACACTACGTTTTTGATTTTGAGACTCAAGTCCAGAAAACAAAGGCAACAAAAATTTTTAACAATGAAATTTATAATACTTCTTTATGGAATAATTGATAATAAAATTAATATGGATTAGTGGTTAAGTTGTGACTTTTGTACTTAAGGGATTATGGGTTCAAGTATGCTTAGAAGATGCATTTTAGAAGAAGAGTATAGATTACATGGCATAATTAATAATTGTAACGTTATGTTGTGGCGAGTAATTACATAATATTTGAAATGAAAAAAATGCACATCATTTTTCCTTTTGAAGAAAATTTGTGCGAGTCTTTTGAATTTTAAAAAATATTTGTAAAATTAAAAAAGTATTGTTATTGGTGTTGTTGTTCTGACTACCATTGTTTCCCTTGATTTAAATATGACAAAAGATATTTCATAATGATGGTAAAACATGTAACAATAATATTAATATTTTTTTGTAGGAACAATAATATGAATAATTAGTATGGATTAGTGATTTAAATTTAACTTTTTGTCAATTAGTTATCATGGAAGGTAAGTATTATTATTAAATCTTATCCAACGCCCAACTTTTGCCTTATTAATAGTAATATTGTCTCTTTTGTTTGCGCCTAAAAAAATAAGGGATCTAGAAATTTATTAAATTTATTGTTAGATAATAAACTAACATTAAGTGTACTCGAACAATAAAACAATAAGTTTTAAAATAGTGGAATTTGAGATAATAATGAATGTTGGGTGAGTTGGTAAGTGTATACTATTAATGTGTTATAGTCTCGAGTTCGAACCTCACTATGAACATTTTTTTAATAATTAAACACCCAAACTAATATCCTACATGAAAATATTGCATATGTGGCGGAACTCAGGCGAGAGATGATACTTGTGTGTCGGCTATGTGCCAGCTTACATGTCGCATAACTGGTGCTCCGCGTGCCTTTTAATATATTGTATAGATTATGTAATTAAGATGACACATGTATCCCATACCCCACTAACAATTTTACTGACTAAAACCAACTCCATGTCATCACTAACTACACATTAATTTCAACAAAGCAACTCCCATTGTTTAGGACTCCAACACTTCAATTATTGACTAAGAATTAAAATTAACTAACAACCTCAACAAACATAGAATAATATCCCTAAAAAATAGCTAGACAAAAACCTATAAAATAAAAATCTGTTTTTTCTTTTTTCCTTTTTTCGATATTTTTTAAAATTAATATTATAAAAATAAAATCAGAATAAATAAATAACTTTGACCACCAACTTAATAATAAAATCAGAATAAGTTGCTCAACTTATTCCTTTAAAATAGAACAACAACTATGACCATTAACAAATTCAAACTAGTTAGTTAAGAGTTCCTAAAATAAATGACCCATAATTTCAGTCAGTTTTTGAGCTTTTAAACTTATTAAAACAGTCAAAAAAATTAGTTCAAATTGATCCTAAAAGTTAGTGATGGACGTGGACTGTTATAACCAACTGACCAAACACAAGTTCCTCTAGGAACTGAACTACAGTTCCTATAGGAACTAGACACTAGTTCCATTGACAGACACGACTAAGTTCCAACCAGACTTAAATGCATTAATATACTTACATTTACCCTAGAACATTATATTATAACATTCATGGATGCTTCTCTTCTCTTCTTCAAGTGATTCGTTGGAATACTTAATCTTGTTCTCTAGTTCCTTACTGAATTCTTCATAGGAACCTCTCTTGTTGGAGCGTGATAAAGCTTCATTTAATTCATTTGAATCTTCTCTTGAATCATCATCTTCCTCCGTTAAATGGTTGAATCTTCATATTCAAATCTCCAATGCTTATTTATCTTCAAGACCTAAAATTCTCCAAGAACTCAAAGATATTTATTAGTGATTAAGTTCGTGATTTATGATCGTCAAAACTTAAAAGGAATATGTTAACATATAACTTGATGTAAAAATCGCCTGAACTTGCCTAGAACAATCCCCTTTTTCCAAGCTTGCTTCCAATTTTTTTTTTGTGAATTTTATGTGAGTAAGATGAAGTGGATATTCAGCAAACATGGTCTCTTTGTGGATTGTTATAGCCGTGTAGTTTAGGAGGAGGGAAGGGGAAAGATCATTGAGTAAGCACTTGATTGTTTTAGGAGTTACAAAATAATTAAGGTGGGTGTTGAAGTGCAATGAAAGAGGTGGTTAATTGGGGAGACAAAACATCAGAAAAAATCAGCCATATAAGTCTCTAATAGTCGTGTGAAACAAGGGAAAGAAGGGAGAAGAAAGGGAGGAGTTTTTGCTCAACATTAAACCCCATAATGGAGGGTTAATTGGGGTATTAATTGAGTAAATTAAGTGATTTAAATAGCCATGATTGAGGGAGTTACAAAGCGATTCAAATCCCCCCCATACTACTCGTATGACCGGCCACCATGGTCAATAAAAATACCGTTTTGATTTGTGGTCGGTCCAAAGTTCAATCGTGTATGTGCGGGAAATCATTAGTTGAAAATAAAATAAGGAAGATAATTGAATGAAAATAAAATGAATAAAATATAAAATCACTAAATTTGATACCAAATAAAAATAAAATTATTAAATCACAATTCAAGAGATATATTATTCATAGACAAATTATTTGTAGCAACTAACGTTTTTCCAAATGAATAAATAGATAAATTAAGAAATAAATAGATAAATATTTTATTTCAAAATTAACTATTGAAAATAAATGAATTAATAAGTTTTTATTGTTTAAATCGCAAAAATCGTTACTTTTAAAAGAAACAAAAAAGCGGGGTATTACATTATATTGTCAATCTTAGCTTTGTCCACCTGCCTACCCTTAGCTGAAACAACATGTCCTAAGACGATACCTTGCTCGACCATAAAATGACATTTCTCAGGATTCAAAACAAGGTTAGTATCAATACATCTTTTAAGTACTAGTGTAAGGTGGTGTGAACAACTATCAAAAGTTTCTATGTGAAAAGTGAAGTCATCCATGAAGACCTCTACAAAATGCTGCAACAATAATGTTGAACTGTGGAGGTGGGAGGGGTGCCGAGAAATGTACCATAGAAATCACGAACTATAAAGCCTGCGGCTGCAGATGAAGAAGTCGTACTACTATTAAAGTTGAGTTAAACTGTGGAGGTGGGAGGGATGCCGATCGGGCCGGTGCAAATACGAGTCTTCTATAAGGTTGGAAATAACATAAATACATAACTATTTTTTTTATTTTTATAAAAATAGAACATTAGTATTTTCTTCACTCTATATTACTTGCAACATATCACTTTGGCACGCATTTTTGGAATGAATTTGAGCATGTAAATTAGAAAATTAATTAACTTTGAACGAGCACAAACGAACCTATAAGATATCCATGTTAAAATTATTTCACTAAGTTTACCCATATACATTATCCAATCCCTTCATAAAAGTGTGTGCCAAACAATAGCGAATCCAGGAATAATACATAGTGCGTGGGGGTTAAAATGTGTGTTATAGTGGGGGTTAAATTTTAAAGGTAGGCTAGGCCCTATCTGGGAGTTAATTAGCTGATAGTTGTTAGAGGTTAGCCGATTAAGTTAGCTGTTTTGTCTAGCTGATTGTGTTAGCTAATTTGACTAACTGATTACATTAGTTGTTTGTGTAAAAGTGTTTGGTAAATAGAGGTTACCGATTTTACCGACCGACATTTTCTTAGTCGTAAAATACCGACCGATCCCGACTGAACAAAGTCGGGAATTTTTTCCTGACCGAAAGTGCGGTCGGAAAAAGGTTACCGACCGTCGTAACCGTCGGTAGCGGTCGGTAAATACCGACCGAACACAGGCGATCGGCACTTACCGACCGTGGTGGCGGTCGGAAATTTTTAAAACGTTTTAAAAACCCAGTCATGAAATTTCGAAACCATTCGAACGTTTTCCACTCTCTCTCCACTATCTCTCCCTCGAACCCCCAAACCCTTACCCTCTCTCTCTCCCTCGAACACCCGGCCACCGGCGTCCGCCACCCCTCCGGCCGGCCTCTCTCTTTCTTTCTCCTTTTCTCTTTCTCCTTCTCCTTCTTTTTCCTTTTTCTCTTTCTCCTTCTCTTTCTTTCTCCGGCGATCTAGCTGTGCCATCGCCCCTCCTGTGCCACCGCCACTTACTCTGCCGCCCTTCTCAGATTGAGGTTAGGGTTTTTTAAATTTTTTTTGTTTTTCAATTTATTGAATTATGTGTATGTATGTGTATTTGTATATGTATTTGTATATATTTGTATATATTTGTATGTATTATGTATGTATGTGTATGTATGTGTATGTTTATGTGTATGTATTATTTATTTATTAAATTTTTATTGAATTTTTCAGCTTGTGGTTAGGGTTGTGGTAGACATATTGAATTTTTATGTCTTTTTGTCCAAAAATTTCTATGTATATGTATTTATTTATGTATTTGAATGTATGTTTATGTATTATGTATTATGTATGTGTATTATATATGTTAGTTTGTTTTGAATTATTTTGAGTCGTATTAATTATTTGAATGCTACATAAAAATACTCAACAAACTCGTTCCCCATAGCTTTGAATAATGAAAATAAACTTGAATATGGTGCATTACATAAGAAAGCTTTAAGAAGAATTAAGAAAGACTAAAATAAGATAGGAGTGAAGAGATTGAAGGATGTTTGAATGCTTTGAACTGATATTTGTTAATGGCTTAGAATAGGCATAATCGAAATGAAAAGGAAGGAGCGTGATTGGATGTACAAGAGACACAATAAGGACCACAAACTTCTGGATGAGTTCATCGAAGGGGTGAATGAGTTTGTTGCCTTCTCTCAGCAGCACCCCAAGCTTAATGACAGGGACAAGATAAGATGTCCATGTGTTCGGTGTAAAAACTTGAATTACTTGGATGTGCCCAACGTAAAGGTACATTTGTATAAGAAGGGGTTCATTCCGAACTACTATGAATGGTTATGTCACGGTGAAAGGGTGAGTATAGAGTCCACCTCATCTCCTACTCATCCTAATCCTTACCGGGAAATATCCCTTATTCCCGTAGGTGTATGTTCTCCGGACGAGATCCCAGACTACGAGATCATTCAGGGTGATGATCACCAAGATGAGGTCATTCCGATTCTTGATGAAGATGACTATGACAGTGGACAGGAGCTTAGAAGTGATGAGATTGATGAATTGGTTGATGATGATGACGAGGACGTTGATGACATCGGTTTGTTTAATTAGGATGTAATTTAAATTTAATTTAATTGTAGCAATTTCTATGTAATTTGAAACGAAAAACAAGATCAATTTAATAATTCAAGGAAATGCAAGTTTAGTGAGCTCCCCCTCGATGTTCTTAAATATATTAACGCTGATTGTTTTGTTTTGTATGTATGAATTTTATTATTCGCGTTTGTTAATGCTTGTGCATGCTCAGGGCATGAATTTTATTATTCATTATTAGTTAATTGGGGTACGTTTTCATACCATCATTTAACTTGTGATTGTGATTTCTGTTAATAACTATTAATCGTGGAAATAATTTACTCATTACTTTATGCAGGAACATGTCAGATTCGGAGGCTCAGAGTCAGAACTCCCAAACCCGCCAGCATTCTCCCTCTCAGTCTTCGGTTCGTCCTACTGGGTCTAGGCCGATATTGCGTCTTGGTGACCTTAATCGTTGTGTTGAGTCGTCTAGGAGACGGTCGGTGATTTCACCTTCCATTCCTTCTCAGCCTACGTTTACGTTAACTCCACCACCACAGTTTACGTTACCTCCAGTACCACAGCTTCGGCCTCGGAATCGTCCTCTTCGTCCTCAGCCATCTGTGTCTCAGGCTGCTATGTCTCATCCTACTCCTACGCTTGACACTATTCCGGCGTCTCAGCCTACTCCATCGCTGCCTCATCTCACTCCTTTATCTCACTCTACTCCTGCGCGTGAGACTACTCCGACGCGAGAACCCGAGGGACAAACTGGTTAGTTTGAGGGTGGTGACAAGGATCAGGGCGAAGCTTCTACGTCCACAGCTGGGGTTCGAGAATTGGACCCGGATGGCCTATGGTTAGTTTTTGTTTAATTTTTTAATGTCTTGACTATTGAAATTAAGTTGTAATCATATGTTGTGTAATCTTACAATGTTTCGTGTGCAAGGTTTGACAAGGGCGTTGTTGTTCGATCAATAACACACGTCATTAAGTCCTACTTCCATCAGCCTTGGAAGAACTACACTGAGTTAGATCAGGCGACCAAGGTACATTAGTGGGACATGTGGAAGGTCAGTAAGACGAATTATGTAATTTGATACAAATTTTTTTTATAAATATAATCTCTTACATTAACATATTTGATTGTATTTGGTCTAATGCAGAAACAGTACACTTGGAGGCCTGAGCTCGAGGGCACTGTTCGGGATGCGTATGAGACCAAGGCTGGATTACGGCTGAAGGACATATTCAACGACACGTTGCACAAGCGGAAAGACCGACCAAATTGGCTTGGTGATGAGATGTACCAGGCAATGAAGGACAGGCTCAATGACAAGCTATTCAAGGAAAGTTCGGCTCAAGCGAAGGCAAACAGGAGAGGCGGCGACGCTAGTGGCAAGGCCCAGGCCTCTCACTGCGCGAGATCTGTCTCCACCACTCAGCGAGCTAAGCAATTGGTTAGTTTACTATTTCATTAAATCATCGTAAATGCTCGTTCGTTAACATTTTTTATATCACCCACCCTTACGCACATTTGTTTGTGTTGACTAAGGCGAAAGGAGGGAAGCTACCTGACACTGCGGATCTCTTCCTAGATACTCACTTTAAGAAGCAACCAGGGAAGGATCCGATTCCGATTAGCTCGAAGGCCAAGGAAGTGATGGTAATGCCTTCTTCTTTACTATGCATTTGATTTTTAGAGCGGAATTCCGGCTTCAAAGCCGAAGAGTATGAATAGGATTGATTTTTTCTTTACTATGAAATTGATGTTTAGAGTGGAATTCCGGCTTCAAAGCCGAAGAGTACGAATATGATTGATTTTTTATTATTTGCAATTGATGTTTAGAGCGGAATTCCGGCTTCAAAGCCGAAGAGTACAAATAGGATTGACATTTTATTATTTGCAAATGATGTTTAGAGTAGAATTCCGGCTTAAAATACAAATGAGGTTGATTGGTGAGAAGATGCGAACGAAAACTACCAAAACGAGCCAAAAATGGCCTATTTGGTTTGTTATATGTTCCAAAACCCTCTAAACTTTCCCAAAAACATGCAAATAAGTTATAGAATGTCTATATCAATGTTATGAGTTGTGAATTAACCTTAAAAACATGATCTACGTTGATCGGTGCCAAGATGGGAATGAAAACACCAAAAACGAGCCAAAAATTACCTATTTAGTTTGTTTTTTGCTCCAAAACCCTCCAACTTTTACAAAAAACATGTATATAAGTTATATAAAGTTTGCATGAATATTATAGGACATGAATGGCACTTAAAAATACAAATTAGGTTGATTGGTGAGAAGATGGGAACGAAAACTACCAAAACGAGCCAAAAATGGCCTATTTGGTTTGTTTTATGTTCCAAAACCCTCTAAACTTTCCCAAAAACATGCAAATAAGTTATAGAATGTCTATATCAATTTTATGAGTTGTGAATTAACCTTTAAAACATGATCTACATTGATCGCTGCCAAGTTTGGAATGAAAACACCAAAAACGAGCCAAAAATTACCTATTTAGTTTGTTTTTTGTTCCAAAACCCTCCAACTTTTACCAAAAACATGTAAATAAGTTATATAAAGTTTGCATGAATATTATAGGACATGAATGACACTTAAAAAGACAAATTAGGTTGATTGGTGAGAAGATGGGAACGAAAACTACCAAAACGAGCCAAAAATGGCCTATTTGGTTTGTTTTATGTTCCAAAACCCTCTAAACTTTCCCAAAAACATGCAAATAAGTTATAGAATGTCTATATCAATGTTATGAGTTGTGAATTAACCTAAAAAACATGATCTATGTTGATCGGTGCCAAGTTGGGAATGAAAACACCAAAAACGAGCCAAAAATTACCTATTTAGTTTGTTTTTTGCTCCAAAACCCTCCAACTTTTACCAAAAACATGTAAATAAGTTATATAAAGTTTGCATGAATATTATAGGACATGAATGGCACTTAAAAATACAAATTAGGTTGATTGGTGAGAAGATGGGAACGAAAACTACCAAAACGAGCCAAAAATGGCCTATTTGGTTTGTTTTATGTTCCAAAACCCTCTAAATTTTCCCAATAACATGCAAATAAGTTATAGAATGTCTATATCAATGTTATGAGTTTTGAATTAACCTTAAAAACATGATCTACGTTGATCGGTGCTAAGTTGGGAATGAAAACACCAAAAACGAGCCAAAAATTACCTATTTAGTTTTTTTTTTGGTTCCAAAACCCTCCAACTTTTACCAAAAACATGTAAATAAGTTATATAAATTTTGCATGGATATTATAGGATATGAATGGCACTTAAAAATACAAATTAGGTTGATTGGTGAGAAAATGGGAACGAAAACTACCAAAACGAGCCAAAAATGGCCTATTTGGTTTGTTTTATGTTCCAAAACCCTCTAAACTTTCCCAAAAACATGAAAATAAGTTATAGAATGTCTATATCAATGTTATGAGTTGTTAATTAACCTTAAACACATGATCTACGTTGATCGGTGCCAAGTTGGGAATGAAAACACCAAAAACGAGCCAAAAATTACCTATTTAGTTTGTTTTTTGTTCCAAAACCCTCCAACTTTTACCAAAAACATGTAAATAAGTTATATAAAGTTTGCATGAATATTATAGGACATGAATGGCACTTAAAAATACAAATTAGGTTGATTGGTGAGAAGATGGGAACGAAAACTACCAAAACGAGCCAAAAATGGCCTATTTGGTTTGTTTTTTGTTCCAAAGTCGTTATAACCAACGCGATCAGCCCCTAGTAAGCATAATATTGTGTTATAGGACGTGTGTAAGGTTTGAAATCTAGTAATCAATAGACAAGTGACAAGTTACGAGCGAAAATGCCAAAAAAACCATCTAAAATGGCCTAAAATGACAAGTGTTATTTTATTTATATTCCATGACTTTATTGTTCTTTTATTTTGTATTGTTTGAACTAACTCCGCCCATAATTTGCAGGAACAATATAACCAGAACCTTTCGGAGTCTCAGGCTAGTGGCTCGGAGATGGATCCCAACCAGGTCTTCTTTGATACGGTTGGTGGCTTCCGGAAGGGCGAGGTTCTAGGGTTCGCGGCGGCACGTTGGATCTGCCTACTCTCCATCAGTTTCCGCTCAACTGGCAAAGATGACCGAGCGTTTGGAGGAGTCCGAGCGTGTGAGGGCGGAGTTAGAGGAGCGAGACCGCCAACGGGAGGAGCATCAGCGCCGTCTGGAGGAGGATCAGAAGAAGCAAGCGGAGTACCTCGAGCAGATGAAGGCGCAAATGGACGCTTTCATGAGGCAATTCGGCGATTAGTCTTCCATTCACCGACGACCCCCCGACGATCGCACAGACGGTTCTGGAGCCTTCGTAGTGTAGTTGTTTGTTATATTTTGGTTTATTATAGTTTACGTTTTTGGAAACTGTAATATGTATTATAAATTTTTGTGTATTACGAATTATTTATATAAATAATATAAAATATTATTATAACATATTATTTCGTATATTTAATCTGTTTTTCATTAATAAATAATTTAATTTCTTTTGTAAAGGTTTTTTGTTATTTAATGAATTGGAAAAAAAAAACATAACAATTTAACGACCGAAAAACGGTCGGTATCCAGAAAGAAAAAACCGCGAAAATGGCAAATATTAAAATTAAAAAACCGCGAAAATGGCAAATATTAAAATTATTAAGCGCAAAAAAAAAATGGCTGGAAGGAGCTATTTTCCGACCGCCAATGGACTTAAACCTCTGACGTCTTTTTTTTGTCGTTAATGTGGAGTTTAACGTCCGCCAAGCGGACGTTAATCGGATAATGTCCGTCTTAAATGGATAACGTCCGTCTCTGGCAGATGTTATTTAACGTCCGCCAGAGACGGATGTTAAATAACGTCCGCCTATAAAGCGGACGTTAAATTGATATTAACGTCCGCTTTAATTAATTAAGGCGGACATTAATTTCCTTGATATGACTTTCTAATTCCCTTCTAAGACAGACGTAATATATCAAATGATGGACGCTAAATCTTTTCATTTTATTAATTCATGAATTAATTATATTCAAAATTATATTTAAATATAATTATTACACAATTTATAATTATTTGCTTCATCCGTGCAATACACACGTGTTTCCATTCGTTGACTATATATCTGCTTTATTCATACAAATATCTGTTCCATTGCATATTATAAATATCCATACACAATCTTTCATACAAAGTTTTTACTAATTATAATACCAATCCAATGTAATACAATTAATATATATTTATAAAAAGTTGTTAGTACTATTTTTCAAATACTAATAAAAAAAGAAAGTAAAACTAGCTAGGTTGCACATGTTCCGCTGGCCCCTGAGCCGTCATCTAGGCCGCCGCCCGGTGGTCACCGAAATTGAGACATGTCTACACCGCTGCATTGGCTTAAGACACTGCCGTACAACTCTAACAACTTTTGCATCTCGGCCACCTTCTGTTTTTCCTCATCTCTCTCCCGCTCTATATCTTCAAGTCGGTTGTTCAATTGATCTATTGCGGAAGGAGTGTGTATGAAGGGTTGTTCGCTCGACTTTGTCTCTTGTAGTACATGTCTGCACTTGTCCTCAACCCAGCGACTTTTCCCTTTTTCTACCACCGACTGTGTAAAAAAAATCGGGTTTTTTTGACACCACTTGCTTCACATTCAACAAGATTTTTTTTCATAACTCTCCTGCAAACATTCATTGTAAACAAGTCATTTCATGATTTCAAGCTACGTGCATGTTTTAAAACATATAAGTGAATAGATCAACACTCATTGGCATGGTTTAGGTCACGTTAAGAGCATTTCGGAACGATAATTAGCCAAAACGGCCATTTTGAGTCGTTTTGGAGTGTTTTATTAACCATTTTCATTCTAATCAAGTCATTTCATGATTTCAAGATATGTGCATGTTCTAAAACATATAAATGAATAGATAAACACTCATTGGTATGGTTTAGGTCACATTAAGAGCATTTCGGAACGATAAGTAGCGAAAACGGCCATTTTGGTAGTTTTGGAGTGTTTTATTACCCATTTTCATTGTAAACAAGTCATTTCGATCATCATTTCATGCTACGTGCATGTTCTAAAACATATAAATGAATAGATCAACACTCATTGGCATGGTTTAGGTCACGTTAAGAGCATTTCGGAACGATAAGTAGCCAAAATGACCATTTTGAGTCGTTTTGGAGTGTTTTATTACCCATTTTCATTCTAATCAAGTCATTTTATGATTTCAAGCTACGTGCATGTTCTAAAACATATAAGTAAATAGATCAACACTCATTGGCATGGTTTAGGTCACGTTAAGAGCATTTCGGAACGATAAGTAGCCAAAACGGCCATTTTGGGTAGTTTTGGAGTGTTTTATTACCCATTTTCATTGTAAACAAGTCATTTCGATCATGATTTCAAGCTACGTGCATGTTCTAAAACATATAAATGAATAGATCAACACTCATTGGCATGGTTTAGGTCACGTTAAGAGCATTTCGGAACGATAAGTAGCCAAAACGGCCATTTTGGGTCGTTTTGGAGTATTTATTACCCATTTTCATTCTAATCAAGTCATTTTATAATTTCAAGCTACATGCATGTTCTAAAACATATAAGTGAATAGATCAACACTCATTGGCATAGTTTAGGTTACATTAAGAGCATTTCGGAACGATAAGTAGCCAAAACGGCCATTTCATGTTACGTGCATGTCCTAAAAGCTATATGTGAATAGAATACTTACCAGAACACGCTTCGCTTGGTCACTTACTACTACCTTCCCCTTGCCAGCCTCATCTCGAGCATGCGTATCTAGGTACAACTCCGCAGCAGTGGGTAGCCTTCCTCCACTTTTGGCGGCCTTCGGAAACATATATATAGGATTTTGTTAACTTTTGAAGAAAATGACACTACTGTACATTATTTTAGCAACATACTTACCAATTTACGTGCACGCAACGCTGATGACATAGATCCCTGACAATGAGAGGGGGTACGGGCTTGCTCAGATCACCACCTGCCCTAATTTTCTTTGTCTTTAAAGACTTTTCCTGGTAGGTAGGATCCTTTGCGTTCTCCATTATCTGCTTGTGGACGTCCACAGACATCCACCCAGGTACCACTCCTTTTTTCTTCTTCGTGACATAGTTGTGGACGTCCTTCAATCGATTTCGGCTTTCTTATCAAAGCCCCGCCTAACCTCAGTTTTGATCTCTGGTTTCCATTTGTAATGATCCTGCATAATCATAAAATCAAATAAGTTTTCCCTAGGGACAAATGTCATCATCTGGCTCAAAGAGACAGATGTCACCATCTGTAGGAGTCGCCTGATTAACAGCACCCAAAACAGCTATCAATCTAGGCCCCAAAAAGACTACCTATACATAGCCCTCATTTATGTCTTTTGAGGTAAGTTACACAATTCCCTAGAATTTCTCTCTCTACGCTTATCTTTTTCTCTATGTCTACAAATAGCCTTGCTGACTTAGGCATCATAGGAGAATTCCCGGGTACACCCCTTGGGTCAGTAACCTTTGTTCATTTTGCAGGGTCCACTCAGTGGGCATCTATTACATATCATGTGGCCCAGTCAACATCAGGCAACCATTCAGCTTGCATGGAGTCAGCAGGAACGGATCTAGCAAGCATACATTTAGATCATACACCCATCTTTCTATTAAGCTTCTTTGTATATCAATTGAATAATTAGGTTTGATATTAGGATCGAAAATTCTTAATGAACCTAACAATTAAACACTAATTACCTTGTAGAATTCAAATAAGACGAAGGAATTAAAAGCAGAAATGCATTAACAAAGGAAGGTAAGAAAAAAATTGTGAGGAAGACATCTTACTATGGCACACACTGTGACATGCATGCGGAGAGAATTCCAGGTGTTATTTTAGAACTAATTATAAATGTCATATGTGTAATCAGAAAAGTCAAGTCAGCAGGCCCTGGTAGTACAACCTACATGGCTACAAGCTTACAACTATATACTCCCACCGTCACATTTTACTTGCTACATTTCGTTTTGGAACAAATTTTTATGCAAATCAATTTTCATGTGGGCCCACCATTGGTAAAGGTAAGTGGAAGAAAAAGATTGACTTAAAAAGGTTAAAAATGACAAAAAAGAGGGTAAAAATATAAAATATACGTGGGGCCCATAGACTATAAAAAGAAAATATAGCAAGTATTTTGGGACATCCAAATAAGGAAATTGTAGCAAGTAATTTGGGACAGAGAGAGTATCTATTACGACTACAATTTTAGGCTAGTTCTAATTCATCATGCGCCCTACATCAGGTGGTGGCCACGATGAAGGTGTTGATGGAAGTTCCGCCATTGGTTGCAATTTATTTTAGTTGAAAAAGATGTGTTTTAGTCAGAGAGATTGTGTGTACTAGCTAGAGAGTGTGTTTTACAATAAGGCCTTGTTTGATTGATAAACAAATATAATTGTAACTTATTTTAGTACCTTAGTATTATGAATAATGGAGAAAGTATTGTTCTAGACTTGTCTGATATAATGTTGCTGTTAGATGAGTCTAATTGTAAAATTAAACTCACCTGGAAAAATAAACACTCACCTAGTTAAAAAAAAAAAAAAACTCGCATGGATAATATAAGCCTAACCTAGAGGAAATAAACACTCATATGGACAATATAAACACTGACATGGAGAAAATAACATTCACCTGGACAAAATAAGCATAAAACTGGACAAAATAAACATTAACATGGACAACAATAACAACTAATCTGGACAAAAATAAATACTGCCCTAGAAAAAATAAACATTGATCTGGAAAAAAAATTGATCTAGAAAAAAAGTGATTGACTTGAAAAATAAACAAACCTCACATGGAAAACACAAACATAAGCCTGAAAAAATAAAAACAGATCTACAAAAAGTAATTGATCTGGAAATAAACAAACCTTACCCTGGAAAACCCAAACACTAACCTCGAAAAATAAAAACTAATATGATAAAAAAGTAAGGTCCCCTGAGTTTTTTAACTAATAGTGTCAACTCCGTTAACCCATGCCTTTTCAAACTTCTAAGTTATACCCGAAACTTATGTTTTTTTAAGTAATAGTATCCACTCCATTAATCTATCGTCAATATAATGAATACGTTAAAATGAGATGTATTTCATGGGAGGAAAATTTTCTCTCTAAAATTATAAGGATTTTTTGAAACTAATTTTCATCTTTTATAAATGATGCATTGCCCTTAAATAAAGGGTGAAAATCAGTTAAAAACCCTAGATTTTTTTAGGGAAAATTTCTCTGCCTCGAAATGCAACTCATTTTATATGGATCCATCAACGATGGCTTAACGTAGTGGACATTGTTATTTAAAAACCTAAGTTGAGTGGCATAGCTTAAAAATTTGAAAAAACATGGACACAACTTAAAACACACACAAAAAAAAAAAAAAGAGACATAACTTAGAAAAACTCAAAATAAAATTGACTTGGATTATTTAAGGAAATTTTACCAGGATAACAAAAACAATTACCTGAAAAAATTTGAACCACTACTAATAGTTTCATTATCTAATGACCCACTGTCTATTAGAAAAGGAATGGGACAAATGGATCAGAAAGAGCACTAGCCTCTGGGGATGTTTATTGAGATGAGCAGCTCGCGAGCTACTCTAGCTTGACTTGGTCAAAGCTAGACTCGATAAGGCTTGTGCTCACTCGAATTAGCTTGAAACTCGATAATTTTACTCTTTAATGAATAATTTTCTATGTGAAATCATTGAAAATAATTTAGTATGATAAATAAAGAAAAATTTGTTTGACACTTAATACAATAAATTAATAAACTTTAAAAATAAATAATTTATCTAAAGAAAAAAAAATATAATCATTAATTTTCTTTAAAAAAAATTAAAATTCAATAGGGCCAAAACATTGAATTCGAGCAACTCGTTATCGACTCGAGCTCGACTCGAAACCTAACGAGCACGAGCCGAGCAACCCCCAGCTCGAGATTGACTCACTGGGTTTAGCAGTTAGTGTTAGAATAACGGGGTTGGTGATAATTAATTTGCAGATGGAGTTTAGCAGTTGACAACTAACATACCATTTATTTACAATTATATATGCTCGGTAGTATATATTACTCATTATATTGTCAATAGATCTACTATACATCCAGATTTACGTAGAGCTATATATGTATATTCAAGATGTTTTTTTTTTTTTCTCATTTTAAATAATTTCGCTCATTTTATATTTTAAAATAAGCAAAACAAACCATAAAATGAGCAAAATTATAATTACAGTATTCGGAAAATACCAAGATATTATTATTAGGTGGGGGATACCAAGATATTATTAGTTATATACTTGTATTATTGAACTTTCATTTTTGATGATTGATTATGATTTGAATTCTTAATATCAGGGGAAATATGGATTGCCAATTTGCCATTCATTATTAACAATTAAATTAGTTAAGTACCCAAATCAAGGATCGCTGAGGCTGACTGCTTAATTATTGCATTAAGAATGCTTGCTTTTCGTATAGCTGACACGATCTTTAGTCATCCATTCTTTAATTTTTAATTAATTTCACAAAATAAATATTTGTATTTTTTTAAAGAAAAAGTATACACGTGCTAATATCACATGGAAAACCAAATTATCTTCAAACTTAATCCGTCAGGTCGATTATAATTATTGATGGGCAAAATGCACCCATTAGTTATTGGGCCATCCACATACAAAGCAAAGGCCCAATTCAGCCATCAACGAAGGAAAGAGGCACATCACAAGGAAAGCCCACAAAAAGGATCAGGCCCAAGTACAAGATAAAGCCCGTACAGGGGACCTGGTCACCTAAATCCACGCTCAAGCACCTACCGGGTCAAGATCATATCTACCAGGTCCTGAGAACAGCAACCTGGTCCAGGTCCAACCTACCAGGTCAAAGGAACGCCTACCAGGTCCAGGGTTACTGACCAGGTCCAGCCCAGCCTACCAGGTCCAGTTCAACCTACCAGAGGCAGTTTTCCTCTTATATTCTCAAGGTATTATAAATACCATTAGCCATGCACATGCAAAGGTATCCAAAAAATATCAAACACACCTCAAACTTCTCCCTCACTTTCTCTCTCTACATTCTTATACTCTTACACCTAACTGACTTGAGCGTCGGAGAGTCTTTCCCCGGAACACCTCCGGGGGTAGTTCACGCTTGTTCTTTGTGCAGATCAACGAGCACACTACGTGGAATTTGGACTAGCTCTCAAGCCTATAAACACATTTACATTGTTGTGACCCAAAAATCACCTCAACAATTTGGCGCTAGAAGGAGGGTACGAGTGTCATATTCAGTTCATTTTTCCACCTCCAAACACCTTTGAATCATGTCTCAACACGGTGACTCCGGTGACCATCCGAGCAAGCAACCACAACGCTCAAACCAGAAAAAAAGCGGTAGTGTTCACACACCCAAGGTGGCACGCAGTAACCGCAGTGCAAATGCGCCCACACCCTCTCAGGTAAAGGAGGCTTTTCGAGTCCTTCGAGCTGCCTCTTTACTGAAGGAGGAAACGGAAGAAAGTGAGCCCAGCACGAGCAAACGATCGGAGGATGAGGATGAGTCTTCAGACGAGGACTACTCAGCATCCCCGTCACGACCATCCTCCTCCGTCGGCACGAAAAGGCCATCCACTTCGAAGGCTCCATCCAAGGACGACCCAAAACCACCTCGCGGGCGTAGAAAGCTAAGCTATTCACAGGGGTCGGGTAGTCAAAGGGTCTCAACTAACAAGAATAGACCCACTCCACCTACATCACTACTAGGGGAGTGGGAAGAAAGAGAATGGGATACGACGAGAGAAGAGACCACCCAAGTTGGTTCTCGACTTCAAATAAAACAAGGGTGTTGGACGATACTGTCCAAGTAACCCATGAGGTGGTAAGAAGACCACCAAATGCTCGAGAGACGAAGCACCGTCATCAGCGGTCTCCGTCGCCTCGTATCACTGTCCGGGAGGAAGCTAACACGGGGTCTTCCTACCGGACCACAGTGTACGATAGGCTAGGCGTGAGAACGCCTGTACATCAAAGGCTGGGGGCACCACCCTCCATCCAGGACAGGTTGGGAGAGCCAAGATCTGTCAGCGCGATTAGTTCAGTTATTAGTCTCTCTTCCGGAGAGGATTTTGTTTGTCAGCGCGAGTTCCGAGGAGTGCCTATCGTGATAGCTGGGGAGCAAGCGACGGCTGATCTGAAGGAGTTCCCACTGATGGAGTTCGACATCATACTTGGTATGGACTGGCTGTCGAGGTATCGAGCGATCATTCGTTGCCGAGATCAGTTAGTGACATTCCGAGGACTTCCGGGCAACCGAGTTACCTACTCTGGGTTCGTCCTTAAGAAAGGAGTAAAGGTAATCTCTGCCTTGAAAATGAGAAAGCATCGCCAGAAGGGCGATATGGTGTATCTATGTCAGGTACGAGACTTAACTAAGGAGCATCTGTTGGACGATATACCTGTAGCGAGGGATTTCAGAGACGTATTTCCTGATGAGCTACCAGGAGTTCCACCTGAGCGTGATGTCGAGTTTCATATCGACTTAGTACCCGGGACAACGCCGATTTCGAAGGCACCGTACCGGATGGCACCATCTGAGTTGCTAGAGTTAAAAATGCAACTCCAGGATTTGATCGATAAGGGCTTCATTAGGCCAAGCGTTTCTCCGTGGGGAGCACCTGTGCTCTTCGTGAAGAAGAAAGATAGTAGTATGCGCCTGTGCATAGACTACCGAGAGTTGAATCGGGTAACTATCAAGAATAAGTACCCGTTGCCTAGGATTGAGGACCTGTTCGATCAGTTGCGAGGAGCAGGAGTATTTTCGAAGATAGATCTTCGATCTGGATATCATTAGATTCCAGTCAAGAAAGAAGACATTCCGAAAACTGCTTTTCGTACTCGATACGGCCATTACGAGTTCGAGGTGATGCCCTTTGGCCTCACTAATGCGCCAGTCGTGTTCATGGACCAGATGAACCGGACGTTTCACCACTTACTCGATAAATGTGTCGTAGTATTTATAGACGATATCTTAGTCTATTCGAGATATGAGTCTGAGCATACGGAACATCTCCGGATGGTACTTGAGATATTGCGTAGTCATAAGTGGTTCGCGAAACTCTCCAAGTGTTAGTTCTGGCTTCGCGAAGTAGCATTTCTGGGTCATGTAATCAGTAAGGAGGGCATTAAGGTAGACCCGGCTAAGATTAAGGCTGTAGTGGATTGGAGTAGCCCGAGAAATGTGGCGGAGGTTCGTAGTTTTCTGGGTTTGGCCGGATACTATCGACGATTCGTCCAGGACTTCTCCAAAATTGCTAGGCCGATGTCTAGTCTCCTACAGAAGGAGGTCCGATTCGTTTGGACAGAGGCTTGCGAGCAAGCATTTCAGCAGTTGAAACAGAGATTAGTCTCTGCTCCGATTCTTACCCTTCCGAACGATGAGGAGGACTTCGAGGTCTATAGTGATGCTTCGAAGAGTGGCCTAGGCTGTGTGCTCATGCAGGGTGGGAAGGTCATCGCTTACGCATCGAGACAATTGAAGGTGCACGAGCGTAACTATCCTACGCATGACTTGGAGTTAGCGGCTGTAGTGTTCGCGCTCAAAGTCTGGAGGCACTATCTCTATGGCGGTTCATGTAGAGTATTCATAGATCACAAGAGCCTCAAGTACATCTTTACTCAGAAAGACCTCAATATGAGGCAGAGACGATGGCTTGAGCTGATTAAGGACTACGACCTGACGCTTAACTATTGCGAGGGCAAGGCAAACTTGGTCGCAGATGCACTGAGTCGCAAGCATCGCTTGAGCTTTAGTAGAAGCCGTAGTTCCGTCAGACTTCGTCTGACGTCGATGAGTGCCGAACCTGATTTAATTCAGGAACTGCGCGAGGGTCAGCAGAACGATCCACAGCTAGCTAGGATTCGAGAGGCTCTGCGGCAAGGCAAAGCCGTAGGTTTCGAGATCCCTTCCGATGGTAGTCTGCAATTTCGAGGGAGGTGGTGTGTACCGGACTATTCTGATCTTAGGAACAGAATCATGTCTGAGGCACATAACTCGCCCTACTCTGTTGATCCTGGAGGTAGCAAGTTATACCAGGACCTCAAGGGCCAATTCTGGTGGCCTAAGATGAAGAGGGACGTAGCAGAGTTCGTAGCTCGATGTTTAGTCTGTCAGAAGGTTAAGATCGAGCATCAGAGACCAGGAGGTCTGTTACAGCCACTACCTATTTCGACCTGGAAATTTGAGTCGGTATCTATGGACTTCGTGGTTAGCTTACCCACCTGTAATGGCTTGAATGCTATTTGGGTCATAGTGGATAGGTTGACCAAGGTCGCTAGATTCATTCCGATGAAGATGACCTGGTCTATGGAGAGTCTAGCGGAGGCGTATACTCAGGATATTATCCGACTTTACAGAGTTCCGAGGGAAATTGTTTCTGATCGGGATCCGAGATTTCTGTCTCGTTTCCGGAAATCAGTTCAGGAAGCCTTTGGGACGAAGCTGAAGTTGAGCACCGCTTTTCATGCGGCGACTGATGGTCAAACTGAGAGGACCATCCAGACTTTGGAGGATATGCTCCGAGCGTGTACTTTGGAGTACCATCATTCTTGGGTGCGTATGCTCTGCTTGATAGAGTTCTCCTATAACAATAGTTATCACTCCAGCATCGAGATGGCTCCGTACGAGGCCCTGTATGGCAGGAAATGTCGGAGTCCTATATTTGGAACGATATCAGTGATTCTGTGGCTTTGGGACCTGAGATGGTACGCGATACTATCGAGAAGGTCCGAGTCATCCAGTCTAAGATGCAGGCCGCTCAGAGTCGTCAGAAATCCTACGCCGATAATCGACGTAGACCGCTGGCTTTCGAGGTAGGTGACAAAGTCTTGCTTAAGGTTTCACCATTCAAAGGAGTGGCACGCTTCGGTCAGAAGGGGAAACTCCGACCGAAATATGTGGGACCTTACGAGATACTGGAACGAGTTGGGGAGGTGGCATACCAATTGGCTTTACCACCTAGTTTATCTAGTGTGCATGACGTATTCCATGTTTCCCAGCTAAGGAAATATGTACATGATCCTACCCACATTATTCCAGTGGAGTCGGCCACGTTTAAGCCGAATCTGACTTTTGAGGAGCGACCCGTCCAGATCCTGGATCGGGAAGTGAGGACCCTTCGGCGTAAGCAAGTCCAGCTCGTCAAGGTGTTGTGGAGAAATCAACACCATGAGGAGGCGACTTGGGAGACAGAGGCGTCCATGAGGCAGAAGTATCCGAAGTTGTTTGAGGGTGAGCGATCTCCTTTGCCTTATATTTCGGGACGAAATTTCTTTAAGGAGGGGAGGTTGTAACGACCCTGATTTTCATGATATTTCTGCCATGAGTTAGGTGTATTTATGTGATGTTATGTATAGTTCAAATTTACTTTTGAACTATTTATTTTATTTTATGTGAATAATTTCGATTTAATTCGAATTATTTTATTTGCAGTTATTATTATTTATGTTAATTTTTATTTAATTAATTAGAATTTTTATTATTCAATTTTCTAATTAATTATTTAATATTTTGGGCTAAATCGATTTATGCATGATTAATCATGTAATTTTTGTAAATTAGCCCAATTGATCACGAAAGCCCAAATTTGGCCATTTCTCTTGCTTGGGCCGGTTTTCCTCAAGTGCATGGCAAGAATTTGCCACTTGCTTTGTGTTCAGACCTTAACTAACTCTATATATAGGGGAGTTAGTAAGGCTTGATGACCCTTGATGCTCATTTGCCCATTTAAACACACTTGCCATCTCTTGCCATCAAAAGATCAAAACACAAAACTCCCTCCCTTGCCATTAATCCACACGCCATTTTTGGCTATGAACAACCCATCAATTGTTCATCATCAATTCTAACCTTAAACTTAAAGATTCAAAGTCTATTGATCTTTAAGTGACTTTTAACACAATAATCTCCTTGGTTTCCAATCAAGATCGTTAATTTGGGTTGTTTTCCGGGTTTGTTCGTGTACCTTGTTCGAGTGGGGTTCGTGTGTTCGTGCCGTGAAGGAGGGCCGTGTGTGGTGGTGGTGCAACCGTGGTGCAGCCGTGCAGTGGCCGTGACCAGGTGGTGCAGCGGTGCAGTAGCCGTGCAGTGGTGCCGTGCCGTGCCGTGTTCGTGTGGTTCGAAACCAAGCAGGCCGTTCCGTGTGTGTGCCGTGTTGGGTGGTCCGTGTGGTTCATTTTCCGGGCAGCTTCTTGTGTTGAATTGGTGTGTTAATCTTCAAAAAGGTAACATACTTTCTCAACTTAATTGGCATACTATGTTTCATAGTATAGATTAAATGAATAAGATTGGTTTAAATGAAGTTTTAATCATGTTTTTAAGGTTGAATGTAAATCTGATTTTGTGTGGTTTAATGATGATTTTGATGATTGAATATGATTATTTTATGTTTAAATATGTTGGTTTTAAGTTCATGTTGATCATGTTTAAGTTTGATGAATTTTGGATGATAATAAGTTGGTAATTTCATGATTAGTTGTTGAAGTATGCGTGTGATTTGAGTGTGTTGGATGAGTTCTTGGTTGAAGTTCTTGAATCTTGATTGAGTTCTTGATTGAAGTTCTTGAAACTTGGATGAGTTCTTTATGAATCTTGGTTGAGTTCTTTGAGTTCTTGATGAGTTCTTGATGAGTCTTGTTAAAGTCTTGTTAAGTTCTTGATTAAGTCTTTTAAGTTAAAGAAAGTTAAAGAAAGAGTTAAAGAATGATAAGATGTTGATAAGATGTTTGGTTTACGCGTTATTTTCTTAAGTCAAGGCGTAAAGGCAACTTAAGAAGTAGCTAAGTAAGTAAACTTCGGATTAAAGAGTTAAAGATTTGTTAAAGATTAGCTAGATTTCGTAGCTAGACGCCTAAAACTTAGAGTAAGATTCTATGTTTTTGGGTTAAGACGTTGCCCCTATCCTATCCACGGTATTGGGATAGTTGGTGGTCTTACTATGTTGTCTTCGGATGTGGATTTCCAGTAAGATTGGTTTCACGGGACTTGGGAGTAAGATTCTCATTTCCTAACATAGTAGAAAGTTCGAATGCGTAAGATGCGTTCGTACGTGCGTAGTCCGGTCTAGTCTATGAATGATTGCGCCAAAGATAAGTTTGGATAAGATAGTTGAGTCGAGTTTATTTTGGGATGATTGTCGCATATTCGTTGTTTTTGATTTGGATATTTGATTTGTGCTATGTTCATGTGTATTCCCGTTAGGGTGAGTCAGTTATGTTACTCGCCACTGATGGTGGACTGTTGTTTGTTTTTCAAGTAATTCTGATGAAGAGGTTCTTGCTTAGCTTTGGGTTGGGCGAGCGCCGATATTTTGATTTAGTTGTATTTTCATTGTTTATTGATTTTGGATAGTATTGGACTATAGTGTGGACTTGTATACATTTGTTTGGACTCTGACATGTGTTTGGAGTTTCGTATCTTAGATTTGATAGTTTGACTTTTGGTTTAGTATTGTACAAACTTGTGGGTATTTGTACTTTTGGGTTTTAATAATAATATCTTGAGGTTTTTGTTTTAATTTTTAAGTATTTGAGTTGTTAGTTATGACTATTCGACTCGTCGGTTTCTTCCGCGCCGATTTAAGCGAGTCGGGTCGTCACAGACGCTACCTGGTACAAATACTTCCCCACCACCTTGACAGGCCTGGCCCAATCCTGGTTCCAGAGTCTGCCACCAGGTACCATCTACAACTTCACCCAACTCACTGAGCAGTTCACTGGCCATTTCATCAGTGGACGAAGAAAAGAAAAGAGCTCGATGGAGCTCATGAGTGTCAAGCAGAGCAGGGAGGAAAGCCTGCGGGAATACTTGGCAAGATTTAGCAGGGAGGCCATTGCTGTGTCTCCCCTCAAACCGGACATAGTAATGATGGCCTTGAAACATGGCCTGCAACCAGGGTCCCACAGGGACCACCTGGTCAGGGAAAATGTCTCCACCCTCACGGAGGCAATGCAAGAGTCCGATAAGTTCATCAGGACAGAGGAGTTCAACAAAGCTTTAAGAGCTCCCCCTGGTGAGAAAAGAGGACAACAAGAAAAGAAAGTAGACAAGGGGAAAAAGGAGCAAAGGGACCCAAGGAAACGTGATTTTCCAACCTTTGACTCCTACACCTCCCTGACTGTGTCTGTGGCAGAGATCTACGCTGCCCATAAGAATGAAGACAAGTGGCGAAGGCCACCACCCATGAAAACAGCTGGTCGAGAGAGGGACCTGTACTGTGATTTCCACAACTGCCCTGGTCATGCTACAGAAAAGTGCAGGACCCTACGCGACAATATTGAAGACCTGATTAATAGAGGGTACTTCAAACAATACAAAGACTGGAAGGCTGCCCGAGAAAAAGGTGGCCCTGCTCACGAGAAAAGCGTGACCAGGAGCCACAAAAGAAGAAGGCCCCAGAGACACCCTATAACATCATTGCAGTTATCTTTGGAGACTAACCTTCCAGCAGCTCGTTGCGAGCAGACCTGCGAGCAATGGGATCAGGCAGGTCATACTCAGTCAGAGACTTGCCAAACACCAGGCCCTCAATGCTGCCCACCATCTCATTCGGACCAGGGGACTGTGAGGGAGTATCCTATCCCCACAACGACCCCCTGATCTGCTCAGTTCAAATTTCTCACAGCCTGGTGAGAAGAGCCCTGATTGATGGAGGCAGCTCCATCAACATTCTATATGCGGAGTGTTTCCACAAGATGGGCCTAAAGGACAACATGTTGGTCCGCTCCCCTGGACCGATATCAGGCTTCATGGGCGAATTAATAGTGCCCAGGGGAGAAATCAACCTACCTGTCAAGCTGGGACAAGAGGATTCTTAAAGAATCTGCATGGTGAGATTCCATGTGATAGATGCACCTTCACCATACAACGCCATTCTGGGCAGGACTTTCATGGATCAATTCGAAGGTGTAGCATCCACTTTCCACCTATGCTTCAAGTATGTAACTGATGCTGGGGGGTAGCCACCCTTAGGGCATCTCAAGAGGCTGCCAGAAGCTGCAACCTGACCCAAATCAGGCAATCTAGGCTTGAGGAGGTGGCCAGGACCAGAAGGTTGGCTCAAGAACTATCTGAGCTAGCTAAAAACAACCCCAACAAAGTTTGCCTAACAGGGGAAGAGCAGCCCCAACCAAACAAAATTTTCACCACCAATCACGATACTCCCAGCACATCAATGGAGATTGACCCGCACCTGGACCCAGAGGCCAGGCCAACTGAAGAGCAAGTCAAGGACCAGGCCATCCAACCTGGTCAAGTAATAGAAGAAATTCAGTTGGAGGAGGGGGCAGGTAAAACTGTCATTATAGGGACAGAGATGAACAGAGATGAACAGAGAGAAGAGGTGCTACTGTGTTTATTTTCTTATGTGTGTTGTTTGAGCTTCTTTAAGTAAATTTCGAGGTCGAAATTTATTTAAGGAGGGGTGACTGTAATAACCCAAAATTTAGGGCCAGAAAATTTCGCGGGTTATTAATGTTATTTTACCATTCTTAGTCCAAAAGGCCCGTTTATTTTGGACTGTTTATGTTTATTTCACTACCCTAACTTGAAGTTGGGCCTATGACCCAACCCTCTCCCTTTTTGGCCGGTCCCCTTTGCTATGGGCATGGGTATTTTATTTTCCTCTTTTATAATTTATTACCATTCTAACTTATTTAATTACTAATATTTTAATTAATTGAATTAGTAAGCCTAATTTAAACTAAATTACCTAGTCTACCTAAAAACACTCCCTCCCCTATTCTTACTCCCTCACTCACGGCTACCCCCTCCCTTTGCTCCTTTATTTTTGTTTTCTTCAATTCGTTTCTTGAATTTAAATAGGAACAATACCATTATATTCTTTTTACCCAATTTCAAACTCTCAAAAACCCTAAAATATTCTCTACCTAGCCGTGAGGTTTCAAGGATCCAAAGGAGTATTTTTCTTGATTTCTTTCCTATGCTAAGGTAACTAGACTACCCCCTTGAATCTGGTATAATTTTCTACATAATTAATTAGGATTAAAACTAGGAAAAATTAAAAGAATTAGTATCATGTTTAGGGTCAAGAATTTCGAACCATATGATATGTTTGTTCATGTTATTTTCTTGATATAATATGTAATCTTTATGAATCTTTGTTGTTATAATTAATTCTAAGCATGAAATAATTTATTTGATTATAGATTTATATTGAATAATTGCATGACAATTTTTGAAACTTGATCTTGAAACTTTCGAATAGAGTCGAGTAGTATGGATGAAATTTGATGATGATTTTATGATAATTTCTTGAATTAATTTGATAGTTGTGATTATTTAATTGATGAATTAAATTCTTGAATTAAAATTATAAATTTTGTTCATTTTACAAAAAAAGTCGAGTGGAATAAATAAGAAAAAGGGATTAAAAATATGATTTTTAATGTTGAATCTTGATGAATCTTGAATCAATATTTAATCTTGAATTTAATCTTTAATTTAATCATGATAATATGAATTCTTGAAATTTATCTTGATATTATTTTTAAGCCATGAATGCCGTGTGATTTATGTATAACAAGTAATGATTTTGATCTTGTTTTCATTCATGTTGTATGATTTAATGTTCAAAGCATGATTTATTTTGATTTTAATTAGGTTTATGTGATTAATTATTGATAATTGTATTTATTTAATTAAAGTGTAAATTTTCAGTATTTAGGTAATAAAAGGAATTTTAGACTTTAATTATAATATTATTGTTAAGTTTTTATGTTGGTAATGATCCATTTGTCGATTTCCTTCGTAAATCAATAGCCTAGAAAAGTCGGGTCGTTACAGTTGGTATCAGAGCATAGGTTAAGACCCTAAAGTTACTTCTCCATAAGTAACTTGGAAAGATGAGCGCTTTATGAATCACGAGTGAAACTTAGCCTAAAATGGAAACCTAAGTGAGTGAAGCCATGGGTAGAAGCCAGGGATAAGATATTTTATTTCTTTCCGCGTTCTTTTACGTCTTTATGTGCTTATTAACCTGAATCGGTGGTTTCAGAATGTTGACTCCGAGACCCAATTCTCGACTCCGACGCTGGAACCTGGAAGATGCTATTCTCACATTAGCACGGAGGGCTGTTCAACCTCAGAACTATCAGTCGTCCTTCGATCGAGTTGCGCGTCTTCGTCCGCCGGTCTATGATGGGACAACAGACCCGACCGTTCTCGAGAACTGGATTCGAGAAATGCGGAAGATGTTTGATGCCCTATCATGTTCTGAGCGGGAAAGAGTTTCGATTGCGACCTTTTACCTAAAGGGCGAAGCCGACAATTGGTGGAGTACATTGCGGGCCAATCCCGAGACAGACCTAGATCTGAGTTGGGAGGACTTCACTAAGAAAGTCCAAGACCGGTTCTATCCTGATGAACTGAAATGGCAGAAACAAGAAGAGTTCCTCTCATTCACCCAAGGCAGCATGTCCGTCCAAGCCTACACGAACAAGTTCACAGAGCTCTCTCGGTTTGCGACTGCGGTCATACCTTTTGAAGCTGAGCGAGTCAAGAGATACATCAAGAAGATGGATTCCCGCATCCGGGTTCATGTGATCAGTAGCAGAGTGAAAACCTTCCAGGAGGCGTACGAGATAGCTCTAGAGGTCCAAGCATCGGTCTCTGATGATGACACAGCCAAAAAGAGGGTTGCTTCGGTTCCTACTCCAGCACCAGCTAAGAAGACCCGATTCGAGTCTACTCCGGAGCATCAGCAGAGTGCTCAACCAACTCCAAGTCAAGGCCCGAGGATCTGTCAGGGCTGCAAGAAAGAGGTTCACCCGGGTAAGAAGTGTGATGGGACACCGATTGTATGCTTCGATTGTGGTCAAGAAGGTCACAAGTCCATATTCTGTCCTAAGAAGCGTCCAGCAACGACAACTAGCCATGCACCGGTTAGAAACAGGATCTTCTGCATGACTCAGGAGGAGGCGGATGCTAAGCCAGATGTGGTCACGGGTACCTTCCTTGTCCATGATATTGATGCTTATGTTTTAATCGATGCGGGTGCTACTGTGTTTATTTTCTTATGTGTGTTGTTTGAGCTTCTTTAAGTAAATTTCGACGTCGAAATTTATTTAAGGAGGGGTGACTGTAATAACCCGAAATTTAGGGCCAGAAAATTTCGCGGGTTATTAATGTTATTTTACCATTCTTAGTCCAAAAGGCCCGTTTATTTTGGACTGTTTATGTTTATTTCACTACCCTAACTTGAAGTTGGGCCTATGACCCAACCCTCTCCCTTTTTGGTCGGTCCCCTTTGCTATGGGCATGGGTATTTTATTTTCCTCTTTTATAATTTATTACCCATTCTAACTTATTTAATTACTAATATTTTAATTAATTGAATTAGTAAGCCTAATTTAAACTAAATTACCTAGTCTACCTAAAAACACTCCCTCCCCTATTCTTACTCCCTCACTCACGGCTACCCCCTCCCTTTGCTCCATTATTTTTGTTTTCTTCAATTCGTTTCTTGAATTTAAATAGGAACAATACCATTATATTCTTTTTACCTAATTTCAAACTCTCAAAAACCCTAAAATATTCTCTACCTAGCCGTGAGGTTTCAAGGATCCAAAGGAGTATTTTTCTTGATTTCTTTCCTATGCTAAGGTAACTAGACTACCCCCCTTGAATCTGGTATAGTTTTCTATATAATTAATTAAGATTAAAACTAGGAAAAATTAAAAGAATTAGTATCATGTTTAGCGTCAAGAATTTCAAACCATATGATATGTTTGTTCATGTTATTTTCTTGATATAATATGTAATCTTTTTGAATCTTTGTTGTTATAATTAATTCTAAGCATGAAATAATTTATTTGATTATAGATTTATATTGAATAATTGCATGACAATTTTTGAAACTTGATCTTGAATTTAATCTTGAATTTAATCATGATAATATGAATTCTTGAGATTTACCCATGGATATGAAGATTCAAATGGAATATGGCTGTCGCAGACCTTCTACCCATGGCATCAACATTCCAGGGATAAGATATCCCATGCCATATCCGGAAAGAATTGTGGAGAAAAAACTTAATGAGAAGTACCACAAGTTCATCGAGATGATGAAGGGTCTCCAAATCAACATTCCATTTCTTGAAGCAATGTCTCAAATGCCTTCCTATGCCAAGTTCCTAAAGGAACTCCTCTCAAATAAGAAGAGACTCAATGAAGAGCGCATCACACTACCTCATCAAGTAAGTGCCCTTGTGCAACGCCAACTTCCACCAAAACAACGTGATCCAGGTAGCTTCACTCTTCCGGTCAAGTTGGGGAATCTAGAGACAAAGGGGGCATTGGCCTATTTGGGGGCAAGTGTGAGCTTGATGCCGCTCTCAATTGCCAAGTTGCTCAAGTGTGAGATGGTTCCATCAAGAAAGACCATTCAATTGGTCGACCGCTCTATCAAGCTACTATGTGGAGAACTAGAAGATGTTCCAATCCGAATTGGGAACGTATTTGTACCATGTGACTTTGTTGTTATGGATATGGAGGAGGATCCTCATACTCCTCTTACCCTTGGAAGGGAGGCTCTCAAGACTATGGGCGCCGTGATCAATTGCAAGAACAACATAATCACATGTGAGGTAGCGGATGAGAAGGTCGTGTTTGAGTTCTCACGGACTCTAAAGCAACCTATGGTGGAAAAAGTGTGGAGGGTTGACTTGGTAGAATCCGAGATTGATGATTGTGAAAGGGTGCAAATGCAAAGGGGAGACACACTCTATGAGGCTCTCCAAGGCGAAGAAAGGGTAGAGAAATCGATGGAAGCCATGGCGGTTGAAGCCATGCTTGACTCCTCTCTCCCGGAACCCGAAGAAGTCCACCATGAGCTCCCATCGATTCAACAAGAAGGCAAAGAGGAGAGTCCAATGCCTCCTCACAAGGTAGAGTTGAAACCCCTTCCCCCCTCTCTGAAATATGCCTATTTGGCTGATAAGTTTAATTGCCCAATTATCGTCAATGTTAATCTAGATGACCCCTCTTTGAAAAAATTGGTTGATCTATTGAAAGGCTATAAGGGCGTAATTGGATATAGCATTGATGATCTCAAGGGCATAAGCCCAAGTTTGTATATGCATCGCATCCATCTTGAGGATGATCATGCCACCTCTATTGAACCTCAAAGGCGGGTTAATCCGACTTTGAAGGAAGTAATCAAGAAAGAGGTTTTCAAGCTACGTGAGGCGGGCATCATCTATGCTATCTCCGATAGCAAGTGGGTGAGCCCGGTTCACATAGTGCCAAAAAGGGTGGCATGACTATCGTCAAGGATGATAAGGGGAATGATATCTCCACCCGAACTGTAACGGGTTGGAGAATGTGCATTGATTACCGAAGGCTCAACAAGGCCACAAGAAAAGATCATTTCCCATTACCATTTATTGATCAAATGCTAGAAAGGCTAGTTGGTCATTCACATTATTGTTTTCTTGATGGGTATTCCAGATTTTTTCGAATTCCCATCCATCCGGATGACCAACAGAAAACAACTTTCACTTTCAAAGGTGTATGACCACTATCTTTTCTGACATGATTGAAGATGCGATAGAGATATTTATGGATGATTTTAGTGTGTGTGGTTCGTCTTTTGACATATGCTTGAGAAATCTTGAACGTGTGTTGAAAAGTTGTAACGACCTAGTTTATTGGTATTTTCTGCTTTGATTTATTTGTGTATTTATGTTATTTTATGTATGGTCCAAATTTATTTGGACTATTTATTTTTATTTTATTTGAATAATTTCGATTATTTCTATTTTATTTTATTAATGGTTGTTTTATTATTTATTTTATTATTAATTTAATTAATTAGAATTTTAATATTTAATTTTCTAATTAGTTAATTAATTTTTGGGCCAAATGCAAATTAGGCATGATTAGTCATGCATGAGTGCAATTAGCCCAATTGATCACCAAAGCCCAAGCTTGTAAAACCGCCCCCCCCCCTCTCATGCTTAGTGGCCTAATTTTGCCACTTGCTTCATGTTCACACCTTAACCACTTCTATAAATAGAAGAGGTTGCAAGGCTTATGATTCATTTTTGTCATCCTAAACACTTTGCTCATCAATTCAAAAGTCAAACACACTCTCCATTTCTCCCTATTTCCACACGCCATTTTTGGCACATCTCCACAATCTTTTGTTCATCATCCATCCAATTCCAAAACTTAAAGATTAAACTACTATTGATCTTTAAGTGACTAAAAACACATCAATCTCCATTTCTATTGATCAAGACTTCTAGTTGGGTTTAGTTTTGGGGTTTGTTCGATTGGGTTCGTGTTTAAAGGGTGGTCCGTGTGAAGCCGTTTGGAAGGTCGTGCGGTGGTGGCGTGCAATCGGGCTATGCAAGAGGTGGTGTTGTGTGTTCGTGTTGTGCAGCTGTGCCGTGTACGTGTGTCCAGCTGTGGTGGTGCCGTGTTGTGCGTGGTTGGGCCGTCTGATTTTGGGTATTCCGGGCAGGAAGTTTTGCTATCGTTTTTGCATTCAAGTAATTAAGGTAACATGCTTTTCTACCTTAATTTGTATACTATAGTTATAGGATTGATTAAATGATCATGTTAGGATGAATTGTTGATGATTGTTGGCCATTTCATGCGTGAATTATAGGGCTGATTTGGGTGTTCTTTTTATGATAATTTGTTAAGTTTTCATGCGTGTTATGATGTCCTATGTTAGTCTTAAGTTTGATCATGTTTATGTATGATTTATGTGAAGTTTTGATGCATGTTTTGATGATTATAATGATGAGGATTTTTGTGTGTCATGCGTGTACTTGGGTTTCTTGTTCAGTTCTTGTTGAGTTCTTGTTGAGTTTCTTGATGAGTTCTTGATGAGTTCTTGATGAGTTCTTGATAGTCTTGATGAGTTCTTGGTTGAGTCTTGAAATCTTGAAGTAATTCATGTAATCTTTAAGTGTAAAGTTTATTAAACTTTTATTTAAAGTTTACCAAAGTTTAGTAAAGTTTTCTAAAGAAAGTTAAAGGAAGGTTTAAAGAAAGTTAAAGAACTGCTAAGAATTGATTAAAGAGTTAAAGATTATGATAATGTTTATGGTTAAACTCAAGAAAAGGCGTAAGAAGCGATCTTGAGAATAACAAAGTTGTAAAGTAAGTAAAGATTAGCTTAAGTTTAATTTTAGACGCCTAACCTTAGAGTAAGATTCTAAGACTTGGGTTAAGACGTTTCCCCTATCCTAACCGCTGTACTGGGATAGTGTATACTTGTTATGTTGTCTGTTTGATATGAATTTCCGTAAGATGGGGTTCATGGGTTTGGGAGTAAGATTCTCATTCCTGGCATAGTAGGAAAGTTTGTTCGCGTAAGATGCGTTCGTACGAGAATAGTCCGGTCTAAAATGTAAATGGTAGCGACAAAGATTAATAGCTATAGGTTTGAATAACTAAAGTTGGTCAAGTTTATATTATTGTCATTATTTGTTATTGTTGATATTGTTATGATATGTCGCATGTTGGTATGTTTTGCCTGACGTGTTTGTTTGGTTTATTCTATGATTATGTGTATCCATGTTAGGGTGTGACTGTTATGTTACTCGCCACTGATAGTGGATTGTGGTTCATTTTTAGGTAACTCTGATGATGACGGTGTTGCTTAGCTTTGGGTTGGGCGAGTGCCGTTGCGTTTCTATTTATTTAGTCGATATTTCGTTTTTAGTTCGGACGTTTAGTAGTTGTAATTCGTATAGTCTAACTCTGATAATGTTTGGAGTTAATTCCTAGTGTTGACTATTTTTGGGTTTAGGATCGTATAATCTTATGGTTTTTGTACTTCTGGAATTTAGTAATAATATTTCTTTTGAGGTTATGTTTAATTTTTAAGTATGTTTGTATGTTAGATCGACTATTCGACTCGTCGGTTTCTTCCGCGCCGTTTTAAGCGAGTCGGGTCGTCACAGTTGGTATCAGAGCCGAATAGGTTAACATTTTAAGTGAAGTGTTAGGACTTAAGTATAACCCGGGAGTTGTGAGCTTTACCATTCCCGAGTGATAAACCCAAATTAGAATAAGTTTAAGGGAGAAGAGCGTCGGGTAGAAGAATCCGGGATAAGACTCTTTTTCCTATTTTCCTTTTTATTTGTGTACTTGACTTGAGTGTGGAATTTTGACTTACATTGCTTCTCTTTTCTGTCTTTTTCTTGCGATGATTTCAACATGTCCACACCTCGCCGGACAAGTTCGGGACGACAGAGGTTACGAGCGCTCGAGGAAGCGATTCTTACGCAAGCGCACCATAGTCGTCATCCATCGGGACCGCAGTCGACGTTCGATCGTATCGCTTGTCATCGACCACCGACTTACGATGGGATTACCGACCCTACGACGTTGGAGAGTTGGATCCACAAGATGGGGAAGCTCTTCGACACTACGTTTTGCCCCGAGCACGAGAAGGTCCAGATCGCCGCCTACTACTTACGAGGAGAGGCCGATAACCGGTGGAGCGTAGCTAGGAATGCGTGTATGCCCCTGAATTCGATGTCTTGGGCCGAGTTCGTAGCTAAGGTCCAGGAGAGGTTCTACCCCGACGAGTTATAGTGGCAGAAGCAGGAGGAGTTCCTTACTCTCGCTCAGGGTAAGATGACGGTTCAGGCCTACACCGATAAGTTTGCCGAGTTATCGAGGTTTGCTACATTGGTAGTACCATCTGAGGAGGAGCGGGTCAAGTGCTACATCAAGAAGCTAGATCCGAGGATTCGCGGTCACGTGATCAGCAGTGGAACGAAGACATTACAGCGAGCTTACGAGGTAGCACTCGAGATCCAGGTGTCTGTTATCGAGGAGGATGCGAGCAGGAAGAGGACCCCAACCCCGGTGACGTCGCCATCTTTTAAGAAGCCCCGATTCAGTGCTCCTAATAGTACCCCTCCGACCACTAGTTTGTCTCAGGGATCAGGGAGTTCGAGATGCAGAGGCCGTGGCAAGGACTTCCATCCAGGGAAGCGTTGCGACAGGAAGCCCATTTCGTGTTTCATCTGTGGAAAGGAAGGCCACAAGGCGTCCGTTTGCCTCGAGAAGAAGCCAGGCACCGAGATCAAGCAACTATCGGCACCGGCTAAGACTCCAGTGAAGAACCGAGTCTACTGTATGACTGAGGCAGAGGCAAAGGTCCAGCCAGATGTAGTCTCAGGTAGATTTCTTGTCTCTGGTATGTTAGCTTATGTATTGTTTGATTATGGTGCTACTGTCTCTTTTGTGGCTAGTAGTTTTGCCTCGAGGTCTAATCTTCGTGGCAGTTCCCCTGTTAGTTCGATCATAACTCTCCCTTCTGGAGAGGATTTTGTTTGTCAGCATGAGTTCCGAGGAGTGCCCATCGTTATAGCTGGAGAGCAGGCGACGGCCGATCTGAAGGAGTTTCCTCTGATGGAGTTCGATGTCATTCTTGGCATGGATTGGCTGTCAAGGTATTGAGCGATCATTCATTGCCGAGACCAGTCCGTGACGTTCCGAGGGTCGCAAGGCAATCGAATTACCTACTCTGGGATCGTTCTGAAGAAGGGACTAAAGGTAATCTCAGCCTTGAAAATGAGAAAACTTCGCCAGAAGGGCGTTATGGTGTTCTTATGTCAGGTAAGGGACATGACTGAGGAGAGTCTGTTGGACGATATACTTGTAGCGAGGGATTTCAGAGACGTATTTCCTGATGAGCTACCAGGAGTTCCACCCGAGCGCGATATCGAGTTTAATATCGACTTAGCTCCCGGGACAGCGCCGATTTCGAAGGCACCTTACCGGATGGCACCATCGGAGTTGCAAGAATTAAAGACGCAACTCCAAGATTTGATCGATAATGGCTTCATTAGGCCGAGCTTTTCTCCATGGGGAGCACCTGTGCTCTTTGTGAAGAAGAAAGACGGTAGCATGCGCCTTTTCATAGACTACCGAGAATTGAATCGGGTAACTATCAAGAATAAGTACCCGTTGCCTAGGATTGAGGACCTGTTCGATCAGTTACGACGAGCGGGAGTGTTCTCGAAGATAGATCTTCGATCTGGATATCATCATATTCCAGTTAAGAAAGAAGACATCCCGAAGACCGCTTTTCGTACGAGATACGGCCACTACGAGTTTGAGGTGATGCCCTTTGGCCTCACTAACAAACCAGTCATGTTCATGGATTAGATGAACCAGAATTTTCATAACTTACTCGATAAGTGTGTCGTAGTCTTCATAGACGATATCCTAGTCTATTCGCGAGACGATTCTAAGCATGCAGAGCATCTTCGGATAGTGCTAGAGATATTAAGAATGAATAAGTGGTTCGCAAAGCTCTCTAAGTGTGATTTCTGGCTTCGCGAAGTAGTATTTCTGGGTCACGTTATTAGCAAGGAAGGCATTAAGGTAGACTCGGCAAAAGTTAAGGCTGTAGTTGAATGGAGTAGCCCGAAAAATGTGGCGGAGGTTCGTAGTTTTCTGGGTTTGTCCGGATACTATCGGCGATTCGTCCAGGACTTTTCCAAGATTGTTAGGCCATTGACTAGTCTCTTACAAAAGGATATCCGATTCGTTTGGACGGAGGCTTGCGAGCAGGCATTTCAGCAGCTGAAACAGAGATTAGTTTATACTCCTATTCTTACCCTTCCGAACGATGACGAGGATTTCGAGGTCTACAGTGATGCATCTAAGAGTGGACTAGGATGTGTGTTGATGCAGGGTGGGAAGGTTATCGCTTATGCATCGAGGCAGCTGAAGGTGCACGAGCGTAACTACCCCACGCATGACTTGGAGCTAGCAGCTATAGTTTTCGCGCTTAAGATCTGGAGACACTATCTCTATGGTGGTTCGTGTAAGGTATTCACGGATCATAAGAGTCTCAAGTACATCTTCACTCAGAAGGACCTCAATATGAGGCAGCGACGATGGCTTGAACTTATTAAGGACTACGACCTGACGCTTAATTATTGCGAAGGCAAGACGAACTTAGTCACTGACGCACTGAGGTGAAAGAATCGATTGAGCTTCAGTAGAAGCCGTAGTTCCGTCAGATTTCAACTGACATCTATGAGTGCCGAGCCTGATGAATTATTTCAGGAGTTGCGCGAGGGTCAGAAGAATGATCCGCAGTTGACTAGGATTCGAGAAGCTTTGCGGCAAGGAAAAGTCGTTGGCTTTGAAATTTCTTCCGACGGTAGTCTGCGATTTCGAGGGAGGTGGTATGTACTGGACAGTTCTGATCTTAGGAACAGAATCATGTCTGAGGCAAAAAACTCGCACTACTCTGTTCATCCTGGAGGTAACAAGCGGTACAAGGACCTTAAGGGCCAGTTCTGGTGGCCTAAGATGAAGTAGGATGTAGCAGAGTTCGTAGCTCGATGTTTAGTCTATCAGAAGGTTAAGATCCAGCATCAGAGACCTGGAGGTTTTTTGCAGCCATTACCGATTCCGACCTGGAAATTTGAGTCGATATCTATGGATTTCGTGGTTAGCCTACCTACCTGTAATGGTATGAACGCCATTTGGGTAATAGTGGATAGGTTGACCAAGGTCGCTAGATTCATACCGATGAAGATGACCTGGTCGATGGAGCGCCTGGCAGAGGCTTATACCCAGGACATTATTCGACTTCACGGAGTTCCGAGGGAGATAGTTTCTGATCGTGATCCGAGATTCTTGTCTCGTTTCTGGAAATCAGTTCAGGAAGCCTTTGGGACGAAGTTGAAGCTGAGCACCGCATTTCACGCGGCGACAGATGGTCAGATTGAGAGGACTCTGGAGGATATGTTGCGAGCATGTACTCTGGAGTATCATCAGTCTTGGGTGCGTATGCTCTGCTTGGTAGAGTTTTCTTATAACAGCAGTTATCACTCCAACATTAATATGGCTCCGTACGAGGCCCTGTATGGCAGGAAATGTCGAAGTCCGATTTGTTGGAATGATATCAGTACGCCGATAATCGACGTAGACCACTGACTTTCGAGGTAGGTGACAGAGTGTTGCTTAAGGTTTCACCATTCAAAGGAGTGGCTCGCTTTGGTCAAAAGGGGAAACTCCGATCGAAATTCGTGGGACCTTACGAGATACTAGAACAAGTTGGGGAGGTCGCATATCGGTTGGCATTACCACCGTGTTTGTCTAATGTTCATGATGTGTTCCATGTTTCCCAGCTAAGGAAATATGTACATGATCCTACCCACGTAATTCCAATGGAATCAGCCACGTTTGAGCCGAATCTGACGTTCGAGGAGCGATCAGTTCAGATCTTGGATCGCGAAGTGAGGACCCTCCGACGTAAACAAGTCCAGCTAGTCAAGGTGTTGTGGAGAAATCAGCACCATGAGGAGGCAACTTGGGAGACAGAGGCGTCCATGAGGCAGAAGTACCCGGATTTGTTTGTGGGTGAGCAATCTCCTTTGCCTTAAATTTCGGGACGGGATTTCTTTAAGGAGGGGAGGTTGTAACGGCCCAGTTAATTTATTGGTATTTTCTGCTTTGATTTATTTGTGTATTTATGTTATTTTATGTATGGTCCAAATTTATTTGGACTATTTATTTTTATTTTATTTGAATAATTTCGATTATTTCTATTTTATTTTATGAATGGTTGTTTTATTATTTATTTTATTATTAATTTAATTAATTATAATTTTAATATTTAATTTTCTAATTAGTTAATTAATTTTTGGGCCAAATGCAAATTAGGCATGATTAGTTATGCATGAGTGCAATTAGACCAATTGATCACCAAAGCCCATATTAAGCTTGTAAACCCCCCCCCCCCCTCATGCTTAGTGGCCTAATTTTGCCACTTGCTTCATGTTCACACCTTAACCACTTCTATAAATAGAAGAGGTTGCAAGGCTTATGATTCATTTTTGCCATCCTAAACACTTTGCTCATCAATTCAAAAGCCAAACACACTCTCCATTTCTCCCTATTTCCACCCGCCATTTTTGGCGCATCTCCACAATCTTTTGTTCATCATCCATCCAATTCCAAAACTTAAAGATTAAACTACTATTGATCTTTAAGTGACTAAAAACACAATAATCTCCATTTCTATTGATCAAGACTTCTAGTTGGGTTTAGTTTTGGGGTTTGTTCGATTGGGTTCGTGTTCAAAGGGTGGTCCGTGTGAAGCCGTTTGGAAGGTCGTGCGGTGGTGGCGTGCAACCGGGCCGTGCAAGAGGTGGTGTTGTTCGTGCCGTGCAGCCGTGCTGTGTGCGTGTGTCCAGCCGTGGTGGTGCCGTGTTGTGCGTGGTTGAGCCGTGTGATTTTGGGTATTCCGGGCAGTAAGTTTTGCTATCGTTTTTGCATTCAAGTAATTAAGGTAACATTCTTTTCTACCTTAATTTGTATACTATAGTTATAGGATTGATTAAATAATCATGTTAGGATGAATTGTTGATGATTGTTGGCCATTTCATGCGTGAATTATAGGGCTGATTTGGGTGTTCTTTTTATGATAATTTGTTAAGTTTTCATGCGTGTTATGATGTCCTATGTTAGTCTTAAGTTTTATCATGTTTATGTATGATTTATGTGAAGTTTTGATGCATGTTTTGATGATTATAATGATGAGGATTTTCTTGTGTCATGCATGTACTTGGGTTTCTTGTTCAGTTCTTGTTGATTTCTTGATGAGTTCAAGGTTGAGTCTTGAAATGTTGAAGTAATTCATGTAATCTTTAAGTGTAAAGTTTATTAAAGTTTTATTTAAAGTTTACTAAAGTTTAGTAAAGTTTTCTAAAGAAAGTTAAAGGAAGGTTTAAAGAAAGTTAAAGAATTGCTAAGAATTGATTAAAGAGTTTAAGATTATGATAATGTTTATGGTTAGACTCAAGAAAAGGCGTAAGAAGCGATCTTGAGAATAACAAAGTTGTAAAGTAAGTAAAGATTAGCTTAAGTTACTTTTAGACGCCTAACCTTAGAGTAAGATTCTAAGACTTGGGTTAAGACATTGCCCCTATGCTAACTGCGGTATTGAGATAGTGTATACTTGCTATGTTGTCTGTTTGATATGAATTTCCGTAGGATGGGGTTCATGGGTTTGGGAGTAAGATTCTCATTCCTGGCATAGTAGGAAAGTTCGTTCGCATAAGATGCGTTCATACGAGCATAGTCCGGTCTAAAATGTAAATGGTAACGACAAAGATTAATAGTGATAGGTTTGAATAACTAAAGTTGGTCAAGTTTATATTATTGTCATTATTTGTTATTGTTGATATTGTTATGATATGTCGCATGTTGGTTTGTTTTGCCTGACGTGTTTGTTTGGTTTATTCTATGATTATGTGTATCCATGTTAGGGTGGGATTGTTATGTTACTCGCCACTGACAGTGGATTGTGGTTCATTTTCAGGTAACTCTGATGATGACGGTGTTGCTTAGCTTTGGTTTGGCGAGTGTCGTTGCGCTTCTATTTGTTTAGTCAATATTTCGTTTTTAGTTCGGACGTTTAGTAGTTGTAATTCGTATAGTCTAACTTGATAATGTTTGGAGTTAATTCCTAGTGTTGACTATTTTTGGGTTTAGGATCGTACAATCTTGTGGTTTTTATACTTCTGGGATTTAGTAATAATATTTCTTTTGAGGTTATGTTTAATTTTTAAGTATGTTTGTATGTTAGATCGACTATTCGACTCGTCGGTTTCTTCCGCGCCGGTTTAAGCGAGTCGGGTCGTCACAAAAGATGTCAAGAAATGAAACTGGTCTTGAATTGGGAGAAATGTCACTTTATGGTTGAGGAGGGTATTGTCCTAGTCCATAAAATTTCTTGCAATGGTATCGAAGTAGACCCGGCAAAGGTGTCGGTGATCGAAAAGTTACCCCCGCCCACTACGGTGACCGGGGTGCATGCCTTCTTGGGGCATGCCGGCTTTTATCGCCGATTCATTAAAGATTTTTCGCTCATCGCAAGACCTTTGACGAGCCTACTTCAAAAGGAAGCGGAGTTCCAATTCGATGAGTCTTGCACTAAGGCTTTTGAGACATTGAAAAATGGTTTGGTGAATGCGCCAATTGTGCAAGCTCCGGATTGGGAGCTCCCATTTGAACTAATGTGTGATGCTAGTGATTTTGCAGTGGGAATAGTGCTTGGGCAAAGAACAGAGAAAAAGCTAAATGTAATATCCTATGTAAGCCGCACTTTGGATGACGCACAAAAGAAATACACCACCACCGAAAAGGAGATGTTAGCCGTGGTTTTTGCATTTGACAAGTTTTGACCTTACCTAGTTTGTAACAAGACAATTGTGTACACCGACCATGCGGCGGTGAAGTATTTGATGACTAAGAAGGATGCAAAACCCCGGTTAATTCGATGGGTCCTACTTCTCCAAGAGTTTGATGTGGAGATTCGAGACAAAAAAGGATGCGAGAATCAAGTGGCGGAGCACCTCTCTCGGTTGCCGCTTGATCACCCATCCTATGCAAATGAAAAGGAGAAGGCCCCAATCGATGATGAGCTACGTGATAACACTCTAATTGCTATCATCTCCAACAACATTCCTTGGTATGCCGATATTGCTAACTTCCTAGCAAGCGGAGTGGTGCCCCATGACTATAATGCTCAACAAAAGAAGAGGTTTTTCAAGGAAGCAAAAAGTTACTTTTGGGATGATCCTTTCTTGTACAAGAAATGTGGTGACGGTTTATATCGGAAGTGCGTGCCTACTCATGAGATCGAAGGAATTCTTGAGCATTGTCACACCATGGCCTATGGTGGATACGGTGGGGTAGATAAAACGGTGGCGAAGATTCTTGAGTGCAAGCTTTGGTGGCCTACAATGCATAAGGACGCTCACAAGTTCATCCAACAATGTGATCGTTGCCAAAGGATGGGGGGGGATCACCAAGAGAAATGAAATGCCCCAACAATCCATACTTGAGGTTGAGCCTTTTGACGTTTAGGGTGTAGACTTCATGGGTCCTTTTGTCTCATCATGTGGAAACATGTATATCCTTGTGGCCGTTGACTACGTGACTAAGTGGGTGGAAGCGATTGCATCACCAACGAATGATCATAAGGTGGTTTTGAAGTTGCTAAAGAAGATCATCTTTCCACGGTTTGGAGTACCGCGATGCTTGATAAGTGATGATGGTTCTCACTTTGCTAAGAAGCAACTTGAGAAACTCTTGAAGAAATACGGTGTGCACCACAAGGTAGGACTCCCATACCATCCGCAAACCCAAGGTCAAGTAGAAGTGTCGAACCGAGAAATTAAAAGCTTGTTTGAAAGGAAGGTGAACAAATCAAGGAAAGATTGGTCTCTTCACTTGGAAGATGTCTTATAGGGCTTGAGAACGGCATACAAAACCTCGATTGGTACCACTCCTTATCGTCTTATTTATAGAAAGGGGTGAAACCTCCCGGTGGAACTTGAATACAAGGCTTGGTGGGTAATTAAGAAGCTAAACATGGATTTTCAATTAGCAGGAAAGAAGAGATTGCTCAAGTTGAATGAGTTGGAAGAATTGAGATGGGATGCCTATGAAAGTTCTAGGATCTACAAGGATCAAACCAAGAAGTGACATGACAAGCGACTCAAGGACCGGAACTTCATGGTGGGTGATAAAGTCCTCCTCTTCAACTCAAGACTCCGACTTTTTCCCGGAAAGCTTAAGTCAAAGTGGTCCGACCCATTCCTCATCACCAAGGTCACCACATATGGTTCATTCGAGTTGGAAGGAAATGATGGCGGAAAATTCATGGTGAACGGCCAAAGGATCAAGAAATACCATGGCAATATTGATGATAGAAGTGTTGGATGTCTGATGCTCGAGTCGGCTCAAGCCGCCTCAACCACTTAGCTCGCTAAATTTGGATGGACGGTCAAGCTTATGACCATAAATAAGCACGCTTTTGTAATATAATTTTAGATTTTAGGTTGAACAATTTTATTTTCCTTCTTTTTTCTTTCATTTTTTTTTTTACTTGGTTGTATTAGCACTTGGCAAAAATCCAGAGGATTTTCCCCATGGGGAGGGGTGAGTCGGGTTTTGGGCCACACCTCATATTTAGCCTCGGCTAAGCTAACTTCATTGAGGTTTGTGTGCTATATTTTGTGTGTGTGATTGCAGGTGAGAGCTGATTAAAAAAGATGAATTAAGGCCTCAGAGCGGACGGTCTAACATTTAGAGCGGACGCTCTGGCCTAATGGTGAAAAAATATTGAATTTTCTGATGAAAGTCGAGAGTTTAGAACGTCCTCTCTAAAGTGTAGAGCGTCCGCTCTAAACCTTTGGGCAATCAGGTGAAAAAAGCCGAGAGTTTAGAGCGTCCGCTCTAAATTGTAGAGCGTCTGCTCTAAACTTTTGGGGAATCAGGGGCTGAATGTCGAGAGTTTAGAGCGTCCGCTCTAAATGGCAGAGCGTCCGCTCTAAACTCCGTAAAAAAATGGTTGAAATTGTCGAAAGTTTAGAGCGTTCGCTCTAAGTTTCGTAAAAAAATTATGCCAATTGTCGAATGATCAGAGCGTCCGCTCCGATAGACGTGACCCGGATATGCTGCTTATTTTTCACCAAATTCTTTTCATCCTCTCATTTTATTTCAATCTTCTCCTCATTCAAACCCTATCTCCCTCAACCTCTCTCTCACCCTAACCCCCATCTTCTTCAACCTCCATCTCAATCCCATCCTAACCTCCATTAATCCTCTCAAAAACTTCACAACTCAACCCAAACCTTACATTCTAAGAGTCCATTGGCCTAAAAACCTAAAAAAAACACCCTAACCTCCATTGCTACATCATTAGGGTCCGAAATTTTTGGCTCTTTGGAGAAGAAGGGTTCGAAAAGTGCGAATTTTGGTCTTCTCATCTCCAACCTTGGTCCTAACACTCACTTGGTATAATCTTTCCTCTCTAAGTTAAATTTTTTTACTTGAAAGTTAGGGTTTATTACTTTTGGGTGTGATTTGAATTTTTGGAGTGCTAGATTTGTTTAGGTTGTGTGTATTTGTTCATTTGTGAAGTCTTGGGTTGAATTTTTGTGAATTTTGGGTGTTAATTTGTGAGTTTTATTTGTAAAAAAAACCTGTTATTGGGATTGTTGGTGTTATTTTTGTTTTGTTGGAGTTTTTGAAGGATTTTTGTCAATCCTTTTTGGGGGATTTTGTGCCGGATTGCTGCCGAAATTTATAAAAATAAAAAAAAATCCCGGCAAGAGTGGTGGTGGAATAATTTTATTGTCAAGTCTTGTTGTTTGCTGTTGGTAAAGATTATTGCACGTGAAATGGCACCTAAAAGAGTACGTAGCGAAGGCTCGGGAAGTGGTAGAGGGGAAGAGAATGTGCGACCCCAGCAACCACCTTACCGAAATTAACCTCCCCCATGGTTCGCAGAGAACTAAGCTGGCCAGTCTGGATAGGCAATGGTTAAACCGTCTCTCTTCTACTGTCAATTCACCTGTCAAAGTTTGGGGATAGATGAAACCGTAATTAGATTGAGCAGGAACTTGGGGTTCGAAGGGTTCCTTGATTGTAGAATGCCGAATGATTGGGTGACATCAGATCCAACCTACAACGTTCCCAGCCAACCCCCACTAACATACAGACACCTCACCCTGGAATTCCTAGCAAGTTTTGAAGTGAGGAAGGACGACAGTAGGGAAGGGATAGATGCATTCTCCTTGAAGGAAATTGACCCGGCAGAGAGCTGAGCGCCGCTGAAGAGGAGAGGAGAAACAGATTAAGGGGCGGTGGACAACCGCAACAGCAGCAACAGCATCAACATCAACACCAACCACTCCAACCTCCAGTGCAGCAACCACAACAACAACCAGGTAATTTTCATATTGAGAAAGCCTTTGCAAATTTAAGTTTGTAAATCAACCAACTCGCGCAGGCACAACAAGTGCCCCCGGCGCCACATCCCGACTCAGGATACTCTTTATTCTAGAGTCAGATTTATGACTATCATGTGGACCAGGGGCACATCACACCGTACCTGAACTACCCCAACTACCCTCCCCAATCGGGACCCATCCCAAATTGGGAGGAACCTTCGGTAGATTCTAGCTGTTCACCCTTACCACGAGTTGGTTGCACTTACCCCTACTGGCAAGGACCCGGTACCTTGCATGACCATCCTAGGAGCTTTCCACCATACAACTACACCCTCCCGGGCGGGAATGACTTCCTTGGCGACCCCACCTACCCTTGGGGAAACCCCGATCCTCCTCCACTCGTCCCCACTCCTAACCATCAGTGCCAGGACCCACTCCCCGAGTGGCAGTCGACCTATTCCACAACTAGGGATTTCCCTCCTCCTTGCGCTGTTGGTTATCGATGGGACCCCAAGGCGGAGGAGGAGGACATGGAGGATGATTAGCTCCTTTTCTTTTTGCCCCACCCCCCCCCCCCCACCCGTGTTGCCTACTTTTTCATCCTCCGAGACGGAGTTTGATTTTAGTTGGGGGGGGTGCCTTTACATTTCCACTCTTGAGCGCAAAAAGAAAACAATACCTGGTATGTGACCTTGCTCCGTGCTTTTCATGAGCTTGGTGTGTTTTATATTCTTCTGCTTGCATTCGTAGTGCTAGTTTTCTTTTCTTTTTATTTCTCTTGCTACTGATCTTTTGCTTGGAGTTTGGCATTGTCTCATTTCTTTTGCAGGATATATGATTTTGAAGGAGTCGTGGACTAAAAGTGCCGCAATGTTTTGACTTTTGTATTTCTGTTTTAGCACAGCTCTGGTGAGACCTTTCCAAACCCCCCCTCTTATTTTCCTTGTGTATAATTGTTAGGGTTAGTTTAGGACTAAGTTGATATTCGAGGTTGTATGCGATAACTAAGGGACTTGAGGTTCCCGACCTGAGGCCACTAGAGGAACGTTGGCGTTGTGCCACATTCCATTGATTTGATTGATTATCTTGGGATTTTTGTGGTTATTTACCTCTGATGTTCAGCTCTAGTCCTTGTTCTTTTTTTTTCTTTACTTATTTATTTTTATTTATCTATTTTTTTTTTAGTTAGCTTATTTGGTTTTATTTTATTTTCGCTTTATTTTCTCTTCTTTTTTTATTTTTTTTCCTTTATTTTATTCTATTCTATTTTATTTTATTTTCATTTTCTAGTTTTGTCTTTGTCTTGGACCATCATGATGTTTGGCTATGATAGAAATTTTAGGGTGTACATTGTGGAAACTTTTGATTTCTTTCCTTGAACAGATAAGGCATGCTTAGGACCTCCTTTCTCGACCTCTTAGGAATTAGGAGAGTATCCTAGAACTTTTTGCAACTTCTATGAGTTTCTTGCTAAGTGGTTGTGGTATGTTTTGGTTAGACCATTTGGGGATTTGAAACCAACTCTAGGTACTAGATCCCTTTGGTGAGGAATTTGCTTGTTCTAGCCTTCTACCGTTAGCCCAGATCGAGAGTTTGTCCGTGGATTCCCAAAATTAAGCGACCGAGCCACCTTAGGGGAGGACGAAGGCATTCAGTTCATAAGGATAATTTTTTTTCTTCTTTTTTCTTCCCTTTCTTTCTTACTTTTCCACATTTATGTTGCTAGGATCTCTTACTATATTTTCACTTGGAGCCCGTTTGAGCTTAACCTTTTCTTGTGTAGCCGCGTTATAAGTCATGATCCCTTTTGTTTTTATTTTTACCTTGACGGTATACTGAAGCGATAGAGGACTTGTTCGCTTGTGTTGATTTGAACTTTTCATTCATCGGGAAAAACAAGGAGGCTTGGGCTCATATGGAAATTCTCCATTTTCTATATATATATATAATAGTTTTGCTTGTGTATAAAAAGCCCTAACTGAAAGAGTCTTGGTCAACAACACTCACTTCACACACATTTTTGGAAGTACTAAATTGCTAGTTTGGGGGGGTCTATTTATTATGTCATCAAAAAAAAAAACCAAAACAAAAACAAAAACAAAAAGAAAAAAAAAAACAAAAGCAATAAGATTTTCGTTTATTTTCTTAAATAAAAGGTTGTATTGTAGTTTAGAAGAATCCGGGAAATGGTTTTAATGTCCACATTGGTTTTTGTTGGAAGTTGAATTTTGTAATTGCTTGCAACACTTGCTTTACTACTCACCTTGAGCACCACATAGCCAAAATTTTCCACTCACCCTTACCCTTAGCCTCACGTTACAACCCAAAATTCCTTTCGATCCTAAGGGGTTGAGTCCTTCTTAGTAGCGGGAATCCTAGGCCAAATATATTGAGAGGGCAAAGGAGAGGAGAAGTCGAGATTATAGCCTCACATACCATATCAAAATGCTTCCCTTCTTTCTTTTTGGCTCCTTCGCGGAGTCACGAGATGCCTTTAGTTGGCGGATTTGGTCCATTTGGTAATGGTTGTGGTTGAATGGCAGGGCTAGCTGGAGACCTCTTAGTTGTACATAGTTATAGGGATCACTTACTTAGTTCCTACTTTGGTCGATTTCCTAGATCTTTTGCATGTCTGGTCTGATAAGTTTAGGAAGCTCTTGGATCCACTTTGTACATTCTTTTGAGCCGACTTGATGATCCATCCTTTCTCTTCGGTGTGTTTTGCATCTCGAGTCCTTTTCTTCTTTTGTTCCGAGAGTTATGGGTACAACTCCTAGGAAACCCTTACGAGAGCATCACTCGTCCTCATTGGTGACTTTGAGGTTTAGATGGCTTGTTGTTTATGCTAAAAACAACCGTGATTCCTACGAAAGTGAGTTAGTGTATATTCTTGGTTTTTGTTTGGTCTCCCTTACTCGAGGACGAGCAAAGGGCTTAATTGGGGGGACTTTGATAAGCGGCCTTTGTGACCTCTTTTATACCCCATTTTGTCCCCAATTAAGGTCTTTATTGGTCCATTTTATTTCCTTCCAGCTTAGTTTTTCTCGATCTTTTTAGGCTTTTTAGTTGTCTTAGTGCATTTTGAGTCATTTCGGTGGTATTTTGCCCCATTATTTAAACTCACCTGAGTCTTTGGCATTTTTACCTTCTTATGACTTGCGGATTACTTATTTTAGGTCCCTCATCCGGGCTACACGTGGGAGGCAAGTCAAGGAGGAGAGCGATGGGAATCGAAAGAGGAGCGAGATGAATTGAAGCCGACTATTGGTCGCCCTCCGCTATCTTGGGCACAATTCGTGTTATAGACATCGCTTGGGTTCGGGGATGATTGTGTTGGAAACTAGAGTTCAAGAGCTTTCCATCGGTATATTACACGCTCCAATCCGAGGTCTAAATCAAAAGTTATGAGCCTTACAAGATCAGTTCTCTGTGCAGCCTTCTCAGAGCGGACGCTCTATGCTTTAGAGCGGACACTCTATATGCTCAGAGCAGACGCTCTCCTTATTAGAGCGGACGCTCTAATTTCCTTGCTGATGGCCTATTTTTGCCGAGAATTCAGAGCGGACGCTCTAAATTTTAGAGCGTCCGCTCTGATGCTCCAGTGGATTACATACTTTTTGTCAAGGTCTTAGAGCGGACGCTCTAAATTTCAGAGCGCCCACTCTGAGTTATCAAGACCGCTATTTTCACGGGCCTCTAACTCCACTTAGGGCTAATTTCTTGGGGGTATAAATACCCAATCTTTTTCCCTTGATGTAAAAAAGCACATTTTGAGAGACATTTTCAGATTCATTATCATACTATTAGCTTAGGGCTTTCACTTTTAGAGAGTTTTGTAGGAGAGAGATAGCATAACAACTTCATTTTTCTCACTTGTATTTGGATTGAGCTTCTCTTAGTTGGTAATTTCTGAACTCTTTCTTTTGTTCTTGCCATATATTTACTTGTTATTGCATTTATCTTCTTAGTTGTTATTTTTGCTTGGTTGAGTAGTCTAGTTAGTTTAATTTTCATTACTCTTTGTTTTTGCACATTCTTATCCATGTTTATTTCTAGCTCCTTATTTGCTATTTTCATTGTCATTCTCTTTTGTTCATTCATGTCTACTTCTTTCCTAGGCTAGATTTTTAGCTAGGAAAGGGGGATAGTGAAGCATTATTGATGAGAAATTTCTGATTTTTGGTTTCAATGTGTTGATAAATATTGGTTGCTTAATCTAGGGATTTATTTTGTTGAGTTTGGATTTTGGCCATTTCCATAACTTAAAACCTCAATCTTTTATGTGTTGTACGAGAGTGAGCACATAAATGGTGGAAAGCTAGATTAAGCATAACTATTACCTCCTTGGCATAGTTGGGTTATCGGCGCCCTTGAGTGCGTGAGAACGATTCCTTGGTGTTGGCGATTCAAACGGGATTAGAAGGTCTGCGAGAGTGACCTCCTAATGCCGGGCGAATCACCCCCTTTATGATTCAACCTTGTTTCCTTGATTAGAATTTTGGATTCGCATTTTTTTCATGATTCCTCCTACCCCTAGTGTTTACTTTCTCAGGTTATTTTCCATTTCCTCCTATTTTATTTTTAGCAATTTCTAGCTTTAGTATTTTAGTTTAATCAATTTAAACTCCCTATTTTTATACCCTGCCAATCGATTAGCCTTCAACTAAGTTCAAAAACCTTGCTTCTCCGTGGATTTCGACCCCTACTTACCATTTGCTATCTTTCAAGTTAGCGAGTATAGGCTAGGGTATTTTATCCTTGATTCCGAACCCTTGGGAACTAACGACACCTATGGGACGGATCACTCATCAATTACTTCCATCCGACAAATTTTCTCAACCATGCGATTTTTGAGAGAATTGGAAAGCTCAAAAGTAACTTTCACATGAGCAACTTCAAGGATGATCGTGTTGCTTTTACAATTTATGACCACTCCCATGGTCTTGAGAGCTTCTCTTCCAAGAATGAGAGAAGTGATACGATCCTTATCCATGTCCATCAAAACAAAATTACATGAAACAAAGACATGTCCCACTTGAATTGGTACATCCGGCCTCAAGCTCACCAGGCCACTATGGCATCCACTATTACAATCTAACTAGCCCCCAAATCCACCAAAGCTGTAAGAGGTTCCAAGTCACCAATTTTCACCGGATGAGAGAAACTACCCGGATCCATTTGTTTTTGAAGAAGCTTCTTGTCCACATAAGCACTCACTTGATAAGACAATTTAATCACCTCATCCAGTACCTTCCTCTTGTTGGTGAGAACTAGCTTCAAAAACTTGGCATATGTGGGCATTTGAGACATGCCTCCAAGAAAGGCAGGTTGATGTGCAACCTTTTCATCAAAATGAAATTGGTCAAACATTTTTTTCCCACTGCGCTCTATATAAAAATTTAAAAATGTTGATATTTAAAAAATTAGAAATTTAGTTGATTCTAACAATGGATCTGTTGTTTTTTTTCTATGTATAATAAAAAAATTTCATGATTAAGATTGATTTCTCACCGCAAATAAAATTTGAAACGTAACAAACATTCCAAAACCGAATGAGTGCTTTATTATTATTAGCCGATTAACATGTGCAATAAACACAAAAATAAAATAGAATTAAAAGACGATTTTCTGTTAATAAGCAGATCAGACTCTGGGCCCAACGTTGAATAAACTTATAATTAAAGTGTAATAAAAAAGAAGGCATCTCACCAACTCACCTAAGGCGCCCTATATAAGCTCAATTTGCACATATGCAAAGCTAACAATAATCTATACAATATAATTCGACCTACCAACAAGTTGCATTGTATCGTTCTATTAACATATGCTTGGTTTTTCCCTAGCTAATAATTAAATTTATCATCCTTTATTTATAATATATATAAATATTCCACTAAAAATAATATTTTGGTGTCACGTACCAACATTATTATTATGAGTATGAGCATGCCTTCTTTTTCCTTGGCCAAATCTAGGCCAAGGGTTCTATTATTTTTTACACTATGGACAACAATAATAATATTGTCGTCCATGGTGGTAGGATCGTTGGCCCTGAAAGCACGACACTTCGAATGGGAGGTGGAGTACATGTATTGGGCTCCCGATTGTGAGGAGAGGGTGGTTATGGGGATCAACGGCCAGTTTCCGGGCCCCACTATCCGTGCTCATGTAGGTGATACCATTCACATTGAGCTTACTAACAAGCTTAGTACTGAGGGTCTTGTTATTCATTGGCATGGTATTAGACAGGTAATTTTATTATTTCATCAAAAACTTTATTACTTGCTTTTAGTAAACCTAGTGGTCGTTAAATACGTGATAATAAATTAAAAAATTAAAAAAAAACTTCATAATATCTTTTTTAATGTATTTTAGAGCTACTAGCCTAAGGGGAAAGGGGGAAATACCCCAGCATAATAATGTTGGGAGTAAGATCGAACCCGCCATGAACTTGACCATGAAAAGTGGGGTGCTTAACACCAAGTTATATCCCAACTCCTTACTTACTAATATCTTGTGATAAGGCAACTTTGTTTTTTTTTTTTGAAATAAAAAAGGAAGGAACTTTTATCATTTTAAGAGTGATGATTTATCTCTCTGTACCTAAGAAAAAATAAATTATAGAATAAATTTTTTTTATGTTTGTTTTAATAGTTCATATACTTCCTCCGTTTCGAAATAAATGCAACAAATTTCATTTTAAGAAGTTTCAAAATAAATGCAACAATTTTAATCTTTCTATTTTTGTAAGTCTTTTCTTCCTATTTCTCACATCATCACATGCCCCACTTTCTCTCTCTATCCCTTTTACTCTCACAATAAAAAATGGACTAGGAGTCCGTGCTATCCAATTTATTGTGTTTTTTTCGAAACGGATGAAGTATTTCTTTTTATAGTTACATTTATAATACTTTTATGAGAGGAAAAAAGTGAATAAATAAATACAAATAGTAACGGAGCAACCATATGTTTTTATAATTTTTGATGTAGCATATCATAAAAAAAGATGCATGCTAATCAAGGAGAAGTTCAGTATAAATTTAGAATGTAAATGGAATGAAAACAAATTTGAAAAAAAAATGTAATATATATAGTTAATGAAATTATTATTTGTTGTTTGGTATAGTTAAGGAAATGCAATGGTAATAAATTCAAGAGAAAGAAATGTTTTTGTCTCTACAGGGTTACGAAATGTTAATAAAATACTGGCAACCAATGGTTATCATTAGGAAAAAGAATGTATGTGTTACCTGCATATCATATTAAATAAAATCTGAGACTGAAAAAATAATAATACCAAACATGGTGTATGTGGGAGACTGAAAAAAGTGAAAGTATATTGACCTTAATTATTGATAATTATCTAGTGAATCAATCAGATAACATAAAATTTTTGTCGGAATGTTGAACTATGAGAGTCGTGCAGTATTATATGGAGTATGTATTTATTTATTGGGATTTTGGGGCCTCCGGTACTAGACTTATAAGCTAGTTTGATCTCTTCTCATCTGCCGATGTGGGACACCTACTAGTGAACTAATATATAAGACCCAGTTTGGAAAGACCCACAACCTGGGCTCTGATACCATGTTAAATTTGATTAGAATATTAGAAACGGGCCTGAGCAACCCAATATCGATGAGGATAGTTGAGTTACTTATAAGCCATAGGAGGTTTCATCCTAAACCAATTGGTAATAGGAGAAGTAACTCCTAGACTTATAAGCTAGTTTAGTCTTTCATCATCTTCCGATGTGGAACACCCACTAGTGTACTACATGGTGTTCAACAATACATACATATATATATATATATTTTGGTGCTAATGGGGACCTTCTGTCGTATATATAATGGTCTAATGTTTATACTGTTTGGACTCAGCCATTCTGTATTTTAATAACGTAACTAGAAATCAAGATGGGTTTAGTATTAATTAATTTTATTTAGGACGGTACAGATTTGAAATCCCATCTTGGGATAAGTACACTGTGCTTTGAATGGTTGTCATTTAATTTTATTTTTTTAGAAAAAGGGTAATCAGCAATTCAGCATATTATGATTTCTTCGTTCCACTCAAAGAAACATCCGGTTAAATTAAAATTTAAATTAATCAAAGGCTAATGCCTAATTGTGAAATGCGAGTTGAGTGTATAGTTAAGTTGATCGAATTAAAGTAAAAATATAATTTAATTAATAAATATTAATTACACCAATCGATAAATGATTTTAGCATGCATTTAAAAATGTATATCATTTTAGAAAACAAATTAAAAACTTATCTAACGAGCGCTCCGAGTGTCAATTAGGAAATCTTTTATGATTTTTATGTGATATATACTTGCTAGAAACATAGAGTTTGATAACTAATTAACAACTAAGGGTGCGTTTGATTCATGTGAAGTTTTTTAATCTGATCATATCTGGTCTGATGTGATCTAAGAAATACTGTAATTTTGAAAATTTTTTTGAAGCCATGTAAAATTTGTCAATTTCAGTTAATGAACAACTTTATTTGATAAAGTGTGTTGTTTGTTATATCTACGGTGTATTCATTTTCAAAAGTAGCTCCACAATTGACTTAGGAAGGAAAAAAGCCAAGAGGAATAAAATTACTTTGTAATTACTAGTTGTTAATTATTTAAAATACTTAAAAAGCCATGAATTTAGGAAATTATTATTGATAGTGGCCGGCAGTTTACCATAAAATTAAAGATATTACTTCACTTTTGTGGGATTTAGTTTTGTTTCTTTGCTCTTAAACAATGATTTTGTGGGCAATTACAAATTAAATAATCATGCTTTTCTGTTATTTTTAAAAATTAAATGCTTTTATATCGAAGTGAGATTTTGATTTTATGTGGTTTAGGATAACGTTTATTCCGTTTTACAGCAACTCAGTGCATATATAAAACCTTTGTGTTATCAAGATTTTGGAATCTTTTCATGTGCAACGTTTATCAATGTATGAGATTAAATTTTTTAATTTGTTTATGTGATTTTTGTTTTAACCTTTTTTTTTTCTTCTATGATGTATAATTTTAGATAGGAACACCATGGGCAGATGGGACAGCTTCAATTTCTCAATGTCCCATTAATCCTGGAGAGACTTATACTTACAGATTCGTAGTTGACAAGGTAATATTTCCCATCGAATACTCTCCATATCTTCATATACATAACTCCCAAGTGGAGCTTTAATGAGAGTTAACAAGTGATTTTTGTTTATTTTGGTGGTAAACATTCCCTCGGTATCTTTGTACTTCCTACATTTTTTGTGTACGGTATTCGAGACCTAACTTTGACGATTAATAATTAATTAAAATTGTGTATTTAACGAAATTATAATAACTAATTATTAATAAATTATTTATTGAGACGAATCTTACAATATCCCATATAGCTAATTTTTTTAGGAAAATTTGTCTAAAAAATCCTGAAAGTTCTAGCTTTTAGTGAAAAACACCCAAGATTTATTTATTTATTTATTAAAATTTAACAACTAACACAAAGTTGTAGAAAACCTTTGGTAGCACAACTTTTGGACAAAAACTGTGAAATATGGTGGGTAAGTGAAATGCAAAAGGAGAATTTGATAAATTAGGGTTTTCAATTTTAATTTGTTTTTTATTCCAATTTTTTTTTCTATTAAATTGCGCTACTCATAAAAGCTAAATAAGGAGGATTTGGTTAATTAGAATTTTCAATTGTCGTGCAGTATTAAATTTTCCTTTAATATATAATAAAGTTGTCATAAAAATCGGTCAAACTTTAACCCTAAAAAAATTGTAGCAATTAAAAAGAAACAGAGATACTGAGAGGAAGCGTAAATAAAGGAAAAAACAAGACAAATTAAGAAAATACGCTATTATAAGAGGATGTGAATGTTAAAAAAGGTGGTTATACCTGCTCCATCATTACACGGCTGTGCTTATACGTGATTATTATCACTTTTCTTTTGACTTGTGGAGTGTATCTAGACAGTACAGTACAGTAGTGAACCAATAAAGAGCACAGCGTGTGGAAGTAACAGATCTACAATTAGAATTTAGCAATTACTACGTACTAATCTTGACGTGAAACGACAATTTCCATGCATGTCCACTTATATTTTTTTATTACCGTTCAACAAAAGAAACCAAAAAAAGATCCACCATTCTGAATTAACGTATCATAATCAATTTGTTTAACCATCTGCCTAATTGTGATACAAGACAACGATGTAACAACATTTTTTTATATTGAGCGTAAGCATTGCCTCAGTGGTAAACGTATGTTTATATCCTAGGGTTTGATCCTCTTTAATGACACCATGTCTCCTGTTTTATGTGTGAAGTTATTCTCTTTAGATAGAAAGCCTTGTGTAACTCTTTCTGTGAAAAAAAAAAAAAAAACATTATATTATATAAGCACAAATTAATTTACTTTCGAAAAAAGCCTAGCTCTATACATTGGTGTCTATGTATACTTAATTGAAAATTCTTCTATGGTCATCGAAAAAACGATCACCGAAATCAAGTAAATCTAGACTGTTAATTTTCTATGTTAATTAAGTTGATTTTTGTAATTAGATTTGACTTTTATTCTAAATAAAAATATACAGTACATTTTTTTGTAATATTAATTCTTTTTAAATATATTTGGATTTACCTAAATGAAGTTTAGATTTTGATAATTTAAAAATTAAATTAAAATATTGAAATTAACTTAGATAAATCCAAAAATATTAAATATGAATTAATGTTAATAAAAACAATTTTAAAATGTTTATTTTTATTAAAAAAATCAAATCTAATTATAAAGATCGATGATCTAGGTTATATTGACTTCGGTGGTCGTTTTTTTTACGACCATAGAAGAAACATCTGATCTATACAACGAGTACAATAATCAAGATGGTAATTTTATTGACAAATTCTAGCTAAAATACAACATGTATATACTTCTAACTTCTGCGATATACTTTTGGTGTGAAAATTTAATGTTTGTTGTGTTATGTAATCATGTATTGTATATTTGTATTGTGTTTTAAAATTTGAATGCTTAACAGCTTCTAGATGCAGTATTATTGACTATATATATATATATATAAAAAAAAAAAAAAAACTAAGAATCGACCCACCATCTATCCATAAATAAACAACCACTATTGAAATGGCCACAAATAAAAGTCTTAGCTTGTTAAACTTGAATTAGAAGTTTAGTAACATTCAAACATTAAAGGACGACGTAGCAATAATATTGCGTGGTTTAAACTTCACATACAATACAGCCATGCATGATACTCTATTACTCTCTTGTCTTCACTTATCCACTCTGATCTTGAGTGCTAAAACATTTTTCTTTTTTTAAAAAGGCGTTTTCAACTTCAAAAAGAAAGCAACATAATTATTTTTCAATAATATATTTTTATGATGGAATTTTTCAATAATATGTAAGTTGCTTTAATGATAAATCTTTTAAAAAAATCTAACATAATAAAGTTGGCAATCTTGTCTTGTCGTGTTTGTATCAACCTAGACCAGTGATAGAGTATATAACATATTCATGGGCCTCAACTATGAGTTTATACTTTTGGTTAACATGTTAAAGGACCGTCTCAACCAAAAGCTTAAGCTGATAATTGAGGCCCAGGAATATGTTATATAATCTATCAACCAAAACCGTTTAATAAATGTGTTGTTTAATGTCAACCCGCTTACTTAAGCGTGTCAGAATCATTGACCAAACCCCTTAATTTCATGTTGCGTGTTAACTAATTAAATAGGCCAATTTTGTACCTATAAAATTGGTACTCCGTAGTTTATATTAGTGTAATCATGTCTTGTCTTATCAACCCATATACGTAAATGGGTTGATACCCTTGACCCCAAACCGGCCTCGTTTAATAAGCGTGTCATTTCGTATCGTTTCAACCCAATTAATTAAATGTGTCAAAATGCTTGACCCAACCTGATCAGTTAAAAATAGTTAGTTGAATAATTACAATAACCTATTATTGTGTTACAATGTAGGAGAATGTATGTATTATTATTTATTAAGAGGGATTTGAAAAAAATAAATAAAATGATGCAGGTGGGAACATATTTTTACCACGGACACTACGGGATGCAAAGATCAGCAGGACTATATGGGTCACTAATAGTAGATTTACCACCAGGACAACATGAGCCCTTCCACTATGATGGGGAATTTAATTTGTTATTGAGTGATTGGTGGCACATCAGCTCTCATGAGCAAGAAGTTGGCTTGTCCTCTAAACCATTACGCTGGATTGGTGAACCTCAGGTAAACTAATTTTCCATTTTTCTTACAACCTAATGCCGAAAAATAATTTTGGCACTTTCCAATTTGATTTTGGCATTCCTCCTCTCTCGGCTCTCACATGAATAGTAACATTGAGGAGTGCCAAAATCAAATTGGGGAGTGTCAAAATCACCACCCCTAATGCCTCCCTACTTTGTCTCCTAATCTGTCTGGATAATTTTATTCCAATAAAAATTATAATTTGATAATTTTGTACTATGTATCATTTTTGTATTGATGTGTATATATGTGTATGAAAATTAAAGCAAGGTACGTATGATGTTTCCTATAAGAACTAACTTCGTTGAACAGTTTGACGTAACTTTTAATTAAAATTATAATTTAATTATAATTTTTTATTACACGTCAACAATTTTTTCGTAATACAAAGTAAATTATGGGTACAAAACTATGATTTTATGACATAAAGTTATTATAATTTATTGTGAATATTTATTTCTTCTATAATTTGATGGGATACTTGCAAATTGCTAAAAGCAATGAGTATGTTTAATTTGAGGATTTGAGATCTAAAGTACGAGCACAACTCCAACTTGCCGTACCTCGTGTCCGATATCGACAAAAAAATGGACACATGTAACTACATTAAAGCAGTTGATAAACTTACTCAAGTACCCCTTAACTTTTGAGTTATTTATATCGCATTAATTATTTATGCTTTTTAGGTTTTGAATAACTTATATAGTGAATACGCGCATTATTATAACTAAATTTGATATTTATTCCAATTTTCTATTTAAATTACGTAGAAATTTATATATTTATTGTTTTCTTTCACAAACTAATATTCTTAATTTTTAGTGATATTTTCTCGCACCCATTTTGTGTCCGTACTCGTACCAGTATTCATTTTTGTGCAACCTAGATTGAAAGCAGTGTAGTATAGTAGCTGTCAAATGCGAAAAAGGTCGAATATAATTGCAGTGTGTTTCAAGATATATTGATCATGGTTCAGCCAAAAGCAAAACTCCATATTAAGTACCAAGTAGGATAACTTTATATAGAAAAACAAATACTAACTATATGTACTTAAAGTTGTGATTAAGATTCCTAAAATGATTATCTGTAGTATTTTATTATTATTATTATTATTATTATTATTATTATTATTATTATTATTATTATTGGTACAAATATAGTATCATAATTTTTCCAGCTAGCCTGCTGAGTGCTGACACCCACTACCCAATACCTAAGTTGCCTAGAAACTGGCAATAGTATGAAATCGATGCGGAGATATATAGGGTATTAGTATCAAATCCATACGTGATAAGCATATTTAAAAAAAGAAACAACTTATAGGTACGATAAAGTAAATATTATATAATTTATTACGAAATGAATATATTTAAAATTATTTTATGCTATTTTTGGATACAAGCATTTTATTTGAAATGATGGATTTGTGCCAAATTACATGTTTGACAAGTAAAAAAATTTGAAATTGAATTTGACCCAATTTTCAACCCAAATGCTTAACAAGCAAATTTTGTGTATTTCAAATACTTAACAAAATCATGTTATTTCAAATTATAAAAACAAATCAAAGAAATAATTGTAATTTGAATTCATAAATTTGAAATGAATTCCACATATCCAAACACTACCTTAAATAAATTGGAAAAATTTTGATCAAGTTATTATTCAACTAGCATGAAACTTGTGCTTTGAATAATTATAAACTAAGAAAAAAATATTGTTAGGATGAAAATTCGTATTTTTAGTCAAAACACAGGCAAAAATATAAAAGAGCAAGGTATATATGATACCCATTTCCAACATGAATATGTGATAAAAAAAATGCAGTACTCATGATTTTGATAAAAAAAATGCAGTACTCATGCTACCTAGTCATAAATTATGATTTTGATTCATTAACTGAAATAATATTATATAGATTTTTTTAAGGTGAGGAATGAAACATGATCCAGTGATTAAAGTATCTTTTCCAGGTTTAAAACACCCTCGAATTGTAACACAACCTTTACGTATATTATATACCCTGATGGCTAAGCTAGTAGCCTAGTGGGAATTATTCATAATGGCTAATTATCTTATCAATTAAAAAACAAAAATGGATAAAGTGGAAATTAAAGTTATTGATAAAATGGTAACTAGAGAGATCAAGTGAGATTTGTAGTTTTTGAATACAACCATTTGCTAAAGAAAAATTAAGTACATTTATATATCTTGGAGGATTTATTCAAATTTTAAGGATATTGATTGTAAACAGTATAACAATGAAAGACAGAAAGAGTGTATCTACCTTTAACATTTATTAACACCCTTTCTATTTAGAAAATTGCAAGCTTACACATCAATACAAAAAATTATATACATGACCCTCCCGAGTAAGAGCCGCATCTCAAGTGTCAAAAATGAAAATATTCATCGAAATTAAATTTTAATAATTATGCTGAATAATGCATGATTTTGGCATGTATTCTTACATTATTATCAATTTAAGAACTATATTAAATACTTATTATATGCTAAAAATAGAGGAATGTAATAGACAATAGACTCTACTCATCATAAATGAATAATTAATAATTAATAAAACATTATAAATGAATAATTAATGTGTTGTTGATTTTGTTTTGATAATAGACTCTACTCATCAACGGAAGAGGGCAATACAATTGTTCCCTAAAGCCAAATTTTGCAAACTCATCGTCAACTCAATGCAAGTTTAGAGGAAACGAACAATGTGCCCCACAGGTTCTTCAAGTGCTACCCAACAAGACTTATAGAATTAGACTTGCAAGTACTACAGCTCTTGCTTCCCTCAACTTAGCCATCGGGGTAAGTTTTAATTATTGGACATTACAATTCAATTTTCGACTTTAATTTAATATATATATTTTTTTCTATTGCCCAAATATCTAGTTTTGGCTTGTTACATCTGAAAATTCTTCTATGGTCGTTGAAAAACGACCACTACAGAAGCTAAGTAAATCTATACTATTGATTTTCTCAATTAGATTTGACTTTTATTTTAAATAAAATTATACATTTTTTTTTTTGTAATATTAATTCATTTTATATATTTTTTGGATTTACTTAAATGAATTTTAGATTTTTGATAATTTAAAAATTAAATTCGAAATCTGAAACTAATTTAGATAAGACCATAAATATTAAAAATGAATTAATATTACTAAAAAATAAATTAAATGTTTGTTTTTATTTTAAAAGTCAAATCTAATTACCATGATCGACAATCTAAATTATTTTGACTTCGGTGGTCATTTTTTCGACAACCATAGAAGAAACATCTATTACATCACGTATAATAAAGCATGCCTTTACTAATGCATAATAAAAAAAACAAAAAAAATTATTTATCATTTTTCTTTAACTTTTGATCGAATATAATAGCTAAATAAACTTTGTTTGGAAGGTTATACCATTTGGCACTATAATATGTAATTATATCGTAGTATGAATTACTCCCAATGTCTGTAAAGAAAGATCATTTTGACACTATTCATATAATTATGCGTGATCTTATTTGATTTGCGCTACGTACTTCGCAAACATATAATTTTTATGATTTTTTGTTTTTGTATACAAATAATTAAATTAATATTTAAAAATATGTCTTCGTAGATGTAAAAAAGTAAATGGGACATAATTATTTTTTGGATAACTTACAATACTATATATAGTTGCCAAATAATTTTACATACAGGATAGTATTCATTATACAATTAAGTTATATAAAAAAAACTTTAAAAAAAAAATCAAAATGTTCTATAAAATTTAGAGATAAAGAAGATGTTAAAACTGTTTTGCATTATTATTACTCGTGCTGTTGAAAATTTGACAAAATATAAAGTCAATGTGAATTCAGAATCAATGAGTGCAGATTTTATTTTTCCTACTAATTCATGTATATATGAGTCACGCGTAACTAAAATGTTATGATATTATCTGAATGAATAATGCAGCTTGACATAAAGCGATAAACTCCGTAATAATAACCCTGTTATAGTGGAGTAGTAGTGGTATGTATGTAGTACTTGTCATTTTTCAAGAAATAAAATAAATAAATATTGGAGCAAAATATTAAAAAAAATATATATATATAAGTAAAGTTAAAGATAGCGATTATTTTACCTCAAAATAAAATTAAAAAAAGATAGCTATTATTTACTTTATATAAGATCTCATCTTGTGAATTTCTTTACGCTTGCTCAGGGCCCTCAATATGTATAGACACTAGATTTTTTTTTATGCACACAATGCATGCGATGTTAAAATCCGTTAACAACATAAATTTGGCAATAAAATTAATATGTTCCGTAAAAAACTTTTAAATAAATATCTTTTTTGATTTTAAAAATTTTAATTAATTTTTTTCTCACTCTCTCTTTTTAAGTATATTGCAAATTGAGTAAATAATTTTTTTCTCTAAAATACTTATTATCTATGAATAAATTTTGATTAATTGTACTTTTAATTTTTTAAAATTGTGATTATTTGTTTTAAATAAGGTTATTAATGATTTCAATAATCAAATATCATTATGAAAGATTTTAGTACATAAATGACAAAATTGTCCCTAACTTGACTAACAATTATAAAGGATACGTAAGGGTAGTGTGGTAATTCACTTTGACACCGCTGCAACCTCACCACTTCCCTTATATAGTAGAGATCATTGCAAGTTTTGACATTTTCTGGGTTTTTTTAGGAAAAATTATAAGACTAGTTTTGTATTGAATTTTTTTTTTATTTCAGAATTACATTCATAATTTAAAAATAAATAAAAAATATGTTTTATTATAACAGCCATTTGTCAAAGGAAAAATAGAATAGTTTTTGTTCAACCCCCTATCACCTATTCAATATAAACTTTTTTTTCCAGTTAATACGAATTTAGAAAGTAAAAAAAGAAGCGCAATTTTTTTTGAGAGAAAAAAAAAAGGAAAAATTGCCAAAAATAAGCCAACCTTTGGGCGATCTTCTACAAATAAGCCAACCTTTTGAAAATCCAGAAATAAGCTAACATTGTTATCATTTAAGCCAAAAATAGGTCAAATGATTATTTAACATGTTATTTTCGATTGTTTTTTATCACTATTTTATAATCATTCAACCTATTTTTTGCTTTAAATGATAACAGTAACTTAAAACAACCGATAACTAATAGATTAAATAATCGTTTAACCTATTTTTGGCTTAAATGATAACAAGGTTAGCTTATTTCTGGATTTTCAAAAGGTTGGCTTAAATGTGGAAGATCGGCCAAAGGTTGACTTATTCTTGGCAATTTTTCCAAAAAAAAAAAAAAACCGCACTTTGATTGTTGTAGTATTTAGAAAAATTGATGTTTTCCATTTGAACTAACAATGGATGTATCATGTATGCCTTATTTGATTCATCTTATTTAAACACCTTACCACTAATTTCATATCAAATCGGAGTACACCAGAGAAATTAATTTGTTGTTGTAAAACTTTAAAAATATTTAATTCCGTCACCAAAAATAAAAATACATATTAAAAAATAGTCATTCTAGCTACAAATAAAATTAGATATCAATTGTTTTTTTTTCCTTGTAGATTAGCATATATAAGCTTTCCAATTTTAGTCAAATTAGACAATAAATTTAGATAATATTATATTAGATCAACAAATATCAGGTGGATCAAACAAAGCCTTTTTTGGAAAATGAAAATCAAAATTGGATAAACATAGTAACATATGTGGTTGTGCAGAGTTTAAAACCATATGATCTCAATTCCGTGACAAAAAAATAAAAATATATATTAAAAAATTAGTCATTCTACAAATAAAATTAGATCTCAATTGATAATTTTTTTTCCTTATGGATTAACATATATTAGCATATATTTTTTTAGAAAATTTTTTCATGATCAATTGTCAAAGGGTCTCATTGAAGACTTATTTGGAAGGTACTTGTAAACTGTTTCGTAGAAATTCTTATATACATCCGAATATATGATAAATGTATGATAACTTTTTTTTTTTGCTCATTTTAGGATTAAAAATAATCAATGAAACACTTTTGATGAACATAGCTCTACGTACATCCGGATATATAGTAGCCCATGCATATACCCGCCATTATTGCTGGTATCTGTAATAATTTCATAAGCTCCATTAATGTGGTTTAAGTTAATTATAATTTGTGTGTGGTTTTTTTTTTTTTTTTTTGGAAGAGTAATTTGTGTGTTTATGTGTGTGATGAATTTACAGAATCATAAGATGATAGTGGTGGAAGCAGACGGAAACTACATACAGCCATTCACAGTAAACGACCTAGACATATACTCCGGGGAAAGCTACTCAGTTTTAATCAACACAGACCAAGACCCCCGCAGCAATTACTGGGTATCAGTTGGTGTTAGAGCAAGAAAACCCAAAACACCACCAGCTCTAACAATCCTAAATTACAAAACAATTTCAGCCTCTAAACTCCCCAAATCATCACCCCCCATCACTCCCCTATGGAATGACTATAACCACAGCAAATCATTCACCAAACAAATCTTTTCCCTCATTGGTTCCCCCACCCCGCCACGTCACCACCACCGCCGCCTCACACTCCTCAACACCCAAAACCGGGTAAACGGGTTTATAAAATGGGCCATTAACAATATCTCCTTTGTTTTCCCTCCGACCCCTTATCTCGAGTCGGTTCGGTTCGGTCTCAAGGGGGCCTTTAACCAGACCAGCCCGCCCGACCACTACGACCCGTCCTACAACGTCATGGCCCAATCCGACAACGCGAACGCCACAACCGGGAGCGGGGTCTACCGTCTCGAGTACAACCATACAGTGGATATTATACTACAAAACGCTAATGCATTGGCGGCTAATGTGAGTGAGATTCACCCGTGGCATCTGCACGGGCATGACTTTTGGGTGTTGGGGTACGGTGAAGGGAGGTTTAGTAAAAAGGATGAGGATAAGTTTAACTTGAAGAATCCACCGTTGAGGAACACGGCCGTGATATACCCGTACGGGTGGACGGCGTTGAGGTTTGTAGCGGATAACCCAGGGGCATGGGCTTTTCACTGCCATATTGAGCCCCATTTGCATATGGGTATGGGGGTGGTTTTTGCTTCTGCGGTGGAAATAGTTAAGGGGATTCCTAGGGATGCTCTTACTTGTGGCCTTACCGCTGATATGTTCTTGAAGAAAAAGTATTTACCTTAATTAATAATTACCTTCATTATTGATGATTATTATTATACTTGTATTTTTTTATTTTTTTTATTATTTTTATTTTTTTTTTGTGGTGTGATTTATTGTGGTGTCATGCTTGATGAATTTGAGTCCGGCCTTGTGGATCGGATCAGAGGAATGATTTTTGTTGGACATGCAAATACTTGCATTATTTTCTATCTATTAAGTTATTAATTTTTGATATGATGAATTTAGTTGTTTGATAAATGTTAATTATAAGATTTCGTGTTTTTAACCCACATGCGTTCTGAAAGGTTGAAATTAAAAGATGATGACCAATGTATAAGTCAATGAGCTACTCTACTTAACATTGAATGATTTTAGGATGAAATATATAAGCAATATAATATGATGTTATATGCATGATGCGTAAGGCGATTGCATGCATATTATTGTTTTTTTATTTATTTATTAATCTCACCAAGTACTTGTTCAATTATGTAATGTGATATGTTACATGGAAATGGCTATCTTGCTATAGTATGTTTGTCCGCAACACATAGGCACACCCCACACGTCGTGACCTCGGTTAGTAATTACCGACCGACTAGCGGTCGGAAAATTGGATTTTAGCGTCATTTTTTTCTTTTATTTACCTTGTTCTAATTTTTTTGTTTTTTTTCTTTCACTAAATATCAAAAACGCTTTAAAAAATAAATTAAACTATATATTAATGAAAAACAAATTAAAATTACGAAATTAAATTTTATATTATTTATATAAATAATTCGTAATACACAAGACTAACACATGTTACAATTTGCAAAAAAGTAAGCTATAATAAACCGAAATCTAACAAATAACTACACTCCGCTTGCTTCTTTTGATTATCCTCCAGACGGCGCTGATGGTCCTTCCGATGGCGGTCTCTCTCCTCTAACTCCGCCTTAGCGCGCTCGGACACCTCCAAACGCTCGGAATCCTCCAAACGCTCGGACTCCAAAAGGTTCTGGGTTTATTTTTCCTACAAATGATGGAGTTAGTTCAAACAATTCCAAATAAAAGAGAAATAAAGTTGACATGCAAATTTTGTTGCATTTTTGTGGGGTTTTAGGGTGTTTTCGCGCCTAACTTATACAAACGCTACCTATTACACGGTTTTAAAGCTCGATCATGTCATAGGTTATTCATTTAAGCTTTTTAGATCTTGATTCCACACGTTTAGACACAATAAGGTCAATTTGGGGAAAGAAATGACCATTTTGGGGCGTTGTAGGGTTTTTTTTTTTTGGCATTTTCGCTCCTAACTTATCACATGTTTATTCATTACTAAATTCCAAACAGAAACAAAACCCACACTAAACCATGATCACAATCGATAATAAGAAGGCCAAAACAACAAGATTTGCTAATCTAATTTGTACTAATTTATGCCCGACTTAAATATTAACATTTATGCATGATAAACAACATAAAAACATGAACAAAACGCTTCCATAAATCACATAAATTGCACACCAACAACATAATACACCAAAAAAGGGGCAAGAAACCATGCAAAAAAACCCAAAAAAAGACCCGAACGCATCAAAACTAAATGCTAACCCTAAAATCAATAAACAAGGCCAACACCAAAAATCATCAAAACCCAAAAATTCAAATCAAATTGGCAACGTGCATAATTGATATTTAGGTAGTCTTTTTTATCCTAAAAAGCATATTAAATGAGTAATCTGACATACCAAAATCACATAAATTGCATACCCGTATAACAATCCATACTCATTTAGAAAGGCTTCTGTATGCTTGTAGCCACATCTTTACAAAGAGATCCACCAAGTTCCTTAGGCAAGAATAAAGAATAACTAATATACACTAGTGAAAAAAAGCCTATCTACCACATCATATCTGCTCCGCTACTTTAAAATAATGGAGCAGAAAATAGGAGAAGTATTTTTCATTTTTAATAAACAAGTATATGCTCAGTTGTTTTGGTTACAACGGAGCAGAAAACACTATCTACTCCGTGTCTTAGTATTAGCGGAGCAGATGACGCTTTCATGAGTCACTAAAATGAAAAAATACGGAGTCAAACTATTCGTTTCCTCATCACGCATTTCACGAAATAACTAGCAGCCTGCTCCATCCTCTCCCCTAAAATGAAAAATTAAATTGAAAACCCTAATCAACACCACCTCCATCATCACGAAACCCCCCTAATCACGCTGCTCCTCTGCTTTTTCCCCGCCATCAGTCGTGCATTCCAGTCACCAGCAGCAGTCGTGCATCATCACGAAACCACCATTATCAGCCGTCCTTCCCCCGCCATCAACCACCCGCTGCAACAGGAGAAGCCCAGCGTGTCCTGCTGGTTCGCAGTTCGCACGCACAACCTCTATTTGCCCTGCTTCTACTTTGCTGCACCGGCCACCACTGCATTTTGTAAGTGTTAATTCATCTCTTTATTTTATTTTTTTAATGCTTTTGATTGTGGTCAGATTTATGACATTGGGTGTTTATCATATGGGAATATAGATTGAATATTTATGTTATTTGTAGAGATCACAAGAAGCTGGTAGTTATTAGATTGTTGTTTATTTATCTTTTGTTTGGTTGGAAGAGAACAGTTAGAAAACATTTGCTGGTAGCTATTACTAGTAGGAATTGGAAAATTGATGAAGTGAATATGTGGATTTTATTATGCTTATTGGGTTCAAGTTCTTGAGGTAGAAGAATTTTCATTGCTGAAGATATAGTCATCTATGTGCTTTGTCAATTTTGAAGTTCTTTTGGAATTCATATTCAATGCATCAGTGGGAATTTGGTGCTGCTGTTGATGAGGCTCTAGTTGTTTGTAATGTGCAGAATTGCTTGTTATTAGATTCGTAGGTAACACGAGAGCAATTGGTCATTTGAACTAATATAGGACGAAAGAACAGTTATTTGTTTGTTAAAATTATATTTTTAACACAGTGAATTTAATTAAGCCTTAAGAAATGCTACTTCTGATTTTGTAATTAACAGGTTCATGGATTGTGAATTTTGGCATTTTTGGTGTTTTAGGGTTTGATTTTGGGATGGAACCATCATTTTTTATCTCAAAATGTTTGAGGCTAGGTTGTTATCATAAGCTGGATTGTTTGGTTTGCCAAATTAAAGTTCTTGGTTATTATTAGCATGATTAACTCATAATAAGTTATTTTTGGCATGATATGATTTTAAACATGTTATCATAATTTCTGTCCAGAATGTTATTATTAGCTTTAGCATCATGCCGTGAAGTTTGGGACTACTGTGGTGGTCGTCGTCGGATTTCCGGGACGCCTTAGGGGCTGGACAGCTACCCGGCAGAACAGAGCATGGCCTGCTGTTGTTGTTGTTGCCCGGGTTGCTGCAATGGCACCTGGTAGCTGCTGGCTGGGCGTTGCTGCTGCTGCCTGGCAGTGCAGCCGGGTACCTAGCTGCTGCCTCGGGTTTCTGGCTTGGTGCTCGGTTGCCGGCAGCCGTGGTGGGTCAATTCGATTGCGTGCACACTTGTTATATATAAGCTTTTATGCTTTGGTTACTCCAAGATTAGTATGCTAGGTGTTTGATGCAATTGAGTTATAATTAGCACATGCTAATTTTTAATGAATGGGTGTATAAATGTGGATTTGCGTATGGTAATGAGTAGTTAGAGATTTATTTGGGTACATGTTATCATAATTTTTGGCATTTTTTGCATGATATGAATTTGTTTCATATTATTGCAACTAAGTTCACTAGTTTTCGTAGATAGCATGTTTAAATGTAATTTATAAACATTAATTAAAAGGTTCTATAAAAATTTGAAGATAACATTTTTAAATGTATATATAAACAATAATTAAAAGCTTGTATATTTGAAGATAACATGTTTAAACTGTTTAAATATATTTAAAGCATGCCAAAAAATCTTATTTTTCCTTTATATTTTCGGAGAAGGTAGTTTATGACTAGATATTACTTTATTTAAAGCATAACTCTCACTAAGTAGAGATTTTTAAGACTGTGAAGAATGGCCATAGTTTATGCAATATTGTTTTATGATTAAATGAGCGCGAATGTGTTATAGTATGTTTTTAACTAGTGTTATAACATGTGTTTTTATTATTTTTTAGAGGATGAGAAAAGATCGTTCATGGATGTATGGTAGCATTGAGTCATCTGAATTTGTGGATGGGGTACTCGAATTTTGTGATGTTGCTGTAGAACATCAAGTTCATTATTGCTCCATATGTGCAAGAGTATGTTTTACAATTTTATATGGCCGATGAATTTTTAATGTTTTATTTGATTGTTGTACTTCTATTGATTATTAACTCTAATTTTTGTGATTGTAGCCACCATTGGTTGCTCTTAGTTATATGCCCTTCAACTTACACAATATATCAATTTGATTTTGTACGTCTGCATCCATTTCGCAATTTACTAATCAAATCTTTATTGAATAGGTAAATTTATTTGTAATTTTTTGTTGCCTTCAACATATACATGAGAAGTATGTTTTTTATATACATTATTTGTAATATGAAACTGCCAGTGTGCTGAGAAAATTGCGTGGAAGTAGTGTTTTCTATTTGTCCCACGATAATCCAGAATGAAATCAGTAAAGATAAATTAAATAATTTAGTACTTAAAAATATATAAATTAGTTGAAGTTATGAACTTTCACTAATTTTGAGATATTTTTTAATGTATGTCATCCAACCCAAGTGTGCACAATAAGAAAATTGTGTCGATTGCGGATATTATGTGATGAGATTCATGTATGAAATAGTATCTTGTTGCACTGACGTGAATGACGTGGAAAAGGTATGCATACATCAACTTCTTTTTGTATTTTGAAAAAGTAGTAAACTGCTTTCATGAATATTTTAGAACTTAATACACCTGAAAAACAAGAATTAGGTTGATTGGTGCGAATGTTGGAACAAAAACACCCAAAATAAGCCAAAAATGACCTATTAGACTAGTTTTTGTTCCGAAATGCCCTATTTCTACCCAAAATGATGCAAATAAGTAATAAAATGGTTATATTAATGTTTTAGGACATGAATAGACCTTGAAAACTAGAATTAGCTTGATTGGTGCGAATATGGGACCAAAACCACTTAAAACAAGGCAAAAATGACCTATTAGGCTAGTTTTTGTTCCGAAATGCCCTATTTCTGACTAAAATTATGCAAATAAGTAATAAAATGATTATATTATTGTTTTAGGATATGAACAGACCTTAAAAACAAGAATTAGGTTGATCTGTGCGAATATGGGAACAAAAACACCCAAAACAAGGCAAAAATGATCTATTAGGCTTTATTTGTTCCGAAATGCCCTATTTCTTCCCAAAATGATGCAAATATGTGATAAATTGGTTATATTACTGTTTTAGGACATAAATAGACTTTAGAAACAAGAATTAGGTTCATTGGTGCGAATATGGGAACAAAAACACCCAAAAAAGGCAAAAATGACCTATTTGGCTAGTTTTGATTCCAAAATGCTTTATTTTATCCAAAAATGATGCAAATAAGTCATAAATTGCTTACATTAGTGTTTTAGGACATCAATAGACCTTAAAAACAAGAATTAATATGTGAACAAAAACACTCAAGACAAGCCAAAAATGACATATAAAGCTAGTTTTTGTTTCGAAATGCCTTATTTCTACCCAAAATGATGCAAATAAGTAATAAAATGGTTATATTACTATTTTAGGACATAAATAAACCTTAAAACAAGAATTAGGTTGATTGGTGCGAATGTGGGAACAAAAACACCCAAAACAAGCCAAAAATGACCTATTAGGCTAGTTTTTGTTTCGAAATGCCTTATTTCTACCCAAAATGATGCAAATAAGTAATAAAATGGTTATATTAATGTTTTAGGACATTACTAGACCTTAAAAACAAGAATTAGGTTGATTGGTGCGAATATGGGACCAAAACCACTTAAAACAAGCTAACAATGACCTATTAGGCTAGTTTTTGTTCCGAAATGCCCTATTTCTGACTAAAATTATGCAAATAAGTAATAAAATGATTATATTATTGTTTTAGGACATGAATAGACCTTAAAAACAAGAATTATATTGATTGGTGCGAATATGGGAACAAAAACACCCAAAATAAGGCAAAAATGACCTATTAGGCTGTATTTGTTCCGAAATGCCCTATATCTTCCCAAAATGATGCAAATAAGTGATAAAATGGTTATATTACTGTTTTAGGACATAAATAGACTTTAGAAGCAAGAATTAGGTTCATTAGTGCGAATATGGGAACAAAAACACCCAAAAAAAGGCAAAAATGACCTATTTGGCTAGTTTTGATTCCAAAATGCTTTATTTTATCCAAAAATGTTGCAAATAAGTCATAAATTGCTTACATTAGTGTTTTAGGACATCAATAGACCTTAAAAACAAGAATTAGGTTGATTGTTGCGAATATGTGAACAAAAACACTCAAGACAAGCAAAAAATGAACTATTAAGCTAGTTTTTGTTCCGAAATGCCTTATTTCTAATGATGCAAATAAGTAATAAAATGGTTATATTGCTGTTTTCTGACATGAATAGACCTGAAAAACATGAATTAGGTTGATTGGTGCGAATGTTGGAACAAAAACACCCAAAACAAGCCAAAAATGACCTATTAGGCTAGTTTTTGTTCCAAAATGTCATATTTCTATCCAAAATGATGCAAATAAGTAATAAAATGGTTATATTAATGTTTTAGGACATGAATATACCTTAAAAACAAGAATTAGGTTGATTGGTGCGAATATGGGACCAAAACCACTTAAAACAAGCCAAAAATGACCTATTAGGCTAGTTTTTGTTCCGAAATACCCTATTTCTGACTAAAATTATGCAAATAAGTAATAAAATGATTATATTATTGTTTTAGGATATGAATAGACCTTAAAAACAAGAATTAGGTTGATTGGTGCGAATATGGGAACAAAAACACCCAAAACAAGGCAAAAATGACCTATTAGGCTGTATTTGTTTCGAAATGCCGTATTTCTTCCCAAAATGATGCAAATAAGTGATAAATTGGTTATATTACTGTTTTAGGACATAAATAGACTTTGGAAACAAGAATTAGGTTCATTGGTGCGAATATGGGAACAAAAACACCCAAAACAATGCAAAAATGACCTATTTGGCTAGTTTTGATTCCAAAATGCTTTATTTTATCCAAAAATGATGCAAATAAGTCGTAAATGACCTATGAGGCAAGAATTAGGTTGATTTTTGCGGATATGTGAACAAAAACACTCAAGACAAGCCAAAAATGACCTATTTAGCTAGTTTTGATTCCAAAATGCTCTATAGTTGCCAAAAGTGATGCAAATAAGTCATAAATTGCTTGGATGAATATTTTAGGACATAAATACAAAATAATCTTATTATTTGTGATATTTATTTTGTTTTAGGTTTAGGAGGCTTTTACCACTACCGAAATCAACGCAGTTCGAAACAAATTTGCTTGCTTCTTCACAAATAATCATACTTGAGCGTCGATAATTGTTTCAAGTTCTTCTATTACACATTTACTTTTGTTCGTTATGTAATCGACAATTCTCTAACCAGCACGAACTTATTATTTTGCTACGTACTTTGGGCTTTGTTGCAGGTGCAATTTCTGTTTGCTTCTTGGTTGCTGTCTTGATCGGTTGATCCTCAGCTCGTGCATGGCATGGTTTAATATTTGCCCTAGCTTGCTTTCAATGCCTAGTATTTCTTTGTTAATTTTTTTCTTGTCTTAGCTATCTTCCCAAAGTTATACAAATTGATTATAACTAGAGGTCTTCTACTTGTTCGTTATGTAATCCACTTGTTTCTGGCATTTTGTACGTTGCTTGTAAATATAATTTCTTTTGGTTTTAATACGGAGTATAATTTTAATTTGATGCAATGTTTTGATTTGATATAAAATATATTCATATGGATTGATTGTATGTGGATTCTTTTAAATTTATATTGTAGGATTTGATTAGAAATTGCAAATTAAAAAAAAAAATACATATTATCTGCTCCGCGATTACACAAATAGAGGAGCAGATAATGATTATCTTCTTCGCGATTTCACAAATAGCGGAGCAGATAATCATTATCTGCTCCGCTATTTGTTAAATCGCGAAGCAGATAATAATTATCTGCTCCGCTATGTAGCGGAGCAGATTTAATTTACTATCTGCTCCGTCCAATGCTTCTGCGGGGCTATAGCGAAGCAGATAATAGCTAAAATAGCGGAGCAGATAGGGTTTTTTCCACTAGTGCAGCTCTATATAAGTCCCATATACTAATAGTGAGATACTCCTTTAGGCTATAGCTTATAAAACAACACAACTGATCCAATATACTCCATTGGGGTGCTTAAGTTTAAGATGTCCAGAATTGTGACCATCTTCCATTGGAGGGAGCACAATCTGGCAAATTCCACAAACACCTACTCATCTAACTATGGTCAACCATCAAATAATCAATGTATACCTACTAACACGCCAATGGCAAGATCAATTGACCAGATCAGAGCATTGTACAAATTGACTATGCATATGTAAGAAACCTATTTCAATCATCTAATAATCAATAATGTTAGACATTACTCTCGGAAAAAAAAATATTTCAATCATATCCTTTTTTCTAGAAAAAAACCTATTTCAATCATATATTCAATTTCTGCAAATTCAAACTCAGATCAGTAAATTAACAATTAAATCAATAATGTTGGACATTGATCTTGGGAAGTTTTATGCAGAAACAAAAAGGTTTTCCATCATAATAAACTTTAAAATTCCTCCAACAACATGTTACACCTACAGCAAAATAATTACCCCTACCAATCAAAACTCATAACCCTAAAACAAAAAATTAAATCATTCTAAATGGAACCCAAAAATTAGAAATTAAAATTAAAAACAACAATTCAAAGTAAAACTAAATGCTAACCCTAAAATCAATAAACAAGGCCAACACCAAAAATCATCAAAACCCAAAAATCCAAATCAAATCAACTATTAATAAACCAGAAATTAAAATTATAAACAACAATTAAAAGTAAATGCTAACCCTAATAATGAATTACCTCAACTGCAGGAGGCGGTACAAGTGGTGCAACCCAGCCGCAACGACGCCAGCAGCCCAGCAACAGCGCATCGAACCACCAGCCGCAGCGACGCTAGCAACGCAGCATCGGCGCAGCGAACCACCACCAGCAGCGACGCCAATCTAGTTCTGCGAGGGAGTGCGAGGGAGGAGAAGAGGGCCCCGAACATGGGACGTGGTGGTGCGGTGGGAAACGTGTCGCGATGCAGCCGCCAGCTGGTGCTGACGTCGGACGTGGGACAGTGGGAGTGACTAGTGAGAGAATGAAGCTAGGGTTTTGCGATTTGTGGATCTGATTGAGTGTTTGAGGAATATAGAAGGAAGGAAGAGGGGTGACTCGCCCGAATAAAGATAAACGTGGAAAAAATTTTACCGACCGCTACCGACCACGATGACGGTCGGTAATTTTTTTTCCGACCATAATAACGATCGGTACACATTTTCCGGCTGTTTTCCGTCGGAGACGGTCGGCATTTTCCGACGTTATTAACTTCGGTTGGTAAGATTGGTCGGGCGAGCCAGATTTTCTTGTTGTGAGTTATCCATTTAGTATTAGTTCTAGTCTTATGTTAATATTCATAGCTTCTAATAGTATTTTTAGTAGGTTAATGAGAACCTTTGGAATAATTCTAGTTTTGTTTTAATAAGATTTCTAATAATAATTGATTAAGTGTTAGAGCTCCCGCTTTCGTTTTAAGTTTTGATCATTATAAATTCATTTATTAATGATCCGTGTTGTTATATTCTCCGAAAACAACGTTGCTAAAATACGGGTCGTTACAGATACCCTCACATGGAAACCGTATGCAAAATTCCTAGTAATTATATTTAGTTTAAGGAAGAAGAAATCACGAGATTTTTCAGGTTTCATACACTCAACTTTTAGGAATAAAAGTCCCAAAATTATTATCCCGAGTGAAGTCGCCAAACTGTGGGACCTGCGCCCATGCGCCCTCAATCCATGCTTCATATACGAAGGGTGCGGTATTGGTTTGTTTTGTTTCTTATAGACATTGAATATCTTATGAGCATAGGATGAGTATGCTTGGCATTAGGGGTGAGTGTAGATACTCAAGTTAAGGAAGTCGCCACCGTGCCTTTTGGAATCTCACGGAACCCGTTATTCGTATGGTCTAAAGACCGTAATGGCTCCATTGAATAGGTTGGTCACTAGTTCTTGAATTTGGGGACGAGGGTAGGGACTAAGTAGATCACAAAGTCCTCCCACATCTAGCGGCCTTTACTTGATCTTATTTGTGATTTCAACTTCATTAAATCGAGTAATACCCCCATTTTACAGTTTTGAAGCCATAAAGACACATATGAATTACTAGACAATTTTGAAATTTGTGAAATGCATATATAGTCTAAGATTAGATGACCACTTGGATTAATTCAATTTAAAGGAGCGTATGATCAATTTGTCTCAAGATTAGTCTTTACTTTAAGTGATTACACTTTAATAGGCCTTATTTAACCCTAAAACTAAAAACGTAGATCTAGGTGATTAAAGCATTAAAATCAAATAAAGAAAAGAAAATCTAAGAAAAAGGTTTCTAATTAATTCAAATTCTACATTTTGTCGATCCTTTATTTATTCAATTTTATAAATTCTAGGTGATGAAAGCGATAAATGATTCCACTATTTTGAGATTATTACAAGATATTTCAAAATGAAAGAAATGAAATAAGAACAAGAAACACAAAGATGTTAGTGTTGTTGTGGCCTCATATAATGACCCAGATTTATCGGTATTTCTGTCGTTGATTTTTTTTTTTAAGTGAAAGGTAAATTTCATTAAGGATCAACCAAGACAATACAAATCAGTGAGTACTACTCACAACAAAATAAAAAAAAACAACCAAAAATTAAGAAAAAATTACATTCAATCAATCTCTATTCCTTCTACTAGTTTTCCTAGGAATAAGACCACTAATTCTCATAGCAATCTCTCTTCTTAGCTGCAACATAACCACACAAGGGAGCAAAACCGAGCAATTCCAAACAACATTGTTCCTTTGAGACCATATCTAATAGACCAGACCAGAGCAAACACCTTGCAGAACCTGCTTCCTGAACCTCCCTGCAGTCCTGTTCAACCACACATTCCCTTGCTGCAAACTCAGAAGCTGCAAGTTCAGCCCCAAACCTTGTTTGAGCTCCTGAATGCACCTCTTTCTGTAGTGACAGGAAAAAAACAAGTGCCCAACTGTCTCTGCATCAGTCCTACACATAGGACAAACATCATCAGCAATAATTCTGGCCTGCATCAGCTTCTTCTTGACCCTCAATCTCTCCCACATTGCCAACCACAAAATAAAGCTATGTCTAGGAAAATTCAACCTATTCCACACCCAACCTCTCCAAGCAACACTAGTATGACTAGTAATAAGCCATTGATAGCCACTAGCAACTCTATAGCCATTCACATCTAACCTCCACTGATTCCCCCTATAACCAGCTCTGAACATATCCCTTACCACCCAAATTTGCTTCCAATACCAACTGCAAGAAACAAGACAAACATACTCCTTCCAATCCCTCCCTTTCAGATAAATGTGATTAACCCACTTGAGCCAAAGACTATCTGCTTTACTAGCTATATTCCAAATTAGCTTCCCTAAGGCAACCATATTCCACTTATAACAATCCTTAATACCCAAGCCTCCTTGAGCCTTTGGTCTACTCACCAAATCCCAAGCAATAGGGGAGGCCTAGAATACACAGCATTACCATCCCACAAGAAGTTCCTGCACATAGCTTCCACACTTCTAATCACAGACTTGGGAAGAACAAAAATAGAGGCCCAATACACATGGAGAGACATCAGAACTGCATTCACCAACACACACCTCCCAGCATAACTTAAAGAACAAGCACCCCATGCTCTGATTCTACTAATAATCCTATCAACAAGATAGAAACAATCCTCCTTATTAAGCTTCTTAGAGCTAACATTAACACCCAAGTAACTAAAAGGCAACTGATCCTCTTTAAAACCAACACAATCTAGAATGTCCATCTTCCCCATCTCAGGAATATTACAGCAATAAATGTTAGATTTAGAAGTGTTTGCACAAAGGCCTGACACATGAGCAAAATTATCTAACACAAGCTTTAAAAGTTTAACAGACTTCACTTCCCCCTTACAAAACAAAACTAAATCATCAGCAAACACTAAATGATTTAGTTTTAGCTTCTGACATCTAGCATGAAAGGCGAACAGGGGAGAATTCCCAACAAAGGCCAAAGATCTAGACAAATACTCCATACAAATGACAAACAACAAAGGAGACATAGGATCCCCTTGCCTCAACCCCCTCTTCCCCTCAAAGAAACCACACAACCTCCCATTAACCATAAGAGAATAAGTAGGAGTAGTAACACAAGCCATAACAAGTTTCATGAAATGGTCAGGAAACCTAAGAGCAGACAACATATCCTTCAAAAAACTCCAACTGACAGAATCATAAGCCTTTTTAATATCTACCTTCAAGATGCAACTAGGAGGAGTAGCCTTCCTCCCATACTTCCCAACAAGGTCCTGAATGATGCTGATATTGTAACAACCCTGATTTTATAGGTATTTCTGTTGTGTATTTATGTATGTTTATGTGATTTTATGTATGGTTCAAATTTATTTTTGAACTATTTATTTTATTTTTATGTGAATAATTTCGATTAAATTCGAATTATTTTATTTTAATCAATTATTAATTATTTTATTATTATTTAATTAATTAGAATTTTATTATTTAATTTTCTAATTAGTTATTTAATGTTTTTGGGCTAAATCGAATTAAGCATGATTAATCATGTAATTTTTGTAAATTAGCCCAATTGATCACGAAAGCCCAAATTGGCCCATTTCTCTTGCCTTGGCCGGTTTTCCTTATGTGCATGGCAAGGATTTGCCACTTGCCTCATGTTCACACCTTAACCACTTCTATAAATAGAAGGGTTAGTAAGGCTTGCAGCTCATTTGCCCATTTAAAACACAATTGCCAACTTAAGCACTTGCCATCAAAAGATCAAAACACAAAACTCCCTCCATTGCCATCAATCCACATGCCATTTTGGCTATGAACACCAATCAAATTGTTCATCATCAATTCTAACCTTAAACTTAAATATTCAAACTCTATAGATCTTTAAGTATCAAAACTCAATCTAAACCTCTTAATTTGCATTCAAGATCATTAGTTCGGGTTTGGGTTTGGTCGTGTTCGTGTGGGTTGTTCGAGTGGTGACCGTGTTGGTGCCGTGTGGAAGCCGTGCATGAGTGGTGGTTCGTGTGGTGAACCGTGCAGCAGGGCCGTGTGAAGAGGTGGTTCGTGGTCTAGCCGTGGTGGTGCTCGTGCAAGCCGTGGTGGTGTTCGTGCAAAGCCGTTCCCAAGACCGTGCCGTGTCCGTGTTGGCCGTGTAGTTGGGCCGTGTATTTTCACTTCCGGGCAGCAAGTTTTCGTGTATTAATTTGTGTAATCTTCAATAAGGTAACATACTTTCTCAACTTGATTGGTATACTACGATCCATAGTATAGATTAAATGCATAGATTAGTTTATGTTGAAGTTTTTACATGTTTATGTGTATGAAATGTAAATCTGATTTTTAAGTGGTTTGATGATGATTTTAAGGTTTATTATGATGATTCTATGATTGATTATGTTAGTATTAGTTTAATGTTGATCATGTTCAAGTTTGGTGAATTTTGGATACTAGAAAGTTGATGATTTCATGTGTTGAATTGATTGAGTTGTGCGTGTAGTTTGAGTATGTGTGGATGAGTTCTTGATTCTTGAATGAGTTCTTGGTTGAAGTTCTTGAATCTTGATTTAGTTCTTGATTGAAGATCTTGAATCTTGGATGAGTTCTTGATGAGTTCTTTGAGTTCTTGATGAGTTCTTTAAGGTTCTTTATGAGTTCTTGATTGAGTCTTTAAAGTTAAAGAAAGTTAAAGAAAAGGTTAAAGAAAGTTATAAGATGTTGCAAGATGTTTGGTTTACATGTTATTTCTTGAGTCAAGGCGTAAGATGCAACTTAAGAAGTAACTAAGAATGTAAACTTCGGATTAAAGGATTAAAGATTTAAAGATTAGCTTGATTTCGCTATTAGACGCCTAATTCGTAGAGTAAGATTCTATGTTTTTGGGTTAAGACGTTGCCGCTATCCTATCCGCGGTATTGGGATAGTTGGTGGTCCTACTATGTTGTCTTCGGATGTGGATTTCCAGTAAGATTGGTTTCACAGGATTTGGGACTAAGATTCTCAGTCCTAACATAGTAGAAAGTTTGAATGCGTAAGATCCGTTCGTACGTGCATAGTACGGTCTAGTATGCGAATGATTGCGCCAAAGTAAAGATTGATTAAGTTGTCGAGTCAAGTATGATTATTGCTATTATTCGTATGATTTGATATTGTGATTTGGGTTATTTGATTTATGCTATGTTTATGTGTATTCCCGTTAGGGTGAGACAGTTATGTTACTCGCCACTAACGGTGGACTGTTGTTGTTTTTCAGGTAATTCTGATGATGAGGTCCTTGCTTAGCATTGGGTTGGGCGAGTGCCGTTATTGCCTAGTTTTTATATTGTTATGTTTCGATATTTTCTAGTTATATACTCTAGTAGTAGTACTTATATACTTTACTATAACTCTGACATGTATTTGGAGTTACGTATGTTAGTAGTAGTAGTTTGACTTTTGGGATTAGTTGTGTGCAATCTTGTGGGTAATTGTACTTTTGGTTTAGTAATATAATCATTTTGAGGTTTGTTTTTAATCTTGTTAGTTCTGACTATTCCACTCGTCGGTTTCTTCCGCGCCGGTTTAAGCGAGTCGGGTCGTCACAGTTGGTATCAGAGCCGGGTAGGTTTTAAGTGAAGTTTTAAGATTTGAGTTAAACGCGGGAGTTGAGAGCTTTATCTTTCCCCAGTGATAAACCCAAATTAAGATTAAGAAAAGGGAGAAGAGTTCGGGTAGAAAAACCGGGATAAGATCTTTTCTATTTCTTTTCTCTCTTTATTTTGTGTGCTTGGCTGTGGTGGGGATGTATGACTGACATTGTTATTTTGGTATGTCTTTTTGTTGTGATACGATGCAGCATGTCTACACCTCGCCGGTTGAGTACTGGACGACAGAGGTTGCGGGCACTCGAGGAGGCGAGCCTTACGTTGGCGCACCATAGTCGTCATACGCTGAGTACGCAGTCGACGTTCGACCGTATCGCACGTCATCGACCTCCGACTTACGATGGGGTTGCCGAACCCACTATTCTGGAGAGCTGGATCCGCGAGATGGGGAAGCTCTTCGACGCGACATTTTGCCCCGAGCTCGAGAAGGTGCAGATCGCCGCTTATTATCTACGTGGAGAGGCCGATAACTGGTGGACGTTAGCTAAGGACGTGTGCTTGCCGTTACATTCGATGTCGTGGATCGAGTTCGTCGATAAGATCCAGGAATGTTTCTACCCCAACGAGTTGCGGTGGCAGAAACAGGAGGAGTTTCTTACTCTTACACAGGGTAAGATGACCGTCCAGGCCTATACCGATAAGTTTACGGAGTTATCGAGGTTCGCTACGTCTGTGGTTCCGTCAGAGAAGGATCGGGTCAAGCGCTACATCAAAAAGCTAGATCCGAGGATTCGCGTTCACGTGATCAGTAGTGGAGCGACGACATTTCAGCAGGCTTACAAGGTAGCACTCGAGATTCAGGCATCAACGGCTGAGGAGGATGCGAGCAGGAAGAGAGCTCAGGTTCCGACGACGACAGCTTCTTTTAAGAAGCCCCGATTTAGTGCTCCTAGCAGTACCCCTCCGATCACGAGTTCGCATAAAGGTTCCGATGGCTCGAAGTGCAGAGGATGCGGCCGAGACTTCCATCCAGGGAAGCAGTGTGACGGTTCGCCCATAGCATGTTATATCTGCAGGAAGGAAGGCCATAAGGCGTCAGTATGCCCCGAGAGGAAGCCAGACACTGAGGTTAAGCAGCTTCCGGCACCAACGAAGACTCCGGTGAAGAACCGAGTCTATTGTATGACCGAGGCGGAGGCCGAGGTTCAGCCTGACGTCGTATCAGGTAGATTTCTTGTTTCTGGTGTGTTAGCTTTAGTATTGTTTGATTCTGGTGCTACTGTCTCTTTTGTGGCTAGTAGTTTTGCCTCGAGGTCTAATCCTCGTGGCAGCTTTCCTGTTAGTTCAATTATAACTCTCCCTTCCGGAGAGGATTTTATTTGTCAGCGCGAGTTCCGAGGAGTGCCTATCGTGATAGCTGGGGAGCAAGCGACGGCTGATCTGAAGGAGTTCCCGCTGATGAAGTTCGACGTGATACTTGGTATGGACTGGCTGTCGAGGTATCGAGCGATCATTCGTTGCCGAGATCAGTCAGTGACATTCCGAGGACTCCAGGGCAACCGAGTTACCTACTCTGGGTTCGTCCTTAAGAAAGGAGTTAAGGTAATCTCAGCCTTGAAAATGAGAAAGCATCGCCAGAAGGGCGATATGGTGTACTTATGTCAGGTAAGGGACTTGACTGAGGAGCGTCCGTTGGACGATATACCTGTAGCGAGGGATTTCAGAGACGTATTTCCTGATAAGCTACCGGGGGTTCCACCCGAGCGCGACGTCGAGTTTCATATCGACTTAGCACCCGGGACAACGCCGATTTCAAAGGCCCCTTACCGGATGGCACCATCGGAGTTGCAAGAGTTAAAAACGCAACTCCAGGATTTGATCGATAAGGGCTTCATTAGGCCGAGCGTTTCTCCATGGGGAGCACCTGTGCTCTTCGTGAAGAAGAAAGATGGTAGTATGCGCCTGTGCATAGACTACCGAGAGTTGAATAGGGTAACTATCAAGAATAAGTACCCGTTGCCTAGGATTGAGGACCTGTTCGATCAGTTGCGAGGAGCAGGAGTGTTTTCAAAGATAGATCTTCGATCTGGATATCATCAGATTCCAGTCAAGAAAGAAGACATTCCGAAAACTGCTTTTCGTACTAGATACGACCACTACAAGTTCGAGGTGATGCCCTTTGGCCTCACTAATGCGCCAGCCGTGTTCATGGACCAGATGAACCGGACATTTCACCACTTACTCGATAAGTGTGTCGTAGTATTTATAGACGATATCTTAGTCTATTCGAGAGATGAGTCTGAGCATGCGGAACATCTCCGGATGGTACTTGAGATATTACGTAGTAATAAGTGGTTCACGAAACTCTCCAAGTGTGAGTTCTGGCTTCGCGAAGTAGCATTTTTGGGTCACGTGATTAGTAAGGACGGCACTAAGGTAGACCCGGCTAAGATTAAGGCTGTAGTTGATTGGAGTAGCCCGAGAAATGTGGCGGAAGTTCGTAGTTTTCTGGGATTGGCCGGATACTATCGACGATTCGTCCAGGACTTCTCCAAGATTGCTAGGCCGATGTCTAGTCTCCTACAGAAGGAGGTCCTCTTCGTTTGGACAGAGGCTTGCGAGCAAGCATTCCAGCAATTGAAACAGAGATTAGTCTCTGCTCCTATACTTACCCTTCCGAACGATGAGGAGGACTTCGAGGTCTATAGTGATGCTTCGAAGAGTGGCCTAGGACGTGTGCTCATGCAAGGCGGGAAAGTCATCGCTTACGCATCGAGACAATTGAAGGTGCACGAGCGTAACTATCCTACGCATGACTTGGAGTTAGCAGCTGTAGTGTTCGCGCTCAAAATCTGGAGGCACTACCTCTATGGTGGTTCGTGTAGAGTATTCACGGATCACAAGAGTCTCAAGTACATCTTTACTCAGAAAGACCTCAATATGAGGCAGAGACGATGGCTTGAACTTATTAAGGACTACGACCTGACGCTTAACTATTGCGAGGGCAAGGCGAACTTAGTCGCTGATGCACTAAGTCGTAAGCATCGCTTGAGCTTCAGTAGAAGCGGTAGTTCCGTCAGACTTCGTCTGACATCTATGAGTGCTGAGCCTGATCTGATTCAGGAATTGCGCGAGGGTCAACAGAACGACCCACAATTAGCTAGGATACGAGAGGCTCTACGGCAAGGTAAAGCCGTAGGTTTCGAGATCCCTTCCGATGGTAGTCTGCGATTCCGAGGGAGATAGTGTGTACCGGAATGTTCTGATTTTAGGAACAGAATTATGTCTGAGGCACATAAATCGCCCTACTCTGTTAATCCTGGAGGTAACAAGTTATACCAGGACCTCAAGGGCCAATTCTGGTGGCCTAAGATGAAGAGGGATGTAGCAGAGTTCGTAGCTCGATGTTTAGTCTGTCAAAAGGTTAAGATCGAGCATCAGAGACCAGGAGGTCTGTTGCAGCCACTACCTATTCCGACCTGGAAATTTGAGTCAGTATCTATGGAATTCGTGGTTAGCTTACCCACCTGTAATGGCTTGAATGCTATTTGGGTCATAGTGGATAGGTTGACCAAGGTCGCTAGATTCATTCCGATGAAGATGACCTGGTCTATGGAGCGTCTAGCAGAGGCATATACTCAGGATATCCGACTTCACGGAGTTCCTAGGGAGATCGTTTCTGATCGGGATCCGAGATTTTTATCTCGTTTCTGGAAGTCAGTTCAGGAGGCCTTTGGGACGAAACTGAAGTTGTGCACCGCTTTTCATGCGGCGACCGATGGTCAGACTGAGAGGACCATCCAGACTTTAGAGGATATGCTTCGAGCATGTGCTCTGGAGTACCATCAGTCTTGGGTACGTATGCTCTGTTTGATAGAGTTCTCTTATAACAATAGCTATCACTCCAGCATCGAGATGGCTCCGTATGAGGCCCTGTATGGCAGGAAATGTCGGAGTCCTATATGTTGGAACGATATTAGTGATTCTGTGGCTTTAGGACCTGAGATGGTACGCGATACTATCGAGAAGGTCAAAGTCATCCGGTCTAAGATGCAGGCCGCTCAGAGTCGTCAGAAATCCTACGCCGATAATCGACGTAGACCGCTAGCTTTCGAGGTAGGTAACAAAGTCTTGCTTAAGGTTTCACCTTTCAAAGGAGTGGCACGCTTCGGTCAGAAGGGGAAACTCCGACCAAAATATGTGGGACCTTACGAGATACTGGAACGAGTTGGGGAGGTGCCATACCGATTGGCTTTACCACCTAGTTTATCTAGTGTACATGACGTATTCCATGTTTCCCAGCTAAGGAAATATGTACATGATCCTACCCACATTATCCCAGTGGAGTCGGCAACGCTTGAGCCGAATCTGACTTTTGAGGAGCGACCCGTCCAGATCTTGGATCGGGAGGTGAGGACCCTTCGGCGTAAGCAAGTCCAGCTCGTCAAGGTGTTGCGGAGAAATCAACACCATGAGGAGGCGACTTGGGAGACAGAGGCGTCCATGAGGCAGAAGTACCCGGAATTGTTCGAGGGTGAACGATCTCCTTTGCCTTAAATTTCGGGACGAAATTTCTTTAAGGAGGGGAGGTTGTAACAGCCCTGATTTTATAGGTATTTCTGTTGTGTATTTATGTATGTTCATGTGATTTTATGTATGGTTCAAATTTATTTTTGAACTATTTATTTTATTTTTATGTGAATAATTTCGAATTATTTTATTTTAATCAATTATTAATTATTTTATTATTATTTAATTAATTAGAATTTTATTATTTAATTTTCTAATTAGTTATTTAATATTTTTGGGCTAAATCGAATTAAGCATGATTAATCATGTAATTTTTGTAAATTAGCCCAATTGATCACGAAAGCCCAAATTGGCCCATTTCTCTTGCCTTGGCCGGTTTTCCTTGTGTGCATGGCAAGGATTTGCCACTTGCCTCTTTTTCACACCTTAACCACTTCTATAAATAGAAGGGTTAGTAAGGCTTGGAAGCTCATTTGCCCATTTAAAACACAATTGCCAACTTAAGCACTTGCCATCAAAAGATCAAAACAAAAAACTCCCTCTATTGCCATCAATCCACACGCCATTATGGCTATGAACACCAATCAAATTGTTCATCATCAATTCTAACCTTAAACTTAAAGATTCAAACTCTATAGATCTTTGAGTATCAAAACTCAATCTAAACCTCTTAATTTGCATTCAAGATCATTAGTTCGGGTTTGGGTTTGGTCGTGTTCGTGTGGGTTGTTCGAGTGGTCACCGTGTTGGTGCCGTGTGGAAGCCGTGCATGAGTGGTGGTTCGTGTGGTGAACCGTGCAGCAGGGCCTTGTGAAGAGGTAGTTCGTGGTCTAGCCGTGGTGGTGGTCGTGCAAGCCGTGGTGGTGTTCGTGCAAAGTCGTGCCCAAGACCGTGCCGTGTCCGTGTTGGCCGTGTAGTTGGGCCGTGTATTTTCACTTCCGGGCAGCAAGTTTTCGTGTATTAATTTATGTAATCTTCAATAAGGTAACATACTTTCTCAACTTGATTGGTATACTATGATCCATAGTATAGATTAAATGCATAGATTAGTTTATGTTGAAGTTTTTACAGGTTTATGTGTATGAAATGTAAATCTGATTTTTAAGTGGTTTGATGATGATTTTAAGGTTTATTATGATGATTCTATGATTGATTATGTTAGTATTAGTTTAATGTTGATCATGTTCAAGTTTGGTGAATTTTGGATACTAGAAAGTTGATGATTTCATGTGTTGAATTGATTGAGTTGTGCGTGTAGTTTGAGTATTTGTGGATGAGTTCTTGATTCTTGAATGAGTTCTTGGTTGAACTTCTTGAATCTTGATTAAGTTCTTGATTGAAGATCTTGAATCTTGGATGAGCTCTTGATGAGTTCTTTGAGTTCTTGATGAGTTCTTTAAGGTTCTTTATGAGTTCTTGATTGAGTCTTTAAAGTTAAAGAAAGTTAAAGAAAAGGTTAAAGAAAGTTAAAGAAAAGGTTAAAGAAAGTTATAAGATGTTGCAAGATGTTTGGTTTACATGTTATTTCTTGAGTCAAGGCGTAAGATGCAACTTAAGAAGTAACTAAGAATGTAAACTTCGGATTAAAGGATTAAAGATTTAAAGATTAGCTTGATTTCGCTATTAGACGCCTAATTCGTAGAGTAAGATTCTATGTTTTTGGGTTAAGACGTTGCCGCTATCCTATCCGCGGTATTGGGATAGTTGGTGGTCCTACTATGTTGTCTTCGGATGTGGATTTCCAGTAAGATTGGTTTCACGGGATTTGGTACTAAGATTCTCAGTCCTAACATAGTAGAAAGTTTGAATGCGTAAGATGCGTTCGTACGTGCATAGTACGGTCTGCGAATGATTGCGCCAAAGTAAAGATTGATTAAGTTGTCGAGTCAAGTATGATTATTGCTATTATTCGTATGATTTGATATTGTGATTTGGGTTATTTGATTTATGCTATGTTTATGTGTATTCCCGTTAGGGTGAGACAGTTATGTTACTCGCCACTAACGGTGGACTGTTGTTGTTTTTCAGGTAATTCTGATGATGAGGTCCTTGCTTAGCATTGGGTTGGGCGAGTGCCGTTATTGCCTAGTTTTTATATTGTTATGTTTCGATGTTTTTCTAGTTATATACTCTAGTAGTAGTACTTATATACTTTACTATAACTCTGACATGTATTTGGAGTTACGTATGTTAGTAGTAGTAGTTTGACTTTTGGGATTAGTTGTGTACAATCTTGTGGGTAATTGTACTTTTTGTTTAGTAATATAATCATTTTGAGGTTTGTTTTTAATTTTAAGTATTTTAGTTTGTTAGTTCTGACTATTCCACTCGTCGGTTTCTTCCGCGCCGGTTTAAGCGAGTCGGGTCGTCACAGATATTGTGGATGATTTGCCTCCCCTTTAGGAAACCAGCTTGACTTTCTGAGATGACATGGGGCAGCACAGCCCTCAACCTACTACAAATAAGCTTGGTAATGCATTTATATATAGTATTACAACAAGCAATAGGCCTATATTCTAATACACTACTAGGATGAGTAACTTTAGGAATCAGAGTTAAAATAGTACAATTCAGCTCTTTCAACAACATACCATTACTAAAAAATTGCAAAACAGCATTAGTAACCTGCTCACCAACAATATGCCATGCCTTCTTAAAGAAAGTGCTATTGTACCCATCTGGCCCAGGAGATTTAGATCCAGGAATAGAGAACATTGCTTCTTTAACCTCCTCCCTAGAGAAAGGAGTATTCAACAAGTCAATCTGTTCGTCACCCAAAACATGGCCTTGATTAATAATCTGCTGCTTGATAGTCTTAGAATTATCACAACCAGTTCCAAGCAAGAACTTGTAGTAACCTTCAAAAGCTCCAGTCACCCCTTCAGAACCATGACACCAAACCCCATTATGATCCTGAATGCTCAAAACCTTCTTAGAGAAATTATGGACTCTAATAGAATTATGAGAGAATTTAGTGTTATCATCTCCAACCCTAAGCCAAGTTACTTTAGATTTCTGCTGCAGATAAGACAAATAAGCCCCTTTGCACCTCTCATATTCCTTCTGAACCTCCTCCAAAACCTGTTGAGCCCCCACATCATGATAATTAGCATGAAAAACCTCCTGTGCCCTCATCAACTTAGCATCAGCATCCCTGAACCTGGCCTCAATATTTGAAAAAGCAGCCTTATTAAGCTCCCTCGGCTTGTATTTTAGCTTCCTCAACTTTTGAATAACTTTAAACATTTCAAAACCCATAACTTCCTGATCCCAACCATCTTGCACTAGCTCTTTAAAACTATCATGCATTGTCCACATATCATAGAATTTAAAATTCCTGCTCTGATTCACCTCATTTTTAGCAAAGTAAATCACCCCTGGGGAATGATCAGAAATTTTATCAGGGAGGTAATGGACATAAGCATCCATAAAAGTCTCCATCCATGCCTCATTCACCAAAGCCCTGTCAATTTTTTAAAGGACCAAATCCCCTCCATGCTGCTTATTAGACCAGGTATAGAAACAACCAGCACTAGCCATATCAAGAAGCTGACAATCAGAAACAACCTCCCTAAAAGGAAGCACTTCAGCAGCTCCAACCAAGGAGCCTCTCCTATCATCTAAATTCAAAGGGCAATTAAAATCCCCAGCTACAAGCCAAGGACCCTCCACATGCCTAGCCAACCCAGTCAAGTTACTCCAAAGATGAACTTTACCTTCAGCTTGATTAAAACCATAGACAAAAGTACACCAGAATTTAGCCTTCTAAGCATAATGAGTTACCTCACAACACACAAACTGGCTACCCACATCAATCACATATACATGGAAAAAATTATGCAACCACATGATCATAATTCTACCCCCTTTTACACATTGAAAATTAGTAATCACACACCAACCTTGCATCATACGAAAATAGACATCACAAAACTTCTTATTTTTCAATTTAGTTTCAACTAAACAAACCAGACCAGCCTTCTAGGAGCAAATGAAGTTTTTCACTTCTCTTTGCTTAGAGGCCCTATTTAGGCCTCCCACATTCCACACAATGATATTATCCATCCAATACCAGTGGTATCCCTACCACTGAGGGAGGCCTAACAGCATGATCACCTACCATGAAATTACCATCTAAAAGTTCAAAAGAATTATTAGTAATCACACCTGAGTTCATTCTATTAGTTAAGGAACTCTTGCTAGGAGCCTCAGGAGTCTTGATCCTAAGACCTATCCCCTGTTCAACACTCTGCTCCACCTCCTTCCTTTCATTATCAGGCAACACTGACCGAGAAACCTCAGAAGCATCAGCAGCAGCAACCGGCTGCTTTGGCCTCCACTCCATCCTAACACCCTTCCTACATTTATCAACTTCATGCCCAACCTCACTGCACTTTCCACAAATAGTTGGTCTCCATTCATACACTACTAATTTCTCATGAATTCCCCCCTTCTGAGTCAAGAACTCAATCGAGTCAGGCAATTTCTCCTTGATATCTTCCTCCACCAACAGTCTAGTAAACTCTAACCGCTCCTTCTGCGCCGTGGCAGTGTCCAATTTAAGGACCTCCCCAACTACACCCCAAATCTTCTCCAAGCAATTCCTACCCTAGTACTTGATAGGCAACTTTGGCAATTGAATCCACAATGGAACTTTCAAAACATCTGAAAAATTCATCTCCATACCATCCTGCCATTGTTTCCTCAACACTGGCCTCCTATCAAACAAGACAAACTCCTGCCCAAGAGCCTTCGAACGAGCTTCAACATTAAGAAAACGCACCAGAAAAGTACTATTCCTCAATGGAATCACCTTGTCCACATTCTCAACCCCCCACATCCTATGGCAAAAACCACTAAAAGATTTAATATAAGGATTACCTCCAAAAACGTGCATCACCACCCCTAAACTCCAATAATCCAGCTCATCAACAACATCCGCCAATGAGAGTTGCAGCGCAGGCATTCGCACCTCATCAGTCGCCTGAGCAATAGGCCGGACTTCATCCACACTCACAAGGTCAAGTAATTGTTCAAAATCATCAATGGCGTCATTCTCCTCAGTGAACAAGCTAGGGTTCCTTCCACGAACATCAGACAATTGAAATCGAATCTCTTCTTCAACTTCTCTATAATCCCTTGACTTACTTCCCCCTCCCTTCGAATTCGAGCCCTTCTTCCTGGCCATAGCAGAGGCTCAAAGAGAAATCGCCATTCGAGAGAGTTTTTCTTTTGGTGTAACTTTTCTTTCAAACATTCGAGAAAGCCTGAGTAATACTACTCAATTTTTCTGTCGTTGATTTATTTGTTATTTATGGTATTTTATGTATGGTCCAAAATTTATTTGGACTATTTATTTTTATTTTATGTGAATGATTTCGATTATTTTTATTTTTGGTTGTTTATTATTTATTTTATTATTATTTAATTAATTAGAATTTTATTATTTAATTTTCTAATTAGTTAATTAATTTTGGGCCAAATGCAATTTAAGCATGATTAATCATGCATGAGTACAATTAGCCCAATTGATCACCAAAAGCCCAATTTGAGCCTTGTTATAACCGGCCCCTTGTGTATTAGTGGCCTAATTGCACTTGCTTCATGTTCACACCTTGAACCACTTCTATAAATAGAAGAGTTAGTAAGGCTTATGAACTCATTTTGCCATCATTTGCACCCTTGATCATCATTTGCCACAATTAAAAAGCCAAACACTCTCCCTTGCCTTAGAAATTCCACACGCCATTTTTGGTGTATGAACACCCAACTTTTGTTCATCATCCAATCATTTAACAAAGTTTAAAGATTAATATTATATTGATCTTTAAGTAATTCTAAACACAATAATCTCATTAGTTTCCATTCAAGACTTCTAGTTCGGGATTGGAATTTGGGGTTTGTTCGATTGGGTCGTGATCGTGATAGGCCCGTGTGGTTTGTGGAGGGCCGTGTTGGTTCGTGTGGTGGACCGTTCAGCCGTGCCGTGTTGAAGACGGTAGTCCATGGTGCTACCGTGTTGAAGCCGTGGTGGAGGTTCGTGCATAGCCGTGCTCGAGTTCGTGCAAAGCCGTGTTGTGGCCGTGTGTGCGTGTAAGGGCCATGTACTTTGGGGTTTTCTGGGCAGCAAGTTTGTGTGATTTAATTGCTTGTTCTTCAATAAGGTAACATACTCTCTTACCTTAATATGTGTACTATGATTATAGGATAGATTAAGTGATCATGTTAGGTGAATTTTTGATGATTGGTTATCATTTTATGCGTGATTTTTAAGTATGATTTGGGTATTGATTTTATGATGATTTGCTTAAGTTTTCATGCATGTTTTTGATGGGTTTTTTGAATGGCATGATTTTGAAGTTGAGTTCTTGTTGAGTTCTTGTTGAGTTCTTGATGGGTTCATGATGAGTTCTTGATGAGTTCTTTGAGTTCTTTATGAGTTCTTGGTTGAATCTTGAAATCTTGAAAGTTGGTCTTATGTTCTTTAAAATACAAGTTTATTGATGTTTGTCAAAGTTTTATTTAAATATAGGTAAAGTTTTGTAAAGTTTTCTAAAAGAAGTTTTAAAGAGGTTAAAGAAAGGTTTAAAGAAAGTTAAAGATTGGTTTAAGAAGTAGTATTGATTATGGTTAGACTCAAGAAAAGGCGAAAGAAGCGATCTTGAGAATAACTTCGATGTTGTAAGTAAGATTTAGCTTAAGTTTACTTTTAGATGCCTAACCTAAGAGTAAGATTCTAAGTTTTGGGTTAAGACGTTGCCCCTGTCCTGACCACGGTATCGGGATAGTGTATACTTGTTATGTTGTCTGTTTGATATGAATTTCCGTAAGATGGGGTTCATGGGTTTGGGAGTAAGATTCTTATTCCTGGCATAGTAAGAAAGTTCGTTCGCGTAAGATGCGTTCGTACGTGCATAGTCCGGTCTAAAATGTAAATGGTAGTGACAAAGATAGTTAATGATTTTTAATTTTGAATATTTAAGTTGGTCAGTTTTTCGTTTATTATTAATATGTTGTTTATGTCATATGTTGGTTGGTAGTCTGATATGTTTGTTTGATGTGTTCTATGATTATGTGTATCCATGTTAGGGTGGGACTGTTATGTTACTCACCACTGATAGTGGATTGTTGTTAATTTTTCAGGTAACTCTGATGATGATGATGGTGTTGCTTAGCTTTGGGTTGGGCGAGTGCCGATTTGTTCTTATTTTAGACTATGTTATGTTTTTAGTTTGGACTTATAGTTTCTGTATTTAGTATATTTTGACTCTGACAGTATTTGGTGTTATTTTCTAGTATAGATACATTTGGGTTTAGTATTGTACAACTTTTGGGTATTGTACGTTTTTGGGTTATAGTAATAATCATTTCGAGGTTTTGTTTTTAATTTTTAGTAAGTTTGTTGTTAGATCGACAATTTGACTCGTCGGTTTCTTCCGCGCCGGTTTAAGCGAGTCGGGTCGTCGCACCTCATGCTTGAAACCTTTCATGCAATGTCAGCACGATCTTCTTGAATGTGGATCGAATGTGTTTATTTGTGTTTTGTGGATTGATTTTGACAGAGTTTTGTTATGAATGGAAGAAATTGAGAGAAATTAGAGAATGTAGAGAGCAAGGGACAAGTGAGAGAGGGTGGGAATCAGAATTGGTGCCCTTTGCTCGAATGAACTCAACTTGTTTATGGTGCTTGGGAGTCAGCAAGTGGGCGTGGTGTCGAATGACCGTGCCCAAGGACGCACAATTGTGCATGTGGACGCACAAGGAGAGCACAATCGTGCGGGTGGATGCACAAGGAGAAAACAATCGTGCGTCTGGGATAAAACAAAGAATGCTTGTTGTGCGTTGGGGCGCACAAGGGAAGGATACTAGTGTGATAGGCACCCATGGGAAGGCTTGTGTGTGAGTGTGGGCACCCAAGGTCGTGCATGGGGGCACCCAAGGCATGCGTGGAAACGCCCATTTGGATGGTTTTCGAATGTAGTTGTTTTCGTGCGCTTTGTGGCTTTCGAGAGATATCATCGGAATTTTCGTGTCATCATACCTGAGGTCGTCATTTTTCATTGCGAACAAATAAAACATATAGTGACCATTTAGGGCTTGTTTACTTCAGCTTAAATTCAGTTTAGTTCTGTTCTATTAAGTTCATTTCAGTTTAGTTTAGCTCTCAATTACATCTCTTATAAAATATTACTTTCAGCTGTATTCAGTGCAATTCAGTTAAGTTCAGTTCAGTTCAGTTCAGTTCAGCTGTATTCAACTAAAGTAAACGAGCCCTTATTTTTTAGTACTTATCGTTGAAGATCGGACTAGTAGCGATGTGGTATACTTTAATCATTGGCCTATGTTGGGGACAAATATAGGTTATCTATACTAAAAACCGAAAGAACGAAATAATTTTTTTTGTTGAGAAAGTACCCCTTGAGGTGAATAATTACTACCCCACAATTACACATATATTATAAAATATTGTATTCACCACTCTTACCTTTGCATATAAATAGACACCTCATGTAAAGGCTTAAGATGCACCTCTTCTACTACAATATTAATATACATCTCTTCTACTTCCTCTCCATTCATCTTCTTACTACTAATCGACTACTACTACTACTCTTAACACGTTATCAGCACAAATTCCCTAAAAGGTAATGATCTAAAATTTACTCAATATTTCTAACTTGATTACACTTTCAAGGGATCATTTTGAGAAGTATGCTCTATAGTTGTCGATAATTCGGATTTTTTGTATCAGAAACTCAAAATGATACTTTTACTAAAACTTAATGCCAAATATGCTAAAAATTTGTCATTATATAATTCTAAGAATTTTACTCACCTTAATGATAGCAAAATTATATACATATACTAGCTTTCTTGAACTAATCAGGTACCATAATACTATGTTAAACTTTAAAAAAATGATTATCATATTTAAATTATCAAATACCATACATAACTTGAATTTGGACAATTATTTTGGTGATTTATGGAAAAAAATTCATGCATAGTAGTCATGCATATGGTACAGTACAAGGGAGTAAACTCTTCACTTATTACTTTGTTGTATTTATTTACTCATGTATTATTTACATTAAATATTGTATTATTGTACTATGCATCACTATTTAGAATTTTATCTTATTATTCTACCTATTGCATTTTACAAGTTACGTAAAATCTTCCTACAATTGTCATATGACATTTGACTTACTTCTTACACCACCATACTTGCATGTCTTCATATTATTTTATTTACATTGTCCATACTTTTGATTAATATAGTACCTATAGTCCTATCACATAATATTTTCTTTTATAATATGGTAATATAATTGTATTTTGCTCATTTACCTTTTTGTTTTCTTTCATACAAAAAAATAATGTATCTTTTATGATACATCAAATTTTTGTTTTAAAACCATTGACTTCTTATACTGATCAAAACTTCTCAGACCACTACGGCTTACATCCCAGTGTAATATATTTAGATCCTCTAAAATATAAAAGTATTCAATTTTTTTCCCTATTATTTTGATACACTAATTTACCATGATACAGTGTCTTAAAAAGATTTTTTTTACAAATAAAAATAAATTTTAAAAAAAAAACACATTTTTTTGTGGGATTACTCCTATCTATTTCTACCATACCATTCTTATTCTATCATAACTTTTACCTTATACCATTCATTTTTTTTCTCCTCTCTTCTTAATCCATCAAATTATCAACCATCATGGCCTCCACCGACAACCACCAATCATCATCCATTAAAGAATATTTAAGAGCATTAGAAGTTTATTTACTTCTAATTGCGGCATTATTTGTACTTTTTGTAGCTATTTTTTTTTTTAATTATTAACAAGTAAGTTTTTTTATTGTATTTTGTTGTATGTTTAGTGTATTTTGTTGTATGTTTAAATTCATTATCTTAGTTATATTATTTTGTTGTTGTTATCTACCTACCATCATATTCTTGTCTTATGTCATTTTATGCTTAGTAAAACTATTTAGGAAAAATTCATATAAATAATCCCAACTATTGGAGGTCTTTCAATATTAATCCCAACTATTGGTTATTACAGTATAATCCAAACTTTGGGAGTTGTTTTATGATATTAGTCTATTGGCTTAATTAACCTATTGTTATCGGTCACCAATTCAAAATTTATTCGTTATCTTTCCTCTTTTTCTATTTATTGTACTTGTCTATATCTTCCTCCCTTTCTACGAATGAAATTGGAGCCGGTCAAAACTTAATTAGTATGGACTAATATCATAAAACTACCCCCATAGTTTGTATTATAGTGTAATAACCTATAGCTGGGATTAATATTGGAAGACCTCCGATAGTTGGGATTATTCAGATGAATTTTTCTAATTATTTATTTAATTTGGTTTAATAATGATGTTTTCCCCACAATCCGTCCTAATAAACTAAGGGGAGAGATGAAAATAATGTAGTTTATTATGTATAGTTTATATAATCACAAAAACCATTTTTTTAATAATACTAACAAATATTAAAGTTTGATTATAGCTAATATGGGAGATCTAATAAAAAAGACAATTCAACATTCTTGACCTGTCTAGTAAAAAATTTATAGAGTACAAAGTAGATGCACAAATAAACCTAAAAGCCCAAGGATTAGAGCATGATATAAAAGACCCTGAGAAAAATGCAGATTGAACCATTATTGTCAAAACCATCAGTGAACAACACAAGGCAAAAGCCTTGGTGTTACTTAGACATCACTTTCATGAGAGCTTAAAAAGCGAGTACTTACTGGTAAATTATCCCAAAGAACTATGGGACATATTAAATGAGAGGTATGGACACCACAAAAGGGTGCTCCTCCCTAAAGTTAAGTTTGAATTGACCGATCTTAGGTTCCAAGATCTCAAGTCTATCAGTGATTACAAATCTAACTTACACGGAATAGTATCTATACTAAGATCGATAATATGATCAAAGAATCACTGAGGAACAAATGATAGGGAAAACCCTTACCACGTTCCATGCAAGTAATATATTGTTACAATATCAATATCGTGAAAGAGTGTTTCAGAAACTTTTAGACCTGATGCCTGTGTTATTGGTTGGAGAGCAGAATAATGATCTTTTGCTAAAAAAATCATAACCTTAGACCAACTGGGTCTATGGCATTTAATGAGGTAAATGCAACTGCAAAATTCAACCTGCCTGAGGCAAATGCAATAAACAGGGATGGGAAAGAAAATAATAATGGTTGCGGACAAGGCCGCGAAAACTTTCGCGGAAATTTTCATGGACAAGATCGTGGACATGGTAGAAATAATTTTCCCCCTAAGATACAATAACTTCAAACATAATGAAAAGAAGAAAGAGCACAATTATCCAAATTCCACAAAAGGAAAGGATAAGTGCGTGCTATAGGTGTGACGACCCGACTCACTTAAACCGGCGCGGAAGAAACCGACGAGTCAAGTTGTCAGTCCTAACATACTAACATACTTAAAAATTAAAAACAAAACCTCAAAATATTATTTACTAAATCCAAAAGTACAACACCCACAAGATTGTACGATACTAAACCCAAATATCATTATTACTAAAACACTATTAACTCCAAAACAATGTCGGAGTTAGAAAATACGAAATACAACTACTAATGTCCATACTAGAAATCGTAATACAACTAAAACAAAATACAAGTAACTTCGGCACTCGCCCAACCCAAAGGTAAGCAAGAACCTCATCATCAGAATTACCTGAAAATAACAACAGTCCACCGTCAGTGGCGAGTAACATAACTGCCCCACCCTAACGGGGATACACATGTTCATAGCATAAATCAAACAACCAAATCAAACTTTCGACATACCATCATGCGAAACGACATATCATACCAACAATAATCATAATATACACGATAATGACATTATACCAATGGACAACAATATTAACTCGACTAACTTCAACTACTATCTTAACATTACTTAATCTTTGGCGCAATCATTCACATATTAGACCGGACTACGCTCGTACGAACGCCTCTTACGCGAACGAACTTTTCTACTATTCCAGGATTGAGAATCTTACTCCCAACCCCATGAAACCCATCTTACGGGAAATCCATGTCAAAGACGACATAATGGTAATCACTATCCCAATACCGCGGTTAGGATAGGGGCAACGTCTTAACCTAAGCCTTAGAATCTTACTCTAAGGTTAGGCGTCTAATAGCAAAATCAAGCTAATCTTTAATCTTAATTTACATTCTTAGTTAATCTTAAGTTGCATCTTACGCCTTGACTTAAGACTAACATGTAAATCATCATTCTTGGAACCTCATAAATCATTCTTTATCACTTCCTTTAACTTTCTTTGAACCTCTTTCAACTTTCTTTAAACTTAACTTAAATTCTTTAATCAAAACTCGACCAAGAATTCATAAAAAACTCATCATGACTTATAAAGAACTCATCAAGATTCATAAAGAACTCAACAAGATTCATAAAGAACTCATCAAGATTCATCAAGAATCACGCATACCATCAATGTTAAACAATGATTCATCAACTTATGATCATCAAAACTTCATGGAATTGAACATAAACATAATCAAACATGAAATTAATCATAATCAATCATAAAATACATAGAATCAATGAAAAACCTTCATGAAACAAACACCCAAAACAACCCCATAATTCACGCATGAAATGGGTACAAAAACATGAATTTCGGTCTAATCTAGTCATCTAATCTACCCTATGAATCATAGTATACCAACTAGGATTAGGATAGTATGTTACCTTAATTAATAGTAATGCAAAAACGATAACAAAAAGTTGCTGCCCGGAAACCCAAATTACACGTCCAAGCAACACGGTGCACCCCCGGTTTTGCACGAACACGGCACGGCTTCACCACTTGCACGGCCTTCACCACGAACCACCGTGCACACTTGATCACCACGCAGCACCACACGGCCACCCACACGACACCATGCACGAATCAACCCACACGAACCAAAGCCCAAATCCAACCCCAACTAGTGATCTTGAATGAAATAATTGGGGTCTAGATTGTGTTTTGATACTTAAAGATCAATAGAGGTTGAATCTTTAAGTTTGGGTTTTGAAAAGATGATGAACAATTGATGGTGATAATGTGCCAAAAATGGCATGTGAAATTGATGGGCAAGGAGAGAGTTTGGCTTTTTCAATTGATGAGCAAGAATTTAAATGGCAAATGAATCATAAGCCTTGCCATCACCTTCTATTTATAGAGGTGATTAAGGTGTGAACATGAAGCAAGTGGCACATTTAGGCCACTAATCATAGGGGGCCGGTTTTCATAAGGCTCAAATGGGCTTTGTGATCAAATTAGGCCATTTGCACAAATACATGATTAATCATGATTAAATCCGCACTTGGCCCAAAACTAAATTAATTAATTAGAAAATTAAATAATAAAATTCCAATTAATTAAATAATAATAAAATAAATAATAAACAATAAATCATCAAAAAAAGCAAATCAAATCGAGCAAATAATCAATAATAAATAGTCCAAATAAATTCGGACTACACATAAAATCACATAAATAAAAAAATAAATCGACGACAGAAATACCGATAAATTTGGGTCGTTACAATAGGTGTTGTAATAACCCGAAATTTAGGGCCAGAAAATTTCACGGTTATTAATTTTATTTTAATATTTTAAGTCCAAAAGGCCCGAATATTTGGACTGTTTTATTTTATTTCATTATCTTATCTCGGAATTGGGACGATGACCCAATTCCTTTGAACCTCTTGGCCGGCCCCTATGTATGGGCTAGGATTAATTTCTTCCCTAATTTATTATTGATTAAGTAAATTATATTTATTTAATTAATAATATATATTAATTATTTTTCCATTAGAATTTTAAACCTAGTCTAACCCCTAAACTAAGTCTTCCTAGTTTTTCTCTCCTACCCCTACTTCCTCTCCTTCACACGGCTCTCCTCCCCTCTTGTATGTTGTTTTGTTTTGTTTTTTTTTTTTTAATTTATTATTTAATTAGGAATATTACATGTTACAACTTTTGCCTAATCTCAAAATTACTCAAAGAAAAACCCTAAATTTTCCTAAGCCTAGCTGTGTACTTCAAGTCCAAAAGAGGGTGATTTTTCTTGTTTTCTTGCTAATCTAAGGTAACTAGTTTATCCCTCTTGAATTTGGGTTAGTTAATTATATAGTTAAATAGAATTAAATCATGAAAATTGATAGGTTTTAGTATCATGATCACCCATATATATTTCGAGTATATGATATGATTAATATGTTATCTTTCTTGATATTTTTATGTAATTTTCTATGAATCTTTATTTGTTTAATTAATTGTATACATGAATTAATTTATTTAATTAAATATGACGTATAATTGTATGATAATTTTTAATTCTTGATCTTGAAATTTTTGAGAATGTCGAGTGTTATAGTGTGATTTTATGATAATTTAATGTTATTTTCTTGAATTATAATGATGATCTTGATTAATTAATTGAGTAATTTAAGTCTTAAAATAAAATTATTATTTTGTTCATGCTATATAAAAAAAGTCGAGTGCTTATATTGATGAAGAATAAAGATTCTGATTTTTCTTGAGTAATCTTGATTAATCTTGAATTAGTAATAATAATCTTTAATTTAATCTTTAGTTAATCTTTAAATTTATCATGTTAATATTAATTCTTGAAAATTGTTCTTGACATGTTTATTATGCCAAAGCCGTGTGGTCTATGTATGTTAAAAGATTGATTTTGACCTTGATTCTTGTCTAGTCTTGATAATTTTATGTTCAAGTATGATTTTAATTATTATTTATTTGTTATTTAATTAATTATTGTTAATTGTATTTATTTAATTTAAAGTGTAAATGTTGGTAATTTTACTCCAAAATGTCGAGTAGTCTAGGATATGAAAAATGGGATTTTGATCATGTTTTAGGCAATATTTGTTGTTTTTTGTTGTTTTAAATGATCCATTAAATTGATTATATGATGATTTTATGAATTTATTTAATTATTATTCAAAACCCAAAAATGTCGAGTGGTTCCATATTATTTTTGGTCAATTTTAGTTTAATTTTTGACTTATAGTATTACTAAAAGGTAATTTTAGGAATTAATATAATTTAAAGGAATTAAAAGGAATTAATAGGGTTAAGTTGCAATATGAAGGAAAGTAACAATATGAATAAGAAGAAAAGGGATAAGATATGATATGAATTGGTGGTCTCAAGATGGCCTTTAGAAAATGATGTGAACTAGTGGTCTCAAGATGGCCTTTAGAAAATGATGTGAACTAGTGGTCTCAAGATGGCCTTTAGATATTGCTTGTTAATTAGTGGTCTCAAGATGGCCTTTAGAAAAGACAAGATACGTAAGGACGCCCATTTGATGATACACGAGTCATCAGGTCGGGTTAAGTCGAAGCCACTGCCCTACTGCGGTCTCTGGGCAGTTCTGGATCTTAAGATATGTAGTTGTCTAAGTAGTAGTACACGAGCTGCTATTTAGGGGTTATGGTCATAGCTTAGGCTTAGTTCTTGCAAAGGAGGGCTACGGGTTGAATACACGAGTTCACCCCGACATGTTTTAGGAAAGTTGTGGTGCACACGGGATCCACAACGAGCGTTATGACCGGTCCGATAAGAAGGTTAAAAGAGGGTTTAAGGGTAAAATATGATAAATAAGTAGTTCACGGGAAGGGTTATGTGTATATGTGTATTTTCGTGTATATATGTATTAATTTGGTAATATTAAGTCTTCCGTTGCATACGTCTGGTAAGTCTGTATCTTATTAGTGTATTTCTGAGTATATGTATGTTGTACGTATTTTTATTGGTATGTTGTACGTATTTGTATTTGCATGTTGTACGTATTTGTATTCGTACGTTGTACGTATTGATATATGTATTATATACGTATTTTGTATGTATTTCTAACCGTATTCTGCAGGTATTTTATACGTATTGTACTCGTATTTTATACGTATATTGTATGTATATCTAACCGTATTTTTCAGGTATTCTATACATATTTTATACGTATTTTATACGTATTTGTATACGTATTTCCTACGTATTTTTATATGTATTTTTTCACGTATTTTTATACGCATTTTTGTACGTATTTCGTATGTATTTCTGTACGTATTTCCATGTATTTTTGCATGATTTTCTTGGTTGATTCTATGCTATTATATGGTTAGCGGTCCCTCATTTAAGCGGGACAGCCTAGTTACTCGCCACTGACGGTGGACCCCCCCCCATTTCAGGTGATGATGCTGAGGCTTAGAATGGGCATTTGTTGGCTCGGGCTATGTGCTTTAGAGTTGTTTAGAGCAACCGAAGTTTATTTTGAGTATTTTCTCTTGATTATTAGTTAGTCGTTCCTAGCCTGTTGGGAAAGACTTCACTTAATTATGTATTTTTAAGTATTTAATTATACACTTTTGGGATTATTATTTCAATATTTAGTTAATAAAAGGAATTTTAGATTTTAATTATAATATTAATGTTAGATTTTATGTTGGTAATGATCCATTTGTCGATTTCCTTCGTAAATCGACAGTCCATAAAAGTCGGGTCGTTACAGGTTTCGCATGACAGGGCATTGAGATCGTATATACCGTACTGCAAGGCATTTGGTAGACTTATATCAAGCTTCAATAAAGGCTAAAAATATTGAAGCCAATTTTAATGAAATTAGTGGACCCATACCAAGCCATGATGCGTCTGACCTCATCATCGGTGACTTTGAAAATGGGAATGAATTTGTTTTCGAGAAAAGTAGCAACATGTAAAATTCCTCTATCTCTATTTGTAACTATGAATGTGTGTCTTTTTAATTTAATTTTCATTCTTTTTTGAAGTACTTATCTTAGTATTTTTATGTAACTCTAATTACCATCTATAAAATATGCGAGCTTTATTTTTTTTAAATTGATTCTAACTTTATTTATTATGAAGATATGAGTTTGTCTGCTGATGAATCTACATGTCAATGCACTCTAGACAGTGGAGCAACACATACCATTTTGAAAAATAAAGGGTATTTTTCTGAATTAAAGATATCTCAAGCCAATATTAACACTATCTCTAGGACAGCAAGACTGATAGAAGGTTATGGTAAAGCTTACATGACACTTCCTAATATGTTAAATTTGACAATTAATGATAGCACACTTTATTCAAGCAAGTCTCGAAGAAACCTAATAAGCTTCAAAGATGTGTGTAAAAATGGCTACGATTTAGAAACAATGATTGAAAATCAAAAGGAGTACTTATGCTTAACTACAGAAAAATGTGGCAAAAGAAGTGTTTTTGAAAAATTGCCAACATATTTATCAGGACTATATATTATTGATGTACACCAAATTGAAATAAATATGATATCTAACCAGAAGTTAGATAATAGAAAATTGCTCACATTATGACATGACCGTTTGGGTCCCCTTGGCACGGGAACGATTCACAAAATTATTGAGAGTTCAAATGGACATTCAATTAATAATATCTGAGTCTCCAACTCATATAAATTAGCATGCACGGCATGCTCGCTTAGCAAATAAATAATAAGACCATCATTGAATAAAATTACCATTGAGTCTCCTTCATTTTTACAGAGGATTCAATGGGACATTTGCATACCAATTAATCCTCCAAGTGGGTCATTTTGATATTTTATGGTGTTGATTGATGCATCAACACGATGGTCACATGTAACCCTTTTGACTAGTAGAAATGTTGCATTTGCAAAACTATTAGCTCGAATCATCCGGTTGAGAACCCAGTTCCCAAATTACTCAATCAATAAGATAAGACTTGATAATGCTGGAGAATTTACATCCCAAATATTTAATGACAATTGCATGTCAGTTAGGATTGAAGTTGAACATCCAGTTGCTCATGTTCACACACAAAACGATCTTGCAGAATCTCTAATCAAGAGACTACAACTGATTGCAAGACCAACATTAATGAGGTCAAAATTACCTTCCTCATGTTGGGGTCAAGCTATACTTCATGCAGCAACATTGATAAGAATAAGACCAACTGCACATCATAAATATTCTCCACTCCAATTGGTCTCCGAAAGAGAACCAAATATCAAGCATTTAAAAGCATTTGGGTGTGCTGTGTATGTTCCTATAGCTCCACCTCAACGGACAAAAATGGGTCCACAAAGAAGGCTGGGAATTTATGTGGGTTATGACTCCCCATCTATAATTAATTACATCGAACCAATGACTTGTGATATGTTTGAGGCCAGATTTGTTGATTGTCATTTTGATGAGGCAGCATTCCCAGCCTTAGGGGGAGATAAGGTGGACCCAAATAGGAAAAAGATAGAAATCACATGGAATGCAACATAATTTCAATTCTTAGACCCACGAGCAAACTCTTGCTTGCGAACAAGAAGTAAAGAGAATTGTCTATTTACAAGGTATTGCAAATCAATTGCTTGATGCGTTTATAGATACTAAGAAAGTGACAAAGTCACATATAACAGCTGAAAATGCTCTTGTACGCATTGATATACCTAGTAATGAGAAGGCTAATGAGAATTAGTCCATTGCACGTAGAAAGTGTGGAAGGCCATTTGGGTTAAAAGATTCCATACAGCGAAAGTTGAAAAGGCAAGATGATCCAACTAGTGGGAAAAATACCATTAGTCCACCTGAAAATCTAGAAATTGATCATGGAGACAATAATATCCCAAAAGATAAAGAAAACATTGACAACAATGAGACATCAATAAATTATATTTCTCCATGGAAACAATGGAATAGGAAAAAAGTTGTTATAGATGAAAACTTTGCTTATTCCATAGCAAGTGATATAGTATATGATGAAAATGATGTTGAACCAAGATAGTGGATAAATGTCGCCAAAGAAAAGACTATCCAAAGTGGAAGGATGCAATCCATACAGAGTTGAAGTCACTTAAAAAAATAGAGGTATTTGGAAATATAACTCATACCCCTAAAGGTGTAAAACATGTCGGATATAAATGGATATTTGTGAGAAAAAGGAATGAGAAAAATGAGATTGTCAAATATAAGGCCAGGCTCGTGGCGCAAGGGTTTTCACAAATGCCAGGGATTGATTATGATGAAACATATTATCCGGTAGTTGATGCAACTACACTAAGGTTTTTGGTAAGCTTGGCAATTATAAAAGGGCTACAGATGCATTTAATGGATGTTGTAACTGCATACTTGTATGGGTCACTTGATACAGATATTTATATGAAAGTTCTTGATGGATAAAAGCTACCATAAAATCACAAACCGAGAGAAATGTTGTCAATAAAATTGAGAAAATAACTTTATGTCTTAAAACAATCTGGTGAATATGGTATAATCGGTGAAGTGATTATCTCCTAAAAGAAGGATTTAAGAACAACCAAATCACTTCTTGTGTATTCATCAAACATTCCCAATCGGGGTTTGCAATCACTGCGGTTTATGTTGATGATCTTAATATCATTGGGACGCCAATAGAACTTGAATCAAATGCAAAATATTTGATGAAAGATTTGGGGAAAACAAAAATTTGCCTTGGTCTCAACATTGAACATTTGAATAATGAAATCTTTGTCTATCAAACAAATTATACAAGGAAGGTCTTAAAGCCATTCTACATGCACAAAACACATCCATTAAGCTCCCCAATGATAGTACGATCATTAACTGTGAATGATGATCCATTTCGACCTCAAGAAGAAAATGAGAAAACCTTTGGTCCTGAGGTCATGTACTTAAGTGCAATTGGTGCACTGATGTATCTGGCAAATAATACACGACCTGATATAGCATTCTCTGTAAACTTACTAGCCATGTACAACAATTCACCCACAAAGAGGCATTGGAATGGAATAAAGCACTTGTTTCGTTATCTCAAAGACACACAAGATCTAGGGTTGTTCTACCAAGCAAAGTAGCATGCCACCCTTATTGGGTACGCAGATGTTGGATACCTATCAGACCCTCACAAGGCTAAATAATAAAGTAGATATGTGTTCACCCATGGAGGAACTCCAATATCATGGAAATCAACTAAGCAAACTCTAACAGCCATGTCATCAAATCATGCTGAATTGATAGCCTTGTATAAGACATGACGTGAGTGTGTATGGCTTAGGACGATGATCAGTCACATTCAAGGAGCATGTGAGATGAAAACAATTACAGAAAGTCCAACCTTGATCTACGAGGATAATATAGCTTGTATTACTTAAGTAAGTGAAGGATATATCAAGGGAGATAGAACAAAGCACATATCACCTAAGCTCTTCTTCACTCATGACCTACAAAAGGAAGGAAAGATTGATATCCAGCAAATTCAATCATGAGATAACCTGGCCGACTTGTTCACCAAATCACTCCCGTCGAAGAAATTTAAGGCATTAGTGCACAAGATCGATATGCGTCACCTTCAAGATTTGTGTTGAACTCAGAGTGAGTATCATACTTACTACACTCTTTTTCCCTTCGACCAGGTTTTTATCCCTTTGGGTTTTTCCTGGAAATGTTTTAACGAGGTCGTATAAAGTTGTACTTTTCTTCTTAGTTATGGCTTCAAATACGTTGTAATTATTCAAGGAGGAGTGTTAAGAAATTACCACTTGAGGTGAATAATTACTACCCCACAAGTATACAGATATTGTAAAATATTGTATTTATCACTCTTACCTTTGCCTATAAATAGGCACTTTATGTAAAGGCTTAAGATGTATCTCTTCTATTACAATTACAATATTAATATATATCTCTTCCACTTCCTCTCCATTCATCTAATATTGCACGATTGATATATATATATATATATATATATATATATATATCATATAATAATCACTCATTATCTACAATAAATACGTGCATTTTCATAATAAATTTACTATGCTACTAAAATAAAATTTACAAAATAAAATTAAACAAATATGATAACCATATATCACCCTCGACTAATTGGACTTGCTTAACCATATATAAAAAATTAACTTCGTTAACAATATTGTAATAAAAAAACAAGACAAAATGACATTTTTTATATACTAATCAATATAGATTAAATATATTTCAATATACTTTTGATTTTTTAAGATATATACCCTCTCCATTAGCTCTAGTTCGCTCTAGTTAGTTATAAATAAATAGATATTATTTGCATTTTTAACTGGTCCTTTTATACAAGTATTGTTCATATTGATTTTAATGAATTCTTGTATTCATACTTCCTTCTAATGACCAATTTCTATATGTTAGAAATATTATTTAATTATTAAGATTATTCTACAATTTTTATCCTTCTCATTTTTTATAAAACCATCCATTCATCAAACTAGCCAACAAACTAGTTAATTTGTTAAAACTGTGCATCATGTCCTACTATTACAAACAATGGCCTTCCTTGTTCAAAAAATTATTTATAAATAAATAAATAGAAGTATTGGGAAACTGGTTTTTACAACTCCTGTCAATTGCATACACAATGAGTAATACCAACCTGTACAGTTAAGTTAGTATGCAAAAGGCAGCTTTCCAGTTTCCCCAAAACAATTACAATCTCCGTTTCTTTTTAAATGCAACGATTTGACATTTTTCCTTTATACTTTATGTCAAATATTTGCAATTAAAAAAAAGAGCTAGTTGTAGTAAGGATAAATTGTCAACAACTACCACTAACTTTTACCTTTTTTGATACAACTATCACTAAAGTTTTTATTTTATAAAATTACCACAAAAGTTCTAACTTATTTAAAACCACTACCAAAGTTAATAAAGATGGTGGTAAATCCCACATGAATAGTATTTAAAACATGAAGTTAATCCAATGAAAAGAAAAATTAATTCAATTTACCGTCAATTGAATAATATTGCACGATTTTATATGGGACCTACTAACATCTTTCTTAACTTTAGTAGTGGTTTCAAAGAATTCATAATATTGGTGGTAGTTTTATAAAATAAAAGCTTTAGTAGTAGTTATATCAAAAATGATAAAAATGAGTGGTATTTGTTGACAATTTTTCCTTATAGTAATAATAATAATGATTAGAAGTTTCAATCTTGATGTTCTTTGTCAGAAAAGTGATGTGATCCAGAGCCCAAGCCTAAGCACTTGAGAAAAGCATCTTTAGCAAGATTAAAATAACGGCATGGGTGGAAGAAGCGTCCCGTAACAGGGGATGAAGCTAAATCCTTGATGAATGAACCATCATCATCTGTTTCTGCACTGTTCTCTAAACGCCTCACTCTGTTGCTACTTGTTCTACTAATTTCCCTCCTACTTTCCCGGCTTTCACCTGCCTGCTCATGTAACATCTATCTTTCAGTCTATGTAATAAGATAATATCAATCCCCAATTAATTAAATTTTCAAATCAATTCAGTAATAAAAAAATTTAAAAAAAAATCAACAAAATTGATGTACTCCATATCAAATTTGTGTGTTCGTTGATCATTCCACACAAATTCAAAGTCTGTTTAGTAGTGCCGAAAAACTGATTACCCTAAAAATTGTTTTTCTTATTGTTTGGCTTAGGCTGGAAACTAATATAGAATTCTTGGAACCAAATATAGTTATACACCTTGATGTACTCCATATCAAATTTGTTTGTTCATTGATCATTCCACACAAATTAAGGGTCTGTTTAGTAGTGTCGAAAAATTGATTTCCCTAAAAACTGTTTTTTCATATTGTTTCGTTTACGCTAGAAACTACGAAGTAATATAGAATACTTGGAATCAAATATTGTTATACACCCCTGTGTTTCTTAAAAAAAAAAAAAAAAGCATTTGATTGATGACTGTCAAACAGGATGAACTAGGATGTACTAACCAAAAACATCACATAACATATAGTTTTGTGGATGTATGACAGTTAATTGGACCAACTTCCAAAAACCTTCAACCAAGTTCAACAACAGTTTTCAACTAGCTACAATCACTCCATATAAAAAGCTTGTAATAGAGATTCATACTCCATTATATCAATACACAATGCATCAAACTATTTATACATATATATACTAGACAGCACCGTGCGGTTGCACGGATTAAAAAACAATTTACTGTGTTTTTTATTTCATTTAATATAATTTTGTTTATTTTAAAATTTGGAATAAAAATAAAAACTACAATACAAACAAAATTAACTTTGAATGCACCTTACATCCGTGTGTATATATATATAGAGAATTAAAAATGATGGTAAAAATGTTAATTTTTTTTGCAGTTAAAAAAATTAAAATTAATCACTTGTTTGAGCATTTTAGGGTTGTGTAGTGTTGTATAGGAAGGCATTAAAAAATCTTTCGGCCACTGTATACTTCTATATACAATACATCATTACAAATCTAAGATGAACACATCTTCATAGAATCCTATTTGATTGTAAACCTCAACGACTCATCAAAAAATCAATATACATTTGATATATGTTTGTCAATAGAGTATAGTTTAGGTTTTATAGTTAGGGCTTAGAGTTCTACTCGTAACCTTTTTTTTAGTAGTTTTGACTCTTGATTTGACTACCATTTATATAAATTTGTTTGATACTCCATAATCTTTCACTGTTTGGTAAAAGGTTAAAGAAAAATCTATTGTATAAAAAAATGATTTACTTGCTTAGTTTAATATACTCAGTTAATCACCCCACTGCTTATATCACTATGCTCTATTCAGGCATTCACCAACCCCTTATACGGAATATTATTTTGATATTTTCCCTCAAAAATCACCCATTATTCTTCTCTCCTTTTTTTACCCTTTCCTTTTTCTTTTATTTTTTTCCATGCATCTTCACTGTTTGGATTTGTTTCTCCTTTTACCTCATCTTCACAGAATTCTTCTAGTCTTCATATTCATTTTCTTTTACCTCATGTTCCCATTCTTTATTTCACCTATAAGAAATCACAAAGTTTCTAACTCAACCACCCAAGAAATAGATCTGATTTTTTTTTCATAAAAAAATTTGTTTTATATTCTTTAGAAGATTTTCAAACAGGGATCTAAGATTTAGTTTTTGTATGAAGTAGAATCCAAAATTCCATTTTTTTATCAAAAAAAAAAAAAAACTCACAAAAATCGGAAAGGAAAAAAAAAGAGTAAAGAAACGAAAGGGGTAGAACCATGAATTGGAAAAGAAGAAGGATAAAAAAGAGGAAAGCCTTTGGTTCAATTGCTTAATTAGGTACTCCAACTGCAAGTTATTTACAAGTCTTCACTAATAATTGAGCCACAAATACAATTGCCTCTCCTCCAACTGAATCAGCTCCATGTGAGTCTCTCCTCCACCTCGCTCCAACTGAATCAGCTTAACAGAACACTGAAATTTAAAATTAGTGTCCTTATTCCATTTATTTTATAATCATCTTTGTTTCAATTTGCAATATTTATTTAACCCACAAATTTAGGCAGATTTGAAATGTCTGTGAGAAGAAATGAATGGGGTTATAAATAGTCATTGTGAGTATTGAGTTTGAGATATTGAGAGTCACTTCCAAAAAAAAAAAGATATTGAGATGTTTCATATTCCAATGTACAGAATAAATTGGAAACAATTGACTTAGTAATAATTGTTGTATAATAGACTTTTTATTAATTAAATTTTTACTTTAGGCTTTAACACATCACCATCCCCTTTTCAAATTCCAATACCCAAATTAATACGTTTCCAATTCTCTATGTTCAAAGCATTAAAAAGTTGTTTTCGTGTAAATTGAATAGCATTTATGTTATGACTTTTCAAGTGACTTTTTTTTTATTATTGCTGTATGACAGGCTTTGCCAATTCCCTATGACAGGCTCTTTCTTTTACTATGAAGGATTTAAGTTCCCAAACAGTTCAACAGTGAACATTTCCAATCTCCAATCCCATATATTGAAAAGGTTAAACTCAGTTTATTGTTCCCAAAGAAACTGGTGTATTTAGGCGGGAAAAGGAGTGTTGTGGTAGTGACACGTGTACAGTTTTGGGGGGAGATGAAACAGTGGTTGTTTTAGTATTATTTTAGATTATATATATATATAGGAAGAGAATCAACTAAAAACGTTTTCAACCTAAAAATCCCTGCATTAGACACTTAAAGGGGTACACGTATGATTATTAATAGCAATCTTTGTAAATATTAGTAATTTTCGCTAAAAACCATTTGTACCCCTTTAAACATCTAATGTACCCCATGCGACTACTAATGTACCCCTTTAAACCATTTTCTGTCTAGTTTTCAACCATCTTTTGGTTTTTAGCCAATCTTTCCGGTTGGGTTCCGGTGAGAAAGGGTGTTAATATGAGAAGGTGAGAAATATTGGGATACATTATATGTTAAGTATAGATACATTAGTTATCAACTACAACTATATCAAATATATATCATATAAATACATTCATTTAATGTATAGTTAGATGCATGGAATAGCTATAAAAAATACATCAAATAAACAAAATAGGTACATCAAGTACATTGATACATAAAACATTAAAAAAATGTTACATGAATTAACGAAAAAAATTCTTATAAACTGCTAAAATCTAATTGATAAAATCTAATTGATAAAGAAAGAAAGAAAGAAAGAATTAGAGACAATTACTGGTAAAATCTAATTGATAATAAAATGTAATTGCCGGCACTGCAAACGAACGATGTTGCTGGATAATTTCATGTATGTTGCGACTTGCGACGAAGAATTGATGTTTGATAATGGAAGTGATTAAGTGGACGGAAGGTTGAAGATAATATAGAGGGGAGGAAAATGAAAAATAAGTTTTTAATCTTGATCGTATGATTCCTAATCAAATGGCTATAAATGTTTCTCACCCTTCTCACCCTTCTCAGATGAACCTAATTCCATATATATACATGTAGTCCCAGTTTCTGAGTGAAATAACGACACTGCTTTTGACATAAAAACAACACCGTGACAACCTCGATTATTTGGATAAAGGCACTAGATACCATGCCATCAGACTACGACCAACACAATAGTGGTCGGGAAAAAAATTAAGGGGTGTCTACGTTAGATGCCCCAACCATGATCGCCCCCAAAAATATTTTTTTGGACCACCATTGTCGTGGTGGTGGTTGTGATGGTCTTAGTAGCTGTTGTGATCAGTTGTGGTGGTTGTGCCCGGTGCCCTTGGCCGAGTAAATCGGGTTGTTGTAATTTTATTTTTAAGTCAAGGACAACCGTGTTTTCATTGAAAATTTGTGGCCATAATTAACAATGCCTATGATAAAAACTTAAAATGCAATCTCAGCCTGATCATACCAATCTAAATCCAATATCACGACATCTAATATCAACACTCATAAACTTCTAAAGGGCTAATGATAGTTCTTGGGTTAAATGAAAAAAATTAGCCCAGTGACATTTTTACTAAATATATAAATTTTTTTTGTTTGTTTGACTTGTAGTAAATATAATCAAAAACTCTAAAACACAATTAGTGATTGTAAAGTGCAAAAGAATAAAATTCCCACATAGCAAGTTAGTTAAACATATCTCGAGCTATATTGGTATCGCTCAATCTAAAGGAAATTTTTTTACTCATTATCTATTTTAGGGGTGTAAGAAATTAGGAATATCTAGATTATCAGAATTATAAAGTTTATTTATCCACCTTTTTCTCACTTCACCTAAAAAAAATGGAATATTGGAAACTAATAATATCACCTTTCACATTTATCTAACCAATAATCTCACTTTTCGTAAATCAATGAATAATCCCACCTTTTCATATCGTATTCATTTGTTGGACCTTTTAATAATATTAGCCTGATTAAGGGTCCATTTACTAGAGCGAAAAATGTTTTCCGTGAAAATAGTTTTCCTATATTACATCGTTTACTTTGGGTGAAAAAATAAAATGTAAAACTTTGAGTAAAAACTCATTTTACATTCTATTGGAAACATTTTCCTCCAAATTTAGGAGTAAAACTTATTTTTCAGACAAGTAAACATTGGAAAAGTTCTATGAAAATAAGTTTTCCAACATAAAATGTTTTTCATGGAAAATCATTTTACATCTAAAATGTTTTACACCAAAGTAAACGGACCCTTAAGGTCAATTTTGGAGGTATGTTGGGCTTAGCACGCCAAATTTAGCCTCACGATTAACTTGGCACATGTTTCTAAGCATAATAGACCTCTAAAACTAACCTTAAATTAAGTCGATACTGTAAAGAGGTCTAACAGATGAATACGATATGAAAAGGTAAGATTATTCCTAAATTTATTAAAAATGTTATTATTAGTTGGATAAGTGTGAAATGTGAGATTATTAGTTTCATATCTTCCAAAAAAATTACTACTCCGTATTAGAAATACAAACAATTATTTACAACATTTCTAGTTCTCAAGTTTGCGAAATCTAAGATTCAAATGAATCAAAAAAAATGAAGTCAACGATATCAAAAATGAGTAGTAAGCCCCCGAGAAAGCGAAACCCCGAGAAAAAAAAACAATAATCCAAAACTAATCAAATACAGACAGATACACTCTGAATAGTAATTTGGTAAACATCAAACTATTATTACCAAGTAAACCTCAAATTCAATTCAATTCAATTAAAAATGACATAAACTATGCAGATGAAATCCAAACCTGGATTGTTGGAGAATAGCCTGAAGAAGTCTTGGTGGTGAGAGAATTGCTGGTAGAAGAAGAATCGTCAATTGCAAAAAAGCCAAAGTAAGAAAGTAAAATGGTAAGGGTAAGAAGAAACATGATGAAGATCTGGATCCATATTAGCCAATGTATTCTGAAATTGTCTAGTATTATATCAGCCCCTAAATCAAACATCATTTGCTTTCTTCAAATCCCATAAACGAATAAAGCTTCATGAACGAAAAAAGAATTTGGGAATTTGGAGCAGAACAGACAGAAATAAAAAAATAAATAAAAAAAAGAAAGAAGAAAAGACGGCTAATGGTTGGTGATTATGACTGACAAGAGAGGATTTTCATTAGTGGGTTGAGAGGATTGTTTTTCTTTTAATTTAACCAAGGGGAGGTTGTGGATAGAGCTCTGAAATCTGACTTGGATTTTGAAATTGAGCTGGAATTAACCTGCGACTCCACCCAATTTCACCAGAAAATCTATGCATCCGAATCCGATCCGGACAAATTTAGGTTATTATTTTTAATTATTGATTAAATAAAATTAATTAAATTAATAATTACCTTAAAGCACTCTTCAATTTTATTTTCTCATTCTTGTTTTATAATTTTTTAGAGAAACCAATCAGAGTTAGATTGAATTAAACTATTTTTTTATATTATAAAATAAAGAAAAGGTATTATGTCAGACCGGTCTGACAGTAACGTTTCTGTCAGACCAGTCCACTGGATCTGGACACATATTATTGAATCTAGACACATGTGTTTAACCTGGACACATGCTATTAAACCTGGACATGTATTGGTAGACCTGGACACATTTGTAAACCTGGAAACAGAACTAGACACATTTGAAATAGGGACACAATTTGTAAACCTGGACATGCAAACCTGGACAAATATGAACAAACCTGGACAAATATGAAGAAACCTGGACAAATCTAGACAAAACATGGACAAATCTAGACAAACATGGACAAATCTGGATAAATCTGGACACACCTAGACATGCAAACCTGGACGAATATGAACAAACCTGGACAAATCTAGACAAACATGGACAAATCTAGATAAATCTGGACACACCTGAACATGCAAACCTGGAAAAATGTGGACAAACCTAGACAAATATGAACAAACCTGGACAGATCTAAACAAACATGGACAAATCTGAATAAATCTGGACACACATGGACATGCAAACCTGGACTAATGTAGACAAATCTGGACAAATATGAACAAACCTGAACACACATGGACAAACTTGGATACATATTTTTGACCGTGGATACCTATTTGTAAACCTGGACACTTATTTGTAAACCTGGACACATATTGTTTAAACATGGACACATATTGTAAAACATGGACACATTTTGTAACTAACTTAGATAAAATACGTTTTTTTGCATTTTGAGGCCTTTAGAGGCCTCGTTTGGCGATTTTCGGTGGCCAAATCCCCTGTGGGTATTTGCAACTGCGTTCGTCTCGAAAAATTAATCAATTTCGACATATTATATGCCCCGATCCGACACCCGAGCGCAAAGTTAAGCCTCCCAAATTTTTTCACTATTATAATTGGTTATATGGGTCAGCCGTCTGACCAGATTGTCTGGTCAGACCGTCTGACCTAATACTTTCACTAAAATAAAACTTATTTATTTATTTAGGGTTTGATTTAATTTTGGTCCAAATTAAACTTTACCCATCCTCCATATTATTTTTTTTGGGTCCAAATTAAACTTTACCCATCCTCCATATTATTTTTTTTGGGTCCAAATTAAACTTTAAACATCCTCCATATTATTATTATTCAATCCGTTCTAGTTTGTTAATTTTACCACAAGTGAATTAAAAAAATAAATAAATATGTAGATAAGTTGTTATTGGAATTAATAATATTAATTAATAATGGGTTTGAAAAAAGAGATACTAATTATTATTACCTTCTTGAACGTAATTCAACAATAAAAAAGAACATAGGTTCAAATGTATAGAATATTATCATCATTATCATTATCATTATCATTATCATTATCATTATTATTATTATTTTATTCAATCATATAAAATACGTTCCACTAAGGTCTAATAAGTTCTAATAAGGCCTAATAAGTTCCAACAAGGTCTAATAAAGTCTAATAAGTTCCAATCAGGTCTAATAAGTTCTAATAAGGTCTAGTAAGTTTCAATAAGTTCTAATAAGTTAAATAAGGTCTAATAAGTTAAATCAGGTCTGATAAGTTCAGATAAGTTCAGTTTAGATAAGTTCAGGTTTAATAAGTTGACAAGAATGCACCCTTAGTCTACTCATCGGGTTGACTACCCACAACTGATAAAGACCTATTGAGGGCATTGATAATAGAGTTTCACTTAATATAAACTAGCCTTCTATGCACGTTTTGCGTGCGATGATATTTTAATTGTATATTTCAATTTGTATAAACAAACAAAAAAAAATGAAGGTTGTTTGTTTGAAAAACTGAAATATTTTGAATTATTTGATTCTAATAATCCAACCTTTGGCCATTTCGCTATTAATAATCCAACCTTTGGATTATTCGCCAATAATCCAACCTTTACCCCCAATTTGCTTCTAATGATCCTTATAACTTGGTACATGTTTAACAGGTTACCTTTTATTCTTTTAACAATTTAGCTTTTTTTTTAGCAATTTACTGTTTTTTTTTTTACAATTTAAAAAAAACAATTTAAAGATTTTTTTTTTTAAATATAACACCACCAAGCCATCAACCACCACCCACACCCACGGGCAACGCTGCCGACCCACACCCCAACCCACTACCACCAACCACCCACTTCTACAACTAACCACCGACCCTCACCCCAAAACAACTAGACCACCCACTAACACCACAAACCGCCACCTACCCACCTCACCCAAACCCAAAACCGTAGCCACCACCCCCATAACCGGCAACCACCTTTGAATTTAGCCCAACATAAAAACCCCAAACTCACAACCACCACCTAAGCCAACCACCCTCAAAACCACCTCAACCCATTGAAACCTCCACCCAAACCCGCCGCCACCGTCAAGCCTCCACAACCAAATCTACAATAAACCCAGTCGTCCCCCAGCCCCCCGCCGCCGCCGACCCCCTCCCTTTTAAAATCGACCACCCCTCCTCCAATAGTGACAGATCCACCCCCACCCCAATCGAACCCTGTCGTCCCCGCCCCCGTAACCACCGCCCAAAGGGAAAGAAGAAGAGAAGAAGAGTGGTGGTGCGCACGGTGGTGACGTGAGGGAGGAGAGAGAATAAGGAGTACGTGTCGGTGATGGTGGTTGGGAAGAGAGATAACGTGAGGGAGAGGTGGTGGTGGTGGTGGCACCGGCGGAGGTGGTTGGGGGGAGAGAGACAACTTGAGGAGAGAGAGTGGGGAAGAAGAGAGAGATTGTTAAGGAATTTCTGGATTTTAATTCTGGTTATTTGGTTTTTTTTAATTTTGATTTTTTGAAATTTCTTTTTTTAAAAAAGAAAAAAAAGAAAGAGGATAACCAGTAATGAGATGCCAAGTGTGTCAAGTCACCTGTTTCTTAGGTTTCAATAGGTGTTCGTTGGAAGCAAATTGGGGGTAAAGGTTGGATTATTGGCGAAAAATCTAAATATTGGATTATTAATAGCGAAATGGTCAAATGTTGGATTATTAGAATCAAATAATCCAAATATTTTTCAAATTCACACTAATTCACATAATCATAAAAAATATTTTCCTTTTCATCAGCCCATCCCACAACAATGAACAAAAAAAAATTTGCTATATATTCTATCAGCTATCAAATTTCTACGATAATCGAAAGGTTAATTTTATGTGACCTACTATATCAATATGGATATCTATTTATAGAGAATCCAAAAATATAAATTTTTGTATTTTTATTTTTTTTTTACGAATTTTATATTTTGTAATATTTTCATTTTAAAAAGTTGAAAAACTGTAATAACTTTCCATAATAGGTTGGAGTGATGCACATTGAATTTTTGAAAAATTTTGAAGAGTAACACGGACTTTTCAAGGGGGAACACCATAGCTCCTCCTTGGCTTATATAATAGAGATAATATTATTTAATTGTTTTATTAGTAGTGGGTTGTCAACCCGGTGGGCAAGTGTAGCAATGTCCACCCGATCCACATCTAATCCATACACCCGTAATCTGAACATAACCCTTAATAAATACACTTGAACCCAAACTATAACCGACACACATTAAGTCCAAATCTAAATCACACCTATATTAAATTCAACTCGCAGCCACATAAAAATCATCCAAATCCAAATACATTCGATTTAAACTCGCATCAACCCGACCAGATTCACACCCAACCGGAATGAAACTGACTATGCATATAATATAGAGGTGGGCACAATTTTGTGATTCCAAACTTCTAAACAAAGAAATATCCGCCTCAATCTGAAACCCGACAACAAAATAGAAAGTTTGAATCTCGGTAACTGGATCAAATTTTGAGTTTTTAACCCAATACCAAATCAAAGTTCAAAAAATTCGGATAATCCAATTTTTTGAATTATAACCCAGATTTCTGGTTCTTCAAAATTGGATCCTAACAAAACAAATTCATGATCCTAAACAAAACTAATATCCAGATTTTTGGATCGGGTTCGATCTTGTATCCAAAAATCCCTACACCAATACAAATATACAATCCACACATAATTGCTTATCGCTCCAACATGCATTGGCCCGATCCACAACCGATCCAAACCAAACGAAACGACACGAATAGACTCGATCCAAAACCGATCCAACCCAAAAATGGACCCAACCGATAATTACCCAACCCATGAGCGACCAACCCGTTTTCAACCGGAACTCAAAACAACCCAACCCGTTGCGATCCAAACCCGCAATGAACCCGTTTCAACATACATTTAACCCGATCTAGTCCAACCCGACCCGAAAGAAACTCGGCCCAAAGTTGACCCGAATCAAACATGACCTACATCAATGACAATCTCGACGTGACCCAAACATGACTCGGCATGTACTCGACTCGAAAATCAAGGGGTTGTCACCCACAATGACTAGACCCACATTGACTCGACTTGAACCCGACCCAAACATCCAATTTGACACCTCTAGTTGTGGGATTTAAAGAAATTATTGTGGTTAAGAGTTTATGAAAATGAAAGGTAAATTATTGTCGTTCCAATTTTTGATTTAAAAATTTTGAATTTTAATTGAATAGTACCAACTATTATATATGTAGTTGTAATATGAAATATAACTTTCTGGAACAGACTTATCTCTATTATATAAGGGAAGGGGTGAGGTTACGGCGGTGTCCAAGTGGATTACTTCACTACCCTTATTCATCTCATGATTGTTGGACAAGTTGGGGGCAATTTTGTCATTTGAATACTAAAATAATGATATTTGATTTTTGATGTCATTAATAGCCTTATTTAAACACAAGTAATCAGAATTTTAAAAATTGCAAGTACAATTAATTGTAAAATGAATCAGAATTTATTCATAAATACTAAATCTTTTAGATAAATAAATTATTTACTCAATATGAAATATATTTACTATGTAAAATTAATCGCAAGTTTAATTAATTGCAATATATAGTTACTAGATTAAATTTTTAAAAATCAAAAAAAAAAATTAAATTTTTTTTTCAATAATGTGGGAACTTATTAATTTTATTGTCAAATTATGTTGTTAACGAATTTTAAGATCGCACGCATTGCGTGCATAACAAACTAGTACAACAAATAGGTGAAGTGAAGTGAAACTCAATTGTCTAGTGTAGTGAAATCACCCACAATTCTCTATAATCCACACATTTTCTTCTGAATTGAGTGAAGAATTGCATGTGAAAAATTCTTAGGCCTTGTCTTTTTGGACTTGTTTAGTTATTTTCATTTCAGTTCAGTTCAGTTCTATTATTATCATCATCATCATCATCATCATCATCATCATCATCATCATCATCATTATTACTAGTATTATTATTATCATTATTATTGTTACTACTACTATTATTAATGTTTCTAGATTAGCCTCCTTTGCAATGCACGGTGTATATAGGGAAAAAATATTGTAGATTGATATTTTTTAAAAACAAAAATTCTTTCCTATTGAATGAGAATGTACGTAGAAATAACAAAAAATAATAATGGCAATATAGTATATTTAGAAATGATTGTTTGAATAGATATGGAAAAAAAGTCAAAAATAATAAAGTGTAGCGAAGAAATAATAATAGAACTAATTACTACTTTCAACAATTGCATTTAATGTAAAAAGTTAAATTTTTAAAAAAAGTGACGATGTCACTTGTAGTTCGTTTTTGGCAGAAAAATGATTATGAGAGTTTGACACATGGCATTGATAACATTAACAGACACTTGTTTTAGTAATTAGTTATAGAAGTTATAGGTTATTCGGCTCGACTATCTGGCCAACTTTTTTGGCAACGATATTTTGGCCCCACTTTCCAACCAATACAAAATCCATTTCAAAAGAACGAGGCCTAAGGTAAGTTTGTTGAACTCGGACGACATTGAAAGGTAAATTTCAACGCTGCTTCTTGTAATTTCTAGGTTAATAAGTGTTGGGTTGTTTGTAGAGCATGTAGAGCAACGAAAAAACCTAGGAAAATTAGCAATTAAATTAACTCAACCAATCATAAAATCCAATGAATTACCTCCAAAATCCATAATATAATGTCATCAGGGCTTCTCACTGATTAAAGCCATGACATCAACTATTGTTATAACATTTATGTATAAATGGGCTTGGACAATTGAACAAAGGAAGAAGAAATAAGGCAAAAAGGGGAAGTGAGGTAGGACCAAGTCGCAACTTACGAGCTTGGTCGCACCTCACGATCAGTAGTGGTCGCGACTCGCAATTTACAATTGGATCCAGGTCCAGTTTGATCATGTTCTTGGATACTTTTTACCTCGGATGCTATTACGTATTTACGTATTAAGCCTGTTCATTGGGCTACAATACTGAGTTAAGATTGTATTAAACTTGATTTTATTTGAATGTAAAGAGCTTGCATTGTGGATGACATCTAAGCATGTTTATTGCACAATTCAAGTCTCTTGAATTATGATTAAAATCCTACCAAGTGTTTCACAACTTATTAAATGAAATTTTATACTCATTGAATTTGAGATCTAACGTTATATTAGACCTCAAATTGAGGTTCCTTTCATTTACATTGCCCAATAGGTTTAAACCCATCATTTTATTCATGTTTTATGCTATTTTAACTTGATATTTAGCTAAATATCCATCCAAATTATATAAAATCATATATACAAAGATTGTCGCACAAACATATAGATGATTCCATTATATACAAGTTTACCAATTGATATAAATTTGAAGCAAATCACAATAATTAGCGATTAAATACATGGATATGTGCATATGTCTATAAATACTTCACATATCAATTTACATCCCTTTTACTATTTAATTCCAAGACAATATTAATACTTGAGAATAATATGCAAGTTTAATATGGATATATATCAAAAGAATTATCTCCTAAAAAAATGAAAAATAAAATTATCTTGATGAAAAATAAATCTCCTTCATAAAGAACCGTCATTTTTATGAAGAACAACAATTTTTTTTTCCATAATCAACAAACATAAAATTATCAAGTATACCCGTCTAATAAATAGCTCAAGTCACAAGTAAAAAATTATCTTCCATTATACTTGTACCAAGTATAAAACAATATTTAATTAAATGAAATAATTTTATAAATTAACATCAAGTATAAGAATTCTCCTCTCATATATACACAAATTTTCCATATTCTCATATGTTATCAAATTTGATTATATGATCACTTATTCTATATATTAATTTATAAAATCGGTTCAAGATAATAAACTTTATCTTTCATTATACAAATACTATGTATAAACAATATTTTCCAAAAATCGAAAACATTTCATGAATCAATGTCAATTATAAGATTTTCCAACCATATGTACTAATTTACCATGTACGCATATGTTACAAAATTTATACATATAAACACTTATCATAAGATCAATACTCAAGGCAACATTGTGAGAAATATTCATCACAATAAATAAACATACTATCTTTATTGAGATAAATACTCGTAGTCACACATTAATTATTATAATCCAAACACATGGAATGTTCTCATGAACAATGTTTAACAAGTGCACAATTCTATTAAACCATAGAATACCATCAATTATTAAATTGATGACCATATTAAAAAATATATATGATATATCATTCCCCTTTAAACCAAGAAGAACAAAATTAATATGTGCCATGCATTTGCCCATCGATTTTCCTCAATAAGAATTAATGTATTATAACATACAAAAATTAACCAACACTCATGAATAATAAAATTGTTCACCCATTAGCATTATTATCATGCTAATTTATATGATTATACCAATCATCTTCATGGGCATACATTCACCACCAATAAAACTTTTTCCTATTCATCGTGATTTTCCAAAGAATAAATTTTTTTCCTCCACATATATACATGGATATCAATATATCATGGAAGACAAAGTTTTTAATAACTTCAACATAATCTCAAATTGGTTCCATGTATAAGAATTTAAAAAGAACATATATTCAAATTTTGATGAACAAATAAATATTGTCATCAAAATTGCTATATATATGCACTTATACAAGCAAATTGAACATAAACAAGATAATCCTTATATATGAATAAAAAAATTACTATCTTGTTTACCATACCCCCATTAACAAAAGTGGGTATACATCGATTATATGACATTGAAATTATTGAATACATTGATAGTAAGTTTTGTACATGCATAGACAATGAAATTTAATCCATCAAGCAACGTAATAAACATTATTCTACCATGAAAGTTATCCATATACTTAGCAATATGCTTTCACAAATTCCATGCAAATTATAATAAATTATGATAAAACAATAAACAATATGAATATCTATACAATATTATTAACACTTAACCCCATTTTCACACACTAATGGTTCTAACCATTAGTGTGACGAACCGACTCGCTTAAATCGGCGCGGAAGAAACCGACGAGTCGAATAATCAGAACTAACAAATCAAAATACTTAAAAATTAAAAACAAACCTCAAAATATTATTACTATAACCCAAAAGTACAAATACCCACAAGTTTGTACATTATTAATCCAAAAAGTCAAACTATCACTACTAATAAACGTAACTCCAAACACATGTCAGAGTTATAGCAAAAGTATACAAGTATCACTACTATAGTCCAAACTAACTGAAATCGTAAAACAATAGAAATACAACTATACAACTATATCGGCGCTCGCCCAACCCAAAGCTAAGCAAGAACCTCATCATCAGAATTACCTGAAAAGTAAACAATAGTCCACCGTCAGTGGCGAGTAACATAACTGTCTCACCCTAACGGGAATACACAAGCACATAGCATAAACCAAATATCCAAATCATAACATCAAATCATGCGAAATCATACAAATACATGCTTGACTCAACTAACTTATCCAAACTTATCTTTGGCGCAATCATTCGCATACTAGACCGGACTACGCACGTACGAACGCATCTTACGCGAACGAACTTTCCAACTATGCCAGGATTGAAAATTTTACTCCCAACCCTATGAAACCAATCTTACTGGAAATCCATGTCAAAGACGACACAGTGGTAATCACTATCCCAATACCGCGGTTAGGATAGGGGCAACGTCTTAACCCAAAAACATAGAATCTTACTCTAAGTTTTAGGCGTCTAGTAACGAAATCAAGCTAATCTTTAACAATCTTTAACATCTTTAATCCGAAGTTTACATTCTTAGTTACTTCTTAAGTTGCATCTTACGCCTTGACTTAAGAAAATAACATGTAAACCAATCATCTTACAACATCTTATCACTTTCTTTAATCCTTTCTTTAACTTTCTTTAACTTTAAAGACTCAATCAAGAACTCATAAAGAACCTTAAAGAACTCATGAAGAACTTAAAGAACTCATCCAAGATTCAAGATCTTCAATCAATAACTCAATCAAGATTCAAGAACTTCAACCAAGAACTCATTCAAGAATCAAGAACTCATCCATCTTCATCATATCACACGCATAAACTCATCAATTCAACATATGAAATCATCAACTTATCATCATCCAAAATTCACCAAACTTGAACATGATTAACATAAACTTAATACCAACATAAACACTCATTAAATCATCATATTCAATCATCAAATCATCATTAAACCACTTAAAAATCAGATTTGCAATCATACTCAAAACATGATCAAAACTTCATATAAACTAATCTTGTTCATTTAATCTATACTATGAATCCTAGTACACCAATTAAGTTGAGAAAGTATGTTACCTTATTGAAGATTAACACACAAAATCAACACAAACTTGCTGCCCGGAACGAGACACGCACGGCCCTAGCAACACGGCAACCACACGCACGGCTTCCACACGGCACCACCTTGCACACACGGCTGCCCAGCACGACACCACACGGCACCACCACTTGCACGGCCCGTCTGCACGGCTGCACCACCACGAGCACGACCCACCTTCACGGCCACCACACGAACTCACACACGAACACCCACACGAACCGAGCCAAAAACCAACCCAAACTAGTGATCTTGAATGCAAATTATGTGGTTTAGTTCGTGTTTAGATACTTAAAGATCAATAGAGGTTGAATCTTTAAGTTTGGGTATTGAAAAGATGATGAACAAATGTTCAGCTTTGAAGAGCCAAAATGGCGTGTGAGTATGAGGCAAATGGAGGGAGTTTGTGTTTCTAAACTTTGGATGAGCAATTGTGTTTAAGATGGCAAATGAGCAAAAGGATCAACAAGCCTTACTAACCCTTCTATTTATAGAAGTGGTTTAAGGTGTGAATGCATGGCAAGTGGCAAATCAAGCCACTAATTACTAAGGGGTAACCGGCCAAGGCAAGGAATTGGGCCAAAAATGGGCTTTCGTGATCAATTGGACTAATTTACAAAAATCACATGACTAATCATGCTTAGATTGATTTAGCCCGAAATATTAGATAATTAATTAGAAAATTAAATAATAAAATTCTAATTAATTAAATAATAATCAAAATAAATAATCAAAATAAAATAATTCGAATTAAATCGAAATTATTCACATAAAACAAAACAAATAGTTCAAAACTAAATTTGAACTATACATAGCAACACATAAATACACATAATCACCTGGCAGAAATACCTATAAAATCAGGGTCGTTACAACTAGTCTACATCTTATCCTTGTAATTAAAGAGATGATTTTAATGAATATAAGCCAGATGAAGTTGATGTATAATATAACAAACAAACGCTCATACAGTTACTCCATTTCCTTTCCAATTCTACCATTTTCTCCTTCGTTTTTTTAAATGAAAAACCATCTCAACTTATACCTCTAATTATTGATATATATGTTAGCTTATTTATCAATTTCTTCTCTAATTATCCCTTTAATTCACCTGTTTTCTCCCTATTGTAACCGTCTTCTCTTTTGTCTCCCCCATTTTGTAACTGAAATAAAGATGAGACATGAAGCCAATCTGGGCAATCTAATTTGCACTTATTAATCTAGGCAAGAAATTTCTCATCTATAATGAGTATATATATGCATGTTTTACATTCTTTATTTGGTTGATAATGTTATGCAATAGGCGTGTTTAAAATTTGTAATCACATATTTGTTTAGTTAAAACACTAAATTAAATTTTGTGCGCCTTTTTGGTCCCAATTCTCTGTGATTGAATTCAACAGTTGGTTGATAGACTATAACTAAAAATGTTGGGATAAAATTCATGCGGATGTCATTTTTATTTTATTTTTAGATCAACGAAAAAGGAATATTTTTTAAATAAAATTGGTGAGGCAGGGCAACGTCCAAGACATAATACTAGTTTTCACTTATTAAAAAAATAAAATAAGTAAAAAATATTAAAGCAAATAACAAGAAACTTCTTACTTGAAATTTCTTCAACCATGAAGTACCCTTAAATTATCTTCATACTTCAAGACATCATATATAATGTTGATCTTTCCTTGCAAATTAAACCACCGCAACTGAACATCTCCATCGATTGTTAGGAATCATATTCGACACGAATCGGATTAAACTAAAAGATTGTTAGGAAAATGTTAGTGGGAAACCGGATATGAATATCCAAAGCAAGAAATCTACGCTTTACTTTTAGTTTAATTTCGCCGCACTATAGATCGTCGGGTTACCACGAAATAACTAATGAGATGCAATAGATATTCACTCTATATGATCCTAAGAATGAAATCCTAAAAGCTTTGTGTTTTAGTTTGTGTTTATACACACTTATAATAGTTTGGAAGAATTTCCTAAGTGCTAGCAAGTTGTAAGAAGAGGGAGAAAATATCTGATTTTTCCACACAAAACAAGTGAACAAACCATGCCTATTTATAGGCATAAACACAAGGAAGAATCAGCCCAAGATGCTTATCATTAAACCCTCATAAAATCTGAATTCAAAGAGTTATTTATTGTGTAACAACAATGCAAAGATGTCATCCACAATGTAAGCTTTCTCCATTCTTATTTTATAGCCTTTTGACACCATCTTAATGCTATATTAAACCTCATAATTAGTGTTTAAAACATCAAGGAATCCAAAAAAATAATCCAAGAAAACTGAGAAACAAGACCACGAACAAAAACAAAGTCGCGTGTCTTGATTTCTCTTTTTACCTTATTCTTTCTTCCTTTGTTCATATGTTCAAACCATTTATTCATAAATGTTACAACATTTACCATAAAAAACAAGAAAGCGCTTCTATTAGAACTAAAAAAAATTGAAATTGATATAGGACGTTTTATACTCTATGTTAAACTGCTTTACTATCAAGCGCTATGAAATTGGTTGAGTATTTGTGCCCTAGTTCATAGTTGCCATTATTGATTCTAACTCCAAAATTGTTGTTGTGCACGCCACAATTACAGAGCTATAATTTGGGCTTGAATCACTCTAAATCAATATCAATATATTGGATTTAAAAGGTTCGTTGTTTGAGTAATTACATTGATTTTTCTATGTTCTTCATTTCAATTGGATTAAATGTTTTGTTTTTTTGGTGGGTTTTCAATTATGTACGAGATTATTTTGAATCAATTTTTTTTGGAAATTCTACCTGGTATCACTGTGATTTTGTCTTTTTATATGATACCTAATTTTAATTTTTTGTCCACATGGTACCATTGTAATTTGTGTTTGGTCTCTGCCGTAACACTTCCGTTAGATTTAACGGTTTAAGCCGTTTTTTTTCTTGATTTATACGTATTTTTATACGAATACATATTCTTTTACGTATTTTAGTGTTCATGATGGGGAAAAATACACCCACTACTATTGGGTCAGCCCACGATTACTTAAGCCCAACTAAGTCCCAATCCAACAAGAGGACCACAACCACAGGAAGGCCCACTCCAGGACCAGGACCACATGTGAGATAAGCCCAGTACATATAACCTGGCCCCACAGGGTCCACGCTCCACTATAGACCTGGTCCAGCCCAGCTAACCAGGACCAGCCCAGCAGACCAGGTCCAGCTAACCAGGTCTAGCCCAACCAACCAGGGGTACCAAGTCAGTCCAGAGGTATTATAAATACCCATCTCTATGCAACAAGAAAAAGGGGGGAAGATCCAAAGCCACAAAAAAGTAAACACTTGACATATACTTTCTCTCTCTTACATTCTCTCTCAAATTACTTCTCTTACACTATACTGACTTGAGCATCGGAGTGGCCTCCCCCGGAACACCTCTGGGGGGTAGCTCACACGTGTTCTTTGTGCAGGAACGATGCTTGATCGTGTGGAAGCGGAACTTGCTCTCGGCCTATTGTTAGGTGTACCAAAAAATGCCTCAACAATTTGGCGCTAGAAGGAGGGTCGAGGCGCCACTACAGTTTTTCTTCCACCTCAATTACCGTCGATCACGTCACCCCGTGACAACTCCGGTGACCGTCAAAGCAAATATACTAGATGGTCTACCATAGAAGAAGTAGAGACACTCACTCTACTACTAGCAATTATATACCAAACTGAGTTATTCACCTAGATCTACAAATTGCTTCACAATCAAAAAGTGAGAAGAGCATTTGTGTAGATGCAAGCCAACACATTCAACCATGTCTGTACCATCATCCTCATAGGTGGACAAAATACTATCAATTTTGTCTTGGCTTGCTATGAAAGAGTACATGTGAACCTACTGGAGGTCATTGGAAACCACTTCCTGGAAGTCTTCTTAAAAAAAAGAGTCAAAGAAAGGGGGTGTCATTAACAGTAGCAACAACAATGGGGTAGATCAAATAATTGACCCAACTATGATGACAAGCTATTCATCAGCAATGATGATATGGTACTTCAAAATGCTCAAAGAAAGTTGAAGATTGCTCATTATGGTCACTCTACCACCAACAAAGCTCATCCTCAAGTGACTACTTCTTCATCCTCAAAAGAGAAGACATAGAAGACATACCCCCAAAGCAAAAAGATAAGTTCTTTTACTACCTCTTAATTATTTGTACAAGTCCATAATTTCTCTTAATTAGTTGAGCATAAATTGGTTTATTTGGAGAATTTTATTATTGATTTACCATTAATTTATACCTCTCATATACAAAAAGATAGATCTAAAGTATAATGGTCATATGATAGCTAAGTGTAATGGTAGCACACTAAGTGTTTGATAAAATGCTCAGGTGAATGTGACTCACTCCCATGGCATAAACAAGACCTTCCCAGCTGATCAAGTCAATCCTTGTTGGCCCGCAGCACCTTGGTCGGTCAATAGCACCCCGGTTGGTCAAAACCACCATGGTCATGCAGTACCACCCTGCTCGGTCAATAGCACCCTGGTCGGTCAAAACCACCTTGATCGTGCAGTACCACCCTAGTCGATCAATAGCATCCTGGTCGGTCAAAACCACCCTGGTCGTGCAGTACCACCCTGGTCGGTCAATAGCACCCTGGTCGGTCAAAACCACCCTGGTCGTTCAGCACCACCCCTGGTTGGTCAATAGCACCCTGGTCGGTCAACGCCACCTTGGTCATTCGACACTGCCCTGGTCGGTCAGTATCATCCTGGTCCATTGGCAACATCCTGGTTAGTCTGCAACACCCTGGTCAGTCCACAGAACATTGGTCGACGAGCACCACCGTTATCAGTCAAGACAACCCTGTCGACGATCAGAAAGCTCATCAAATAAAGTTTGTTACTAAAGCACAACGATCATTGCCACATGTTGATGGTGGTGGGATACACGCGCAAATGAAGAGTCAACTAGCTAGGCAACCCTTCCTAGAAGGTGGGTCTAGCTTGATACTGATGCGAATTTCCAGAATCATATGGATGCCATCAAGCACCTAGTCTACTTCATAAGCGCATCGTCCCAAGCAGCGCACGCCTGGTCATAAGAGACCATTGCCACTACATGGCTTGTCGTGTCAACCACGCCACCACGTCCTCATCATGCTCCATCTCGCTCACATGTCGGGGGGAAGCTAACACTGAGTCTTCCTACATCCTTACAGTATACGAAAGGTTGGGTGCACCACCATCTTTCCATGACAGGTTGGGTGAACAAACAACTATCTGTGATAGGCTGTGTAATAACCCGAAATTAGGGCCAGAAAATTTCGCGGTTTATTAATGTTATTTTATTATTCTAAGTCCAAAAGGCCCGAATATTTGGACTGTTTACTCTTATTTCTCTGTCTTATCTTGGAATTGGGCCCCATGACCCATTTTTCCCACTCCTTTTGGCCGGCTCCTATTATGGCCAAGGAGCATATTTTTTTTTATTATTTTTATTATTATTATTTATTTAGCTAGATAATAGTCTATCTAATTAATTGTTAAAAAACCCTAATTGTACCTACCTTATACCAAGTCTACCAAAATAGCTCAACAAACCCTACTTCCTCTACTTATTCACGGCCCCCCTTCAAAATTGTTGTTATTTTATTTTATTTTATTTTTTTTCTTTTGTTCTTTATATTTAAATAGGGAACAAAGCTCATAACCTATTTACCTATTTTCAATATAACTTAAAACTCACAAAAGAACCCTAAAACCTTTATTGTGGCCGTGTGGTACTCGAACTATAATCAAGAAATTTCTCTTGATTTTCTTCCTGATCCAGGTAACTAGACTATCATGTTTAAGTTTGGTACAATTTAACTGTATAGTTAATTAGGATTAATCATGGAAATTGATAGAATTAGTATCATGTTTAGGTTAGGAATTTTCGAATGATATGATGTAGATTACTATGTTAATTTCTTGACATCTTTATGTGATTTTGATGAATCTTTAATTGTTTTAATTAATTTTATGCTTAGAGTAATTTATTTAATTGTATATTTATATTGAATAATTGCATGATAAATTTTCTAATCTTATTCTTGAATTATATTATGATTGTCGAGTGATGCATGATAATTTCATGATAAATTTGTGATATTTTCTTGAATTAAAATAGTAATCTTGATAGTTTAATTGTTAAATTAAAGTTTGGAATTAAAATAAATAAATTGTTCTTGTTGTCCAAGATTGTCGAGTGGCCTAAGGAGATTTAGAGGATTAAAAATCTGATTTTTATGATTAATCTTGATAAATCTTGAATTGTTATTATTAATCTTTAATTAGTCTTTAATTCAGTCATGTTATTATTAATTCTTGAAATTGTTCTTGAAGTATTATTTATCTCATGCTAGCCGTGTGGTTCAAAGATATAAAAGAATTGATTTTGTTCTTGTTTTAGTCTAATTTTGATGATTTAATGTTTAAAGCATGATTTTAATTGTTGTTATTCAGTTTAATTGTTTAATTATTGATAATTGTATTTAATTAATTAAAAGTATAATTTTTGGTATTTTGACATGAAAATGTCGAGTAGTGTAAAGAATGAAAAATAGGATTTTTATCATGTTTTAAGTAATTTTGTTAATGATTCTTGATTTATATGATTAATTGTTAATTTAAAAAGATTTATTTAATTGTTTATATGATTAATTGATGAATAGATTTAATTATTAATTTGTTATTAAAAATGTCGAATGGTTTTATTGTGATTATGATCAATTGTTTAGTTTTTGGCTTTTAATAATTTAGATTGTAATTTTAGGAATTAATATGATTAAAGGAATTAAAAGGGAACTAATAAGATAAGTTACAATATGAAGGGAAGGAATAATATAATAATAAGGATAAAGTTATAAGATAATAATAAGTATTGGTCTCACGATGGCCATGTCGATAAGATAAGATAAGAAACGGACGCCTGTTTGGTGATACACGGGTCACCAGATTAGGTTAAGTCGAAGCCACTGCCCTACTGCGGTCTCTGGGCAGTTCTGGATCTTAAGATGCGTAGTCGTCTAAGTAGTAGTACACGGGCTACTATTTAGGAGTTATGGCCATAGCTTAGGCTTAGTTCTTGCAAAGGAGAGCTACGGGTAGAATACACGGGTTCTTCCCGGCGCGTTTTAGGAAAGTTGGGATGTAAACGGGCATCCTTACGAGCTATAATGACCGGTCCATAAAGTTAAGAAGATGGTTAAAAGAAAGGGTTCAGGGTAGTAATATGAAGGATAAGTATTATACGGTAGGGGTGTTCATAAACGGTTAACCGAACCGTTAATGCTTAACGGTTCGGTTAACCGTTAAAACGGTTACTACTTTTTGGTAACCGTAACCGGACCGTTAAGAAACGGTTAACCGTTACGGTTAACCGTTAAAAATAATGGAAGATGAATTAAATGATAGAAGATGAATTAAATGATAGAAGATGAAAATATAAAATGATAAATGAAACATAGTTATGCATATGGGGGAAATAGGGTTAGGAACAAATGTAGGATTGTTAAAAATAATGCATTTAGGCCATTTGAAAATTGAGCTAAGCAACTTAATGCCTCTTAAAAAAATTAACGGTTAACCGTCGGTTAACCGTTTATTAAAACCATTAACCGTAACCGTTAAAAATTAACGGTTCGGTAAATTAACCGTTAAAAAGTACCGGTTACACGGTTAACATTCACGGTTAACGGTTACGGTTTTTTTTGGACACCCCTATTATACGGGTTGGATATGGTTATTTATATGTCAATGTATTTATATGTACCAATCTATGTATTGTATAAGTAAAGTATGTTGAGTTTTCTGCTGCGTACGTCGGGTAAGTATGTATATAAGTATGTCTTTAAGAATGTAATTAAGTATGTATCCATGTATGTATTTAAGTACGAATATATGTATATGTACCCCTATATGTACTCTACAGGTATTTCTATACGTATTTATACGTACACGTATGTATTTCTATACGTATTTCTGCAGGTACTGTATACGTATTTTATACGTATGCCATGCTTATTTCGTATGTATTCTTATACGTATTTTGTACGTATTCTTACACGTATTTTGTACGTATTTTTATACGTATTTTGTATGTATTTTTATACGTATTTTGTATGTATTTTTATACGTATTTCATATGTATTTTTATACGTATTTCGTATGTATTTATATATGTATTTTCATGTATGTTTAAATGATTTTCTTGGTTAATTCTATGATATTATATGGTTAATGGTCCCTCATTTAAGCGGGACAGCCTAGTTACTCGCTACTGACGGTGGACCCTCCCCCCATTTCAGGTGATGAAGCTGACGTATAAGTGGGCTCTCGTATGGTTTGGGTTGCGTGTTGTTGTGATCAGTAGAGTGAACCCGGAGTCTAGATTATGTTTTCTTTTATTTATTGATTAGTTTATCCCAGCCTGTTGGGAAAGAACAGTAGTATTATGTATTTTGGTATTTTTCATGGACTTTTGGGATTTTAATTCTATTTTACTAGTTAATAAAAGGACTATTGAACCTTAATGTTATTATTGTTATTAGTATTTATGTTTGGTAATGATCCAATTGTCGATTTCCTTCGTAAATCGACAGCCTAGAAAAGTCGGGTCGTTACAGGCTGGGCCCAGCTGAAGAGAACAGACCTGGTCAGGTACCTCTCCTACCCAGGTTAGCTGGTCTTTCCTCAAGCCACAAGGCAGGAAAACCATCCAAAGCAGGGGTCAAGATGCCTACCAGATCGCCTTTCCATTCTTCCATCCTCACTAAAGCTTCTCAAAAGGTGAAGATACCAGGTCACATCAAATACAATAATACCGTGGACCTAAATGATCACATACAACTTTACGAAGGACCGCCTCACAACAATTTCCACACTGGCCAGACCTACCAGTAGGATTCTGGGGCAGGCGTGGTCTTGATTTCTCCAGAGGGGCATCTAAAAGAGTATGCCCTCAAATTAAAAAGTCCTGGTCTGGTGGGGGCAGGTGAAAAAGGTTTGCTTAACAAGCACACCTGGCCTCATTCCTAGCCCAGTCCATGCACTTATTTGGCCTAAGGTCATACACAGGTGCATGCATCAAAAAGTCCTGGTCTGGTGGGGCAGGTGAAAAAGGCTTGCTCAGCAAGCACACCTGGTTCCATTCCTAGCCCAGTCCATGTATTTGTTGGCCTAAGGCCAAGAATGCATGCATCAAAAGTTCTGGTCTGGTGGGGGTAGGTGAAAAAGGTTTGCTTAGCAAGCACACCTGGCCTCATTCCCAGCCCAGTCCATGCATTTATTTGGCCTAAGGTCATACAAAAGTGCATGCATCAAACGATCTGGTTTTGGGTGGACAGGTGCGAAAGGCCAAAGGCACACCTGCCCATATACCCTGGCCAGTCCATGCACTTATTTGGCCTAAGGTCATACAAAAGTGCATGCATCAAACGATCTAGTTTTGGGTGGACAAGTGAGAAAGGCCAAAGGCACACCTGCCCATATACCCTGGCCAGTCCATGCACTTATTTTTCCTAAGGTCATACAAAAGTGCATGCATCAAACGATCTGGTTTTGGGTGGACGTGTGCGAAAGGCCAAAGGCACACCTGCCCATATACCCTGGCCAGTCCATGTGCTTCTTTGACCTTTGGTCATACTAATAACTTGGTTTATTATATGTTTTTTCCTTATTTTGTATGGTTTTATTGTGCTAACCGTGCTCTTAGGAGCCGTTTTGCAGCTAATAAGTCAGTTTGGAGTGTTTTGTGTCTTTTCCATGTTTTTAATAGGTTTTTGATAAAAGATTCTCTAAATGGGAAAAAAACCATCAAAGTACACCAATCTAGTCAAAGGAGAAGCATTAGGATGTCATGGTGAGTGTCGGAGAGGTTTTGGTGACAATTAGTGAAGAATTGGCGTGAAATTGTTTGATTCGGTTCGAATGATTTTGACCACCTCTCACTATTTTGGACATAACTCGAGCTATGAATATCTAATTCACGCGATTCCAGCGGCATTGGAAAGTAGATTCAAAGAGCTTTCCAACGGTAGGTCATAAGCTCAATTCTGACTTAAAACGAAGGAGTTATGGACGTTCGAAGTCAGTGCATCAAACCAGACCCCGGTACCGGGGTCTGTGCAAGCCTTACCGGGGTTCATGCACCCCGACCGGGGTACATGCACCCCGGTACCGGGGTGGTTGCTGCCCCTGCTCCTCTCCTTTTCTTTGAATCCAGAATTTCCCAGCATCGGCCCCAGTACCGGGGTACATGTACCCCGGACCGGGGTCTCTGCACAGCTCTTCACTCGGCATTTTCCAGAAATACGTACCTGACTCCAGCGACAACCCTGGTACCGGGGTGCATGTACCCCGTACCGGGGCCGGCGTTACGGGCTACGTTTAAGCCCAATTTTGCCTATAAATACCTGTTTTAATCCCTTGTAACTTCCTTATGCTTTCTTTAGGTTTTTTCCTGTTTTCTAGGGTTTAAAAATTAGAACTTTCTCTTGTAAATATAATTTATTTTATTTCCAATTCAATTGATCAAGTATTCAATTCAAGATCTTCCTTCCTTTAATTCTGGTATTGTTTTTCTCTCTTTATTTTATTTATGCTTTTGATCATGATAATGTTTATTGCTTTGATTCTTTTAAATATGTGTGAGTAGTTTTTTAGATCTAGGGTTTGGGAAACTTATGTTTGATTGATTTAAATTAATTGAATCTTTTGTTCTTTAATTCATGACTAGTTTTAATTTCCTAAAATCTGTTTTGAACATATAAATTTGAGTAATAATCTAGTCAGTAGCCGAAAGGTGAAAACTTCATTAAGACTTAAGATTTTAAGCAGATTTATTTAATAAATTGCGAGAGTCTGTTATGTAAATCTGTAGATCTAATAAATTGCGAAAGCCTGTTAGATCTTGGTTAGAATTTGTTAATGAATTATTGAACATTGGAATTCAATTAGTTTATGATTTCATTCATAAAACCCTAAACCCTAGAATTTCCTTCATTCAGTTAATTCTTATAAAAATTCAATCTTTATTTTATGTTCTTTAGTTATTAGTTATTTAGGATAATTCAATCACAAAGGCCCTTTATATAGTTCATACTTTTTAGTAATAAAAGAATTAATTTGCTTCTCTGTGGATTTCGACCCTACTTATCACTACTGCATTAGTATTGATATATAGGTTATTTGTGACGGGTTGCGACGCCCTGTCACATACAAAAGCACATGCATCAAAACGACCTGGTTTTGGGTGGACATGTGCGAAAGGCCAAAAGCACACCTGCCCATATACCCTGACCAGTCCATGTGTTTATTTGCATACAAAAATGCATGCCTTAAAAAGAAAAAAAAATGCCCTGGTCCTGGGAAGGCAAATGCAAAGAGCTTGCAAAGCAGGCACACTTGCAAAGTAAGTACAAAGAATTTGCAAAGCAAATCAACTTACTCAGTCACCTGTTAGAAAGTCCTGTGACCCATATCTGGTCAGAAGGTCACTTTGTCACCTTCCAACCAGGGGGGCAGAGAGTATACACAACATATATATAGCACATATAAATATTTGTAGAGACAAAAATTCATGCAAAAACCACACATTCATAAAAATCAAGTGTTAGCCAAATATTCAAAAGCAGGATAAAACACATCCACCCCCTGGTGGATGGTAATAATGAGTGTTAGAGGAATTGCAAAGTGAAATGTTCGTCAAGGGTCAACGACCACCTGGCTCAGAAATGCCCAAGCAAAGGCCAAAAAATTAATTGTTCTTACAAGTGTTCAAAACAATTTAAAGAAAAGCAAAAATGAGCTGAAAAGGCACAAGAGGACACCACCACCACGCTCCAAAACAGGTCAACCAAAAGTATGACCAGATGTGTTAGAACAGGAGGAGGCACTCCCCAGGTTACCAGGTGATCACCAAACTTCCTAGGCAGGGGTGGACCCTTGCTATCCTGGTTCTCAAGAGCACTCTGATCATCCTCCATGGCTGGCCTGGCCTGGTCATCTGCTCCATGGCAGTCCATGTGCTTCTTTGACCCCTGGTCATACACAAGCATATTTACGTCATCAAAAAGGAAGTAAGTATTACACTTCTACAAAAATCCTCGTCATAGGCAGGACGAAGTATCACACTTCTATAAAACTCCTTATCATACTTCTCTAGAGACAAACTAGCACTCTCCTGCTCGATCTCCGACCAGGCCCTGGTAGTAATCTAGCAGAAATAGAAGAGGATCCTACAATGTCAGCCCTGGGCCTGGGGGGCAGCCCCCTGCTTGTGCTGGCCCTAGCATCTCCATCAGAAACCGTGGACAGGTCAGATGCATCCTTAACAAGCAACACCCCAGTATTAGAAGTAATGTGGCAATGAATGGAACTTCGGTCATTCTCCAGAGTAGTATACTTCAGCCCTGCTAAAGGTTCAAGGGGTACACTTCAAAGGGGCTCACTTATTAACCCCAGATTGTCAAAGCCCATCGCCTCTACATCTTCATCTGTCGAAACAGGCATAAGAAAAAGATAAAGACGTGGTCCTAATCAGACTACCTCTGGCCAAAACTTACCATGGCAGGCCTGGTCTGATCATGACTACATACTCAACCAAGATGGAAAAGCTAAAAGTCACAAAAGAAAAATACCTCTTCTGCTCAAATGATAAGCGCCAGGAGCCAAAATCAAAATCACAAGTCAATTGGTAAGATGTGGCCCGGACACGCTTCATACGTGGCTAGCCCATCACATAAATCCATAAAGATTCCTTCATAATTTTTATGGACTTGGGGGGAAAATTGATGGGGAAAAATACACCCACTACTATTGGGCCAGCCCACGATTACGTAAGCCCAACTAAGTCCCAATCCAACAAGAGGACCACAACCACAGGAAGGCCCTGATTTTATGTTATTTCTGCCATAAGTTTATGTGTATTTATGTGATGCTATGTATAGTTCAAATTTATTTTTTTGAACTATTTAATTTTATTTTATGTGAATAATTTCGATTTAATTCGAATTATTTTATTTGAAGTTATTATTATTTATTTAATTAATTAGAATTTATTATTTAATTTTCTAATTAATTATTTAATATTTTGGGCTAAATCGATTTAAGCATGTTTAGTCATGCGGTTTTTGTAAATTAGCCCAATTGATCACGAGAGCCCAATTTTGGCCCATGTTGCAAGCCAAAAACCGCCCCCCTCCTTGTGCATGGCAAGTTTTGCCACTTGCCTTGTGTTCACACCTTAACTAACTCTATATATAGATGAGTTAGTAAGGCTTGATGATCCTTTTGCTCAATTACCCACTTAAACACATTTGTCATCTTATTCTCTTGCCATCAAAGTTTAAGACACAAAAACTCCTTCCATTGGCTCCCATTCCACACGCCATTTTTGGCTAATCATCCATCACATTTGTTCATCAATTTCTTAAGCCCAAAACTTAAAGATTCATATCCTATTGACCTTTAAGTATCAAAACACAATCTAAATCTCTTGGTTCACATTCAAGATCGTTAGTTCGGGTTTGGGTTTGATCGTGTTCATGTTCGTGTGGGTGTTTGAGTGGTGATCGTGTGGGTGTCGTGTTGAAGCCGTGCAAGGGTGGTGGTTCGTGTGGAGCCGTGCAAGTGGTGGTGCCGTGTGTTCGTGCAGTGGGCAGCCGTGCTGGGCAGCCGTGCCAAGGTGGTCCGTGGTGGTGCAGGCCGTGTGTGCGTGTGGTTGCCGTGTTGCTTGGTCGTGTGTGTCTCGTTCCGGGCAGCAATTTTTGTGTTGATTTGTGTGTTAATCTTTAATAAGGTAACATGCTTTCTCAACTTAATTGGTGTACTATGAATCATAGTATGGATTAAATGCATAAGATTAGTTTATGTTGAAGTTTGATCATGATTTCATGTATGGTTGTAAATCTGATTTTGATGCGGTTTGTGATGATTTTGGTGATTGAATATGTTAGTTTTATGATTGATTATGTTGGTATTAAGTTCATGTTGATTATGTTAAAGTCTGATGAATTTTGGATACTAGTAAGTTGGTAATTTCATGGTTATATTTTGATTCATGCGTGTGGTTTATGTAAGTTGAATGAGTTCTTGATTGAAGTTCTTGAATCTTGATTGAGTTCTTGGTTGAAGATCTTGAATCTTGGATGAGTTCCTTATGAATCTTGGTTGAGTTCTTTAAGTTCTTGATGAGTTCTTGATGAGTCTTGATAAGTTCTTGATTAAGTCTTTTAAGTTAAAGAAAGTTAAAGAAAGAGTTAAAGAAAACGTTAAGATGTTGTAAGATGTTTGGTTTACGCGTTATTTTCTTAAGTCAAGGCGTAAGATGCAACTTAAGAAGTAACTAAGTGAGTAAACTTCGGATTAAAGTTAAAGAATGTAAGATTTTAGCTTGATTTCGTATCTAGACGCCTGAAACTTAGAGTAAGATTCTAAGGCTTGGGTTAAGACGTTGCCCCTATCCTGACCGCGGTATTGGGATAGTGATTACCACTATGTCGTCTTTGACATGGATTTCCAGCAAGATTGGTTTCATAGGAGTTGGGAGTAAGATTCTCAGTCCTGGCATAGTTGGAAAGTTCGATCGCGTAAGAGGCGTTCGTACGAGCGTAGTCCGGTCTAGTTTATGAATGATTGCGCCAGAGATAAGTTTGGATAAGTTAGTTGAGTCGAGTCTGTATTATTGGGTAATTGTCGCATGATGTGATGTTTTGGTTTGGATATTTGATTTGTGCTATGTTCTTGTGTATTCCCGTTAGGGTGAGTCAGGTATGTTACTCGCCACTGACGGTGGACTGTTGTTTACTTTTCAGGTAATTCTGATGATGAGGTTCTTGCTTAGCTTTAGGTTGGGCAAGCGCCGCTATTTTGATTTAGTTGTATTTTCGTTATTTTACGATTTTGGATAGTGTTGATCTATAGTAGTGAACTTGTATACTTTTGATTTAAACTCTGACATGTGGTTGGAGTTGCGTTTATTAGAATTGATAGTTTGACTTTTGGTTTAGTTATGTACAAACTTGTGGGTATTTGTACTTTTGGGTTATAATAATAATATCTTGAGGTTTTGTTTTAATTTTTAAGTATTTGAGTTGTTGGTTTTGACTATTCGACTCGTCGGTTTCTTCCGCGCCGATTTAAGCGAGTCGGGTCGTCACAGAGTCAGATGTAGATTTTTTTCCAGATTTGAAACAGAATTTTTCTTGCGGATTAAATCGGATTATAGTCGGATCCGATTTGATTTAATTTGTCATTATTTTTATTTTTTTTATTTTTTGAGAAAGATTTGTCATTATTAGAAGGGAGTAAGTAGAGTATCATATTTATTTTTTTTTTTACTATAAAAAACATGACAAAATTTACATTAAACTCATATGCAGTACTTTTTTATTGGTAAAACTACAATTAGACTCCAAAAATTCCCTAAAAACAAATTAAACTGCCAAAAATTAACTCCAAAAAAAAAAATCTGCAAAAATTAACAATTGCAAGGGTTTTGTCGAATCTCCATTATTGCCAATTCTCCATTGTCGAATCTCCATTGCCGCGTCTCCATTGTTGAATCTCCATTGCCAATTCTCTATTGTCGAATCTCCATCGCCGCGTCTCCATTGCCGAATCTCCATTGCCGCGTCTCCATTGTCGAATCTCCATTGTTGCGTCTCCATTGTCGAATCTGCATTGTTGATTCTGGTTTTTTCTCGCAGCTGCGGTTCAATCCTGGTGCATTTCACACAAAGATTCAACAAGATCACATCGCAATTCAATCCTCACGAAAATTAGAAAAGGTAGCCTAATTCATCCCTCAATTCGTAATTCTGCTAAAATCTTGTTTTCATCTATAGTAATTATATACAATATGCAATCTAAAACAATGATTACGTTTTTCAAATTCACGCATGCAAGATTTGTATTCAATTTATAATTTTTGACAGTTAGTTGTTTAGATTATTTAGTTTTTTTTTTGGGTATTTACTGGATTCTTTTACAGTTTAATAGTAATTATCTATTGTATTCATGTTGTATCTATTCTTTTAGTAATTTACTGGATTATTTTGGGTATTTATAAATTTTGCGTGTATTCATGTTGTATCTATTCTGATCAATTGCTAAAATAATTTAGTATTTTAAGAATTTGCTTATATTTAATTGCATCTGTTGTTTCACTTTTGCAATTGATGCAAAAAATTAAATATTATGTTCTTTGGGTTGATTTTAATATTCTCTGTTGTACCATTTTCGGATCTTTAGTTTTAAGTAACTTGTTTTAATTTGTTATCATGTAAGTAGAAATTTATTATTTTATTATGTAGTGTTATTCTTGTTACTATTCTTTTCAATTGACATAGTAGTGTTAAATCCAACTTTTTAAAAAAATTTCATAACCATGTGTTATTTAATTTGTAAAGGTGAAAAAATGAGTAATTGGACTACTTTGTTACAATCTAGTAAGCAATATCAAAAAAGGGTTAAGGGGTATTTAGATAAGGCATTTACTACATGGGCAATTGGAGATCAAATTAGTTGCCCATGTAAGTCATGTTATCATCGATTTTGGCATCGTAGAGATAAAGTGTTCAATCACTTAATTGCATATGGTATTCAACCAGGTTTGGAGGAATTCAATTTTCATGAGAAGGATGTGTCCTCAACATCAAATTTTAAGATGAATTCCAAAAATACTTATGATGATATAAACTGGCTTATATATGATACACATAGAGATGTGGTTGAGAATTTAACAAACAATCATAATCAAATTGAAAGTGAGCCCAATGATGAAGCTAAGAGGTTTTATAGGTTGATTGAAGATGGAAAACAAGAGTTATTTCCTGGTTGTAAAACATTTTCAAAACTTTCATTCCTCATCCGCTTTTACCTTCTGAAGTGCAAACATGGGTTAACTAATAATGCATTTTCGGATATTTTAAACTTGCTCCTAGAGTTGCTAGCGGATGCTAAATTGCCTAAGTCTTTCAATGAGGCTAATAAATTAGTAAGTGATTTGGGTCTCCATTATGAAAAAATCGACGCATGCCGTAATGATTGTATGCTTTTCTGGAAAGATCATGCTAATGATACATATTGTCATGTTTGTCAAACTCCAAGGTGGAAAGAGGTTGAAAATCACGGTAATCAATTAACTAATAATACTCATAATGTTGCAGAAAAAATTATGTGGTATTTTCCTCTTAAACCTAGGCTTCAAAGGCTTTACATGTGCTCTGAAATAGCAAAGCTAATGAAGTGGCATGAGGAGAAGAGGGACAAGGATGAATTATTGAGGCATCCTGCTGATGCCGAGGCTTGGTTGGAGTTTGATCGTAAATACCCAAATTTTGGTAGTGAGTCACGTAATGTTCGATTGGGGCTTGCCAGCGATGGTTTTAATCCATTTCGCACTATGAGCACACAACACAGTATATAGCCTGTTGTTCTAATAAATTACAACTTACCGCCATGCATGGTTGTGCATGAAGCCAAAGTTCTTGATGTTGTCTACAATTATTCCTGGTCCAAACTCTCCAGGAAATAACATAGATGTCTTCCTTCAACCATTAAAGGAAGACTTAAATGAGCTATGGGAGTTTGGCTTGGACACATATGATGCATCCAAGAGACAAACTTTCAAAATGCACGCAGCTTTACTTTCAACAACAAGTGACTTCCCAGGATATGCTATGTTATCTGGTTGGAGCGCTAAAGGGAAGTTTGCATGCCCTCATTGCCATTATGAAACCGACCACCGATCTTTGTATAAATCTTGCTACTTGGGGAATTGTCGATTTTTAGATGCTAATCATCCTTGGCAGCATGATGAGAAGTCTTTCGATGGGCAAAAGGAAGAAAGGAATGCTCCGGTTTGGTTAAAGGGAACGGAAATTTTATGCTTGTTAGAAAATTGGGAAAATAAGTTTGGAAAGTTACAACCAAAATCGAATAATAAGGATAATCCATGGAGAAAGAAATCCATCTTTTTTTATTTGCCATATTGGAAAGATGTTATGTGTCGCCATCACTTGGATGTGATGCATATAGAAAAAAACATATGTGATAGTGTGCTTGCAACTGTGTTAGACATACCTAGAAAGACAAAAGACCATCATAAGGCTCGATTAGATTTGAAAAAAATGGGGATAAGGCAAGAGTTGCATCCATTGGAATCAAATGATGATCGATATGTTCTTTTGCCGAAAGCTTCATTTTCAATGACCAAAGAGGAGAAACAAATATTTTGTAGTGTTATAAAGAAGGTGAAGCCGCAAGGGTGTGGGTCAAATATTTCTAGGTGTGTCCAACTGAAGGAAGGGAAGATATCGGGGTATAAGAGCCATGATGCTCATATTATAATGCAACACTTACTTCCAGCTGCAGTTAGAAAAGCTCTACTAAAGCATGTCGCCTTACCTCTTATTAGATTGAGTGCATTTTTTAAAGCCATATGCAATAGAGTCATCAATCCAAAAGAATTGGATCGCCTTCAAACTGAAGTTAGTGAAACTCTTTGTCAGCTTGAAAAAATATTCCCACCATCTTTTTTTGGCATCATGATCCATTTACCTATTCATTTGGTTGAAAAGGTAAGGCTTGGTGGACCAGTGTGTGATTGGTGGATGTATCCCATAGAGAGGTATTTGGGAAAGCTGAAATCATATGTGAAAAACAGAAGTCGGCCCGAGGCTTCTATTGCAAATGGTTATTTGGCTGAAGAGTGCTTAATTTTTTGCTCAAGACAATTGATGATGATAAAGCCGACAATGTTGATGATGCATTATCCTTGTTTCCTAAGACAGGCTATCCACTTGGAAGAAAGAAAAAAGGGAAGAAGAAAGGGGAAGCGTATTCTCTTAATTCCAACACTAAGCTTGTAGCACATCGATATGCTTTATTCAATTGTCAAGATGAGCAAGTTCAATATTACATCAAGTGCATATATTTTCATAATTTGTTCCTTGTGCTGTAAATTATTTTATTTTTTTTAACAATATACTATCTTGGTAAAATTTTATGCAGAGAACACGAAAATTTTGTTAAAAGTAAGTCTAAGGATAAGTGAAAAAGAAGGTGGAGGGAGGCTAAACAACATAGCAATGAATTAACGGATTGGTTTAAAGAAAAAGTACAGTTGAATTAGATAAAGTGGCTATCTCTGGGTCCTTCTAATGTTGCAAGAAGATACACGGGTTATTTTTGTAATGGCTATAAGTTCTACACCAAAAGCCATGATGACAAATGTAAAACCCAAAATAGTGGTGTCTCATTAACAGCCTTGACTCAAAGCTTCACAAGTACCAAGGATTCCAATCCTATTCTTGGCAATGTCACTTACTATGGGGTTATAAAAGATATAATAGAAATTGATTATTGGGGGGCATTTAGTGTTGTGTTGTTTAAATGTGATTATTGGTTTCTATGCAGAGGGGGTAGGGAGGGGGTTGGGAGGGCAAGGGGGTGGAGTGTGTAGTGGGGGGGGCTGCTGGGCGAAGGCTGTGCAGGGGGAGGGGGCAGTGGGGGGGCTGCAGGGGGGCTGTAATCCCCCGTATTTTTATACCCTGGTATAAGAGTTAATTATACATAAATACGCGATTTTACGCCTATAACGGATATTTTCGGGATTAGAGTTAATAAAATAAAATAAATATTTTATTTTATGGGGATATTAATGATTTATATGTTTGAAATCATTTTATAAAAATTTGTGGGTCATAGTTGTCATAACTCAAAAAGGTTTTAATTGTCGGTTGGGAACCGTTCAAACAGATAAATAAATAAATAAAAAGAATGAAATAATAAAAAAAAATCAGTGTTTAAAATAATAAGGGCTTAAAATGGTTTGCCACAGGCCCAACCTATTGAGAAACCCTAAACAGCATAACAGTATAAATACCCCAAGGATGAACCAAATTAGGTCAAAAAGCAAAAAGTGAAAAAAAAAAGAAGAAAACCCTCTCTCTCTCTCACCGTGTATCAGGAAAGGAAAAAGAAAAAAAAATTCAAAGTCTAAACCTCCATAACCAATTCACCACCACCACCTTCAACTTCCGCCAAGCTACCGCCACCACCGCAGTCACCTGCCGACCCTCGTTGGTCCCAACCACCGCTGACTGGGCTGCCCTGTTGCAGTCAGTTCACTTTTAAAAAAAAAAAAAACAGAGCAGAGCTCTGTTTCGTGAGTCACCCAGCCGCAGGACCGCCATCACCGGCAGCCTGTAGCTGCATCGCCGGGGTTCGCCGTCGCCACCTGCCACCCTGCCGCCGCCTGCTGTCCTTCGGTTTAACAGTATGTGTATATGTATAACCGTATGTGTATATATGTGTATATGCATATATATATATATGATATATATATATACATATATATATATATATATATATATACGTATATGTAAAGAGAAAAAAAAAATTATCTTTTATCTTGTTTTTAAATCTGGGCATTAAAGAATGTAATTATACCTATAATTAAGTAATTAATATTATTATATAGTAATTTACGGGAGGTCTTAGGATAGATTAGAGCTGCTGGATATTTTAGGACTCGAGTTAATACTATTGTCTTTTATATTATAGGCGAGGAATATTACTTAGGCGATTTCTGAAAGGAAAAGGTGGAGTACCACCAGGTTTATTCAAGGTATGCGTGATTGATAAGTGTTCAGACGTAGTATCATGTTAGGACTTTGCATATTTCTATCATGATTGTTGTGATTTTGTAGAACATGATTATTTGTGGTGTTTTTTAGTTGTTTGTATAACTTGTGTTTGCAAACTTGTTAAGAAAAGGATAGGAAGGATCATTTCATGTTCCCGATTATACAAGAGAATATTGCATGAATAGGTTCTTTGAATATTTCATGCTTCAGTAGTAGCAATTTATTTTGCATATGGACAAGTTGTCCCTTTCAAGTTTACTAGTAATGCATGAATAGGTTCTCCGAATATTTCATGCCCTTTAATAGCTTTGGGATACCACTTAAGACATATGTTCTTAATGGAAATCTCGTTAAATAAACAAGAGTTCAGTGTGTTTTATCTGAACAATAATTAAAACAGGTGTTATGTGAATTGTATGTGTGTGCTTGTTATGTGTAACAACTCTCAAGACACTAATCACTTAAAGTGAAAGATTCGGGTAAGCATTAAAACTCTCGACAAGTGCACGTTGTGAGTATTGGCATAGATGTGGGTTGGGGTCACGGCAGGACTCGTGACTTTAAGGGGACCGTAGGATCCACGTGTTCCATTAGCGAATTGAGCTCATTCCTTTATTTGTGACGTGGGTAGCTCCCATCGTCACCTTCTAGGCATAGACAACTCGCCTGGTGCTTACACTGGCTTCGGCTCTAGAGGGCCACCTAATAATCAATGTGCTTAACAAGGAATAATAACTAATTACTCACCATAGTATTTAAGCTTTGCCATGATTTTATATGCAATAGATCTATATGCTTATTTAATTGCCGTACTCAGCTTTGCTGACGCCGTACAAATTTGGTCTTGTTATTATCTTGACCCTGTGATGACCCAATTATTGGTGAGCAGTCGTTCAGGGTTAAGGTAAGTTTGTGCAGGAATTCAGGGACGTTTATGGGCTTGAGTGATGAGTGGTATTTCTGAAACATTTACTTACTTAATGAATTATTTTTCCAAATTCGATTTGACGTTTTAGTTTGGGAGATTTTAGACATTTTCATTTATTAGGTTAAATTTATTTCGTTTGAGTTGATTCAATAAATTTCAGGGACTTAATGGTTCCAAGTTGTAATAAGATTTAGTTTTATTTTAAACTTAGTACTATTTTTATTTCCGCTGCAAAATTCTGAGTAAGCCGATACGTTTCCACACGTGGCGATAACACTTTAATAATTCTCAGTATCCCTTGAAAATTAGCATTTATAACTTGATGAGAATTATTGGGGTGTTACAGGGGTCGTGCAGGAGGGCAGTGCAAGGGAGGGAGCAATAGGGAGGGGTTGTGCAGGGGAGGGGCTGGGGTGGGGGGTGGGGTGTGTAGCAGGGGGTGGGGGGACTGTAGGGGGGTGGGAGGTTGTAGGGGGTGGGGGGTGCAGGGGGAGGGGGTGGTCTGTGCAGGGGGCAGTGGGGGGTTGTAGGGGGGCAGTGTAGGGGAGGGGGTAGTAGGGGGGGGCTTTGTAGGGGAGGGGGTGGGTTGGGGGGGTGCAGTAGGGGGTGGGGGGACTGTAGGGGGGTAGGGGACAGTGCAGGGGGGAAGTTGGGGAGGGGGGGCTGTAGAGGGGGGGGCGGCAGTTGGGGTGGGGCAGTGTAGGCGGGGGGGCAGTGGGGGGGCTGTAGTAGAGGTGGGTCGGGAGGGTGCTAGGCGGGGGGGTGGGGAGGGGGCTGTGCAGGGGGGTTGGGCAGGGGATGGGGAGGCTGGGCAGGGGGGTGGGCACGCAGTAGCACTGATGCACATAACAGCAGCTGAAAACCCCACTCTCATGTATCTGTTTTCTAGGTGTCAGCAGGCAAAGATGGAAATCTCACTTACACAAAGGAGAAATTAGATGATACTCCAATATCAATGGCAACTCATATGAAGATGCGCCACTCAAGCACCCAACAAGATGTTATACAAGAGAGAGTTCCGACACGTACTCGTCAAAATGTAGGTGCATTGAATAATTCTGAAGTAAGGTTAAACCCATCTATTACACAGAAAAAATTAGCTTTTGAAAAACATCAAGACAAACAGGTGGAGTTTGGATTAACACAAAACGTCCATAGTTTTCCGACAAAAAAGGGACATGATTTTCAAACACATAAGGGGAAAAGTAAGGCAATGGTTGCTCCCGAAACACTAGGTGATTACTATAGGATGAAAGCAACATCAAAAGAAAATGAAGCGAGGGGAAGGGGAAATGGTGATATCCTAAGGGAAATAAGTAGTTCACAAATGAGAACTTCTTCACAATCAACACCAACTGAAATGGAACATGATGTCAAGGAAGAATATCAAAATGAAATAAATTTAGATGAATTTACCATAGAGGAAGACATGGATGATGAAATTGAAAGTGATAGAGAAATTTTAGATGGACAAAACAAAGCTTATGATGATCAGATTGTAGAAAGTCACCAAAATGGTAAATAGTTTTTTTTTTCCTTTTTTTTAGTAGTAATGCTTTTAAATATTCATATATGTACATGTTAGAATAATATATTTTCCTAATCTTCCTTTTTTTCAATTTTATATGTAGCACCACAAGAAAAGAAGCGAACTAGAGGCCCAACTATGTGCAAAGAAGTCCTAGAATGTTCAATGGAGGTGTAGGCACATAAAAATTGTATTATGCCACATTAATTATATTTGTTCCGTTAAAAAAGTCAAACGTTGACTTAAATTATAAATGGGTCATGAATTAATTAATTTGGGATCGCAATGACATTTGGGCCTATTTTAATTATTATGTATGTTTAATTTGAAGCCCAAAATTCAATAAGTAATAAGTTGGGCTTCAGGTTAAAAGAGAAATGGAATTTGACTACAGGCCCAAAAGAGCTAGGTTATTCCTAAAACCCTAACAAAATGACTCTATAAATAGAGCATCATACCCATTCCTAGAGGGGAAGGAAGAGCTAAGAAAAACTCAGCAACGTAGAAATTTTCTCTCAAACAAGAAGCTCCATCAAAGGTGAATTCACTCTCTAATAAGAAACTCTCTCAAAAGAAGAAAGTGAAGGAAACTCTTTCAACACCAGGAGGCCGACCAATCAAGTCATCAAGCATCCAACAAAGGTGAAGAAAGTAAAAGAAGCATTTTCAACCTAGGAAGCAGACAAGTTAAGTCCTCAAGCATCTGTCAAATTGCTCTTTTGAGAATCCTTCCTTGAACGAGAACAAGCCGGTGGCCCTCATTCAAGTCAAGTTACAAAATTCTTTTAAAGTTCATTTTATTGTGGAAATCGAATCAGTAGAAGAAATAGAGTTGTACCCAAAAATATTCTTTGGTCAATATAAATTATTATTTGTTGCATATTTTTTATTTCTCTTCGCAGATTTAAAAAAAAATTGTGTTAACAAATTTTTGGCACGCTCGGTGGGACCACTCTACTACTCATCTCTTTTTCCACAAACAGCTTAAAAAAAATGGTCTCGAAGAACAAAGCTTCATCCGCCACTAAGAAATCGGTGGGTGACAAAGTGGTCTCCGACAAGCCGGGAGGAGGTGTCTGCACCAGAGGAATGAAACGAGCCCTTGTCTCTGTTGCTGCTTTAAGTCTGCGTTCTGCGTCTGTTCCGACCAAACCTCGGAAGGCTCATAGGGCCCCTGATCAGCCTGTTGCACCTCTTGTTTTCACAACTCGTGAGAATGCCATGTCTGACTCCAATTTGCGCGATGAATTTCTTATTGGATCGTCCTCTGTGGCGTCTGACGGAGATTCATCCAACATCTGTTCCCTCAATGATGTCGATGCGGTTATGGTGACTGAAGCTAAAACCGTCGAGGAACAACTTGCTGAGATGAAGACTCTTCTTCAGAAAGTACTGAAGGATGGAGAGGAGAAAGATGCTCAAATCAAGCAACAAAACAAAGAGATAACCTCTTTATCAAAGAAACTTGAAGATATTCACCATGAAAAAACTGAGAGTGAAGGTGAAAACAGTGAGCCTGAAGAAGATAAAAATCCTGACAGTCGGCACAAGTCAGTTACTGCAAAACAGCTGCAGGATATGATAGCTAGTGTAATCAAATCTCAGATTGGTGGAGATCCGCGCAACAGTGGTCGTTATATGAAGCTTTACTCTAAGAGGATCAATAGGTTGCAAATGCCAAACGGTTATCAGCCACCGAAGTTTCAACAGTTTGATGGAAAGGGGAGCCCGAAGCAGCACATCGCTCACTTTGTGGAGACATGCAACAATGCCGGGACTTCAGGAGATCTGCTTGTTAAATAATTTGTGCGATCTCTCAAAAGCATTGCTTTTGATTGGTACACAGATTTACCACCAGTCTATTGACAATTGGGATCAGATGGAAATAACGTTCCTGGACAGGTTCTACAGCACCCGACGTGTCGTGAGTATGGTCGAGTTAACTAACACCAAACAATGGAAAGATGAGGCAGTCATTGACTACATCAGCCGATGGCGCGCTAAGAGTCTCGAGTGCAGGGACCGTTTATCGGAAGCTTTTGCAGTTGAAATGTGCACTAACGGCATGGACTGGGATTTGTTGTATATTCTGCAGGGAATCAAGCCAAAGTCCTTCCAAGAGTTAGCAACACGAGCACATGACATGGAGTTGACTATTGCCAGTCGCAAGACTAGTTCTTCTGAATACTCGAACGACAAGAAGGATTTTAAGAAGACGGATAAATCTTCAAATAGCTCTGTTAAGGGGTCAAATGCTGCCTCCACTTCAACTCCAATACAGATTTCTGCAAAGCCAAAATCTTTGTATGAGAGGGGCTCGTCTTCAAGGGACACCAAGAAGGAGAGGCCTACTTTGAAGGAAATCCAAGCCAAGAAATATCCATTTCCTGATTCCGATTTGGAGGGAATGATGGAGGATCTCCTAGAGAAGAAAATCATTGAACTCCCGGAGTCTAAACGCCCAACGGAGAAAGGTAGAACATTTGATCCAAATTACTGCAAGTATCATCGGTTGATCAGTCATCCGATTGAAAAATGTATCACCCTCAAAGAAAAGATCATGCAGCTGGCAAGGGAAGGGAAGATCATCTTAGATGATGATGAAGCCACAGAGGCTAATCATGCATATGTCTCTCTTGAATCCTATGTTCATGTTCACTCCATCCAGTTAGGCAGCTTAGAACCAGTGGTGGTGCAAGTGCTTCAACAACCAAAATTAAACTTGGATTGTGACAATTTTGCTCCTGAGAGTCCTAAGGAAGACGAGGAGGGGTGGACGTTGATTGTGAGAAAGAAGCTAAGGGGGAAAGTTGTGGCACAACCTCTGCTACCGCGTCAAAAGAAGAATCCACAAAGGAAGAAACACAAGCAACTCCAAAGCAAAAGGAAGGCCGAATCAACTAACAAGTTTCAAACTCTGCCAAATAGTTCGCCTGCCCAGGAAGGACGTGTACCAATCACGTTAAAGGAGTTCTTTCCAAAGGAATACTTTTGCGAAGTTTCAGTAAATGCGGTAACATGTAGCCTGACTGAAGAAAGGAGGAGCCAAAAGATAGAGAGGCAAACCAATGAGGAAGGGCTTAGTCACGAGATTAATGCGGATAGAGACTCAAAAATTTTCGCATTCTTGAATACAGTTCCGTCACATATGGGTTGGTGCAAGGCTCTTTCACTCCCAGAAGAGACCACAGATGAGGAGGTTGAAACCAGCGAAGCACCAAAACTGCTTGAAGACGGGAGGCAATTTGCAGTAGATGAGCTCAAGAAGGATGATTTGGTACCATACCATAGGCACGCCTCACAATTACTAAGTGAATTTGAAAGCACAATGTTAGAGCATGTTCCAAGGAGTGCCAACAAGGTGGCTGACGCGCTTGCAAATCTTGTAGCCACTTTGGCACTGGGGGCAGAGGATTATTTGTCTGTTCCAGTTTGTAGTCGATGGGTGGTTGCACCTTCTGCGTTTGCGACGGAGGAGGAGACTGATGTAGTCTCTGTTTTTGAAGTATCCAAAGAAGATTAGCACCAACCTCTCATAAGCTATCTTATGCATGGAAAGTTGTCGGATGATGCCAAATATAGGATAGAGATCCGCCGTTGTGCAACACGCTTCATATACTATAAAGGGACTCTCTACAACGGCAAATTCTTGAAGAGTTATTACCCGTGAAGTAGTAAAGTAGGTGTGCTCCTAAGCAAGAGCCTTAAACTGCACATATAATAAAGTTGGTTAAGTAGTTGTGTTGGAACTACGTTGGCTTGATCCTTCAGGATTACTTTCTTGTCATCTTGTAGGTACGTAGGCAACTTGGGTAATTTATATACTCAAGTGCAGCCACATTGTTGCAAAAAAAAAAAAAAAAAACAAAAACAAAAACAAAACTTGTGTCGAACTACGTTGGCTTGATCTTGCAATATAAAATGTGTCTTGCAAGTACGTAGGCAGCTTGGATAGTACAGAAAATATTGTTCAAGTACAGCCACACCAAAAAAAAAAAACTCATTATTGTAAATAAATACTCTTGGCCCACAAGAGTTTAAACTGTGAACGGCTAAATAGTAATAAATAAATTTTGTCAAGAGTGAACGAGGGCCATAGCTTCTGCATTTGTGAGTGCTTTGACAGTGCTTGAACCATAATAAATTTTGTCCAGAGCGAAGGAGGGTCGTAGCTTCTGCATTCGTGAGTGCTTTGACGGTGCTTGAACCATGGTATGCAATCATCGTTGCACCACCAAAGTTGTGAATGACCACATGGTAGCTATGGAGGTATTTAGCTATCCAGACATAAATATAGTGAGCTGGGAGGTGTCCACGGTGTTGTCCTGGGGTCAGAGAGATATAAAGCTTGTTTAAACCTCGGTAGATGCTAGCTAGAGCTGGTACAACAAGTGAAATCCTTTGCTCGCTTGCAAGTTGTGATGCAAGTTTGAACACACTGGGGTGAACACAATCTATGTCCTTCACGGTCAAAACGAACGCACAAAGCCAACAGGATAAGAAGGCAGCAAGATAAGTCTGCTTGCGGTGTTCCTTTGAAATCCCTAGGACAGTAAAAGCTTCGTAAGTTGTGCTCTAGAATTTAGGATCTCCAAGCTCAGAGAAGTCTTGCATGGCTAAAGGCTGGTTTGTCAATGAATACTTCTCAGGTCCTCTGAACCAAAAACTGCACCATTCCTCAAAAGTAGCACGTGATCTCCCGAACTTCGACGTTATGTGCTGAAGAGCTGCAAACATGTACCTGCAACTAAAAGGAAGAAGTTGTCTACCATCTTTGGAGTCTTCCAATTCGGTGGCGATAGGGGCGACTTCATCATATAGAACATTCCAGAGTCTCGCCGGCTTCTGTAAGGAGCGTGTTTGTTGCAGGGCACCAGGGCTCGCAAAAGCGTTGCAGCATCGAAGAGTTGCATTCATAAAGAAACATTGAAGCATATACAACGCCTAGGAGGTCCAATTTTGAAAGTACAATCTTGTTGCGGTAGATAATATCCTCTAACCATTCCCAATAGCGAGGAATGTATGAAAACTCCACTCCATATCTGAGCCTCGAGGACCAAGTTGCTTGTTTTTTAAGGATACGGTGTTGTAGCGTGCTTAGTGCTTCTTTAACTTGGCTTTTATGATGATGGGATGATTTTAAGGCGACGTTGGATAGCTTGCATGTTGTCCAACATTTCAAATTGTCGGGGTTGTACTTAATTGGCCAATTCTCGGAAAGAGCTCCGGTAATAGGAGAAAAGACGGGAAGTGTCAACTCCTTGCCTTCGTCGTTGTTGTCCTTCACCACTAAGAAAGAGCCTTCAGAAGTCTTGGGGAGTCAAATTTTACCATATTTGCCTGAGAAAGGATAATAATATAAAATAAGTAAATAATGATAAATTTATTATTTATTTATTTATTTTTTATTAATTTTAGAAAGGAAAAAAAAAGAAAATGAACACGTATTTAGTTGGCTCCTAGTACCACTTTTTACATTCATGTATATAGTAATATAAAAAATAAAAAATAAAAAAAAGAAAAGAAGGAAAGGCACGTGTAGTATAACACTTTATTCACTCAATCCTTCTTGTAATCCTCATTATTATAATATAAAAAAAATAATAAAAAAAAAAAAAGAAAAAGAGAAGAAAGAAAAAAGGAATCAGAAAGAGGAATATACAAGTAGCAGCAGTGTACGCCATTACCGTATCGTAGGCGCAGGTCCTCCGTTTGCAGCAGGCCAGTAGCAAGACCCTCCGGCGATTGGTGGTCGCACGTCGGTAGCACCTCACCAGCAGCAGTCTTCGTCTGCAGCAGATGACAGAAAAAGATAGCACAAAAGGCGGACCACAGGTGGACAACGATGGCGGTAAATCAACAATGACACGGTAAGGTTCGGACGCTCCGGCAGACAATGCTTCGACAGACGGTCTGGAAACGGATCTTAGTCGGACGGCGGGCCACACGGCGAGTCTTTAATTACGGTGACGGATGGAGGATCGTGCTCCGACCGACGATGAACGCAGGCTACGCTCCAGGCCGATGGACGCTGCAGGCGGTACACGATGCTCCGGCGAACGACGGTACAACAATGACAGAGCAAGGGTTCTCTGGTGTAGTCTCGAGAAGGGCCGGTGTACAGTTAAGTTGTGGTCGAACCAATACGGTGATAGTTGCAGGTCACTCTCCGATGCTCTGTTAAGTTGTTCAAGGTTCAAAGCTATGGAGCCTTATATTCAAAAGGAAAAGAAACAGAAAAGAAAGGAAAAGAAAGAAAGAAAAGAAGAAGAAAGTTAAAGAAGAAGAGAACGGTGATGATGATTCCCAATGAACAACCTCTATTTATAAGCTACAAAACCACAAAGGTTATTTTATCCAATCACAGAAGAGGAAAAAAAAACTGCCAACTCATAAATAAAAAAATGATTATCAAGTCATAAAATTAAAAAAAAATGACTGCCAAGTCATCATAAAGTAAAAAAAAATGGCTGCCAAGTCATCATAAAGTAAAAAAAATGACTGCCAAGTCATCATAAAGTTAAAAAAATGACTGCCAAGTCATAAAATAAAAAAAAATGACTGTCAAGTCATAAAATAAATAAAAAATGATTGCCAAGTCATAAAATAAAAAAATGACTGTCAAGTCAAACAAACAATGTCGAGACCCTGTCATGAACAAAAACACTTCAAGTCATGTACGTGACACAGTCTCGAGGCGGCAATTTGTAGGCACATAAAAATTGTATTATGCCACATTAATTATATTTGCTCCGTTAAAAAAGTCAAACTTTGACTTAAATTATAATGGGTCATGAATTAATTAATTTGGGCTCGCAATGACATTTGGGCCTATTTTAATTATTATGTATGTTTAATTTGAAGCCCAAAATTCAATAAGTAATAAGTTGGGCTTCAGGTTAAAAGAGAAATGGAATTTGACTACAGGCCCAAAAGAGCTAGGTTATTCCTAAAACCCTAGCAAAATGACTCTATAAATAGAGCATCATACCCATTCCTAGAGGGGAAGGAAGAGCTAAGAAAAACTCAGCAAAGTAGAAATTTTCTCTCAAACAAGAAGCTCCATCAAAGGTGAATTCACTCTCCAATAAGAAACTCACTCAAAAGAAGAAAGTGAAGGAAACTCTTTCAACACCAGGAGGCCGACCAATCAAGTCATCAAGCATCCAACAAAGGTGAAGAAAGTAGAAGAAACATTTTCAACCCAGGAAGCAGACAAGTCAAGTCGTCAAGCATCCATCAAATTGCTCTTTTGAGAATCCTTCCTTGAACGAGAACAAGTCGGTGACCCTCATTCAAGTCAAGTTACAAAATTCTTTTAAAGTTCATTTTATTGTGGAAATCGAATCAGTAGAAGAAATAGAGTTGTACCCAAAAATATTCTTTGATCAATATAAATTATTATTTGTTACATATTTTTTATTTCTCTTCGCAGATTTAAAAAAATTTGTGTTAACAGGAGGAACGTAAGGTTCTTATATTAAATGAAATGGGAAAGCCTATTGGTCCTGATAGTAAGACTTTGGATAAGTTTTCAAGATTTTTAGGCACTATAGCTCGTTCTCCTACACTTTCACCATTGAATAATATTAATTGGTGTAAAGTGCGTAAGACTAAGCACGATAGCATTTGGAGCTATGTGCAGGTATTTGTATTCTATTATGAAAAAATTGTTGAATTCTTGATCTCTTAAAAAAAAAACCTGCTAATTGTTTGGTTTTTCATTTATTAATGTAGAAAAAATTCATTATCCCCGAAGAAGGTAAGGATTATGTGATGAAAGCAATTGGACGGCTTTGGCGTCGTCATAAATGTTGTGTAAAGAGAAACTACTTTAGTGCTTATGACAATGATGAAGATAGATTGAAAAATGCTCCTGAATATATTCCAAAGGAACAATTCAAAGAATTGTTAGAATATTGGAACTTGGATTTAGTTCAGGTAATTTTGCAGATTTATCAATCTTTTTTTTCAGTAAGCAAGTAAGTTCATATTAGACGCTTATTATATTTCAACAGGATAGCTCTAAGTTGTATGTATTTTATGCTGTTATTGCAGGAAGAAAGCCAAAAGAAACGGGAAAGCAGTGCCAATCAAAAAGATAGACATACTATGGGTCCTAAGTCCTTTGCTAGGAAAGAACATGAATTCGTAAATGAAATACACTGTGAATTAGTGAAACTACTAGCTTTTGAAGAAAAATTTTCTTTACTATGCTATTGTATATTTTCTTAAAATATGTGATAGATATATTTATTTATTGTACCATGGAATGTTTCATTTGTAGAAACAACAAGATCGGGAGAAAAGGCGGCCATCCCAAGCAAAGTTGTACCTCGAGTCGCGTAAGAGAAAAGTTGGCAAAAAATACAAGACATCTTATGAGCATATTCAAAGTAACATTGTAAGTTCTATCTTGTTGCCACTTTGATGTATCCATGTTAAATTTAGTAGCACCAGTAAAAAGCAAAACTAAACTTGCTGCTGCATCACTCACAATAGCTGGCACAATGCATAGAATCAACTAAAGTGTTATAGAATAATGGTAAAGAAGGCAGGAACAACAGTAACTATCTGCTGAAAATCAACACATAACACTCTACACGCCTTAAAATGCAGCTCACACTCTATTTTATTTTCATTATAGGACAAGATGGAGGAAGTTCAAATGCAAAGGGAAATTGATGGAGATGAAGCATACTATGAAGTAATGAATGTTGATAACTCTGGCAATCAAAGACACTTGAAAACATGTTCCTCAAAAAAAAAAGGAGCATAAGAAGGCCTCAGTCGGTGGTGTAATTATTCCAGATGAGTTTTTAAAGCCATATAAAGATCAAATTGTGAGAGAGACGGTAGAAGATGTAATGAAAATGTTCAAATACCAACTCCCTTCTGAAACCTTTGATAATGACTAGAGCACTTGGTGACATGCCATCTGGTTTAGAAGTTACAGAGCATCCTTGTAAAGACGACACAAATGATGAGCATCATGATCAGGTAAAGCTTATCTATCTGTGACTTAGAGTTTAGGATTTTTTTTAATCAATATCTTTGTTTAAATTTCTATTCTAATTAATTTTTTCCTTTTTTTTACAGGGCTTGGAAAATGATCTTCAGCAGGAGTAGCAATATTATATCTACTAGAATAGCAATAGTATATATGAACTCACATACAAGCATGAAGATTAGGATACAAATTTAGTTTCTGAAAAAAAATAAGGTTGTATATATGAGATATGTAGACAAGTCTAGACTGAGAAGATATTTTTTTTTTTGAATTCAAATTTGGACATCTCAATTTTTCTTTGTAATTGAGTGCATTTACGTTATTATGAATTTTATCATTTTTATTTTTGCCACTATATATTTTTATTGCATATGCTGTTTTTTTTATGTAATTGTTATCACTGTTGTTTCTATATTGTTATTATTATTATTATTATTATTATTATTATTATTATTATTATAATAATAATAATAATAATAATAATAATAATAATAATAATAATAATAATAATAATAATAATAATAATAATCATCATCATCATCCATCATCATTTTAATTACATAAAGTGTTACCTAAAGTATTTGAAAAGTGATACACTATCAGAATTAAAGTGTTACCATATGGTTGCTAATAAAACAAAAGTGTTACCATAGTGTTACTAATTAAGCAAAAGTATTACCTAATTTTTAAAAAAGTGTTACTTAAAGTGATGGAAACTGATACGTAATATTTTAAAAAGTGATACCATAGATGATAGGTAACACAAAAAAGTGCTACGAACAATTTATTAAGTGTTACCTAAGGATATTAAAAGTAACACTCTAAAGTGTTACATAAGATCAGTGAAAGTGTTACCTAAAATCTTACAAGTAACACTTTTAAAAGTGATACCAAAAGTGTTACCTTAGGGAATAGGTAGCACGAGCAGATGTATCACTCTAAAAAGTGTTACCTAATGTCTAATGTAACACTTTTAGTCCTTTAGGTAACACTTTTAGTGTGTTACCTAAAGTCACTTATGTTGTAGCGTTAAAAAAAAATATTTATACGTAGTTCATATAAGATGTGTATAAAAATACATATTCATATTAAATATGCATAAAAATACATATATGAGCACTAAAATACATAAAAGAATACTTAAACCGTTAAATCTAACGGAAGTGTCACGGCAGAGACCAAACACAAATTACAGTGGTACCATGTGGACAAAAAATCAAAATTAGGTACCATATAGAAAAGGCAAAACCACAATAGTACCAGATAAAATTTCCCATTTTTTTATGAAGTTTTTTTACAAGGGGAGTGCAAAAAAAGAAAGAGAAACATAATTCGTTCGTTATCTCCTATCTACTACAAGCTAAGTCAATTAATTAACCTTTAACAACTAATAAGTAGCACCCAAATAAGGCCATATCTTTGTCAAACTTTACATAAAATAAACTCGTTCATCGAATCACCCAAAAAACTAGTTTGGTTAACATAAGGGAAATGATCGAAACTTCATCAATCATTTCATTTATCATAATTAGCCTTCTATGTACGCTTTGTGTTCGATGATATTTAAAATATATTTTTCAATTTGTATAAACAAATTAAAAAAAAAAAACGAAGGTTGTTTGTTCGAAAATTTGAAATATTTTTCAAATTCACACTAATTCACATAATTATAATAAATTTTTTTCCTTTTCATCAGCCCATTCCACAACAATGTACAAAAAAGAAAAGTTTTTTATTATGTATATTCTATCACCTATCAATTTTCTACGATAATCGAAAAGTAAAATTTTTATGATACAAATTATATCAATATAAATATCTATTTATAGAAAATTCAAATATATGAATTTAGTTATTTTAATTTTATTTTTACAAATTTTGTATTTTGTAATATTTTCCTTTTAAACAGTTGCAAATTTGTAACAAGGGAAATTTGTAATCTATAAGGTGTGTTGAAAACTTGAAGTGATGCAAATTGAATTTTTGAAATTTTTTGAAGGTAAGGTGGACTTTTAATAGAGATAATTATAAAAAAAAAAAAAAAAAGAAAGGGAAAAACCACAAACCTAGAAAGAGAACTCAAAGCGTGACAGTAGTAGCAGTCACCGGTCTGACTAGTGACTACCACACTGCCACCAGCCACACCACCAGTCCTATCGGCCAACGACGCACCAGCAACTACCATACGCACCCACTAGATGGCTTAATTGCTCATTGTTGATTGGTTTAAGTATCTATAAGAGTTGTTAGTAACTTGAATATATTCTTATTTGCTATTTTGTTACTTTTGCTACATTTCCGATTTTTTTCGCTACATCTCTTTCTCAAACCCTAGATTTCCTTTTTCTTTCTAGCCATTTTCTGCTAGCTACTTAGCTTGTTGTGTCGGTCATCAATGGCGAAGAGGAAGGTTGCTCATAGAAAAGCAGCTGCCAAAAAGACTGAACAAGTTGAGGAAAAACCTAAAGATGATACTCCGCATGTTGAGGAGGAAAAGGAGGTTGTGAAATCTAACGTTGAAGACCAGAAGAAGCAAAAAGAGCAAGAGAAGGAAACGAAGAATGTTGGTAAGAGACCAAGGAAACGCATTAAGTCTGATTCTGAACCAGAGTACTTCGAAGACAAGCGCAATTTGGTAAATTTCTTAGAAACTTAATTTGATTTTTTGTTTGTTTTAATTTTAAATTTGTACTGAAGTTTTGAGTTTATGATTTTCGAGATTGTTATGTTCATTTACCACCTTTACACCTTTGAATTTGTTGTTTTTGTAAATGCTTAGTCTACTATAAATCTATAATTGATTTAAGAAAGTCTGCAGTGTATGGTGCATGTCCAATTTGATTCGAATTTGAAGAGCCTGATTTGACCTACATTGCCTGCTTTATTGAATTACGGAGTACATTATTTTTCTTATATAAAAATGATGTTACCGTTTTTCTTTTGTCCACTTATTAAACTTGTTCTTTTATTGACACTGCGCTGAAAAGTTTGGATTGTTAAATTGCTCCTTGACGTTAAGAGGTTAGCAGCTTTGAGAAATTTTTCCTTTTTCAGGAAACAGACAACTTGAAAATTTTAAGAAACTGATCAATTTATGTAATCACATGCCGAACAAAACTATTTGATAAAATACTCGGTGTGCATTAAAAAGATGGGAGAAATATTGTTGTTGTCAACACACTTAATGGGGACACCAAATGTTCTTAAGAACATCTTTTTAATTTTGGACAGTTATTTATTTTGGTGGTTTATAGCCAACCGCTGTTGGCTGAGGTGGTTCTCTTTGCTTGTTTGACTAGCTAGTACTCTAGTAGTATGACTAGTTTCATTGAGTGCTAAATGAAGCTGTATAGGCCTTCTGTTCAAGAAGATGTTTTGTAAAATTATTTGCTAGCTATTGCAATTTGTTATATTACGAAAAAAATGTGGGCCATCAAGCCAACAAACCAATGAAAAACCTGTTCATTGGGGGTGGTTGGTATTGAGCTTTTTAGCCAACTTGTTGGTAGGCTTTTGGTTTTGGGCTTGTTGGTTGGCTTTTGGCTTGTTGGTTGGCTATTGCCTGGTTAGTTGTTTAAATAACCAAAAATGTGTTTGGCTAATGGATTTTAATCAGGTTAAAAAGTTAGGCTTTCAAGCCAAAATGAAAAAGTTGCTATGTGGCTTTTGGCTTGTTGACCCACATTTTATCTAATCTAAACAACCAAATGATAATTTCATCAAACTTCTTGGCTTATATAGCTAGTTTACAGTTGGTGTAAAAGCTATTAACCAAACAAAATCTTTTTGGCTATTTGACCATCCAATAAGCCAAAAAACAAATTGGCTAAAAAACCCATTACCAAACACCCCCTAAGAAGAGGGGGGGGGGGTCGAAGACTAGAAAACCATTTTTGGCTGCTAGCTGGTTCACTTCGCTTGTTTGACTAGCCGATTTCAATGGCTGCCAAAGCTAGTTGTATAAGATGGTTGTTTAAGGTGTCATTTGGTTGACATAGGAAATACTATACTACAAGAATTTACAATTCAAGGAAATTCATTTCCCTTGTAAATTTCCTCAGAAATGTTACATATGTGTTTGGTTGACACATGAGAATTTATAATTACCACATGAATTTAAACTTACAAAGGGGGGTCATGGAGAGTGATTTCCTACATGTTAGAGGAATTAAATTCCTGTGGGAATTTGAAATTCCTATGGAAGTGTAAACCAAACACAACCTCTTATTTGCATTTCCTAGGAAATTAGGTTTCCCATGGAAATCTCTTCCAACAAAACAAAACCTATGAAGATATTTGGTAAAAAGATTTGTTTGCTTTTGGCATTTTATTAGATAAAATGTGGGCCAACAAGCCAAAAGCCAATGTGAAAAGTTACTAAATAAATCTCAAGCTTGTATCACATATGATTGGGTGAATGCACAGATTATTCCATGGACCATATGAAAATGTTACATTCCTATTTTTCCCTCTTATCTGTTACAGTTTGTCTTTTGCTAATCATAAACTTGCTAGAGATTGTAGAGAATATGATGATTATAATGTTAAGGTAATACTGTTTTATGATTGGCTAATCTTGGAATTTACTTTCAGAACATCATGTTTTGCTATTTGTGACACATCAACTCTACATAATATTTTCATTATTGTGTGCTTAAGACTTAAGAGTTGAATTTATCCTGTACAGGCTATTAGGACAATTATGGAAGTGTGTTTTTGTGTTCAATGATATAGACCAAATGGAATTCATTTCATACTTTTTTTTTCCAGGAGGATCTATGGAAAGAAATATTCCCTGTGGGTACAGAGGTTTGACCCAGATCTATTCTGCTTAATCTGCTTTTGCTTCATTACTTTTTTATTATTTGTTTTTTAATGTGTTAAATTCTCTTTTTATACCAGTGGGATCAAATGCACTTGGTCTACCAGTATGACTGGAACTTTACAAATTTAGAGGTATGTTGATCCGGCAAAGTTAGTTTGGTAAACTCCTTGTATATCTAATTCTATTACTTTTTTGAGGCATTGCTGATTCAGTTATTGTTTGTTTGACAATTGACAGAATGCTTTTGATGAGGGAGGAGTACTTCATGGCAAGAGAGTGTATCTCTTTGGATGCACAGAACGTATGTGTCTTTCTTGCCATCTAGGATTCTTGGTTAAGAGATTTTAATGCCATACTTATTTTTCATGGCATTCAGCTAGGGTCAGAAGTCTAAGTTCATGTACTCTTCTCTGTTTATTGAAATTTAATTTTGGGAGTGATATATAAAGCTTTAGTTTAATTTTTGGGCAACTAAAATTATCTACTTAAGTATATTCTTTAAATTGATGTTGGTTGTATTTTAACCTTTTGTTTCTCTTTCATGCAGCTCAAATGGTGCCTTTTAAGGATGAGATGAAAATAATTCAAATACCTGTTGTTGTTGCAGTAAGTTTTTCCCCTTAATGAGTGGTTACAAAGCATTTTTCGAATTAGGCTTCACCCTTCTTTTTGGGTAAATATTTGTTCAGATTGATCAGAGTTTTAGCCACAAAGGAAGGTTTAAAACAGTGTGCTATATGGGTTTTGTGCATCTAAGATGCACGTGTACGTTACTTTTGCAGCATATTGTGTGTTGGGTACAGCTACGACATGGGTATATGTGTACCGACACAAAAAAGGATCTGATTTTTTTTGAAATTTTTTTGTGTACGGGTACGCCCGGGCATGTGGTGGGTTGTGTCCTGTTGATTGGGCTATATCTTATGTGTTTTTTTTTCTTTCTATTTTTGGTTTTGCAGAAAACCAGTGTTACATAGTTCACCTACTAGTTCTTTTCCTAAAATAGGACAAAAATAGCCCAATACCGACCATAGTTCGCTTTTTTTCGGATCGCGATTCGCCAACATTTTAGGGAACTATGTGACACTGGGAAAACCATTTCAGTCTAATTTCTAAAAAATTAACTACTCTAGAATTTTCATTCTAAAGGCTCTCTCTCTCTCTCTCTTGTAACCTTTCTGTTTTTCCATTGGGAACTAGTATTCTCTCAGTTCACTAGTCAAATTTATGTAATGAGCAATTGATCATTTCTTAGATTAGTTTTATAGAATTATAATTACCTTTTTGTTATTTCTTCTTACAATACTTAGTTGTTTTTTCCGTTTATCTAAATGTGTTTATACTGTATGATAATATGATATTTGAATATTTTTAGGGCTTTTTGATTGTTGATTTGCGTTTATATTCTATTTTTTTAATTTATGCTTGATAAATAGATTGTAATATTACGTACACAATTGAAAACTGTACCAATTTGTATTTTTAATATATTATTTTTCCGTACCTGTATCCTACAAAATTTGGCCGCATTCTGTACCTGTATTCGTACATGATTTAAGGCAACCTAAGTGTGCATCATGAGGGTATAAGCGTAAAACATATAGCTGCTTATCTTTTTCAAAAATTCATCATCACTATATCAGTTTGGGTTTTTTAGTGGTTCTCGAGTATGTGTCATTGAAGTTTTCATTAACACCCAGCTTCATAGCAATTTATCATTGATGCAAATGCGGTGCATTATTTCTTTCAATTATTTTTCAGCGTCAATCCTCAAAAAGAAGAGGAAAAAAAGATTTTTTTCGTCTTTCTTGTTTCTCAATTCACTATTTGTTTAGCCAATATATTGTCTGTCATTATTACGTTCATTGACGTAACTTGTTTCTCTTGCTTAATAGGTTGTATCACTCTTTCCCCCATCAGACAAGATTGGCATCAACTCAGTCCAAAGGGAGGCTGAAGAAATAGTTCCCATGAAGCGCATGAAGATGGACTGGGTCCCATATGTGCCGTTGGAAAACAGGTACCTCATTCTGCGAGCTTCTCTTTGTCCCTGCATTTAATTCCATTGTTGGTTGTCTGGTGTGTCAATAGCTGATACTATGAATTATGCCAATTTCCAGGGATACCATGGTGGAAAGGTTGAAATCAGAGATCTTTATCCTGAGATGCACGCAGCGAAAGTAATGTGGTGGTCCTTTCTATAAAGTTGTTTCTTTAGATCTTGTTTTGGTCATTTAGCTCCAGAAATTACTAAAAAAATTACTCAGTATTATCGCAGTTGCCAAAGTGCATGAAATTTTTGTAATTCAGTCTTTCAGCAAGTTGTCCCCTATATGTCTTTATTACTGGTCTTGTAACATGCGATTATTTTTCTCCATTGTTTCTCGTCAAATTTACACTAAGAAAACTAGTACCTGACTCACTTTTGCATTTATATTGCCATAATTGATTGCTTATTGTTGCTTAGTGTCTGTTATAAAATTTAGTCTATTAGCAGCTCTGTTGGCACCTCTCCCTACTTTTTCAAAAGAAACTTCTTACCAATGAATTTGAACACATTGACTCTTGTAGCTAGGTCAATTTAGTGATGCTCTGTTGGCATATAAACCTTCTTGGTCAAGGAGGCTTGATATATGCTTCGTACTTTTTCCCCTCAATTCAGTATCTTTGATTTCATATTCCTGTTCTTCCCAATTTTCTTCTATCATATTCTTTAAAAGGAAAGTTAAGATGGTTTTTTTTTTTTTTTGTAGCTAAAGCACTACTTTTGTTTGGAATGTGGCTATGTGAGTTATGTGATGTAGTCTCATAGATTTAACGTGAAATAGGTTAATGTCCATTTGTAATCTAGTTATTGGTAACTTTTTGTGCTGGACAATAAAAAAGCGGAGGCAAATGCTGCTGGAAAAAAGATTATATCTTATTGCAAAACTTAGATATTATATGGTATGTGCCTTTTTTTATACCATCTATCTATGTTGGGACCCATGCTCTAAGGTGCTTTTTGGCTGTAAAAGAACTGCAGGTCGTGGTTTTCTCAGATAACTCAAAGATAAATTTTAAGTTAATAAAAATATTCTATGGCACTTGCTTGGTGCATATGTGCTTCTAATATTTTTAATTTTTATTTGGATGTCTCTGATTTGGTGTTTTAAAGATGCCTTGGATTCTAATAGTATTTTCAGGTAGTTTATATAAATTCTTGTGTCCAAAAGTTGAGCTAATGCGGAATTTCTCATTTGTAATACTTCTGGCATATTTTTTGCAGGTCTGCATTGAGACATTTGAAGGAAGATCGTGTCAAGACATATGAGTACTGTTTGCCCTGTGAGTGCATAGCTTTTTTTCCTAGTGTTTTTAGGCCTATGTTGAAGCTAATTCTAGTCCCAAACCAAGAATTCTAACTTTTTCGCATGTCCATTAATGTCTAAACTTGTTTATATTTGGAAATAATTTCTGAACAATGGGATGTGCAATTGGTTCGTTTGTTCGATGTCAAATCTTTTTTATTTAATTGAGGTCAATGAGGGTTGCCAAAATCTGCTTGTTGGCAGCTTGCCTATTTTATATAACATTTACATGCCAACCCTTCTCCTGCATTGTTACACATTTGCCTATTTTATATAACATTTACATGCCAACCCTTCTCCTGCATTGTTTCACAAAGGCAATGAAATGCTAATGACACTATTTTTGCAGATTTTTACCAACCTTTAAAAGAAGATGAATTTGAACAAAGTACTGAGGTGCAAATTCTATATGAAATGGATGAAAAACCGGTGAGTTTTTGTTGTTGTCTTTGGTTATTAGAGTGGTTGTGAACTCAATCTGATGATGCTATGCAGTGCTTTTGAAGTTAATGGAGTTGGTATACTTTAGTAGTTGAAGTTTTTGGTTCACTCCAAATCTACCATTTTGTTTCACACAATAAAGCCTTACGACTTTTAGATTTTATGATATATTTTTTGCTTCCTTTGATGAATAGCCAATGTTATTTTTACAACTTGTATCTCTTACATGCTGCAGGTATTCTGTGAATTTGATTGGGACATGGATGAGCTTGAGGTACAAAATGCAACACCCACACATTGTCTAAATTCTTCGGTTTCTAGTTGTCAAATTCTGTAGCAGCTGTGAAGTTTGGAAAGTGGAATTAGTTAAACAGGATTGAAATAGCTTTGTGATAGGCATGCTACTCTTTCATTGTTGTCTATTAGTCAATTTGTGAATTGTAAGTAAAATTACGAAAGCATGCTTGTTTGCATAGAACTCGAAATCAGGTTGAGGTAGGATTTTTTAAAGGAAAAATTGGTGTTCATAATCCCACCTTTATGGGTTTTCCCCAAATTAATCCCACTTTTTAATTATTAAAAAAAAATCCCACCTTTCACCTAAAAGTAACTCTACATGCCATCCCCCTCATTAACCCAATCCAGCACCAACCTCCTCCACACACTCTAAACCACCATCATCTTAAGTTAATCACCACCACACAAATTACCACTTAAACATCATCTTCACTACCACTATTGTCATTACCTTGACCACCATCACACACCACACAGATTATCACCAAACAAACAACTACTATCTAAAATCAAACAAAATAACAAACAATATGAATTGGATAAGTTATACTCTTAACCGAAAAGGATTACAAATCCAAAATCAAATTTACAGGTGGCATCCAAGAACACCCAAAAGTCAACTTTTTAAAATTGAAAGATGAATTTCTACCAAAAAAGGGAAGAATAAGGAGGTTTACGGGCCTGTTTACTTCAGCTTAAGTTCAGTTAAGTTCAGTTTAGTTCTCAATTTCCTTCTCTTAAAAAATATTACTTTCAGCTCTGTTCAGCTTTAGTTAAGTTAAGCTCTCAATTCCCTTTCTCTTATAAAATATTATTTTCAGCTGTATTCAGTCCAGTTCAGCTCAACTGTATCCGGCTATCATACTTAAAATTGAAAGGTGAATTTCTACCAAAAAAGGGAAGAATAAGGAGGTTTAAAGAGGTAGAAACTTAGGAATTGAAGCTTAAAATTGGAATTTCTATTACATTGTTACAAAAAAGGACAAGAATAAGTTGAATAATCCTCTACCTTGACGATGGATGATAGTTGATGATGAATGATGATTGAGGAGAATGGTATTGGCGATGTATGATAGTTGATGGTGAAGGATTCTTGAAGAGAAATGGTGTTGATTAATGGCAAAAGATAAATGATGAAAATTGAGGGCTGATTGATGAGAATGGTGGAGGAGGAAAATGTGGAGGAGAGAGGGAAGAAGAGAAAGATGGGTGTAGGGTTAGGGAAGGATAGAAAGATAGGTCTGATTGCCTCGTGACCATGATGATGAGTGTAGTGTGTTTTTTTTTTTTTTCCCTTTTCAATTTTTTCATTTTCTTAATTAAAAAATCTTTCCATTCCTCTAAAATGTGTTTCCTCAGCCTTTTCTCTAAAAGCAAGCAATCACGAAGGCAATTCAGCTCTATTATTCTTTGGTGGTTAATATGGATAGTAGGTTACCAGTAAAAAGGTCCAAAATGGGCAAATGGAGATAAAATGTGGGATTATTTTTTAATAATAAAAAAGGTGGGATTAATTTGAGCAGATCGTCGAAAGGTTGGATTATTCATATAAAATTTTCCTTTTTAAAAATAGCTTAAACTGTATGGTGTGGCTGTGCTATGTCAAATGAAAAGAAACTCTAAATATGGCTATCATGCCTGAACTTCACGGTTAGGACCAGGCCAGCCTCATATGAGAAACAAGCTTGAAAGAAGGAATGGAACACAATGATATTAACTTGCATAAACATCAAATTGCTTTAGAACAAGCATAGAGTATGGAAGTTGCCTTATATTATGGGATGTGCTGCAGCTAGCACTAGTCCGAGCCTTGTCTTGACTGGGAATATTGACAAATAATAAGTTATGATCAGCCCTTAATTTTCATCATTTACCTTTTCCCAAGAGAAGACACAAATTGGTGGTCATCAGTTATTTTATTTGTGATAGAGATTGCTGGGCACTATCTTTTTTAAGTACCCTGATCTGAAAATTTTAGCAAGAGTGGATGAATGAGATTGGAAAAGTAGTATTGACTATCTTATTTTCAATTTATTAATTGTTAGTACTTGTTTTCTCATATTTTTGTTTAGCATCTTATTATTCATGTCTTGGTGCACCTTCATGTTCCAGGAATTCACTGATAACCTTATCTCAGAAGAGCAACTCCCAGCTGATCATAAGGAGGGTTTCAAGGTTTTTACGTTAAACTCTATGTGAATACAATCCATCTTCTACTTTCAAAGAAAATGTAAACATGTTTGATTGTGTTGTTTCAGAATTTTGTTAGAGAGAAAGTACGGGAAGCTAAGAAGGCAAACCGGGAGGTAGGTGATGGGCCATACTTGGTTTCAATAGTGTTTTTTAACATTTTGTTTGGCCACATAGAATTATTGTTCTTTTTTTTTTGCAGGCAAGAGAAGCTCGTAAAAAAGCATTGGAGGAAATGAGTCAGGAAACAAAGACTGCATTTGAAAACATGAGATTTTACAAATTCTATCCAGTGGCTACACCAGATACCCCTGATTTATCAGGTGTTAAGGTATGTACTGCTTGCCTACTACATATGTTTGATGCAAGTGCAAATATAGGCACATAGTCGCATCATTCCAAATTATTTGTTCCATATACTTTTGCACTATTTTTAAGACAGTTTCACCTTGATATCTTTTACTATGCTTTGAAAATAATAAATTAAAAAGATGATATATGGGTAGCCGACAAGCCGTCCCGAACCCGATTTGTCCCCGTATTGGGGACGATTCCGATTCTCCATGTTATAATTGGCCGTACCCATTAACATTATTTTTCCGTTTTCGGTCCCTGTATTCGTTTTCGACCCCGTTCTCGACTTAGTGCAACCTAGAGGAAAATTAAATAAAACCCCGCATGACTATATCTTTTCATATGTATATGAAATTAAATCTAAAGTTATTTGTTAAAATTGTAAAGTCAAATTGTTGCTTTTAATTTAGGAAAGGAGTAGTAGCTATATGCCTTTCAATTTTTTGGTCTTTCGCTCTCTTGTTATGTTAAGTAACATTTGCTGCACTGGTACTCGTGTATTTGTTGGGTTCTTGACTACCTCATAGAGTTATAGGAGATGTGTGTGATAATAGGAAGTCATACGCCTCTTTTTGAGGAATGATTGTTTTCAGGCTATATGATTTTGCTTGGTCAAATGGATTTTAGAAAATCTGGAATTGGGTGAATAAACATTTCTCTTTATCTGAAATTTTATCATTACAAATTCTACTAATCTTAATCACATTTAAAAGTAATTGTTGTAGAAAGCCTTGTATGCAGACAATCTAACATGTAGAATAAATTAACAAAGGATCCTACTTTGCTGAAATTTAAGGGTTCTAATAAATGGGCTTACTACTCCCTCGTTCCATAATCCTAACCCCGTGTTTCATTGTGCTCTTGTGTCTTTTTTATTTGATCCCTGAGTCTTTGTTTATCCTTTTGGATGTCGTAGGTTACCGCTTTTAGGCGGTACCTGGTTTTCTTTCCTTGTAAAAAAAAAGATCCCATTTGAACATATTTTTCATTCTATGTAAAACATTAGAGAGAGTCAAAGGGGTGAAATGAACAATTGCAACACATTAAGTCGAATCAAAAGAGATCTCATTTGACTATATTTTTCCTTCTATGCAATACATTAGAGAAAGTCAAAATGGTGAAATGAACGGATGTAACATTCCTTATGGGAAAAAAAGGGACAGAGGGAGAAGGAATTAGCATAAACAAATTCTCAGTCTAAGCAATTAATTTTTTTTAGGGGTCCTCCAAGCAATTATTCCCAATTAATTAATCCATTGATCCCTACAACCCTAGAAATTGGAAAACTACTCACTTATAGTAAAAGAAAACATAAAATATTAAAAGCAACAACATAAATTAAAAACAAGAAAATAAAAAAAAGTTACCAAATCAAATGATGAAATAATTAAAATGCATTAACCTAAATGAATGTTAAACATGAATTTTGCGAACCCAAAAAAACTGCTTGAATTTACTTGGAGTGAAGAAGAAATAGAAGATGACTAACATGGTGTAGGTTTTATGAGTTACAAGCGAGAATTATTCAATTACATAATAAAAAACAGAGCATTTTGAACCATGTCAAAAACTTAGAAAAAAGAGCCATCAAAGTGTGTGTACAAAATCTTGATTCCTGGACACCGAACCATGTAGAATCAGCTTTCTTGTTGCGAGTGGTAAAGAGGAGGTGCTTGAATAGAAAGTGTGGGTGAAATTTGCACGATCCCAGACCAAGATCCAATTTCGGGTACTCGGGATATGTGTCAATTTGAAGATTAAGGTTGTAGTTTCTCCATCTTAATGTAATTCATTAATGGCCCGTTTGGTTGTTGGTAATAAATTGTGGTAATGGTTATAAATTTTAAGTGTAATTTGTTAAGGAAAAACTTCATAATCTCCATGGAATACATAATTTTCATTCCCAAACTTGAAATTTCTTCTTATTTTCCATTACCATCCATTACCATGGTGGAGGGTGGTATTAGATGGGAATGAATATTTGTGAAGAAAATTAGATAAATTAGAGTTAAACTAGCACCACCATGGGAATGGATTTTGATTTTCCTTCCAAATTTAGTTATAAATTCATTCCAATTACCACCGTTTATGACCGGCTACCAAACGGGCCGTAAGTGCATGAATTCTTGGTAAATATTATCGAAATTCCGTGAGGAAATTATGATCTTTGATGGATCTTTATATTTGAATCACTCGTGAACTTGAAATGATAGGTTCTTGAATCCCTTGAATCACTTCTGACACAAGTATTTAATCAATAACTCTCTCACAACTCTTTCCTAGAACCATCATTCAATGTCCCACAACTCTAAGGAACATCACATTCATCTACCCATCTTTTGAGAAGCAAGATTAGTACAACATTCCTCATCTAGAGTGAAATAAATTCTCCCTTTTGCTTGGCTTAACTCCTTTAGATTGTTCAACATGGAAAATTCTTCGAATGAGAAGTGTGTCATGATCAGGAATGAGAGTGATAATGGTGTCATAATGTGGTTGCTCCGTGTCTTCCGATGCATTCAAAGTAGAACCCCTTTCTTCCTCATGCTTGGCCTCAGAGTAAGCCAATATTTCATCCATTTTTTCATCAAGTCTCGGGATCGTGGTCAAGATTTTATCAAGCTCATCTCCACTAGGAGTTAACATAGCTGTTTACCAATTCAATTGTTCCTTTTATGCGTTTTTGAATTTATTTTTTTTAATTGTATGCAGTTGTTAAAAAAACCATGAGCAGTAGTAATATAGGAGTAGAAATCACACACAAGAACAAACCAAAAATGAAAGAAAAGAAACAACCAAAAACTCTAGCAGAAGTAAACAAAACTTGCAAGAAGCTGGACGGTACCAAGAAAATGATACCAAAATAACCCACGAACAAATCAGAACACTAGCAGTAGCAGCACACACTCGCAGTAGCAAGATCTGGAATAAAAACTACAAAAAAAACACGAACCAAATCTGGAACAGGACCAAGAAAACACGCACATAATCTGGAACAAAAGCCACAGACAGAACTAGAAGACACGCACTGTAGCATGAGCAGAACACTATCAGTAGCTTGGAATCTTGAATTTTGAAACAGCCTAGGATCGTGCCAATTCTGATTCCAATTGATGCTTTCGTAACTGGGGTTTCAATTATAAATGTGAATTAAAATGAGAGGAAGATCAGATCGGTGTGCAAATGACGACAAATTCACGCAAATTATTCAGCTTGTGTGTTGATGTAGTCTTGGTTCGAATGTTCTAGATGATTTGATGATTAAACTTTGGAGATTAATAGTTCATGGGATGATTTGATGGGATGGTTGGAATTAATTGGATGTAATGGAGGTGAAATGGGATGATTGAATGAATTGATGAGGTGATGAATTGATGTAGTGGGTTTGATTGAAGGTGGGATGATAATTTGTGTGGAGGTGATGATGATTCACGAAGGAGGAAACTCAATTGTTTTGTTTTCCAAGCAATAAGAATTGTGACTTTATTCATGCAAAAGAATGGGTCTAAATACGCAATGTTAACTGACATTAGCATTTTTCCTTATTTCAGTTATGATTCTTTTTAATTTTTCAACTAATTTTAAGTAATCTAGAATTAATTACAAAAATAGCCTAGTAGCCAAATTAATCTAACATAATCTCCTTAATTCTTTTTCCACTATCTAATAAAAACTATTCTTCTAATCACGATTTATGTAAAATAACACTAAAAAGATAGAAACTAAAACTAAGTAAACGTGAAAATAATTTCAATATGGTGAGAAAAATTATCTAAGGTTCTTATAAACTGTCAAAGCACTTCTTAGAAGCCTTGAGTCTCATCACACTTTGACCCGTTTCTTTCCAGCTTTTGTTTTGGTCTAATTTTCGTTACTCGTTGGAAGAGGAGGGTCCTTTGTTATAATTTCTATTTTGAATAGATGAACATTCGTTTATATAGGTGGACAATTGGCACCTATAAAATATGGTCTAGTGTTATTTTGACAAATTTGATGACTATTCAATTTAGCAGAATGTATAGCATGTAGGAGTAGGAGAAGGAGGCAAGGAGTATGTAAGTTTGGCTCTTTTTTTTTTGACTTAAACTGATTGAACTTTATATTTAGTCGTGGATTGAAGTTTAATCCTTACCTGAATGCCACTCTCTCAGTTGGTTTTGGGATTATCTCCAAAATTCGCACTTTGACTGTCAACTTTGGGCTGGAGTATAATTGTCAAAAATCCTGTCGATTTTTTTCAAATTGAATATCTACAAAAACCAAAAATTTAAAAAGGCTGATCTGATAAGCTATTTAATGCAATAATGAAACTGCTTTCTTGCATGATATTATCTGTTAGCCACGCCATCTTCATTCTGACAACATACCACCATGCAGGTGGCTTACATTAACAGGTACTATGGAAAGGCTCACGAATTCTTTTGATTAGTGTGACCTGACACGGAGGTGCTCAGGACGATCAGCAGCGTCTCTGACAATTCTTCTCATTTTTGGAGTGCCATTGCTATGTGGCCATTAGCGGGTAAGGTTGAGAGGTTAGAAATTTTCTGTGGGGCGCAACCTTGAGTGATTGCTCATTCAGCCCACACAATGACGGCACAAGGCTCTGTTGAAGGTTATAGTGCTTATTGATGTTAATCGGCAGTAATTGTACTATGCATGTTAGAGCCTAGAAATTTTGGAAAACATAGTGCGTATCAAATCCTGAATGATGAAGATTATAATTTGTAGGTGTAGATTACACACTTGAATGAAGTGGTCATTTACATCTTTGGTTTTAATTTATGCGAGATTCTTATCAAATTACCCTTGCCTAGGGTTTTCTTGTTGAAAATGATTTCTTTCATTTTTTTTTGTTAATTTTTATTTTTTTTTATTTTTTATTAAACCTCAATAAAACTATTAAGTTATTGAATGTCTTGTGACAGATTGAACTTGATTTTAATTTAGCTAAAGTTGTATAGGCTTAGATTTTTTTTTTTTAAAAAAAAAAAATGAATATTGATGGTACGCCAACACTAGTACCACCATTGGTTGTATCATTAGAAATCATGAAGACAATGTCCTCAAATCAGGTGGAATGCAAATTTATTGATGGTACGCCAACACTAGTACCACCATTGATTGTATCATTAGAAATCATGAAGACAATGTCCTCAAATCAGGTGGAAAGCAGTTTCATTATTGCATTAAATAGCTTTGGCCTTACGAGGTGTGAAAAATGCCTTTTCCTCTAGGCATTAAAAATATTTAAATTGAAGGAGATAATGCACAATTTTTTGGGAAATACACAATTTTTTTCAAGACAATTTTTTAGATCTCAATAAATTTGACTATTACTCTTTCCAACATATTTATAGAGAAACTAACTTTGCAGCAAACTATTTTGTCAATATTGGGACATAATTATCGCAAACTGATCTTTTGGTATTATTCGTTTGATCCCAATCTTTTCCTTAGTCTGAAAGGATACATGTGGATGACCCTCCCAGAAAGGCTAATTGGTTTTTTCTTTCATAATAAAAAAATAAAAAGAACATGTTTTCTAGATTTTTTTTTTTTAAAAAAAACATTGTGTGACATAGAAATTTACAAAGAATATCGTGATACAAAATTACACAATATCCACATAGCTACATAGCCCTCATCCCCAAGGTTGATCATCCAACTGAACCACAACACTTCTGTTTATCAGTTTGTGCAATGTTATCAAATGTTGGACAACTGCCTCCTTGGTCATGAAATCTTAAGCTATGTTAACAGAAGAAGGAAGGGGAAGACCATTTATGCATTTCTAAAGGTTGATTTTGACAAAGCTTATGATAGAGCTCGTTGAGGACCATGATCGGTGGGCATATAGAGCTCCATCTTCAGGGAGCTGGACATGAAAAAAAAACATTTGTAAAGCTAAGGACTTCCTAATTGGCTATAGCTCTGACTGGTGGCTTGATCAGTCTTAGAGCTTCAACATTTGCAAGGTTTATAAAATTCTACATGATAAGGGTACTACAGTAGGTTAGGATCCTATCATTTGGAATAGGTACTCCTATCCTAAACATAACTTCATTTGCTGGTTGCTTATTCACCAAAGATTACAGGTTAAACAAAGACTTTTTTAAATTTGGCATATGCTCAGATACTAAATGCTGCCTTTGTGATGCTGCTGAGGAATCTTATCAACATCTCTTTTTTACTGTAATTTTGCTCAAGCAGCATGGTTCAAGCTTTGTTGTTGGTTCAACATTAAGGCTCCCTCGAATAAAATAATGCAGCTAGTTAACTGGTTAAGAAGGGGTAAAGTGACTCCTAAGCTCAAGTGTAAAGTTGTGATTACTGCAGTGGCTGCCCTTGTCTACAACATCTGGAAAGCAAGGAACTTGAGGATATGACAGCAGGCCAGCAACATACCACTTCTTTAAATACCATTGTTTTAAGGGTTAAATTCATGTTATTAGAAGACACAAACAGTACATTTTGTAATGGGTAATAGACATGATTGGTTGGATGCTTTGTATTAACTTTTTGGAAGCCTGTTTCCAGCAGTTTTCTCCTGTTTAGTTTGTAGTGAACCTACCTAGTAGGATTATTACTCTAAATATGGAGGTTAGGTTGTAAATTAGGTTTGTTAGTGCTATGATATTCTTTACCTTTTACCAAAAAAAAAAATCTCAATTGATATATTTTTCCTTATTGATTGATTAACATATATAAGCAGTCAAAGTTTAGTCAAACTAGACAATAAATTCAGATCAAATCAGATTAGAAAAAATATGTTAAGATCAAATTATATTAATAAATTTCAGGTGATAGATTTAGTAGGACTCTTTTTTTTTTGTTTTTGTTAAAACTTCTAAGAATCCAAATTTTCGGAAAAAACTTGTCATATAGCAAAGCATCGGTTAGTAAAAATTAACTATTGAACAAAATTATGCGTCATTAAGTAGCTATTTAATTAAATTTTGGTCATTTCTATAATTTAATTATTTAATTAAATGATCATGTACATAAGAGAAAATGATAATTTTTCTTATACAGCTATTTTATTAAGAGGTCAAGTAAATAAGTAAAAAAAAAAAGAAGTTTATTGGAGGAAATTATAAACTACTTGTTTAAAGGAAATAAAAATAGAGTGAAAGTCTAAGTAACACATAATAGGACTAACAAAGTGGATATGGAAAACAAGATGAAAAGATAAATTTTACAAATGTTATTAATTATTAGTTGGAGGTTTTCTAGGGTAATAAATGCGGATTGAATTTTTCTGAATTTTTCCTTTTTTGGGTTTGATTTTTTTGTGATTATAATTTTTTTTGTTCGTTTTTATGAGTTGAATTTTTCTCGATTATGAATTCAATTTTTTTTGGGTTCATTATTTGTTTGAATTTCTGAGGTTTTTTTTTTTTTTTTGTTTCGATTTTCTGGGTTGTTTTTTGTTTTGGGAATTTTTAGGGGTCAATTGTTGTTTTAAATTTTTTTGTGCTTTTTTTTCCTAAGTTTTTGGGTTTCTCAGTTTTTTATTTTAAAATTGTCTTTTGAAGTTGTCTTTTTAGTTCAATGAATTCTTGTTGTGTTTCCTGTAAAAATTCAAAAATTGTTCAAAGTTAAAATAATTTAGGGTTTCCATACAATTTATTTTTTGTTTTGTGTTCTGAATTTTAGTTTTTAGTTCTGTGAACTTATGTGTTCTGTGTTCTGCATAGTTTAGTTCTGTTGTGTTCTGAGTTTAGTTTTAGTTATGTGTAATTATGATTGTGGAGAAGTTGGTGTGTTCGTTTTTCAGAGTTTCTAGAAATATGAAATATGAAAATTCTGAAATTTTGATGATTTTTTTAAGGAAAAATTGCCAAGAATAAGCCAACCTTTGGCCGATCTTCCACAATTAAGCCAATTTTTTAAAAATCCAGAAATAAGCTAACCTTGTTATCATTTAAGCCAAAAGTAGGTTAAACGATTATTTAATCTATTAGTTATCTGTTGTTTCAAGTTTTATGAGTGCATTAATTTGCAAGTTCATTTTGCAACTCTTTTTTCTTACTCAACAATGCATTAATGAGATTAATTTGCCACTGATTGTTTCCTTCATCAATCCACCTCTAATAATTGTATCCATGTCTTCCATTAAAACTTGTTCTTTGAGCCGTCGGAATGTAGAATTTGCATCTTACGAACCTCTTGCGAGGATTAATGGGGGTTCAAGACACAAACCTAGCAAGGGAAATTTCACAACGGCACAACCTTGCTCTTGGTTCACTTCCTATTGAACTCTCACTTCTTGCAGAAATTCTAATTCAAAAAAAATATACTCGTAATTATTAGATTTTGAAATAAGTAGTAGTAGAGAAGCAAAGATCGAAGGTTTCTTTTCAGATCAAAACAAAGAACCAGAGCATGTGAAATTTCAATTTTGAGTAGAGGTAAATGGGTTTAGAAAAAGGGGATAAAGTTATAAAAAAAAGGGGGTAAATTTTGAATTTTGTTTAAAATTTGAAATTCAAATATGAATTTTCAATTGATAAAAAAAAAGTGAGAGTATTGTGCCGGACGGTCCGACCGTCGGACCATCCAACACTTGTATTTTTTTAACAACTCATGAGGGGATCCAGGTTTAGTAATATGTGTCCAGTTCAAAGAAATATGTGTCCAGGTCCAACAACATTTGTCTAGGTTTAACAATATTTTTCCAGGCTAAACAAGTTTCACCAGGTTTACAAATGTCATCAGGTTTATAATTAGATTTCCAGGTTTAACAATATATGTCCAAGTTAGATAGATATGTGTCCAGGTTTAACAATATGTGTCCAGGGGTAATACAATGTGTCCAGTGTTAATAATATGTGTCCAGGTTAAACAAGTTTTCATCAGGTTCAACAATTTGTGTCCAGGTTCAACACTATATGTCCAGATTTAACAATGTGTGTCCAGGTCCAACAATGAGTGTCCAGGTTTACAAATATGTTTTCAGGGTTACAAATTTCTGTCCAGGTCTACCAATACATGTCCAGGTTTAACAATATGTGTCCAGGTTGAACAATGTGTCCAGATTTAATAATATGTGTCCAGGTCCAACAATATGTGACCAAGTCTACCAATACATGTCCAGGTTTAACAACATGTGTCCAGGTTAAACACATATGAGTCCAGATTCAACCATATGTGTCCAGGTCTAGATGATTGGTCTGACAAAAACGTTACTGTCAGACCAGCCTGACACAATACCTTCTCTAAAAAAAATGGAGCCCAAATTTAGTCAATGAGAATGTGAATGACACTATATGAAGCCAAATGACCATACGAATTCTTATATATGGTTATAAACATGTGATCCTTATAAACGATAAACGTTCATATGTGTTATATACTTATATATGGATGACTTATTTATGGTTGACTTATTTTTTAGGAAAATTTGTCAGAAAAAACCTTTTAAAATATTCTTTTTGTGAGAAAAGACCTTATAAAAAATTTGTTGTGAACCAGGACTTAAAACAAAAAAAAAAGGTTGCAAAGAGGGACATTACCTCTATTTTCCGATGTTGATTGTGAATCTATTTTCCCTCCTAAATTCATCTACATAAACCCTACATTAACACTTACTTCTCACATCTAAAATTCTTTTCTTCTGAATTAGGGTTTCTCATCTCTTACCCCCTTAAATACGAAAGGATTTGTGAAAAATTAGAGGAAAATAGCGAGTCAATGCCGGAGATTCACAGTCAACATCAGAAAATAGAGGTAAGGACCCTCTTTGCAACTTTTTTTTTGTTTGTTTTAGGTCCGGTTCACAACAAATTTTTTATAAGGTCTTTTCTCACAAAATGAATGTTTTAAAAGATCTTTTCTGACAAATTTTCCTATTTTTTACAATTTTTCCTAAAGAAAAATAAATTAGATTAGAACAATAATAAATGTTCTTAAGTTGGTGGTCTCAACATGCATTTCATTAGTGGTCGATAATTCCTCGCGCGGCCGGATTAGCGGTCAGAAAAAGGAGTAGTTGGGTTAAACGGAAATAAAAGTCAAATTTGATGACTAGCACTCCAACGAGTGGCGGACGACCGATAAGTTCCTTCTTTTTTCCGGCTGGGCTACTGTTACAAAACCTATGGATTAAAAAAAATGAGTTAGAGTAATTTAATTTGAATTTTGAATCCAAAACTTTTATTTGAAATTAAAATAAAAAGGAGTATTTAGTGCTAAAATTTTTATATTTATTGCAACAAATAGAAATGATACACACAACATTGTATGTTGGGACTACACACACCAAATGTATTTGTAGACTTATCCTAATTGTAATTTAGGGCAAATATGGGGGCAAATTCTCATCTCCTCACTCTTCCACATTCCTTTATTTCTGGTCCCTCTCTCTCCTCCTTTACTCCCTCTCTTCTCCCCAAGTCTGGGTGGGTCGGTGTGGGTGTGGGTCGATCTGGGTGGGTCTAGTGGGTGGGTCTAATGGGTGGGTCTAGGGTTTAGGGTCTGGGTGGGTGAGTAGGTGGGTCTAATGGGTGGGTCTAGGGTTTAGGGTCTGGGTGGGTGAGTAGGTGGGTGGGTCTAGTGGAGAGAGTGTTGAGAAGATAAAAAAAAAAGTTCACTTTAATTACCAAAATGCCATGATATCATTTTATTTCATGGATACCTGATATCCATGTATCATAGCTCTCCTAATTATTAGTTGGAGGTTTTCTAGGGTAATAAATACAAATTTTAATTTCATAAAAATGTTTACTTTCAAGAAAGAAAAAGTTAAGTGTTAAGTGTTGAATCTGAGAGGAAAAATTGTAAAATTTGAAGTAATTTTTAATGGCTTGTATTTTAGTAATATAGAAAGATAATATTTGACGGATTTTTTTTTTGAGTAAAAATTACTAAAACAAAAATCCTCATCAATTACATCCTCGATCTCATTTAGCACACATCCAATCCAAACTTTAAAATCCGTAGAACCTGAATCAACATGAGCTATTACATGAGCCGCTCTATTAGCTTCCCTAACCTGGATCAATCGACTCGGTATTAAAATTGCCCCCAAAATTAAATTCTGTAATTTGACTTCATTATTATTATTATTATTATTACCTGATGACTGGCTGAAACCCTGGATTTATCCCAAAAGTCACCGGCAGCAGAATCCCAAACGAAACACTAAACCATTTTAGTCCACGTCACTTACTTTCCTGCAACCGGCACGTGTCGGTTGAGCACCCCTCTAATTGTAGGTTTCTTCCTAGTCAGCGTTTCTACGTTTTCCCCCAAACATTTTGGCGAACTATTGCAAATTTGTGTTCCTCTTCTTTTTTTTTGCCCCAAATTTGTTTCCTTATGTTCGTAAGAGTTCATTAATGGAGTTCTGGTGAGCCATGTGAGTTGTGAGCCCTAACTTCCCAATTAATTCTGCCGAATTCATTCTACTCAGAAGAATCTAGTAACGTTGAGATTGATCTTCGTATTTAAGCTCTCTATTCAATTTTTTTATTCTGAGTTTCTGATGCTTGTAAGTTTTTATAATTTTTACTTACTATATCATTTCATTTAAGCTCTCCATTCTAGATTATATTTTGATTTTAATTTTAATTTTAATGTAAGTTTGTATAATTTTCACTATGTTACTTACAAGATTTTGATTCATTGGTGCATTTTTTAGTGCATTTTGAGGAAGTGATTTAAGAGCTAATGAATTAATCAAAATAAATTTAGCGATTATAAGTTACTAATATCAAAGCTATTTTGATTAATTTGCTGGTTTGCACCCTCAAATTCATTGCTTAAAATGTGTGAAAAACAATTGTTGAAAATTTTGCTTTACAGTGGGAGTTCTTTTTTTAAAATTTTTTTTTTCTTAACCTTTGGTCTCAGTGTAATGAAGGTCGGGGAATATGTGAACAGATGAAAAATTGTGAATAAGGAGTTTTCTTTTTTATTTTATGTTGAATTATTGATTTTTTTGGTTGCTTATCTGCTTATGTTAGTGGTTTTTAGTTTGTAGGGGAGGCTGCTTTTTTTGTTCCTCTTGCGTAAGAATCAGGCTTTAGTGAATTTAAGGGGTGTTCGGGTTATAAGCATATGTAGGATAAATTGGGGAGGTGAAAAATCCCTCCTCTTAAATGGCAGATGGTAAATGGGCCAGTGGGTTATCTTCAGGCTTAGCACTGATACTAAATGGTGAAGACGAGAGAGTTAATCCTCAAAAAAATCGTCTTGTTTCGTATCATGATGATTTTGGACACCAATCACTGGAACGAACACTTGAATATGTATTTGATCTTCCTTATCGGTCAATCGAGCCATTGAGTGGTTCGCTGGATGCGAATTTAGTCCGCTCTGTTATCAAGCGTTTTTCCCAAAAGTTTTCCCCATCTCTCGATTCTCGACATCAAATTAAGGATGGTCTTTGTATCTTTGATCGTGGATGTGGGGATGTTGTTTCCATGGATCAATCGAGTACATGTGGGGATTTACAAATAATTAGTCCCCCTTTGCTATTAGAAAGTCTGGCTATTTTTAGCAGTGCCAGAGCTAATGCCTGTGTTTGGGAAGGGAAATGGATGTATGAAGTGATGCTAGAAACTGCAGGGATACAGCAAATTGGTTGGGCCACGATTTCTTGTCCCTTTACTGACCGTATGGGGGTGGGTGATGCGGAGGATTCTTATGCATTTGATGGTAAGAGGGTTAAAAAATGGAATGAAGAGGATGAGGTGTATGGTCAACCATGGGTTGTGGGTGACATTATTGGGTGCTGCATAGACTTCAATGAGAACCATATATTGTTTTACAGGAATGGCATTTCACTTGGGGTTGCATTTTCCGGTATCAGGAAGATGGATTGTGGATTGGGATACTTTCCAGCAGTATCTCTTTCTCAGGGTGAAAGGTGTGATGTCAATTTTGGTGCCCGGCCCTTCAAGTACCCAGTTGAAGGCTTCCTTCCTCTTCAAAATCCTCCACCTGCAATTTCACGTGCATCGCAGTTGTTGCAATGCTTGTCAAGAATGTTGGAAATAGAACGCATGGAAAGGCCTGAGTTCACTTCGGTTGAAAATTTGAGAAGGTTGCAGAGGTTTGTTCCGCTGGAGGAAATCTTTCACCCTGTTGCTGATGCAATATGTGATGAGCTCTTCTCTATCCTTGATGAAGATGAGAGTGGCATGCAGTATATGGGATGGGGTCCTTTTTTATCATTTCTTATGGAATTGTATGGCTTGCATTTCCCACATGATCATCGGAGCTTGGATAAAGTCCTTGATATCGTTATGAAATTTAGGAGCTCCAGCTTGCTGTTGCAGCATGTAATTCGAGCTCTCTCATTTTGTTGCAAAACAACTTCGTTGGTTCTGACTGAGTGTCCATACTCAGGATCTTATTCCTATCTGGCATTGGCTTGCCATATGTTGAGAAGAGAGGAGTTGATGGTTCTTTGGTGGAAGTTGCCTGAGTTTGAGTTTCTCCTTGAAGGCTTTATGTCGTGGAAAAGCCCTAACAAACATGATCTTCAGTTGATGATGCCTTCTGTTTGGTGGCCTAATTCATATGAGCATGTTTCACATGAAAGCAGTATGATGCTAACCACTACAGCACTATCAGATGCAATTAGCAAGGTATACTAACAGTAATAGTTACTTTGGAAATTCGTCATGTGGTATCTATGCACTGCTCATTGATATTTTATTTAATAGCTTGGTAGAGTTAATTTACTTCAGACTTTAACATCTCTGCCAAACTTTGCAGTAACTAATGTATATGAGGCCTCTTACCTCTGCAATTTTGGTGTAAAAAAAGTTAAAGTGCAATCAATTTAAATTGATGGGTTGTTTTTGAAAGTTAAACTTAAAGAATGGTATGTTTTTTATTTTTATTTTTATTTTTTTGGGTAATTGAAAAACTGTATACCACTATCATCCAATTTACACATTAAAGCTATGTCCAAGTAGTGACAACCCTACTAGGTAGGCTCCTCACACACAAGGGAATGCTGCCAACTAGGCCAAAGCCTTACTGGTAACAACTACCAGCTTTTACAGTTTAGCTTTACAAGCTCTCTATCCAATATCTATGCTCACTTTTAACTTTACTCATGTTTAACAGTTACATCTTTGCAAAACAAAAAATTGAATATTTTTTACACTGTGATTGCTATGGAGGACACTGTTCTTCCAATAGGCTTCATTCCTGGCCTTCCAAATACTATACAATAAAGCTGCAGCAATGGCAATCACAACTTTAGTGTTAGCTTCCCTTTTAAAAAAAAGTTTAATCTTAGCTTCAGTGCCTGCTTTCTTCCTGTTAAGCCATTTCCATAATTTCTCCATGCTTCTGAACATCTGCTGACCACCCATCCAGTTATTGATATGATTTCAGACCTTTAGTGAGTAATAAAACTCCAAAAAAAATTGCTGGTGGCTCTCCTCTGCACTACAACAGACGCAACACAAGTTATCAGGACACACTCCATGTTTAAACAGCCTTTCCTTCACCAGCAGTCTTTTTGACATAGCCAGCCACCATGTAAATTTGTGTTTTGGCGTTGATATCCTATTCCACACTACTGAATCCCATTCAACTTTGACCCCATGAGTCTTAATTGTTCTATAGGCAGTACTGATTGAGTGTTGCCTATTATCTCTAGTCCACCATTCTTGGATATTAAGGCTGCTCAAATAATCCTTTGAGTTGCATAGCCTCCTCCAAATCCAACTTGCCAATATAGAGGTTTTATAAGTCAATGTTGTAAAGAAGGTATGTTAAAGAGCCTTCAAGTTACGTTGGTGCTTAATGATGAATGCTTTGTGAGATAAGGTGAGGATAATTTTTAGAATTAAGGGGATGAACACCGGTGGATATATTTTTGTTTTTAAGGGTTAATTGGTACTTGTAACCTTTCTTCTATTGTTAAAGCGTTAAGAACACAAGTCAATGAAATTAAAATGTAACTTTCAAAATGTCATACTTAAAGAGTAAATATTTCTAATTTTTTACTGGGAATACCAGTGAGAATTTCCTTAAACTAAGACCAACGAGGATTTCCTTAAACTAAGACCAATGAGAATGTCCCTAAACTAAGACCAATGAGCGTGTCCTTGCACTAAGCCCAACGAGAATTTCCCAATAAGTCATAAGTTAATATCAATTTGACTGCCTGATAGAACTCAAGAGGATTGTGCTGCTTTCAAAGGAGATATATAATGTATTTAAACATTAAAGCTTTGTTGATTTTTGTTTGACATGGGGCTGCTGATTTGTTCAAAATTCAAGTGACAAATGAAATGGTATTCTGTAGTTTCTCACCTGAACCTGTGGCTCCTTAATGTTGATTAGAGGTTAGGTTCATAGTTTAAATTACTTGGAACATATTTGCTTGGATTCACTTCTCCGGTAAAGCACCTCTGCTCGTACATGGTTCTCGCAATCTCCCAATCTCCCCCCAGGCCCTCCCCCATCCACCCACACACAAAAACCCAAAAGGAATTCTGAATAATTAACAAGTTGATGAACAGAAAATCACTTAAAGTTATCTGATGTAATCATTTGTGTACTGCCCTTGATCTGTCTTATAGGCTGGCTTTGAAGGTCTGAATTTATTTTCTGAAAATATCTGCAATGATTGATAGATGCCAGATATTGGGTACAGTTCAGATAGAGATAATCTATTTTTTTATTCATATGTTTTATGTTATACTGATACTGATTGCAGATTGAGGAAAAGCATCGGGATCTTTGCTGCCTGGTAATCCAGTTCATTCCTCCTGTGACCCCATTTCAGTTTCCTGGTTCAGTTTTTAGGAAGTTCCTTCAGAATGTGTTGATAAAAAACAGAGCAGACCGTAGCATCTCGCCTCCTGGGGTCCTAGGAAACACGGTCCTTGTATCCTTATATGCTGTTATCCTTCATTATCTCTCCGAAGGTTTTCCAATGGAAGATTTATCTAGATACTGTAAGAGTCAGAGAGATGATGCTAAAGATATTGGTTTTCTGCATAGGGGTGGTCAGCACAGCTTTCCCATGGGATTATTTGTGAAAAATGATCCTATAAAAATAGACGTTTCCAGAATAGGAGGATCTTTTAACAATCTGATGGAATTGCATCCTGGACATGAACGGGAGTCCGAATTAATCTCTTGGGAGGAAGGCTGCATGGATGATGAAGACACTAAAGTGACGCATTCTACGAGTCAGAAGCCATGTTGCTGTTCCAGCTATGACATTGATTTCACAAGAATAAGTCGTGATCCAATAAGATTTAGAGCCAAAGGTTCTCGAGGCTTTACCTCTTCCATTCCTGAGCGATCTGCTCATGTTTCTTCTGAATGCAGTGCTGGAAGTTTGAATGAGGAGATTGCAGACAAGCCGAGTTCAAGCGAACATCCTCACTCCCAGTTTGGGTATCGACCTTTGCAACATTCAAGAACAGTCCCTGAAGAAAGTAACATTTCTTCAGCTACTTTAAGGGAAGAGGAACTTCTTGATGTTATGCTAGTATTGTATCACACAGGAGTTGCTCCGAATTTTAGGCAGGTGAGTTCAGTGCTCTTTATTGATTAGAAATTGATAGGTTTTTTTGGCCTCTGAAAACTAGTTATCTCAGCAATAAAACTATTGAAGTGCAGAATATTAGTAGTGTTTAGCACCTTGGTAGCTTCTGAATTCAAAGTACACAGTGAACTAGTGAAGCCAATTAAAGTTAGTTTCTTTGGGTTTTTTTTAATGGGAACAATTCACTTTTTAGACTTGCTGATACACATTTTTAATCATATATATATATATATATATGCAATTATAAAAATAAGGAAAAATTCATATGAATAATCCCAACTATTGGAGGTCTTCCAATATTGATCCCAACTATAGGTTATTACACTATAATTCAAACTATGGGGGTAGTTTTATGATATTAGTCCATATTAACTTTTGACCGGCTCTGATTTCCTTCGTAGAAAGGGAGGAAGGTATAGTCAAGTACAATAAATAGGGAAAGAAGAAAGATAACGAATACTTTATGAATTGGTGACCGATTACAATAGGTTAACTAAGTCAATGGACTAATATCATAAAACAACCCCCAAAGTTTGGATTATATTGTAATAACTAATAGTTGGGATTAATATTGGAAGACGTCCAATAGTTGGGATTATTTATATGAATTTTTCCTAAAAATAATGAAAATTAAATGTTTAAAAACAAAATTGAGATGAATCAAATGAGAAAAATATGGTCAAAGTGTAGTTAATAATTATCTTCGTCCCAATTTAATCTTCATCAATGCACGAAGTTGTAGGTGATATGTAATTCTTTGGTTACAAAATGTTATTTTATTCAAGATGTAGAAGTGTTCAGTGTTAGGGGGTTATTTTTTATGAGAAAAGCAGATATGATAGGAGATAGTACGGTTTTTATTTTTTATTTTTTTAATGAATTTGAATAAGAGAGATTGTGGGGCCATAACTTTTTGGTACAGTTATATAACTATAAAATTATATAATATTAGAGGGGTCTTTCTAAAAGAGGAAGTGCGAAAAGTTGAAAACTACATTGAAAAGGATGAAAAAGGCAACATAAAGCGTATTTTGGAATTGGGGGAGCAGTTGCAAAGTCAAACTGTTGAACCTGTTAAAACCGGAGGTAGTCATATGTGTTATGAAGAGTAACATTTATTTGCAATCAATGAACTCTATCCACAATCTTTTCCTTTGCCCCCTACCATGCTTGTAAGTTTGTTATTTTTGTATGTTTGTGTTTTCTGGTGATAAAATGCTGGTTGTTGTGTTTTCTGGTGAAAAAGTGTGGGATTGCTTGTTTTCCTAAATCTATCGTAGTTAGTGAAGGGATTGGAATCATAAAAGAATTGATAATGCAATTCTGTTTTGTTCATTTGCTCGCTTATAAAGAATTGGTATTCTTCTCTCTATCTTGCTCCTTCTCTTACTTCTATCACGCGTTTTCAAACATTTGATGATCCATTACACTGATTCTTTATGCTGAATGAAATGGACATTTCAGACATAACCCTACACTCGTATATGATTATCAGAAATTTTAGGTACGATCATCTTGAACTCTAAAAGGAGACCTCATCAATATGACTGCGAGTAACATGGCTGGTTTAAGTACTTTGAATATATTTCACATCTTCAGATAGGTAGATAGATAGATTTTATTAATGTTTCTTTCTTTGCCTAATAATAGGTTCAACATTCACCCCAATGTCTCCACTTGATGTCCCAATCTGCAACTGTATTTTTCATGTCCAATTTGGTTAAGCTGTGTTGTAAATCTGCTTGGAGTAAAATGTACTGTTCCTTCTATTGTTTATGCTGCATACAACTATGGTGATGGTTTTGAGAGGCTGTTTTTGACTTGGGGCTGAAATCCTGTAGCCTGATGCTGTTTAATGAAGTTTATTAACTAGAGTTGTGATTTTGGAAATTGTTATTTTAGGAAATTGTTAACTAATGGAAATTTTGTCGGTTACCCCTTATTTTTTATTTTATTTATTTTTTTTAAAAAAAACACCTAACATTTCCAAACGCTATCATAGCTATCATATGCACCCCCAAGTTCCATATTTTTGTCAAATTAATCTTAATTTATGATTTCAGTTGAAGTTTTTCTTTCATTACCTGATGATTTGAAGCTTCAAAAGAAGAATTTTGCCTTTAATTGATCTTGATTGAACTTTTGGAAACTTTTGGGTTGCATATGATAACATTTGGAAACTTTAGTGGGTTTCATAAAAAAACATAAGGGAGAAGTGGGGCCCATTCCAGAGTGCATCTCTGTTTAATTTGACGGAAATATGACATTTGGGAGCGCATTTGATAACGTTTAGAAACATTAGGGGGTTTTATACAAAAGAAAGATCAGGGGGTTTCTCACAAAAAGTTGTAAAGTTAAGGGGGCAATTGACAAAATTTCCTTAATTCTAAAATTACCCTTTTACCTTTTTTGTCCCCTCTTTATCAGTTTCTCTCTTATGCATTTGTGTTGCTTCGAATTTCTTTACTGTTTCTGTTTTGCATATGTAGCATGTCCTTTAGTCCATCTTTCATAACTTGGGATGTCATCTAAATATCCTTAAATGTTTGTTTAGGCATCATACTACATGTCACATCAATCACAGTTAATATCACTTTTGGAAGAAACAGATAGGCAAATAAATGAAAGACAATGCAATGAGCAACGAAAGCGTTTAAAAGAAGCGCGTAATATCTACAGGGAGGAAGTTATTGACTGTGTAAGACACACTACATGGTAAGATATTTCTATTTGACTAATGCTATATCTTGATTTTGATAATTTAGTCTTATCTATAGCTTCATGTCATGGTTTTAATGTGCTATATGCTTGGAATACTTTGCTTTGCAATAAGCTCTCAGAGGCCTTGTTGTTTAAGTTGCTACAAGGGGTGAGTATTAACAATTAGAAGAAGCCTTTTAAAAAAGGAAATTGTATGTGTTGAGTACTAATATTGCAGTTGTAAAAGTAAACAATGGTTTTCATGTTAGTTCTTCAAATAACAATGGTTGAGTTTGTTGAAACTTGAAAGAAAGTGTAGTATATTGGAAATAATAAAGTGTTTTACGGGTAGGATTAGGGGTGCTTATCGAGAGAGTCGATCGCTAGCAGGCCATAGCTCGACTTGATTGTTGTTCGTGCCCTGCTCGACTCGACTCAATACTCGATAGGCTCGATAATGCAGTGCTCGACTCTTTGATCGTTATTGTTTGATAGTGCTCGACTCGAACTTGAGTTTGCTCGAAACTCGTTAAAAACATTCTGCTCGATTTAACTCTAAAATTTTTACAGAATGAAAAAAAAAGATCCACATTAACACTAACACTAACAGAAACAACATTAACTCTAACATAACTTAATCAGATTTAATTTCCGAATTTAATCGCCAAAAGAAAAAAAAAACGTTTAATCTCTTGAACAACACATAAATTCATCAAAAGAGAAAGAAAAAAATGCGATGAGCGACTTACAAGTATTTTCGCAGTCCGGTAATGATCAATCCGAGTCAGATGCACGGCGACGGTTGACGGCGAGTTCTGCTACCAGGAGGAGTTGACGGCAATATTTGCTGTGCGATTTTAGGGTCAGAGCCAAAGAGATTTTAGGGTTAGTTTGAGTGTTGTGCACTTGTGCGGCTGTGCGTTTAAGGCCAAAGAGATTTTAGGGTTTGAGGGGAAGGGGAATGTGCTGTACCTGTACTGCTATGCGATTGTTTTACTTTTACCACTTTCCTTTCTTTTTTTTCCCCCCTTTAGGGTGAGTTCTCACGTGTACTCACAAATCACTATTAGTGATTAGTATTGTAAATTTTTTTTTCTCTCTAAAGGAATGGCTTTATTCTCTTCTTTTGTCTTTTTTACCTTATTTTTATTATTGTAATTTGTAAATCTTTTCTTTTTTAAAAAATAAGGGACATACTAAATTTATTACATTGAAAATTAAAATATAAAAAATATTACTATAAAATTTTATCGAGCTGCTCACGAGCTTATCGAGTCGAGTTGGGCCTTGCTCAACTCGACTCGCTAAGGTATCGAGTCGAGTTCGAGCTCGAGCCGAGTTCCTTCGAGCCGAGCTTTGACCGAGCCGAGCTCGAGTTGCTCGCGATCGACTCAACTCGATAAGCACCCCTAGGCAGGATGAAGGTTATAGTTTCATAACAATTGTAACGTTTATGGTTACGAAGAAAAAAAAAGGTTGGTGACATCAATGTGTTCACATTTCACAAGAAAGGGCACATTACACATAACAGCATCAACTCGAACCTGAATAGCTGTATGAGTGAACCCTTGCACTGGATACAATATCAAATTGCTATGTTGCCTGAGTTGTATTTGACAGCTGTTTCTTTTTGTTGATCTCTATATGTGGTAACCCTAGCCCAATTGCTTTGTGTCCCTTTGATTGTTACACATACACTCTATTGATGTGCACCTTTGAAAACTAATTACGGGTTTGAAACCTCCTGGCTCATGTATTGTGCTCCAATTTTTTGAGGCTGGCATCTTTTTTTAAATATGAATCTTGCTAACAATTGTCGTTGAAGCGTTAGAGAAGCAATTAATGTATATTTGGTATTTGTTTTGAAATAAAATTATGTTCCTATTGGTGTAATTAATGTTAATTTTGCTTAATATTCAGTTTTAACGACCTTATGCAATGCCATGGGAGTGTTTGCTAGTTTTGCCTTTCAATAAATTTGAGTTTGTTGTATACACCAGTTACAAACTTGTCTAACATTATACTATGAACCATGTAGCTGGACAGAATATAGTTTACCGATGTTGTGTTTAAGGAAGAAGATGATGGATGTTTTAATTAAAATCTGGAAAATAGTAAAAATTTAGCATCGTTATCAAGCTTTTGAGAGGCTTGATTCTCTCCCAATTACAAGCTTTGAATTGGCTTGTTCACTCCCAAAACTAGGAGAACACTTCGCAATTTTTCAATGCCTCTCTTTCCCTAACTTCTCCTATTTATAGAAAACTATTAGCTCACTCAACTTAATAGATTCTTCCACAAGATACTTATTGGAGTTATTGCAACTTATTTATGCATTTCCTAAATTACCCTCATTACTAATACTGATTCATAACACATCAGGAGATGACTTGTTGAACATTTGGTCTCTTGCTAGGTTACTTTTTAGTATGGCCATTTATTTGGAGGGATATGTCTCACCTTTACGCCAAGAAGGCAGGCACTTCTATAGTAGTTCTATTAACTTATTTTGTCAAAGTTTTATCATTAGCATGGTGCAAATACCCTTCTGCATCATATCATCTTGACTGAGATGTAATGGATTTCCAATTAACTGAAACGATATTTGACATTTTGTCACGGTGCACAAAGATATAACGCATTTCGCAATTGTATCGTCTGATCCAGCTAAGTCAACTCAAATTTGCCTGAAATCTTGTCATCAAAGGGTAGAAAAGAGAGGAAGAAATGAGCAAAATTTCTTTTAAATTCAACCATACGGCGTTATCATGAAACAATTTTGAGCATAAACCCTCAATTAATTGCATGAACGAATTTCAATTTAACTCCAATTTAGAAACCCTAACTATACAATAAATAAATAAACTAATTTGTGAGTTCGAATGGCTTGAGGTTGCCGACAAAGGGTTGCCTACAAAGTCGCCCTAGGTCACCTTTCCCTTTCTTCACTCAGTTTTACCTTTCTTCATTCTACTCTCGCTTGGTCTTTCTGAAATCTCTCCTCTCTTTTTTTTTTTTTGTTTCTAGAGGCTTCCTATCCTAAGCTTTCCTCTTTTCTTTGAAAGTGTTTTCTTTTAAAGTGTAATATGCTCCTATTCGTCACGTGACTGCCCTTTTCTTTTCTCACTCTTTTTTTCCTTTAATATTTATATTTAACTCGTATCTAGGCTCTAGCACAATCTTAGATAAGGAACAATTCATATGAAGTATAGTGGATTTTCTACGATGACGATGGCAATAATAATAATAATTGTTATTTATCTTATTTATGATAATAGTTGATTGGGTAGGTAGTGAGAGGGCGGCAGTGGATTTTCATGTTTATAAGCTGGTGGCAGTTTTTATTTTTTTTTTGAAATAATAATATTAAATAATCAGACTAGTAATATGTTGACATGTTGCTTGTTTTACCTGATTAGCAGGTTAACAAAAGTCTCAAGCTAATTTGAGAAGGAGACCTCCCATAGTTGGGATTTTTCTGAGTTAAACAATAGTTGAGCTTAAAATGAGAAGATGGCCAATAGTTTGGATTATTCTTGTTAAATTTTCTTTGGTTATAATTATAATAATTAATATAATAATAATAATAATAACGATGACGATGATGATGAATAAGTAAGTAAATAAAATAGAATAAAAAAGATTTAATAAATTGTGCGTGACAAAGGCGACACAGTCCGTAATAATTGCATTAATTCTGTTACCGAAATATTGCGATCGTTTCTGGGAACACAACCAAAACCGCATTTTCAAACAATGATCATCGGAGTAAAATTAAAATGCTATTCATGAGGAATACCTTTCATAAGTTGGATAAGTTCGAAACTCATCGTTGATGTCTAACATGATTTTATTTGATTTTCCTAATTGCTATTACCATATTTGGAGCATCGTAATCAAGCGGTCTACAGCGTCTACTGGTTCGACTATTGATGGTCAAATGCTGTTGGGTTTGGCTGGTGACTTTTCGCTGATTTTTTGGTAGTAGATACATTAATTATCATCATCATTATCATGTGTAACTGGTTAGTGTTATGCATGAATAGTTTTTGGATGCTGTTTATTTTAGTTATATTATTTTACATAAGTTGGCAGCTTTTTTAGCATTTTGTTGCTTGAAACATTTTATTATGCCGGACAGGTATCGTATCTCTCTATTGTCTCGATGGAAACAAAGAGGAATGTATGCGACTTGCATGTGGATTGTGCAATTTCTTCTGGTGCTTAGCAAAGATGATGTTCTGTTCAGTTTTGTCCCCGAGTACTATTTGGAATCTTTGGTAAATTTGACTCCTTTAACTATGATCTCCGGGCTTTCATGATATAAAGTTATAAACCATTTTGCTTGCTTATTTGTGGTTAAAAGGTTTGCTGCAACCAATTCATATATAGCATTTGGTGATGCACACGGACAACTGGTGTTGAAAGTGGCGAATTTTGAAAACCCTAGATTTTTTAAAGAAGGGTTTTTTTTTAATCTTTTTTTTCACTTTAAACATTAGGGATTTTGTTTGAGTGATACGGATATTTTATGTACTTAATATTTAATTTGATTTCCTTTCTCTGGTAAACACGCATGGTTGAATTGTACATAATGGAGGTTGAGAGTTGAACTGCCGAATGTTGATGAAAGAGGAGTCTTTACAAAAAAAAAAAAAAAAAAAAAGAGAGGGAGAAATACTACGTAGAAGAGAGTAAAAGACTTGTCCCACTTTCAATAAAAAGTTAGATCCTGATGATGACCCTTTATTTATTTATTTCGTTTGAGTCGGACTTTCTTGCCATATATGTATTATATAACAAAGGAGTTATAACTTTCTTTTCTTTGTACTCCCTCCGTAACACAATTCTGGCAACAAAAGGGCTGTGGGCGGAGTCGCGGACTCCTAGGCAATTTTTCTTAATCTGAGTTTTATGCATTAATCAAACACTAAGCAACACAATTACGTAGCCTTAATCACTAAACACCAAACACCACCAACACCACCTACACAGCTCCACAACTGCTCACAAGCCACCACCACCACTACACCACTGCTCACCACGCACCAAATCGACCCACCACCGCACCCAAATCGACCCACCACTGCACCACCCACCAAACCCTAAATCCTAAATCCCACCACCCACCACCAAACCCTAAATCCCAGCACCCAAATCGACCCACCACCGCACCACCACCAATCAACAAAACCTTAAATCACAGAGAGAGAGGAGGGCGACGAAGAGAGAGGGAAGAGATCGACAGTCGAGAGGGTGGAGGTCGATGAAGAGAGAGATAGAGATAGGGTTTCGTTCGAATTTTGGCTCGAATAGGGTGGTTCGAGTGGTGGTGGGGTTCGATTGGTGGGTAGGGTTGTTCAAATGGTTAAGGTGGTTCGATTGGGTAGGGTGGGTACGGTGGTTCGACTGGGTGGGGTGGTTCGACTTGCTTGTGGTTGTGGGCTAGGGCTGGGGTGGCTAGGGTTGTAGTGGTGGTTGGGGTGTGGTGTTGCTGACTTGATGAGTTGGGTGTAAGGTGTTTGTGGTGTGGGTGAGGGTGAGGGTGAGAGGTGGTGGTTTAATGATGTAGGGTTAAATTGTTAATAATGTAATGTTAAGATATAATGAGAAATTATTTTTGGTAAGTAATGACATTTTTGTAAATATTATGACTTTTTTACCATAAATGGGAAGTTGAGTGTTTGTTAACAGAATTTTGTTACGTCTAAATATGGCAATTGTTGCTAGAATTATGTTACGGAGGGAGTACTTGATTTTCTTTTTATTTCACTTCTTTTGTAGTTATGAGTTATGGCTTATGAAATATGAAATCATAGTAATGAAATTCATTATCTACTTATTCTACTCTTTTATAGCATATAATATCTACTTTACCAGTTTTTAAGAAATTTTTAATTTTAATTTAAAAAAACTGTACCCATACTGCTGGCGTACCGAGTACTTGTTTCGTATACCGTATCGAATCAACTTCAGTAATGGGTAACCTTGGTCCAGCGGTCCAGCCTCTCTTGGGTGCATTTCCTGGTGTTAATTGTTGAATTGGTGAGTTTAAGGTAGTAAACATTCTGTCGATATGGTAATCCATGCACCTACATTTAAAACATAACATCCATATTATGCATTTAGAATATCTATACTAGAACATTTATGATTTATATTTAGACCACTTAATATTATAAAATAATTGTTCTTAAAGTAAAACATGAATGTTCTAAATGCATAGCATTAATGTTCTAAATATATGACATAAATGTTCTATTTTAAGAGCAAGTGCATGGTAATCACCATACACGTGGGTGTAGCAAGAAAATTTCAAATTCTTATCTTTAACTACTACTTAGTTGTAAAAATCTCGTTCTTTAATAAAATCAAGATAAAAAACCTTGGAAAGATGAGTAAAATAAGAGGTTCAAAATGACACAAAACCAATTAGGGAGAAGATCATTAAGTTGTTGATTATCAATAGTAATCAATGTAGTCAGTTAATCAGTCATTTTAGAGTCTGAAAATCATGAACACCAAAGGCCAAAGTTAGAGTAGATCTGAGTTCCAACTTTTTAGAGCATTTAAACAATGTAGGACAATGGGGTTGCACCTCTTTCTTTCTTTGGTATTTGATTTAGCTTGACTGCTATTAGTAGAATCAGTGACTGAAACTCATGTAACTTTATTCTGTGTGTCCTTGCAGGTCGATTGCTTCCATGTGCTGCGAAAAAGTGATCCGCCATTTGTCCCCTCTTCTATTTTCATCAAGCAAGGATTGAGTGCATTTGTATGGTTCACCTTTAATTTTCTCTCTGACTTTTATGTATATGTGTGTGTACATTTATGGGTCACCTTTTGTTTTGCAAGGTCTTGACCCTCAAAAATTGTACTTTTCTCAAATAGTCACTTTATGTTGTTACTTGACCTCATGCTAATTGGGCTTGTTCTATATTATGGTGTCCCAATTTACTATATGACGGAACAAATGTCATGCTAATTGGGCTTGTTCTATATTATGGTGCACCAATTTTCTCGTTTCACCCCACACCGATATTTTTTGTTCTGTTCCTTACCAATATTTTCTTTTCTTTTAACTACTATCAGATTCTATCATGTCGTTAAACAATGTCCTTGTGTTTGTACGAGAGAAGTAGAAATGTGACAAAAACTTGTAGTTTAATGTCATTGTTTCAAGTGTAAAGCGATAGAGGAAGTAGTATGTTGGACCTGTCTCATTTGTCCATTGCTTTATGAATTATAAATTTGTAAGGGTAAATAATGATCTAGGTGAACGACTATTATGTAATTTTAGTCAAGCTCTTAATCTTGTTAGGTTGTTCTTTTTTCTACGGACCTAATACTTATTTATGTTTTTTCTTCCACCAAGTATAACCGAGGTCTAGAACGTAGTCCTTATTTCAGGTTCTCTCATCATTTGTAAAGCATTTCTGTATGCTTGTGCTTATGCTTATGCTTGTGGATTCTTAATTTCTGTATCATGATCTGAAGTATGCTATTATAACTTTTAACAGGTCACTTTTGTTGTTATGCACTTCAATGATCCTCGGATATCGAGTGCAGATTTGAAGGATCTGCTTCTTCAATCTATATCGGCTTTGGTACAGTACAAAGAATATATGGTTTCTTTCGAAACCAATCATGCAGCCACCCACAGAATGCCAAAAGCCTTGTTATCAGCATTTGATAACAGATCCTGGATTCCGGTGACTAAAATTCTTCTGAGGTTATGTAAGGGTTCTGGTTTCGGTTCTTCCAAGTATGGAGAGACCTCATCCTCTTCTGTTATCTTCCAGGTAAATAGCTAAACCACCCCCCTCCCCCCCAGCCACCCACCAACACACACACATCCAGATGACTCTTTTATTCCACAATGCTCATTTGATTGATTCATATTCTTCTTGTATACATGTTAAACTTATGAAGCGACTGTTGCGTAATGTATGTGCTGAAGATGAAGAGCTCTTTGCTGCTTTTCTAAACCGTTTATTTAATACCTTGAGTTGGGCTATGACCGAATTCTCAGTTTCAATTCGAGAAATGCAAGAAAAGAACCATGTAAGTGTGTGTGTGTTTCTTTTTTTTTTTGGGGGGGGGGGGGAGGTGGTGCATCGCGTACTTGGATAAGCCCCATTATTTTCTTACATACTTGTTAGTAGAGTATCATGCATGTTGTATATTGTGATATGTTTTTACTCTATTTTAGTTCTTCAAATAGTGTTAAACTCGTGCATATGTTGTTATTTTATAATTTGATTAATTATGTCTTTGCAAATGATTTATTGGAATATGTTATATGGAAGCAAAAATCTAGAATCATACGGATTAGGAAATATTTATTGTATTCATTTAATATTTATTGTTGAATTATTCATTTTTCTCAATTTCTCATCATAATAAGTTTTATTGATGTTTGTATACATGTGTACGAATCGATTTTGTAGTGTATATAAAGATTGATAAATATGCAGTTTTCAATAGTGTGATGCCAACATGAAATCATACTATATTCAATGAGATTTTATATTTACGCTTTATATATTATGTATGTATGCAATTACTAACATCAACTTGAAAGATTACTTGGTGGTTAAAGTATAAGATGAGAATGTAAGAGGTCATGGGCTCGAAACTTATTATTCACCTCTTAAAAATAAGAAGGCATAACAACTTAACTTGTATGATGTATCATTAGTAAAGTTGAGGTGGCAATATGTAATATAAGAGTGACATTTGGCAATGTATCTTCAAAAGCTATGCTTTTTGAAATGATTGTGTAGATATAGATTATTTATTTTTGGTTGGAGTTTAAGTGTACTACAGTGTTCAATCTTGTTCATTTTTCTTGTATGATAAATGATTTTTGTAGGTTTTGGAGTTTCAGCAAAGAAAATGCAGTGTAATTTTTGACTCATCTTGCAATCTTGTTCGTATTCTTGAGTTCTGCACGCATGAGATCCCTCAAGCCTTTCTTTTGGGCAATGATATGCATCTAAAAAGGTTGACTGAGTTGGTCATCTTTACTCTTAACCAGATGACATCTGCAACTGATTCTGAGTTTTTTGATTGGTAAGCATCTGAATTTTTTTTCCCCATACGAGTTTTAACCACAGCATTTATGGCATACTGCTTCTAATTGTACTTCAGATATGCTTCTTTAATTTTTTTGACTTTTGTGATTTTATGTTTTAACTTTGTGTTCACCTGCTTTACCCGTTGTTAATTTCTGATTTTTTTTTTCCTCGAAAGGTTAATGTTTCTGTGCAACAACTTTTTTAGCCAAATTGACACTTGCTCTAGCAATGGCCTTTCCTTTGGACATTCAGGAATCTTTTGTGTCTGTTCTTAATTGGGCTTCTTAATTCATCACAAAATTTGAAAGGGTTCCTTTGGTAATGCCAACCGCCGTTCCTGGCCGCCGCCGCCGCCGGCTCGCCTCTCACCCCCAGTAGCCGATCTTTTCCTTACCACGGCTCTCTCCTTTCTACCCTTCTCCTTTCTTTTGATTCTTTTCGTTCTTCTCCACCGCCCACCGTGGGAGCCACCATGACTACCTCCGTCAGACCTTGTTGGCTCGTCGTCCCTGCCGCCTCGCCCCCCATCACCGGTGGCCCAAGTTTCCCCCAAATGTCGCCCCACCATCGCATGCTGCGAACCTTCTCGAAGTTGCACCTTCGCATATCTCTGTACGCACCCCTCGCCGCTGCCGCCGCCAAGAGCTCGGCCTCGCAACCCTAGGTCGAGCCGAGAACCCACCTCGTTCTTGAGTTCCTTCTCGTGAAGCCCTAATTTCTGACCTAGATTCTTCTCTTGCATCTTTTAGGGTTTCTGGGTTTGTTCGAATTTCTTGAATTCGAAACCCTAATTCTTCTTGCTTCTTTTCCGCGAGACTTACCCTTTTGCCGGCTTTTCTTGCGGTGGCTGCATCAATTTCTTGCTGGAGATTGACTTGAAAACCTTCCTGATTTCTTTCTACCTCATGAGAAGTAGCTTTGAGTTCCGCAAGGGTATTTGATAAGTGTTCTAACCCAGCCGTGATTTGTTGAAAGGAATTCTGGATGAGTGTTGAATGATGGGCAATGGTGGTTTTTAGGGCAGCCAATCCAGATTCGAAGTCCTGTTGAGACTGCGTTGAACCGTCCATGTTGCCGCCCAGAATGGCCCGCTCTGATACCAAGTTTGCTGCAAAGTGGTCGGCCACGGTCACCTTCAACGTAGCAATCTCTGACTCCACCGCGTCCAGGCGTTGCAACTGTGTTGAGCCACCCATCGCACCACCAGAACCGACCGCTCTGATACCAAGTTTGCTGCACACTAGCTCCGAACCACCACGTGGCCGGTGTTCTTGGCTTTCGAGAGGCCAAGTTCTCTCCTAATCTGTCTTTCGAGTGGACAAATTCACTCTTGAAAAGTTACTAAACTCTTATTAATTCCAAGATGTCCATATTACACACACTAATCACTTATTTATAGATTAATGACAACTCTAAAACTAACAAACTACTAACAAACAATTATTAAAAGACTAAACTACCCTTATTACTAAAATATGAAAAAATAACAAAAATGCCATTATTATTATAAATTTATAATTAGCTAGTGTATAGCAATGAACCATCAAAACCTTTGCACACAATACACCTATACTATAGTACTATACTTGGCCTTATTACATACTTCACTAATACACGTATAATCCTATATACTTATCACAATACTATATGCATACACGTATTTTATACGCTTATTTATACAACATGGTTTAATTACGCGACTTATTCAACACTAGATAGACACACAAATCAAGTTCCCAAATCCCATTTCCATACTCTCTCTTACATTCGAGTAACTTAGTAAAATCTATGTTACCGTAAGTTGGTTACAAGGATCGGACTAAGGTACGTGTTCGAGTGTTCGGTATGGCAATTTTTAGAAATTTTGGGACACGAAGACTCTGTTCGAAATTTTAACGCAGGTGTTCTCTCTCTCTTTCTCTCTCTCTCTATATATATATTATATAATCTCGGTAAAACTAACAACTTTTACAACCCTGCATTGCATGGGTACTAAACTAGTTCTAATTAAATAATAGGAAAATTTGTTTTAATAGGGAACATTAGCTTTCCCATTTTATAGGTACCAACTATAGATTATATCATATAGGTCCCAACTATTAAGTTGGTTTTCAAAGAAAGGTTCAGTTGACGCTTAACCTACCAAGCCAATGAACTACAGTTAAAAAAATTCAATTAAAATTAAAATTAAAGGGGGAAAAAAAGAAACCCCTCATCACCCATCCACCGTCTTTACCTTATCTTCTCTCTTCATCACTTTACAATTCCACCACCTCACCTAAAACAAGGTTCCGCCTCTTCACCTCCAAAACAACCATAGCCCACTTCTCCACCTTTCCTTACCGCCCTCTTACGCAAACCTCCTCTTCCCTCCTCCACCGCCCTGCCCCCCCCCCCCCCCTACTCTAATCTGTGTACAATCCCCGTGAAAATGGCATTATGAAAATCAAGCCATCAACTGTCCATTCGGCTATATTCGCACAACTATCATTCTTTGTTTCTTTTTTTTTTAGAATTGTAGGTAGGAGCTTGAGGTGGCTTTATGAAATTAAGGCATTTGGTGTTGTGGGCGGGTTTAGTTTCTAGTGTTTTTTGTTAGTAGTTGTGGACTTGTGGTGATGGTGGATTCTGGCCGGGTAATGCCTGCGATGATTGAGGGATGGTGATAGTGTTGTACATGTAAAAAAAATTAATTTTAATCTTATATAATAGTGAATATTAATACCAGGTTACTTTAGGTTAAATACCTTTAGTTACAGATCAACCGAATAGCAGATACCTATGAAGTATAGTTGAAAGTCGGTACCTATAAAATGTGAACGCCTATAGTTGGTCCCTTTTAAAACAAATTTTCCAAAATAATGACCTTGCTGATAATTTTGATGTTAACTCAATCCTTTACATGTCAAAGTAGAAGTTGTATGTACTAGTGCAAAAACGTTCAGTGCTTGATAATATTCTTGAGAACCAGGTAGCTGGAGTGTTTTACTAGGGATCAAATACGTGCTTTGAGTCTGTTTAATGACTAGAAGAATCTTGTTGTGTATGAATGCCAACTGCTTATCCCAGATTTCTTAATTTATGATCTCCAGGTCAGCTAAACGACATGGCCCGTCTCTAGAGAAAATAAATCGGGGTATGATATTGGCTCCTCTTGTTGGCATCATTGTGAATTTGATGGAAGCGAGTACAGAAGTTGAATCAAATGAACAGAATGATGTTATTGAAGTTTTGACTAGAATGGAATGCCCAGAAACTGTTCTTTTTGGTCTTCAATATATGCTGGATTTTAACTGGGTAAGTTTTTTTATACAGCATAGGTTGTCTTGCTTAGAGATGGTAAACGAGGCGGGTTGTGCTGGGTTTGTGTCGGGTTGGGCATTAAATGGGTTGACAGCTAATAGGTCAGAAATTTCGACCTGGACCCGACCTGCTTTGACCTGGCACGATTCACCTAACCCGTTTTTTTCATGTTCTTAAATTTAATCATCTGGGCAAGTTTACCCTTTTATCCCAACTGGTGTAACTAGCTGGCGTATTTATATTTTTGGTTTAATTATAAATTTACACAAATAAATTAAAACCTGCAGCAGTAGCCAGTGGCCTAACCACCCAAGGATACGAAATTAACATACATACTAACAAATTAATAATGTTCCAAACCAACATTGCGTTAGTTCCTTAAGAAGGATACTAAGTAAATTCAAAGCAAAATTTACAACTCTTGCAACACTTTAGTAGCATACTAAGGGTGTGTTCTCTTCAACTTATATCAGATCAGATCAGACTTCATAATATAAGTTCAAATTCTCTTACATTTTTGAGATCTTATCTTATAAGATCAGATCAGATCAGAAAAAATAAGACGAAGAGAACACACCCTAAATTTTATAATAAAAAAGGTACAAGCATTAATAAAGGAAAGCAGTAAAGCAGTAATGAAGGGATGCAGCAAGGCAGTTAAGCTAATCCTGATTGTTGGGTTTGGCTATTGTTGGGACTTTGAGACTCCATTCTTGAATCACCATTCCATATGCTCTTTCAGCCTTGAAATTCCTAAAACTCCTATTGATTGGGACTTTGAGGCATATTAGGAATTATATTGCTGATTATAGTTCTCGAAAGAAATTGATAATGTCCCAAAGAAATTGATAATAGAGTCCCTTAAGAAATTGATAGGACTTTGAGGCACATTAGGACTTGATAGGAGTTTTAGGGATATTATAGTTCTCGAAAGAAATTGAAATCAGCAAATTTCACCCATTCATTATTTCAGACATGTTTTTCACGAATCTATCATTCCCTCACATATGCTCCTTGATAAGAAATCTCACCTTACACTCGGTAAATAATGGTTGGACGTGGGATATTTTAACCCCGAAAATGCGAAAGTGATTTCATGAAAGACTTTCAAAAACTTGCAAACCTTTTCAATCCTACTCCACTCATCAATGGCCAAACACAAAATTTCCATCAGTCTTCTATAGATAAAGCAATGCTTTCGTATAATGCAATGCACTATCGAACATGAGAAGTGTAGAATTCCAAAGTGTAGGAACATCTTGTTTTAAACCTCTAGAAGATTCCAATGGAGAAATTTTTGCTTCCATCCTTGAGAGCCTTTTATAGTATTTAACACATTCCCTAACATTATATATTGATTCATCTAATTCTTTCAAACTTTTTGCACATTCAAATTAAGAGTATGTTCACAACAACATGCATCAAAATAATCACCATTACACAACTAATCCAAGTCATACTTGAATCCATCAGCCATTGAATCATTACAAGAAGCATTATCTAAGGTTATGGATGCTACTCTCTTTTCAATTTCCCCATTGTTTTAACAGATAAATGATTTTTTAAGACAAGGTAGCCTCATTATGAGGAGTCATAAAAGTGAAAGCTAATTTTCTTGTTTTGCAAATGCCAATTCTTATCAATAAAGTGTGTAATCAAGGAAACATAGCCATTAGTAGTCACAGAAGTCCAACAAGAAGAAGTTAGTGATATTCTCCCGGGAACACGTTGCAACATTTCAAAACTCTAGTCTCTTTAGCAGTCATCTTAGCTATGTCATTTTTAATTGTATGTTGTGAAAAGAACTTAACTTCAGGACACAACTAAGAAAATCAATTTCTAACACCTGCATGTTCAACAAATATGAAAGGGAGATTAAGTCTAGCAGTAACAACAAGCAATAATTCACAAAACAGTTTCTAACACCTTCATATTCAACAAATTGAGGCGGTTTTGTTTCCGATGAATCAGAAGCGTTAGACCTTAATAGCAACTACCCAATGTCCCTAAAACTCCTATCCTTACAATTCCTAATGTGCCTAAGTGAACTATAATCAACCTGGAAATGAATCAAAGAAATAATTATGTTTCGAAGAATGCTTGAAAAGAACTTGGAAGAATCACTCTTAAGAGCAAATTTTGGATATTTTAGAGATTAGATTAAAAAATCACTCTTTATCCAAACAACTAAATTGGTTAGTTTCAATTAAGGGACTCATTCCCTTAATCTATTAACCTACGAGAGTCTGTCTCTTAATCCAATCAATCTAATAGTGAAATCTTGTAGCGAGACGACTATCTGAGTATTTCGATCTATTTTACCTTTTGAAATTTAAACACACAATTGAAAACACTAAAGAGAAAACTAAGTTTTCAATTTCATTCAACAACTGAAACTAAGAACTATTACAAACTATATAGTGAAACAACTCAAGCTACCCCCTCTAATTTACTTCATATGTATAATACAATGCTTAAACTAATTATTATACATAATACAACCATAATACATCAAAGTACATCCTAAATGTGTATTGAGGATGAGGTCTTAGCCTAGTGGTTAAGGCTTTAGAATTTCAGGCCGAGATCTTGGGTTCTTCTCACCGCACGCATTTGCAAGGGATTCCTTATTATCCCCCTTACAGATGCGTGTGTTGGCTAAAATTGGACCGGTGACTTGCAGTAGGGTCCGGTTTCAAGGCCTACTATCCCATACATTATCCTACCCAAAAAAAAAAAAAAAAACCTAAATGTGTATTATACAAAGGAAATATGTAGGAAAACAGTATAAAACTAAGCAATACACTAGCTGGCATATGCGAATACTTGATTTGCATCAAGTTGATCCACTAACTTGCAATGGTGGACAATTTTACTTATTCTTCTTGCTTTCTTTATCATATCATTGCCTTAATATGCGTGCCCTTTAGCTCAATCATACCATGACTCACCTACTGGCTTATATCAACTTGCAAGAAATACAAAAGCATGCTGCTCAAGCTAACACCTAAACACACAAGAGTTGCCTACATAAGCAAGCGAGCACATCTCCAAGTCCCTTCCTTGCCCTACTTGATTAATTAGAAAATCATTACTTTAAGTGTTCAAATGATTGCTAAACTATTAAAAAAAAGAAGCATTAATGCTCCTTAGTATCAAAACTTTTTTTTTTTTAAAACTCCTTAGTATCAAAACTTGAGGGCAAATGGACTAACAAGGACCCAAATTAGACATAAGCAATACATAGGTACTAATAACAGGACCATAGAAAGAAATAATACGAAGATGTATCTCTTTTTCGAATCATCATCCATGCTTGATCCTGTTTCACTGAGCATATTACCAATCCCATGACTACTTTCTGCAATATACTTTGTCCCACTTTTGATGCATTTACATTGCATTCAAGTATTCAACCACTAAAAACCAATTCATCAATCATCTCCAAATTATCCCAAACAGGAGAAGTTAATTTCTTTGGCGCTTTCTTTCAAAAAAATTCTTTGGCGTTTTAAGGGGTTACCAGTCACATTAGGCTTAGTTTTATGGTCCCATTGACCTCTGCTGCTTCTGGTACTGTATTTTCAGCACTATTGACTTTATCATTTGGTGGGATATTCACATGTCAATCCAATGGTGATTCCACTGGCTCCGTAATAAGTCAATCAATCAATCAAAGCCTTATTCCCATAAGTGGGGTCGGCTACATGAACCAAAGTGATTATTCCGAGAGGTCTTCCACATAGATTTTCTTCCTCCACCCCGCACGGTCGTGGCTCCGTGATAAGTAATAACTCTAAAAGTGAGAAGATGAATTTTGAAATCAGATTTTGAATATAGCAACTATAATCCGATTTTAAATCTAAAAAGTTTGATTATCAAATTTAAAAATTTTGATTTAAAAAATTCGAACAAAATGATTCAGAATTTTGTAATCAGATTATTAAGTTTGAACAAAATTCGAACACGAACAACAGATCTTAAAAATTAAAATTCGAAAAAAATATAACATGGACAACTAATCTAAATACACAAATAACAGATCTAAAAATGATATACTTCCTCCGTTTCAAAAAAATGCAACAGTTTCCATTTTGGGATGTTTCAAAATAAATGCAACAATTTTTTCCCCTAATATGGTAAAAATTTGCTATTGAAAAGAAATAATTGCCCTTACTAATTTTTTATTTATCCCCGCCTTTTTTTTCTCCAATTCTTTAATTGTCCGCACCTTCTCTCACCAAATCTTTAATTGCCCTCACCTTCTCTCTTCATTTATTTTAATTAACTGCCCTTCACTTTTCCTCATTACCCATTATCAAAAAATACCTAGGAGTCCGTGATCCTCAATTTTTTGTTTTTTTTGGAACGGAGGAAGTACAAAAACACGAACTACTGATTTAGTAACACGGACAACATGAAAAATAATTCATGAAATTCAAACATGTAAAGGTGAAATTAGCTATATCTGCTTTGGCTACAATTCTAAAAAAACAAAGGAAATATAAACCTGAAAGAAGAACAAATAAACGAGGAAAATCAGAAAATAAAAGAAATAATTCAATTACCAATAATGGAAATGAAAAATTGAAGATACCTTAAGGAGTAGATCGGGGAGGGAAATGTCCAATGCTGATTTTTTTTTTGGCTTGAAAACCTTGATTGTTTGAGAGTGAAAGGCTACAAGAGACAATTGTTGTATCATGCACCCGGGTCCATATAATTCTATGTCCAGTTGTCCACCTACTTGGAAGCACTAAATATTCACACATAATGTTCATTTATATAAATAGAATGTTGCACCAAGAGTGTTTGTTGTCAATTTTAAATATTTATCTTGTTGTCAAATGATATACATTTGTTTACAAATATTAAAATTCATAGGCCCACGGTGAGAGGTTTCATATCGTGAGAAAATGAGAAAGAGCTACATACATCAACTATGATAAAGTACATTGACTAACAACTATAGGTAGATTGATGGTAAACTATAAATACATTGAGTATATGTATATTGACTTTTATATTGTATATACATTCTCAAACTTTAAGGAAAGTAAGAGCAAACAATTTGATTTAATCTTGACCTTTCATTTCCTCATCCAAGGGTCATCATCTTGGTATTAAAAAGGCCTTGCTCCTAGGCTTAGAGAAATGGGATTTAGCTAGGTGATGCTCAGTCGCCTACTAAAGGTGCACACCTCGTGTGGCTTAAAGCGCATTTGTTAAGGCTTGCCTTTGCGCCTTAAGAAAAATTGCTAATATTTAAGTCATAAATTGAAGAGTGATTGGCATTTTTGTTATTGTGTAGGCTGAAATTTTATAATTTTTTTAAAGAAATTGGGTTATCAGGCATAAAGCCTTACTTGCATTAGTAATTTGTCGGAGTCTCAACCTTGCATCAGAATAAAGTAGTATTTTATTTCATTTTTTCGTGTTCATGTACACTTATAAAATCTTTAGGTCTTTTGTGCTATTTTTTCACTTTGCAATTGATTTGGCAGGCTGGTTTTTCGAAAGGGAAATTTCACTTCGCTAAACTAAAGCAACTCGAGGATTTCCTAATCTGTCTAATTAGCCGGATGGGTTCCCGGGATTTGGAGACATCTGAATCATGGCAAGATTCAGAAAGCGATGACAGCATATGCTGTATCTGCTACACTTGTGTGGCTGATGCTCAGTTTGTTCCTTGTTTACACCGGTCATGTTATGGGTGCATTACCCGTCATCTCCTGAATTGCCATAGATGCTTCTTTTGTAATTCCATAGTAAATAATGTCATCGAAGATGAAACAAGAACAGCCTAACATCTAGTTTTATTTTCATTCTAGTAAAGTTTTCACTCTGCTGATTTGTGCTGGTTCTATCATTACAAATTGATCTGTCTGCTGCTGGTTTGAATTTTATTTTATTTGTGGTGGGCGGGGGGTGGGAATAGTTGGTGTAAGTTTGTATATATGCACGTAGGGTGTAGGATGGCTATGGGTAGGGACGAAACCCATAGATATCGAAAATTTTTGTAGACTGTTGAGGCATTATTATGTAAATAAGTTGAATGGCAGGAAAATTTCAGAGCTGTTCTTCAGATGATCTTTCTATATTCAATAATAACAGCCAAGCAGTGTTTTGCTTCATTTTGTTTTTCTTAATCTTCCTCCTCTATGTTGATTCATAGCCCATTTGGTAGTTGGTGATAATTAAGATAATGAGAATTATAAATAATTTGTTCATCATCCGTTATTACACGAGAGAATGATGTTGAATACAAATGGAAATTTATAAAGAAATGCTCTTTTCGTCTGAATCAACTGTAAATGAATTTGATTTTACAAAATCATAAATTGAGGTGAACTAAGTTGAATTTGTTTGTATTAAGTCTAAAATTACGTGATTTCAAGATGAAATAGGACAATCATGAGACTGGGCGTTAATTCTGCGTTAATTCTCTTTAAAATTTAGGTTTTTTTTCCCAGTACCACCTGTGTGATTAAGTATGTTCAAATAACTATTGGATTTGAATACAATCCTTTGATACTAAATATTGAACTTAATAGAGCTGAACATAACTGAATTGAATTTAAGCTTAAGTAAACAAGCCCTTAGGGATTTCTTTTGAAAAGTTTTCGCTTTGATATGTGTATCATTTTAAAAGATGTAATGATTTGACTTAAGAGGTGTTTAACAGAGTGATTGATGAAAAGGAAAATGTTAAGGAGATTCATCGTTATGTTTGCAAGCACTTTTTAAAAGTTATATCTACTAGAAATAATCTTGACTTGTCATGAGATATGGCTAGATGATAAATTTGCTGAACAAGTTTATCGCCATAATTAAAAACTATGTTAAAATTGAGCTTCTTATTGTGATAAATGATTGAAAATATGATTACTAGTTTGAGCTTATTGAGGTTAATTTTATTATTGTGACAAATATTCACTTCTTTTAAGAATGGATTTGAAACTTATCTTTCCAAGATGTATAATACAAATGCTTTGAACTAGGAAGAACAATTATGGCTGGTGTGGCCATTGAGTGTGTGAACAGGTATGGTTGGTGTGGCCTTGAGTGTGTGAACAATTATGGCTGATGTGGCCGGGGTCCATAGTTGATAGAGTATATAACATATCTATGGGCCTCAATTATCAGCTTAAGCTTTTCATTGAGATGGTCCTTTAACATGGTATATAACATATTTAACAATAGGACATATCTTGCGAGGAGTCAACCCTAGGTAATAGTTTGCAAGCAAAAACAATGTTTACAGGCCAAACCCTTAAGCAGGCTTAGGATGGTGGTGTGTGATCCTTTCCCTTCGCGTTCTTCTAGTTTACCTATAAGTAGATTTATTTTGAGTATATAAAATGGAAACTATATGCTACTCACTTGATTACTAATATATGTGTACAATGTTGGATAAGTTTGTCTCTTATTTATGTAAGTCTGGATTAAGAGTTTTTCAAATTACATACGAGTTCTAAAAATGAAACTTAAAGATTCTTTTCAACATCAATGAGAAAATCTTTATTCTCTCTGTCAAATTTAATTGTTTCTTTACTAATTTAGCATCCTCTTATTTTATTTTAAATTTTATGCTTTAGATTAATTTTATTTCATGGTATGACTTGTGTTTTCTTTACTCTGGTCATTTATTATAATTTGTAAGCAGTCTTTATGCTTGGAAAAGGTTGAAGCCGTTGATGAACTCATGAACCTATAAATTGAATATTGGGTTTTGACTTGGGTTTGATTTTGATGGAATAAATTGGATTGGATTTTCTATGCATACTTGTGTAATTGGCCATTACAAAAAGCATTATTTTGGTACTCTGAAGCATCACGAGATGAAATTTGGGATTTGCCTCAAATATATCATTAGATGCAAAAGACCATGACAATAGTTAGTAGTTACTACCAACCTACGGATTTTATTACTTGCATATGTTCATATGCAAATGAATACACCCCCTTAAATCAGTATCCATTGTCTTTTCGTTTTGATTGTTTACTTGTATATGTTCATCATATGCAAATGACTTGATTGGTGGGAATATTTCCCAAGATCCTTTTTATATTATTGTCTGTTATCCAGTTTTCTCATGCAACCATCCACCCATGATCCACTTAATCCAGGTTTTCATAAGTCAATAAATTTGTTGGTGCTAAGTACTTGTGGGTTTAACCCTTGCTACTCCAACCATTTTCATCCTTTTTATTTGTCCAATAATATTATGTTTTTCAAACATTTAGTAATCTTCGTCTTACTTGAAAAATTATTTTTTTTAGACTTTAGTTTCACAACAATAGAAAAAAAGTACTCCCGTAACATATTAATAACAACAATTCACTTTGAACGTAATTTAAGATAATGATTTAATGGTAGATGATAAAATTAATCAAAACAGTTTTAATACAAATAAAATTTAGATCATAAATTACTAATCTAAGTTATTTTTTATTAATTTATTTGTTTGCACCTTTAAATCGTTGCCATCAATGTGTTATGAAAGGAGTACTTCATATATATTAAGTGACAAAATAAATTAAAAAATAACACCATCCACACACGAGTTAATTAATGAAAGCTCATCTTCGAAACTATCTGATTATGTCCGTAAAAGGTTAGACAAAAAGTAGAATATAAACCAGGCTCATATTTACATAACATACAGCAAATCTGTAACACACCTACATATTATCACGTTCCTTACCCTACCACGGTACCACCCCACCCTCTATTAATGTAATCGTATATAGTAAGTGTAGAGTATTGAGATGGGGATCAAGTAATATGCCATTTACACAAGTATTTTGGTAATTCATAAAATCACAATCCCTAATATTTCATCTGGTTAACTTCAGATAAACTGTGTCACGATAGAACAATCAGCTGCTAAGCATGGTTGGATGGCCTGTTTGAAGCATCCTTTTGATCATGTCCATCCCAAACGTATTATCTGATGAGCTGAACCAAAAAACTAATATATTAGCACAATATGTGAATTATACTTATATTATCCAATGAAACATGAATATAAACAGGAACAAGATACAACTAATTACAGCCACTGAAATGAATGCTCATGAAATGGAGACAGAAGTCGGATGGAAAACAGGTTCCCAACTAACTAGAAAAAGGGCAATGCTCAAGTAAAATGACAAAGCTCCTAAGCATCAAATTCAACGCAATAGAAGTAGAATGGACAAACTAGAGCCAAATTACAGTTTATCCGGGTTGCCAAGAAAAGAATAATGGAGACAATTATTATATTGACAGATGAAAGGGGAGCTGGAATTAATGTTAACTGAATGTAAGCATTGAAGCAAAAGTTAGAATTTCGATGATTTAAATTAAGCCATAGCAAAACTGAGTACAACAAAATGAAATGACATGAAAAGACAGATAAAAAGAATGACACGAAAAAAGAAAAATTTGTTACACATAATTGAAAATGTATACGTAGTAATTTTTTTATAAATGTTGCACAAAAAAAATAAATAAAAGAAAATAAAAAACAAAAACAAAAACAAAAATAGAGCACGTACTCAATATTTTAAAGTCAATGCATGAAACGAAAATACAAAAGGACACATAAACAAAATAATGATAACACATCAAAGAATCAGAATCCTACGAAATGCAGCATATACAAAATGAGCAAGTTCTTGTTCCGATTTCCAAAAGACAGTAAAATGAGACATGCCAAAAGGAGTAATAATGCCAAACCTTGGAATAGTGATCTCATACGGGAATGAGATGCCTTCACGGTTAGGAATGGGAGGAATGTGATCCTTTTTTTCATTTACAAATTTTATTATCTGAAAAAGAACCTCTCGAAGTGACACTTCAGTTGCAGCTCTGCGAGCACTTCTCTCATCTAATGTGCCCTCTAAGACCATTCATAAAACATTAACACACAATACATTTCTAAGAGCATATATAACACATAAACGAACATCAAGATACCTCCTGAGTCAACAACTTTGGAGTGATGAGATTTGCTCGAACTCGGTTTGTGATGTTGAACAACATTCAGATTGACAAACCACTGTTCCCAATACAGGCGCTCCACCTTATTCGAGAACCACATTGCCTTGTTGCTCTTTACTTCGTAGAAAGATAGACATATCTGTGCAGCATCACACAAAACAGCGAACTTAGACTATGAATCAACATACTATAGTGCAAATACCTGAGAATATCCACATCAACATTTATCAATCCACAAATTATGAAACATTTTGACGTCAGCAACATTTACCGATGATGCGAAAGCCAAGCATCCATCCAAGATTGGTATTTTTGTTGATTTGTTTAACTATTGTAATGGTTAATTAGCTTGCATGGTCGTATGCGAGGACGCATATGGTTGGGTCTATGCGATGTTCCAAGTTTACTAGCATGGTAAGAAATTAAATTACGCTTTCAAATGATCTAGGTTCGTTAGATCAAATGAGATCTTCTACAACAAGATTTGTGACTTTAATTAGTGAATAATTGTGGTATCAAGGACTTAGTTGTATGTAGAAGTATCATACGTATAATAACAAGTATGTTAGGCATGTATTTTGACAAGTCATAGGTTCTTTTGTTAGTTGTTGACTTGGTCAAAGATAGATATAACTAACTTTGACAAGCTCAAAGTTAGAAGCCAAAAGGGGCATGTACATGGGTCATAAGTCGGTGCATTTGGGCAACTAAGGGGGAGCATCCTAACTCTATAAATATAAGTGCTAATTAGGTTGTAAATTCATTGATTGATTAGAAAAATATTTCTTCTCATATAGTCATATTCAACAACTAGCTTTAACAAGGCATTTCTCAGACATTTCTATGGTTCTTTTGAGTCATTCTTTTTTCATTATACACATTTTCCTTTCTAGTTTTTGTTTGTAAATTTCTAGAATTTTTGGATTTCATTTGATATTTTTCGTAGAATTTAGTGGTCAGAATAGGTTTACATCTGAGTACTTAGAATTTTAATTTATTGTGGATTGTATGTTACGAGATTTTAGTTGATTCTTTTTATATTTTGTTCTAAAAAAATTTAAGCTAAGTAGTGTCAATTTTTGTTGTATATGAACTCCTATAAGTCCTTGAGAATATTATAGAATTCTACATTCAATGTATCCCATCGAAGTAGTTCAATCACCCAGGAGTCTTTTTGAGAAATTTTTGTGCACATTTTGGGTTATTTTCTATCTAGTTTCTACATCTTAAATTTGATGCAATTTGGAGATCATTTGGTACATTTCTTGAACATTTGAATTAATGTTGTTCTGGGTTTGAGTATTCTGGAGTGTTTGAAAGTCTTTCATCACTGTGGCCAACATACTTGGAATTTTAACGCAATTCTTTTTGCATGGGGTTCTCATACAAATCATGAAACAACTAACAATAAATGTTCTCATACAAATCATCCCAATTACAAAACAAGATTTCGCTGTTCAAAGTGTCAAGGGTTTGGACATATTGCTCATGAATGTGCAAAAATATTTCATGACGTTAAAACAACCAATTAACCCAAATAGTAAAAAAGGTGGACTTAACCGACTTATATCAACAATTTGGTAATTAAAAAAAAAAAAAGGTAGCTCTGACGACAATTTGATTATTGGAAAAGTTTCCGACGACTTTTAAGCCAAAAAATTTATAAAAAAAATCCGTCTAACTCCACGCGTAATTTACACTGCAATACCTAAAACATCACTCTCTCTAGAAGCTAGAGTGAGAAAAGACATACCTAAAACATCATTCAACAATTCAACCATCCCTCATATTCTAGAAAAATCTTCTTCATCCCCATAATTACTCATGAGTCATCCCATTCATTTCAAACAAAAAAATACAGTACACGAATCAGCTCTATTCTTCAACATCTAGAGGTTGAACTTCAAAAAAAGACAAAGAGCTTGGCTTCCATACTGCTCTGTCTTTTGATTTTTAAAGCTACAACAAAACAGATTTGAAATTTTGGTCCAAAAAGATTAACCCTAAAATTCATATTTTGGGGAAAAATGAAAAAGGGGTTCAGAATGGGAACGTTATTTTCCAGAATAAGCATCATCAGGACCAAAAATTTCGAAGAAGAAAAGAAATGAAGAACCCTAAATGTCGAATTTTGGGAAAAATAGAAGATTGGCTCTCTACATTCAAGCTATCAACTCATTGCCAATCCACAACAAAAAATTATTTCGTGAATTTCGAATTATTTCGTGGTGAATTTCTATAGGAAAAACAACAGATTGTTTTTATTTTCCAGAAAAACTAAAGGCTGCTTTAAGCTTGGATTTTCAGTATCCTCTACTCAACCTCGCTGCCTGCAGTTTGGGTTCCTCTAACATTCGTAAGCCTTAATGTTCATCAAAAATTTGTGAGCTTCAATGTTCAGCAATGGCTTTCTCTAACATTGAAGAGGTTAAAGAAAGGAAATGAGGAAGATGAGTAGAGCAATTGAACTTTTGGGTGAAAGAGGAAAGTAAATGAGAAGGCGAAAAACAAGTCTGATTTTTTGAGGAAAAAAGAGGGGAAAATATAACATCAACATTCTAATTTGGACAGTGTAAATCACGCATGGAGTTGGACGGAATTTTTTAAATATTTTGGCTTAAAAGTTGTTGGAGGCTTTTCTAATTAGAGCTAGTTTTTTCAGCAAATTGTAAACAAAAGTCCACATTTTTTACCAATCTGGTTAAATAGCCCGTTAAAACAATACTATGAGGTGGAACGGATAGATCAATTGTATGGAATTGATCCTAACCATAATGCCAACAATGAGATGAAAAATTGTCCATCCAAAGATTCGGTTGTTGAAGACATATTTATTGACAAGAATTTTACAGAAGAGGAATTTTACTCCTTGATTTCTAAGGGGTAAAATTGAATTTACCATCAAATTTTGATGTGATAACGGAAATTGTTCGAGAAAAGAAGTACCTTCAGTCCACTCTAATGCCAACGCCTAATCTTATATTCTTTAATGACGTCATTGGTATTGATCATTCTTTTGACATTGATTAGAGATTCGACTTGGATGATACTCATAATTATCAGATGTTACGTATTTCCTTAAGTCATATTTTGAGTAGACTATTACTTAAAATTCGAGGCCGGATTTATTTCAAAGAGGGGTCCAATATTGGTATTGTTGTTGATTTGTTTAACATTTTGGAATGGTTAATTAGCTTGCATGGTTGTATGCGAGGAAGCCTATGGTTGGGTGTATGCAAGATTACAAGTCTACTAACATGGGAAGATATTAATTTTACTCTTTCAAATGATCTAGGTTCATTAGGTCAAGTGAGATCTTCTACAACTAGATTTCCCACTTTAATTAGTAGCGATTAATTGTGGTATTGAGACTTAATTGTATGTCATAGTATCATAGTATAATACTTAGTTGTAGTGATTAGGCGTGTATTTTGACAAGTCATAGGCTGTGCTGTTGGTTGTTGACTTAGTCAAAGATGGTTGTAACTATAAGCCTATGCATTTGGCACCTAATGGGAGCATCCTAAGTCTATAAATAGGAGTGCTATGTACATTCATTGATTGATTACAAAGATATTACTTCTTAAAATTGCATGAGTTTGTCACTCAACCCTTAGATTCTTAGTTGTTTATCACTTTAATCTAAGATTAAATTGTTCAAGTGTTTGTCATTTGAATAGATTGAAGATCCTTTCATTTGGAGTTTGTGTTCAATTGAAAGTTACATTTTCAAAATTCATTCTTCACATAGTCAACCGAAAATTAGCCTAAACACATTCATAACACAATTATCCCTTTGAAAACCAATCCAAGATCCAATCTAAACTTCACGATTTTGTGTTATTGGTATTTAATCATCCCTAAATACCTATATTATTTAAAAAAAAAATCCCTAAATACCTCTAATACACATCAACCAAGCTACTACTTCAAGCAAAACAGATGGTCAATAAGATTATATGATACAAGCCAGAAATGTGTCAATTAATCCAGACAGGTTGTAGAAAATAAGCAAAATAGTCTTTCATGCAAAAATGATTTATGATGCAACTCACACAGAAGTGCCAAACGATAATGATTGTTACAATATTAAAGCGCAAGGAAGACCATTCTATGATCAAGCAAATATGATATCACAAAGAGTTGTGTGCTTAAAAGAGATGCACAGATATGAACCACAAGTTGGACATTACATATAAGAAATACAACACAGATTCACACACCTGACTTTTCTTATTAGGATGCTTCTCCACCCAACACATAAATTGATCAATCTTTTCATCTATCTTCTTTTCAAGTTCCACCTCTTCACATTGAACCTACAAAATTATTTCTTGTTATCCGACTGGTGAAAAACGCCTAGAAATCTATGCAATAAACATGTATCCATGTTTTTATTCAAAAAAAAAAACATATAATTGAATAAGTAGTTGAAAACCAATGTGAAATAGAACAGAAAGCAATGTTAGAAGCATGAGCATCAAAAAACATATGACATCTACACTAGAGAAATAGAATTTTGGTTACCATCGGCTATGACTTTTCAAGTAAAACTTACATATGTAACATCAAAAAGTTCCAAATCAACATCTTTTGGACGCACAAGACCCAGAGCCCTATGGAACATAATTGTATGTAGTATACCTGAAAAACATTTTGAACAAATAATTAGCTCATGAGTGCTAACTCAAACAAGGGTGTTTTTCTCAGTGATGGTAAAATGCATTAACATATATTGAGTACGATTATCCGAGCATCAAATTTAATTGGAGCAAGGAAAGCTCATGATATAAAAGTGATAAACAAAATACAAAAGATCAAATACATAACCAGATACTCAGAAATTTGAGATACTCAGACAGGCGGTTTCAATGTATGTGCAATGCATTTTCGAGCGAGTATCGACAGCGTCACCTAGTTACACTATGGAGAATCACTTGCCATTTCTAATTGTCTTTCTTAAAACACTTGGAAACTGTGATAAATGGTTATATTATGTCAAACAGTCCAATAGAACTTTTAAATATGATTTAAAGATCAAATATGAAACCATATGAAGCAAGTTCTTGTTGCCTATATTACACCCGAAGATTTGAATCAAACTATCGGATAAGATACACAACCAAGGGCTTGTTTACTTCAGATTATATTCAGTTCAGTGCAGTTCATCTCTATTCAGTTCAGTTCATCTCTATTAAGTTCAATTTTATTCAGTTCAGTTCATCTCTATTAAGTTCAGTTCAACTAATGTAAACGAGCCCCAAATCCCCCAAAAAAAACATATTTATTGAGAGGAAAATTAAGCATTACTCGACAATCATTTGAAGCATACTTTTATGGCAATCATATGCAACCAAATATATAACAACAAATTTTAATTACAGAAAAAGAAAAGGGCAAACATACATCTTAAAACTTCTTTGATCTCAAATTGCTCTACCTCCTGCAGATATTGAACCGCCCCAAAAGAAATAAAATTCAATTTCAGACCTAGAAACAACTATTCAACAAATGAAGATAAAAAGATATTAAGAAACTGGAAGATGCAAACCAGTTCTTTGAGTTGGCAAACTTCACAATTCATTTTGACCTTGAGTTGAACCAAAACTGATCAAATTATGGTCTTTTCTAACGAATCCTTCACTTAACAATAGAATTGCTTTCTCCTTCGATTCTTCAATTCAATTTTAGAACAATCATTGACAGAAAATACTAGCAGAAAAGCAGAGACAAAGTGCAAAGCAAGTGATTGTTGACGAACATAGCAACACAAGATTATTGGTATTTTGGTTTAATTAAAAAGCTATAATGGAAAGTAATTTTATGAGTTGTTTAGGCCATTCTAACTAGTAATTTCAACTCGTAAGTTAATTGTTTACGATCCGAACAAAATTTACGGCAACAAAGATTCGAACAGGGAAATTCAGAACGAAAGTGGACAAACACCAACAAAATTGCCCCAAAAACGAACAGAAAAATCCCAAAAAAAACGTATATAATAATATAAACAATAAATTCATGTAAAAATCAATCAGGCCTAAAAAAAATCGAGTGAAAATAAATTAAAAAAATAGACAGAATTAATTGAGGTTGAACGAATATTCAAAACCAAAACAGACAAAAAAAAATTAGATAAAAAAAATCAAACGAAGAACATATCAGAAAATATTTCGAAATTCATATGAAAGAGAAAACGAAAAACGAGTGGAATACAAAACCGAAATTCGAACAATAACAAGAATAAAATAAAACGAAAAAAAATCAAAAGTTTCGAATGAAAATAGATCGAAAATCATAGGTTAGATCGAAAAAATAAGCAAAATATAAACGAAAATCGAACAGAAAAAAAAAATAAAAACGAAAAAAAACGAACGAAGATTGAACAAAGGTTCGTTTGAAAATCGAACCAAAATTCAAACAACAACCTCAACAAATAAGACAAACCAGAATCGAAAAAAAAAAAAAAAAACAAAGCAGATTCGAATGAAAAAAAAGACGATCATTCTGAAAATATATATATATATATATATATAAACGATCGAAATTCAAAAGGAAAATAGATCGAAAATTCGAAAGAGATTCGAATCGAAAGAAAAACCGAACGAAATTTGGGTATTTTCGTTTGGGTTTTTATTCGAAAATTTCGAACCCTGAATAAAATCAGAATTTAACGAAATTGGGGAGAAAACTTACATGAATATTGTAGGAAAAGGCTGCGTTAAGGCGTTAAGGCGGCGGTTGTTGCTGGTGGCGCGATGAGCAGGGATCCGAAAGTGGATTGTTGGCGGCGCAGTGAAGGAGAAACAATGGCAGTGAGATTCAAAGGGATGAAGATTGTACTGAGAAAATGACGGCTCTTCACTCTCTTTTTTTGGTTTTTGGAAACCTAAACCCTGAACCTTATACCAATGCGTGCTGATAACGTAGTGCGAAAAAATGGGTAAAAGTAAATCATTTTATTCACTAAAGAGTATATATACAAGCTGTCAATAGTAACTCAACCAAATCCTAATTGTAAAATGTTCTTAATATAAAGACAGAGGTATAATGGTTACCACCTATAATGTATTATATAATATTTTTAATTTCTTTTTTAATTAAAGACAAATTGTATTTTTTTAAAAATAAAATAAAATAATTGGTTTTTAAAAATTTTTAAAAAAATAGTATTTTTAATAATAAAAAAACTAATTTTATATTAAAATTAAAAAACTGTTTTTTAATAATTAAAAAACTGTTTTTTAATAATAAAAAAACTAATTCCTTCAAAACAACCAGATACCGGGTACTTGGATTTAAAAAAATCCCGACCGAAATCCGAATTGGTTTTCAAAACCCGATTAGGCTCCCGCTTTTTCAGGTAAAAAAAGGTACCGGATCAGAAATCGGATACAGGTTTTTTTCCCGTCCCTAAATTAAGGTTGTTTGCGGTCAGGTCGGGTCTAACCGACCGATATCGCCTAGTATCGATATTGAACCTATATTTTTTACCGAATACAACAGAACAGATACCAACCATTATTGGACCAAAATTTATACCGAACCGTTTCTGATTTGTTTAAATGAAACCGATCAATACTAAACATGTTTTAAACATGAATCCGTTATCGACCTGTTTTTTTTATTATACCGAGACCAACCGGCACCGAACTTATTTTCTACCTTCTTAACACCTGTTTTTGACAAACCATTTTTGCCGAATTTGTAATGTACCGAAACTATTTTAGACCGATTTGTTTATATGTTTTCCTACTTGCCAAAAAAGAGTAAAATTTTATATAAATGAATTAAATTAAAACCTTATTATATCATTTTATGCACTGAATAAATTAAATACAAATTCAAATGAACTCCTTAACGTATATAGACTTGATATATGTTTTTCCCATACGAATGAATCATAATTGGATTTGTGCTTGTTGTGAACTCGATCTGGCATGCATTGTTTTTAACCCGAATAGAATCAAAATGATTTTGTATAAAATCTATGGGTGGGCATAATTTGTGATTTCGAACTTCTAATAAAAAAAAATCTGGCATGATTCGAAAACCTAACATCCAATCCAAAGCTTTAAATTGATTGATTGTATTTTGACCGACCATTTAAGATCGATTGTACTATGATTGATGGGTTACGACATGCATATCAACCGTGACCGACCGATTATGACCTGCTTACCAATTTTGACCGACCGATTAGACCTATATAGCAATTATGACATGGCCTGTAAAAAACCGTTTATGATTAACCGAATGAGACTTGTGTCCAACAATGACCGGGACAATAATTACCAAACCGAAATGAACCGACATCTGCCTAGAAAAATATTGAATTCAACTAGAAATCAAATAAGACCGATCGATACCACTACAAGATTCCGCGTTTCTGCCGTCTGCAATTTAACGTCCGCTTTTAAGTTTAACGTCCGTCATAACTGACGTCTTATAATTGGTAACGTTATTAATTTAAAATTTAACTTAACGTCCGCCTTTTAAGAAATAACGTCCGTTGTAGACGGACGTTAAAAACACGGAAAATTAATATATTTAAGTCATTTTTTTAACGTCCGCCAAAGAAGCGGTAACGTCCGTCTACAGGCGGACGTTAAAATTCGAAGTATTTTTCAGAATCAGAATCAAAATCCCTTCACATTTGTTCACAAACCAAAAAAAAACAGTCTCTCTCTTTGCTTACCGTGTTCTCTCCGACGACCGCCCATCTCCAGCCCAGCACACCGCCTCGCCAACGTCGAGCACCAACCCAGCCACTAGCACGCCGCCTCGCCGACGCTGTAACCTGCATTTGCTTCTCTAGGTTGAAACCCTAACTCTCTCTTTACTTGTATTTTTATTTTTTTATGTAAAAATTTACTCTAATTCTAAATTCCATGCATTAAGGTTGATTTGAAGTTTGAATTTGATTAAAAGAAGTACAAGACAAACCCTAGCTCTATTTTGAAGGTAAATGTACGAATTTTTTTTGAATATTATGTTGAATTTTGATTTTTATGTTGAAAATAGGTGTTGAATTTTGGGGTTGAATTGTGGTTGAATTTGTTGAATTTTGATTTTTATGTTGAATTGTATGGTTAATTCGTTTAGAGTTTTGGGTAGAGTTTTATAGAATTTTAGGTTGATTTTATGTTGATTTTGTTTAGTGTTTTAGGTTGATTTTTATGGTTGCTTTGTTTAGAGTTGTGAATTTTATGCTTATTTTATTTATTGTTTTAGGTTGAATATATGTTTCTTTTGTTTAGAATTTAGGTGTTTTAATGTTATGCTTATTTTTTGTAGAGTTTTTGGTAGAATTCTATAGATGGATGATTGTTTAATGTTGTTGGTTGTTGTATTGTTTTTGGCTTTAATTTTATTTGGAATTGGTGTTAGATGTATAAGTTATTGTTTATAAAAAATTTATAATAAACTTTTGTATGGGATGTTATGCGAAGCATATAATAATTGAGCTGCGGCTAGTGGCATACTAAATTATTCTAATCCAACTTTAACTATATAATAAGTATCAACTTAAATAAATTAATTTAATTATTTGAAAGAATTTTATAATAGAATTTATTTATACAAAATTGGTTTTAAAAAGTATATGTTTATTTGTAATTCATCACTTCAAGTAGCTTTTATAATACAATTTAAATGACTCTTAATCTTAGTTGTGTAGAATTTTTTAATCATGAGAAGGAATGAGCGTCGTTGGATGTACCAAAGATTAAATGGGCGTCGTCTTAGAAATGAATTTATAGAAGGGGTCGATAGGTTCGTCGACTTTTGTCTACAACATCCCGTTTATAATGACAATGATAAGATAAGGTGTCCTTGCTTTCGTTGTCGTCACAAGCGTTATTTGGATGTGGACACGGTCAAAATACATTTGTATAGTAAGGGTTTTACTCCGAATTACTATGAATGGAAATTCCATGGTGAGTCGGATATAGGGCCCTCCTCTTCGGTTCAATCAAACCCATATCGAGATATGATTGTTGATGCTCTTGGAAATGAACAAGATGACACGTGGTCGGAAGGACCAAATTCAATTGAAGAAGAACCGAATGATGAAGCCAAGAAGTTGTTTGACCTTCTTAAGGCAGCTGAGGATCCTTTGTTTCAAGGGAGTAAGATGTCCGTGCTGGAAATGACTTCAAGAATTATAAGTTTGAAGTGTGAATACAATTTGCCACATAGGTGTGTGGACGCATTTGCTTCTTTGTTAAATGAATCAATGCCAGAAGACAATATAATGGATAGAACCTTTTATGACACGAAGAAGGTTCTTAAGGGCTTGGAACTTCCTCATAAGAGGATACACACATGCCCTAGAGGTTGTATGTTGTTTTGGAAGGACGATGATGTTTTAGATAAGTGTAGTGTATGTGGAGCTGATAGGTATAAGAAGACTTCCAAGGGCAATCTTATTCCCGCAAAAGTGCTAATATACTTTCCCATCACACCGAGGTTGCAAAGGTTGTTTGCAACAAAGAACATTGCCGGGGAAATGACATGGCACGCCAAGAATCCTCGAGTGGAAGGCACTTTAGCACATCCAAGTGACGGTGAGGCTTAGAAGCACTTTGACAAAACTTTTCCTGGATTCGCATCCGAGCCTAGGAATGTTAGACTTGGTCTTTACACCGATGGTTTTTCTCCACATGGTAAATTTGGACAACAATATTCATGTTGGCCTGTCATTCTTACACCGTACAACTTGCCTCCATCAATGTGTATGAAGAAGCCGTTCATGTTTCTTTCTTTGCTCATCCCCGGTCCTAAAAATCCAAAGGGAAACTTAGATGTATATATGCAACCTCTAGTTGAAGAGTTGAAGCAGCTTTGGCATGTTGGGACAATGACTTATGACACATCACGGAAGCAAAATTTCAACCTTCGTGCCGCCCTCATGTGGACTGTTAATGATTTTCCAGCTTATGGTATGTTGTCTGGGTGGTCTACCGCTGGAAAAAAGGCATGTCCGTACTGTATAGAGAAAAGCAAGGCATTTTGGCTTGATCATGGCGGTAAGGTGACGTGGTTCGATTGTCATAGACAATTTCTCCCTTCCGATCACTCATTTCGAAAGAACAAGACTGCTTTCTGTAAGAACAAAGTTGAAGATGACCTGGCTCCACATATAATGTCTGGTGACGAACTATGGCGGTGTGTGAAAGACTTGCCCAAAGCAACTGATAGTCCCGAGGCACTAAACATGATCAAGAAGCAGAAAAAGGGATGGTTTAAACAGAGTATTTTGTGGGAACTTCCATATTGGAAGGATTTGCTTATTCGTCACAACTTAGACGTCATGCACATTGAGAAGAAATTTTTTGAACAACTTATTAACATTCTCATGGACGTCAAAGGACAACTTCAGACAATATAAATGCAAGAAAGGACATTGCACGTTTATGTAAACGCCGACCATTGGAGCCGGTTGACGATGCAAATGGTAAGCAAACAATGTCCAAAGCACCTTATACACTTGACAAGAATCAGAAAAAGGTGTTATGTGAGTGGGTACGAGATTTGAAGTTTCCAGATGGGTTTGCATCAAACTTAAGTAGGTGTGTAGATCTTCGTGCATGTAAGTTGCACGGAATGAAGAGTAACGATTGTCATGTATTCATGGAGAGGCTATTGCCGGTTGGTTTGCAGGAGTTGCTTCCGTTACATGTGTGGAAGGCAGTGACGGAAATCAATCAGTTTTTTCGGGACTTGTGTGCGCCCACTATCAAAGTGAGCGAGATGGAACGCTTACATAAAAATATACCTGAGATCATATGCAAGCTTGAAAAAATCTTTCCTCCATCATTTTTCAACTCAATGGAGCACTTGCCGGTTCACTTGCCTTATGAGGCAAAAATTGCTGGTCCCGTTCAATATAGGTGGATGTAACCTTTCGAGGTAAGTTAATTCAACTTTATTAACTTTTATCTAGAACCTATTATTTTTTAACACAAATTAATGATTATATCATTTAATATAATTTAAAATAATTTCATGTCATGATAATAATATTTGTTCTTATTTCATAACATTGTTCTAATATTAACAATTTATTATTTTATAACATGTTGCATGCAAATGTCTTCTCGTGGAGGTGGAAGAAAAGGCGGAGGTAGAAGACCACAGGGTGGTGGAGGTAGATCTTCATCTACAGAAGAAGGAACGTCTACATCTACACCTCATGAAGAACAAGTTGGTTTAGGGCCGGAAGAAGAAGATGATGACCACGATCACGAGTCCTTGGGTGAGGATACACCTCCTTCGCAAGGCAAGAAGGAGTTGGATCCTGAAGGACTGTGGTAAGTACAGTTTAGTATATTTTGTCTAGTTGGTTTTAGTTTGCATATTTAATTAATATTGTTGCTGAAAACATGATATTTTGTTTGCAAGGTTTAATGATTCCACAATAGCACGATCAATCACAGACGGCATGAAGAAGTATTTTCAAAAACCGTGGAGGAACTTTGTATGAAAAATTGTGTATGGAACATGACCTAAACCATGCTAATGAGTGTTGATCTATTCACTTATATGTTTTAGAACATGCACGTAGCTTGAAATCATCAAATGACTTGATTAGATGTATATTGGGTAATAAAACACTCCAAAACGACCCACAATGGCCGTTTTGGCTACTTATCGTTCCGAAATGCCTTTAACTTGACCTAAACCATGCCAATGAGTGTTGATCTATTCACTTATATGTTTTAGAACATGCACGTAGCTTGAAATCATGAAATGACTTAATTAGATGTATATTGGGTAATAAAACACTCCAAAACGACCCAAAATGGCCGTTTTGGCTACTTATCGTACCGAAATTCCTTTAACTTGACCTAAATCATCCCAATGAGTGTTGATCTATTCACTTATATGTTTTAGAACATGCACGTAGCTTGAAATCATGAAATGACTTGATTAGATGTATATTGGGTAATAAAACACTCCAAAATGACCCAAAATGGCCGTTTTGGCTACTTATCGTTCCGAAATGCCTTGAACGTGACCTAAACCATGCCAATGAGTGTTGATCTATTCACTTATATGTTTTAGAACATGCACGTAGCTTGAAATCATGAAATGACTTGATTAGATGTATATTGGGTAATAAAACACTCCAAAATGACCCAAAATGGCCGTTTTGGCTACTTATCGTTCCGAAATGCCTTGAACGTGACCTAAACCATGCCAATGAGTGTTGATCTATTCACTTATATATTTTAGAACATGCACGTAGCTTGAAATCATGAAATGACTTGATTAGATGTATATTGGGTAATAAAACACTCCAAAACGACCCAAAATGGCCGTTTTGGCTACTTATCGTTCCGAAATGCCTTGAACGTGACCTAAACCATGCCAATGAGTGTTGATCTATTCAATTATATGTTTTAGAACATGCACGTAGCTTGAAATCATCAAATGACTTAATTAGATGTATATTGGGTAATAAAACACTCCAAAACGACCCAAAATGGCCGTTTTGGCTACTTATCGTTCCGAAATGCCTTTAACTTGACCTAAACCATGCCGATAAGTGTTGATCTATTCACTTATATGTTTTAGAACATGCACGTAGCTTGAAATCATGAAATGACTTGATTAGATGTATATTGGGTAATAAAACACTCCAAAACGACCCAAAATGGTCGTTTTGGCTACTTATCGTTCCGAAATGCCTTGAACATGATCTAAACCATGCCAATGAGTGTTGATCTATTCAATTATATGTTTTAGAACATGCAAATAGCTTGAAATCCTGAAATGACTTAATTATATGTTTTGCACGTGCCTCAATGTTTACAGGAGAGTTATGAAAAAAACCTTGCTGAATGTGAATCAAGTGGTGTCCAAAAGACCCCAAATGAGGTTTTTTTTTAAACAGTCGGTGGTAGGATAAGGGGCAAAGTTGCTGGATTGGGAAGTAGTGCAGACATGTACTACAAGCGACAAAGTCGAGCGAACAACCCTTCAAGCACTCCTTCCGCAATAGATTAATTGAACAACCGACTTGCTGATATAGAACGGGAGAGAGATGAGGAAAAACAGAAGGTGGCCGAGATGCAGAAGTTGCTAGAGTTGTACGGCAATGTCTTAAGCCAATGTAGCGGTGTAGACATGTCTCAATTTCGGCGGCCACTGGGCGGCGGCCCAGATGACGGCTCAGGGGCCAGCGGAGCATGTGCAACTTAGCTCGATTTACTTTTTTTTTTAGTATTTGAAAAATACTAGTAACAACTTTGTATAAATATTAATTGTATTAGATTGGATTTATATTATAATTAGTAAAAACTTTGTATGAAAAATTGTGTATGGATATTTATAATATGCAATGGAACAGGTATTTGTATGAATGGAGCAGATAGATAGTCAACGAATGGAAAAACGTGTGAATTGCACGGATGAAACTAATAATTATAAATTATGAATGTGATAATTATATTTAAATATAATATTGAATATTATTAATTCAAATTAATTAAAAAAAAACATTTAGCGTCCGTCAATTGTTATATTACGTCCGCCTTAGAAGAGAATTTGCAAGTGGGGCCTAGGGTATTTAACGTCCGCCTTTTTTAAATAAAGCGGACGTTAATCTTTAAATAACGTCCGCTTTGGTAGGCGGACGTTAATTATATTTTAACGTCCGTTAAAGACAGACACAATAATAATGTCCGTCATACACGGACGTTACTTAATCAAGGCAGACGTTAAATGGTTAACGTCCGCTTAGCGGACGTTAAATGGTTAACGTCCGCTAAGCGGACGTTAAACACCTGATTAGCGACCAAAAAAAATACGTCAGTTGTATAACGTCCGTTGGCGGACGTTAAATATATTAACGTCCGCTATCCGCTTTTTTAACGTCCACAGATGGCGGACGTTAAAAACACGGAATGTTGTAGTGAATTACTCATATGATGTAACACTCCCAAATCTTCCTCTACGAAAATACTTGTATAAAATACCGTAGAGATAAATTTAGGTGTATTATCGTCACGTGATAACGTAAGGCTACTTAAGGTAATAATTATTATAACAAATGCATTGGAAAATAAACACTTTTAAATGTTAACTATTACAAAACCCATAAATGTTTATTTTAACTTTCAAAACTAAATTAAGAAAACCCTAATCTACTTGGTGAAATCCCATTACTTCCCAATGCATCAAGCTCACATCTTCTCATCATCACCTACCTACTCATCATAATGATAAGTAGGGCCAAGCCAAAACAAAAGGGAAGCACGGGTTAGCGAAAATGCTAAGTATGAATAAGTACAAGATAAGTAAAATTCATTTTGTTTACAAACATGCCTTTGAAGACAACATTTATTTTCTAATATAACAATTCTTCAAAACACTACTACAATAAAAGCCTAATGCAACGCTTATATCTAATGCAACACTTACTTCTAACGTTTTAGTCTAATGCAACGGTTTTATGCAACAATTTAGGCTAATGCAACGGTTATTTGCAACATTTAGTAATAAGCGTTGCATTAGCCTTAAATATGCAACATATATAAAGTCTAATGCAATGGTTTTCATTCAAGCGTTGCATTAGGGGTGTATAAGCCAAAAACTAAATATATGATAACTAAAACCGTTGCATTAGGGGGTTTAGAAAAATAACCATTGTATTAGAATCCTCTAATTAAATGTAAAATATTCAAGCGTTGCATTAGAGTTCTCTAATTATGTGTAAATACTCAAGCGTTGAATTAGAGTCTTCCTTCTATTCCCTTTTAAACTCTTCGTGCCTCACATGTGAAATTTTTTTATCTCACTTACCCCCTTCCCCATACCTCTTGTTCGCATCTTCGTGGTTTTCTTTTTATTTTTTGGTGAAAAGTGAAAACCCATCTTCTACTGGTTTCTGATGTCGCATCAACCACCTAGCACCACCGTCACCTAACGACCCAGCTAATACGACCGCACCATTGCCGTTATTCAAAGCAGCAGCGGTGACCACCGAGCCATAGCTGCGTATTCGAATTTTCGTCCAGCTTGTGGGTAATCTTGTTTCACTCATCTTTTCTTTGTTATTCTTTTGCAAGTTAATGGTTTATGTACTTATTGATTGATTAGATGAAGTTTCCTTACTACTTGTGATTTTTTTTTTTTTTATCATAGTTAGGGTTCTTTGTGTTTTCAATCAATTTGGGGCTTTTGGTCTAGTTGCTTTATTAGTTGAAATTGATGTACTTATGAGCTGGATTTGGTGCTTTTAAGTTACTATTAAGCTGATTTGTGTGATAATTATTCAATCTCTTTGCTCTTTATGTTACTGTTAGTATATTTCTTTCTCTTATAATTGTTTTTCCCGCTAGGTGATCTTTTTTTGGAACTCATATGGTGATGAAGATGATGATGTTCTTTTGTTGATTTTTCTTTATTCCATGTATGTATTGCCTTTTTTTTTGGTATTTTGGATGCAATATAAGGATGGGTTGCAATTTGTCCTTTCGAGGGTCCTCTATTGTAGTAGTTTATGAGGTTTGAATATTGTCTACAATTTATTTTTTGGATGCAATATAAGGATGATTTTTCCTAATTTCTTTGAATATTGTCGGCAATTTCTTTCAGAATCTGTGAAATTTGATTCTTTTTCAGTTGGGCTAACATTAGTTTATTCTGTTCTTTTTATTTGTTTTACATGATTAATTTTGATTTTTTAATAATAATTACTATTAGTAATGAATTCATATTGGTTTGATGTTGAATGTGATGTGTTCTACTTTGTTCCTTCATGTCCATTATTTGTTATGTATATATATATATATATATATATATACATATATATAAAATTTTACCCTGTTTTTTTATTGGCAGAATTTGCTTCGATTTTTAGGGTTTAGATTGTTGAACTTAATTGATTCAATTAGCTGTCAGAGTATTCTTTAATGGCTTTTTATAGTTATTAGCTTATTATAGCAAAGATCTGGCAACATAAAGTACCTCTGAAATAAATGGGATCAATACAATCCTCAATCCTTTCCCATAAGCCTGATATAAAGTCTTTTAAATATCATCAAATCGTCAAACGGCAAGTACGAATAAGGTGCCATCACATAATCCATGTCAGGATTCAGAATTCATAATACCCATCCACCAACATGATCGGAGTACCCGCTGGACAAAGGGCATAGTTAAAAATTATTATAGTACTATACGTTGTTTAAGTTTAGTTCTTGAGTTCTAACTTATTTTCTTTAGCTTACTTTTAAGCTTCCGATTAGAATTGTTTATTATAGTTTGAAGGTAAGTGAAAAGTCCTTAATTGTTGATGTAGTTCAAAGTTGTAGAAGGTTTGAAAGGAACAACAGAGGTAATAAATGAAGGTGCAAATCAATAATTCAAAAGGCAACTCTTTACTTGATAGTCCATTATTATGTTGATTAGACTTTACATCTCATTTTAAAAAGTAAGCTTATCCATCTCATTTTAAAAAAATTATCTTATATTCTTATTCATCTGCATTTTACCATTGTGAAACTTGGGAGCTAAATTTCATAGGTTAGTTCTAGCATTAACAATATGATGTAGGATTTGTATGAGCGTAACATTGGCTGTCTAAATTTGCTATGAAAATAAAACCCAGCTTATCAACTTATTACTTTTAACAGATGCTTTTTTCTGTGTACTTTCAAGCTTACTTGATTTTAAATGAACTGCCAATGGCTGATAATAAGGGGCTCCAAACTCCCAAAACTACTTACTTCTCATTCCATTTTCAAATTTCACAGCAAGTATTATTAATCTATATGCTTTATTTCTCTGCTGCTTGCAGGAATAACATCTATACCTACCATTGTTGAGGTATCATCTTGTAAAATTATGGAAAATAAATTGATTGTTCATTGTTGCACTTTTGAAATCAAAGCAAGATTTCGTTCGGCAAGGTTCCTTAATTGCTATGTCCATGGTTATGATTAAGACTACTGAAGCTATGGATACTCTGGTTAGAACATTCAAGTAATAGTTGTATTAGTTATCAGTTCTTCATCCTTTTCATTCAGGTTTCTCGTCCATTGTTTTATAGTAATCTATTTCAGACGACAATATAATTGGAGAAGATAATTCTTGACAAGAGTGATTATACCATGAGCAAGATGGGAAAGCCAAAGCCAACCATTACATCAGCTTTGAAACTTCCTACTGTTATATTATCAACGTCAGCAAAGGCCAAAGCTAAGGCAAAAAAGGAACCAGAGAAGAAAAAAGGTTGCCGAGTCTGAGTCCTCAACTTCCTCTTTTGCCACTGAAAAAGCCATTGGAAGAGCAAAAATATTTGCTTGTACCTTGAGATGCCAATTGTTTCTACTTCATTCTCTCAATTGTATTTTTTTTTTGGCAAGGGCTCTCAATTGTATTGAACTTGTATTATAATGGAAATGATGGATAAATAACTCTTTTGGTGACTTATAAAATTTGTTTTTAATTTATTATTTCCTTTGGTGATTAATAAAATTTATATTTAATTGCCAAAAAATATCATAATAATAATAATAATGATAATGATAATAAAGATAATATAATACAATGATTAATTATTTTATAATGAACCATTCCATTAGCCTTCATAAATAACGCAAAAGACCTAATTCATTGGTTGATATTTTCTTTGGAAACTGTTGCATTAGGCTTCATAACCATAGCAAAAGACCTAATGCAACGGTTGATGTTTACTATAGAAACCGTTGCATTAGGCTCGCTTAACCATTGCAAAATACCTAATGCAATGGTTTATACTTTTGTTTATAAAGCGTTGCATTAGGCCTCCATAACTGTTGCATTAGACCTAATGCAATGGCAACAAATGCAACGGTTTATAAAGCGTTGCATTAGGCCTTTTGCAACGGTTTAAGTAACTTAGGCGTTGCATTAGACTTTTATTGTAGTAGTGAAATTTCTTTCCAATTGTTCTATGTAATAAATATTCATTGAAATTCAAATAAGAATTCATAAATAACAATTGTAAATCATATTGAAAATTTATTTCCTTTATCCCAAATTTCCTCTCCTAAGTGTGCACACCCCCAAGTTAGTATATTTCTATATAAAGGATATCCTTGAGGAAAAAAATAGGTCATACAAAGTCCATAATCTTATCGACTAAATCCACATAACGGGATTACATAACAAATAAGCTTATAAAGCTTTATGGGATTATTCCAAATATAAATTCAAAAATAGTATTAAATATACTCCATAAAATTCTTTCCAAAATACCTTTATTGTTAATCAATATAAATATGCCCAAAATTTAAATCCTTTAAATCTTTCCATAAAATATTATATGAAAATTTCATGACAAATATTTTTATTACCAAAGTATTAAAACACCAAGATGAAATAAAAATGTCAACAAAATTTTAAACTATCATGAAACATAATATTAAAAATAATATTTCAAATCACCAAATCATGTATTCATATAAGCACATAAGATTCTAAACACTTTATAAGGTATCGAGCCACCTAAATAATATACCTTTCTTTGGTTGGGTTGGAAATAATCTTGTAACGAACTTAGGAAATTCTACCAAAAGCGTCCTACACATAATTAATATAACCTTAATTAATATAAGGTTATCAAATATTCATACTAACAAAGTGAAGCCCTAAGATGTGCATGCCTATTAATATTTTAAACTATAGTATAAGTAATAAAACACTTATAAGTAATAGAATAGTAAAATCATAATATAAGTAGTAGGATATTAAAAACTTATAATATAAGTAATAAGTATTAAAATTATATGAGTAATAGGATATTAAACACTTATTAAATATACGTACAGATACATACATTGCATATACATACTTACATAACATATTCATACCAAAAATTCAAAAAATTAAAAGCTTCAAAACAAATAAATACATATACATACATACATACACTTCAATTTTTGAAAAAAATACATACATACACTTTAATTTTTTTTTTTAAAAAAAAAACAAAAAAAAAACCCATAATACGTACACATATACATTGCATATACATACATACATAACATATTCATACCAAAAATTCAAAGAATTCAAAGCTTCAAAAAATAAAAATAAAATACATATATGTACATACACTTTAATTTCTGAAATAAAATACATACATACACATTCTACATTCAAACCTCCAAACATTTTTTTTTTAAAAAAAGAAAAAAAATAAACACATAAATTAAAAAACGGAAAAAAAAACCTTACCACGCGGAGAGGGCGGCAGCGGTGGGTCGGTGGCGGAGGGTGGCACTGCAATTTATAATAAAAAAAAATAAAACAAACCCTAAAAAAACGGAAAAAAAAAGCAAAACCCTTAACACCACTACGAAATCGGCAGGAAGGGGAATGAGGGGAGGCAGCAGGCGGTTGTCTACCGATGGTGGGACGTCAGACGGTGGCAAACGGGGGCCGGGTCGACTGTACGTGAGGGAGAAAGAGAAAGGGAAATAGAAAGAGAGAAGGAGTACGTGAGGGTTGGGGTAGTCGGCGGCCAGCGGAGGAAGGTCGGTGGCAGGTGGCCGTGAAGACTAGTGGCGACGGCCGGAGGGGCGGCAGAGTGGCCGGAGAGAGAGTGGAGAGATAGTTAGGGTTTGGGTTTTTTTGGGTTTTCGATCGAACAACGAGGGATAGAGAGTGGAGAGAGAGTGAGGTTCGAATGCACGACTGATATTTAAAATGTTTTAAAAAAAATTCCGACCGTCAGAACGATCGGTAACGGTCGGAAAATATCGACCGTCTATGTTCGGTCGGTATCTACCGACCGCTACCGGCCGTTCTGACGGTCGAAAATTTTTTTTCGACCGTAATGACGATCGGTACAAAATTCCCGACTGTTTTAAGTCGGGAACGGTCGGTATTTTTCGACTAAGAAAATGTTGGTCGGTAAAATCGGTCGAGCGAAAGAGAATTTCTTGTTATGTTATTATTATTATTGTTATTATTCATTATTATTATTATTATCTGAATATAAGTAGTAACATATATATATTAATTTTATTATTCATAAATATATATTTTTTTATATTAAAATCCGAATATATTTGAAAATAATTAATTAAATGCTTGTTTCATAGATATATAAAATACTAAACCCCATAAAATGTTAACTATTACTAAATCCCATAAAATATTAAGAACCCATAAAATATTACTAAACCCAAAAATGTTAACTATTACTAAACCCCATAAAGTATTAAGAACCCATAAATAACATGTTAGGAGAAACGCAACTAACGGAAATAATCTAACGCGAAAATGAAAAATATCATATCCCATGGCTCTATCCAAGTCAACGCTCACTAAGTTTTCATGGGTAAGGCTATCTAGATCAAACTCTCATATTCATAAAGCACACAATCTTATGGGTTACTTATGCGGAAGTAATCCTAAGGTTCAGCTCTGATACCAACTGTAACGACCCGTCTTTTAGCAACGTTGATTTAGTAGAAATCAACAAGTTGAATCGTTATCAACCAATATACTTATTATGCAAGTCATAGAAATTAATGAAAACTCTATTAAAACTGGCTTTTATTACTAGAACTCCAATAATCCATGGCAAAAAGAATAATTCAAAGTCTTACAAAACTACTAAATCCTACTGCAAAGTCTAATGGAATCGAAAAACAGGACTAGGACTACAAAAGATAAACGGGTAGCTAAAAGTTGCCACACTTGCAAGCTCACGAATCCCAACCCTCGCTAACAATCCCAGATCATTCTTCATCATTACCGTAGAAAGGGAATGAGGGGTCCACAGTCAGTGCGGAGTAGTTAGAATGTTCTACTCATCGGTATAACGCAACCAATCATATAATCAAAATAGAACAATCAAATAATACGACAACTCATCATAAAGCAATCAGTTAATCAATCAATAATCAGTCAACGCAGCGGAAATCAATCATTCATAACGATTACTCATAACTCGAAACTCAACCTCTAACGGGTTCAACTTAGACTCTAGTCCACTTACAACTCATCTTCTTAAACTTCTTAATCAGTTTCTTATCGCTAATCCATGACACAGTCTTTATACTCGTAAGGGATCCGTGGTCACCCCAACTTTCCTAGAATATGCCGGTGAGGACTCGTGTATCCTAACCGTATCCCCCTCATGTGAGGACCATGTCATAGCCCGTAGCCCCTCAGTAGCGGCTCGTGTACCACTACCTCGACGACAACATATCCTAAGATCTAGAACTGTCACCATTCCGCAGCGGGACAGTGTGTAACAACCCGCATTTTAGCAACGATGTTAACTGTGATAACGTCGTAAACAGGCAATTACCAATCGATTCAATAACGGAAAATATAACTAAAACTCATGAAAAAATGGTATTTAATGTTATTGATAATGAAATCCCAATAGAGTTTTAAAGGAAACTAACAAACTAAATCAAAACTCAGGAACTACAACTCAGGGAAGAACTTAAACTACTGTAAACAGGAAAATAAATTGGTGCCTAGATCTCTTGTAATACCCCGAAATTTCGGGATATTTTAAATTTTTCTTAATTAATTAATTATATAATTAATTAATTATTTAATTGATTATTATTTAATTAATTATTAATTTAGTTGTAGCAATCTAATTATTTTACCTTAGCCCAAACCTTTGATCTCATCTTGCCAAACTCGAGCCCAATTTCTTTCCCTTTACCCTACACCTCACGGCCCCCTATCTCTTTTCTCTTAATTAATTTATTTATTATAGCCAGTATTATTAAATAATATATCTATTTTGACCTTTTCCTAAAAATCCTACTTTTCTCCCAACTTCTCCTACTTTGACTACTAGATTTTAGGAAGCCAATAACACCCATCCTCCTTATGATACCCCACGGCCCCCTTACATTCTCCTTCAAATTATTTAATTCCTTTTCAAGCTAAAATAATAAATCATATCTATGTTTGACCAGATTCCAAAAATCTAATTTTTATCCTCCTACTTTCTCTACTAAATTTTAGGAGTTTGTTTTACTCCCTTGCCTAGTATTTCTACACGGCCAACACACCACAAAAAGGGGAACCACTTTTATAATTCTTAATCCTTAAAAACTAAACTACAAATAAAAACTAAACTACAAATAAAAAATCCTCCTTTTCCCCACACAAATACTTCCTTCATTTCATCAATTCAAACACCTTCATCAAAGAAAGTTCAACCTTTAGCCTTTGAAGATCGAACCATTCACCATCAATATTAGATTATTAGGTAATTAGATTGCTTTTTTAATCAATAGGATATATTGGTTATATAGTTTTTAGAATAGGTTTGATCATGTTTAGAATAGGTTTAATCATGTATAGAATTGTTTAGAATTACTTAGTATTGCTTAGAATCATGCTGGATGAATTTTGAATTGTTTATTGATGATTAACCATATTTGTCGAGTGCATCTAATATTATTCCAAGATGTTTTGACAGGTATGAATAGCGAGTGGCATCAAGTAACAAAAAGAGGATTTTTATCATGTTTTTAGTAATATTTGTTGATGATTGTTAGTTTATATGATTATTTGTTTATTTAATTGATTTATTAAATTGTTTATATGATTATTTAAGAATTGAATTAATTATTGTTTTATTGGATATGTCGAGTGGTACAAGTCCTAGATTAGAGTTATGAGTCAAGTTAAGTTGGACTAGAATTGATCAGAAGTCAAGTTGTGTCATTAAAGGATTGAGTTGTGAACTAGAATTGAGAACAGAATTGTAATATGGAAAAGATGATTAACTATGAAGTGACCGTCTATCTAGTGGCTTAAGTTGCCATGAACATAGGTATAGTCGAAGCCACTGTCCTATCTTCGGATTTGGGACAGTTCTTGATCCCAGTGCCGGGAAGTAGATCTTCGTGGTTGACCCGGCATGAGCAAGGAAAGTTGGGGAAGAATTAAGGTTTTCCCTACGAGCATATGACTGGTCACGGATTAGCACCTGAACTGAATAGAACTGAAGAGCCAATAGTGGTGTTAAGAAGTCTAGAACTGAATAAGTTAGTATAGAAGGTCTTGGTTTATTGTGATGTTATGTTTGTTTCCGCTGCGTACTTGAACGATGATGTCTATGAATGATTTCCTGATGATTTGTTTGACGGTTTGGTTGACCTGTTCTGATTATTATGTTTCTAATTGTGTTTTACTGATTAAGTAGAACAATCTAATTACTCACCACTAATTGTGGACCCCAAAACCCTTTTCAGGTACAGGTGATGATTGATTGAGTTACGCAAGGGCTGAGATTGTGTGCGAGCTAGTTTAGCAGTTTATTTTTATTCTAATGTTCACCCCTAGCCTTTGTATTTTTTTTAGTGGACTTTTCCTTATTTTGTAGCATTGTTGGACTTTAGAAACGTATTTATTTTGGATTATTTAATGGTTTTAATGAATAATATGAACTAAGTTTAGAGCTTCCGCTGTAATTAATGAATCTGATATTAAAGGTTTATAGATGTTAATGATCTGTATTGTTGTTTTCCCCGAAAACAACGCTGCTAAAATACGGGTCGTTACATCTCTCGCCAAACACTCATCCCGACTCTAGACTTTATTTTTCTCACCTGCAAAATGAAAATGGGGGGTCCACCGTCAGTGGTGAATAACTAGACTATCCTACTTAGAAGTAGGATCACGTGCATTACATAAAATAATAGGTTAGAAATACAGGAAACAATATATAACAACAACGTTCTAAGCAAACATACAATAACATCATCAAAGTCACAACAAGAAAATAAGTCTCGGCCGACCGCCTCTTACCGATCGTTAACGGTCGGTAATCATATTTCCCGACCGCCTCCGGTCGGTAAAAGGAGGTCGGTGAATTCACAATGATAAACAAACAACATTCACATCATAACTCATTCAATCACGTCATCTCAAGATCAATTCACAATGACAGACTCCGCTTGGTCTATAACGGATAACATGACCAACAAACAAACAGACTTGCCCCGTTCAGTTCATCACCAATGAACCGATAGACCTGCTCAGTTTATCACAGATAAACCGATAAACATAACTCGCTCGGTCTTCAACCGATAGACATGACTCGCTCGGTCTTCAACTGATAGACACGACCCGCTTGGTCTTCAACCGATAGACACGACACGACTCTAACCAAACAAACAATCACCCAAAACTTGCCCCGCTCAATTCATCACACAAAACTTGCCCCGCTCAATTCATCACCGATGAACCGATAGACCCGCTTAGTTTATCACCGATAAACCGATAGACTCAACTCGCTCGGTCTTCAACCGATAGACACGACAAGACTCAACAAAAATTCAAAAGAAACCAATCACATTCATCACACAATTCATCATTCATCATCACGCTTCATCAAATTCACTTTCAACAATAATTCATCAATCACTCGATTCGAACACAGGATAACAAGCAAGATTCATACGAGAACAACATTTTGAATACGAGAACAGTTTAAGGATCCAACCTTGGTCATCTAGGACCAAGTTGGCGAGAGTAAACAAATAAAAAAAACACAATCTTTATACTTTAATCTTTACTATGGATTCAAAAACATCAAGTGACATAAGATCATATCAAGGTTTTGGTTTTGGTCCATTGACCCAATTATGTGTATGAAATAACAAATAAAGAAAAAAAATGCAACCTGTTTTCTTCTACGATGACACAGGAATACAATAGTCAGTGCTTTCATGCTTAATTATCAATTAAATGCATTCATAACTGATCGGTCCATTTTGGACCCATTTTCCGGCTTTGTTTCACTTGTCTTTCGGGCCTTTTAGACTTTATTTCATTGCTTTTTAGTCTTTTAGTATTGAATTAGCTTATTTCATGGTTTCCTTCAACAATGTTGTGTTTTATTTGTTTTCTTGAATAATTAGGCTCAAAATGGAAGCATTTCAAGTACTCTTGCATATATAGGATGATTCAAAGACTGATATCTTTTTTTCTATAACTCTTTTTCAGGTGATTCCACTTGGAGAAGATTCCTTATTCCAAGATCTTTAATTTGATATATTCAATTCCTCTAAGAAACAAAGGAGATATGAGCATTTGAAGACCGAGTGCGCAGATCTGCACGACCGTGCAGCTACCCTTCCTTTGAGCACGACCATGCAAGGTGCAACTGCACGGTCGTGCAACATGCTCGTGCAGAGATCAGAGTATTCCTTTTAGGGTACACGACCGTGCAAGGTTCAACTGCACGGTCGTGCACTCTTTCCTTCATTTCGCCACGACCGTGCAAGGTTCAACTGCACGGTCGTGCAACTAATTTACACAGTCGTGCAGCTTATTACTGCACGGTCGTGCACGTCTTGAAGCACGAAAAACCCTATTTTGGTCGTGTAATAGTTAGCTTTTAGGGATTAGTTTAGAAGCTTAAGCTTTGTTTTAGAGACAATATTCAGATTACTCTCCAATAGTGTTGTACTCAAAATTCTCAAGTAGTGAAAAACCCACAAGAATACTTAGATTTTGAATAATCAAAAGTGAAATTAGCATTTTGTTCTTCAATTCTTTGTTCTCCATTGAATCTCAAGATTCCTTTGAATTACAATCCAGGTTTTGTTTTGTTTTTCATTGATGTTTTGATTGTAATTCCTTAATACTTGTTGTTATTTTAGATTTGATTGAATTTGTTTTGTTTCATAGAATAGAATTAATTGAAAGTTCACGAGTTTTGCTTTAATGGCTTCCATGAGTGAGTAGTTCTTTTTCTAGGGATTGGATGACTTGATGTTATTGATTTTGGAGGTTAATCATTGGATTGGTTTAGTGTTTGAATAATCTTGAATGTATTTTCTCTAGAATTCTTGTAGATTTCTATGAAGAATTTTCCTAATTGCTAGAGATAGTAATTAGGATTGTGAATTGATAAAAGTATTTGACAAACTCGATTTTAGGTTTTGCTAACTTGGCTAATCGAGAGAGGTTAATTTAGCATCTCCTAGAATTTCCTATTGCCTAATCGAGAGAGGGTTTGGGATTGAGTTCATAGTGATTTTTTAATATTCACTTTGCAATTGAGATAATCGAACATGAGTTTATTCAATGATTGTAATTCCTCCGATTGAAGTAACATTAAGGAGTCTAATCCTTGGAATTTTAGTCATTTGGTATTCAATTTGTTTTAGTTTTCAATTCAATTTCACATTTCTCTCAACATATAATTAGACCCTTGGATCATTTTGATTACAACTGAATCCGTGTTAGTTCCTTGTGGATCAACCCTAACCCCGCTAATACTACATGTTAGTTCGTTAGGTCTTAATAAATTGTATATTTGTTTGGCGAGTAGGGCCACGACACCCTAGGAGCCGATCAATAACTTAAGTTCCAAGCTTTGAATAAATATACATCATGCGTTATCAACATCATCATGGATTGATTAAGTCAACAATTAGATCAAATTCTTGCATCAACAATTAAAGAAACAAACGGTGCATATGCTTTTGCAGGATTATCAATTAAACAATTCAAAGTTCATTCTTTAACAATACTCATACACGCATACAGCAAGATAATAAAAGATTCAAGAAATTATGCTCTTTGCAAGATTATCATACAAGATCATTGATTGAAATTCATGCAACACAATAATATGAGAATATCAATAAAGATTCATCCAACAAGCACCAAGATTGCAAGGAAATCACCTTAGTATACACGGTCTCATACGTAAGGCATCAACATCTATCAACAACAATCTAATTCTATGATTTCATGGAATCTAATCCTAATTCTAAGCAAGATAGCTAGTTACCTTAATTGAAGAAACACACAAATCACGCACCAAACACAGCCACACTCGATACCCCGCGCACGGCCACGGCTAGATTTATCACTCTAGGTATGGTTTTGCTTGGTTCTTCAAAGATATTGAAGGCTTGAAGGCTTGAATTAACTTTAATGGGGTGGTTGATTTGATGAGGTGAAAGATGATCTTGGGTGGATATTTGTGGAGGAAGGCCATGAGGAATAAGGAAAAAGGGAGAGTTTTTGTTTCGTTTGTTGTAATGAGTATGGGAGGGAAAAATATAGGCTTTAGGGGTATTTAAATAGATTAAGGTTTATTAGATTTTAGGAGTTAGTTTAGGATTGAGATAAGGGAAAAATAATAGGGGGTGGCCGGTTATGGGATGAACAAGCAAGACTTTGGGCTTGATTTCCAAATATAAAATAAAGTCTACTGGCCTAATTAGATAATTTGGCTTAAAGGCTTAATTTTCCACGAAATTTTATGGCCCAAAAATCCGGGTCGTTACAATCTCCCCTCCTTAAGAAAATTTTGTCCTCGAAATTTCATAAGGAAGCACACATAAGCACATAAACAACAATCACAACATGCTATATTAGAAGTAATACCTGTGACGTCCTCGGGTTGAGTTGTTGCTTCCTCTTGGGTCATACAGAAGACGCGGTTGCGCACGGGGGCCTTGTGTGACGACCCGACTTGCTTAAACCGGCGCGGAAGAAACCGACGAGTCGAATTGTCGATCTAACAAATAAACTTACTAAAAATTTAAAACAAAACCTCCAAAAAGTTATTACTAAAACCCAAAACATACAATACCCATAAGTTTATACAATACTAAACCCAAAAATAATCAATACTAATAAGCAACTCCAAGTACGATCAGAGTTAGAATATATAAACTATAATTACTAAATCCAAAACTAGAAACGAAATACAAACTAAACAAACTAAAAGAACATCGACACTCGCCCAACCCAAAGCTAAGCAACACTGCCACCATCAGAGTTACCTGAAAAATTAACAACAATCCATAGTCAATGGCGAGTAACATAGCTGTCCCACCCTAACGTGGATACACATGATCATATATAGAATACATCAAACAACCAAACCAGACATACAACATACGATCATGTAAAACAACATATCAAATCAACAATAACGTTAATAATAACGACACTCAACGATATTATCCAAAACTCAACTAACTCCCAATACTCGACTTTAGACTTATCTTTACTTAATCTTTGGCGCAATCATTTACATATTAGACCGGACTATGCACGTACGAATGCATCTTACGCGAACGAACTTTCTACTATGCCAGGATTGAGAATCTTACTCCCAACCCCATGAAACCCATCTTACGGGAAATCCATATCCAAAGACGACATAGTAAGACCACCAACTATCCCAATACCGCGGATAGGATAGGGGCAACGTCTTAACCCAAGCCTTAGAATCTTACTCTAAGGTTAGGCGTCTAATAGTAAAATCAAGCTAATCTTTAATCTTTAATCTTTTATTTACATTCTTAGTTAATCTTAAGTTGCATCTTACGCCTTGACTTAAGACTAACATGTAAACCATCGAAGTTATCCTCAAGATTGCCTCTTTCGCCTTTTCTTGAGTCTAACCATAAATATTTACTACTTCTTTAATCAATCTTTAATAATTCTGTAACTTTTCTTAACTTTCTTTGAACCTCTTTTAACTTCTTTTTAACCTTCACTTAACTTTCCTTACTTAAGACTACACAATCATGATAAGGAATCCAAGACTCAACCAAGAACTCATAAAGAACTCATAAAGAATCATAAAGAACTCATAAAGAATCATAAAGAACTCATAAAGAACTCATAAAGAATCATAAAGAACTCATAAAGAACTTATAAAGAACTCAATCAAGATTCAAGAACTTAATCAAGAACTCAATCAAGATTCAAGAACTCATCCAAGAACCCATCCATAAAATCATCATTAATTACACGCATAATCATGACCAATTTACCAACTTTTTCATCAACTTCCAAACATCAAAACTTCATGAAACTTGAACATGATCAACATAAAACATGAAATTAACATAATCAAAACATGAAATACATATAATCAAGTAAAAATCATCACAAACCATCACCCAAAATCAGCCTATGAATTACGCATAAAACAAGGTTATAAACATCAAAACGGTCTAATCTAATCACTTAATCTATACTATGAATCAAGGCATACAAACTAGGTTGAGATAGTATGTTACCTTATTGAAGTATAAACAAATTACACACAAAAACTTGCTGCCCGGAAACCAAACCACACGGCCCAAGCAACACGGTATCACCACGGCATCTCCACGGCCTTGCAAACGAACCCCCTTGCACGGCATTGCTGCACGGCCACCACGTTGCAGCCCACATGAACACCACGCAGTACCACACGGCCACCCTTTGAACCCCATACGAACACGGCTCCCTTGCACAGACCATCACGCACGGCCTTCAACACGAACCACACGAACCAAACGAGTGAAACCCAAATAAACCAACCCGAACTAGAAGTCTTGAATAAAAACAATGAAGGCTAATGTGTTTTTAGTCTCTTAAAGATCAATGGAGTTTGAATCTTTAAGTTTGAGTTTTGAAATAAGGATGAACAAATGATGGGTGTTCATAAGCCAAAATAGGCGTGTGGAATAGGGGTGAATGAAGGAGAGAGTGTTTTGTGTTTAAAAGTGGCAAAGGATGATCAAATGGCAAAAATGATCCCATGCCTTACTAACTACTTTTATTTATAGAAGTTAGTCAAGTGTGAACATGAGGCAAGTGGCAAACCAAGCCACCAAAGAGAGAGAGGGGCCGGTTGGGCTTAAAACAAATGGGCTTCTAAGTTCATTTGGGCTATTTGCACTTAAGCATGACTAATCATGCTTAAATTCGTACTTGGCCCAAAACTTAATTAACTAATTAGAAAATTAAGAAATAAAATTCTAATTAATTAAAATAAAATAAAATAAAATAAAAGAAATAATAAATCATAAAATAAAATAGTTACATTCAAACAACAAAAATAGTCCAAATAAATTTAGACCATGCACAAAAACACAATAATTACAAACAAGAAAATAGCCCAAAATCTGGGGCGTTACACTTGTAATTAGGATCAGTTCCTTGTTTCTTTGGGCAGAAATGTGGCTTGTGACCCGGTTGCTTGCAGTTGTAGCACACTATGGGGGTGCCATCACATCTCCTACCCGGGTGCAGAACCTTTTTGCAGCCGTTGCATATCTTTAGACTCTGTTCTTGAACGGGCTGGCTGGTCTGCTGAGGATCATCGCCATCTTCATATCGGGGCCTCTTGGCTGCAGGTTGATGGAAAAACTCCTGCGACCTCTTCTTTGCTTCGCCTTCCTCGGTTATTGATGCGTGGATTTCTAGAGCTACTTCGTAAGCTCGTAAAAAGTCGTAGCACCGCTGCTGATTACGTGAACTCGGATGTGGGGATCCATCTTCTTGATGTACCTCTTAACCCTTTCTGACTCCGAGGAATCACTGATGTGGCAAACCTGGATAGTTCAGTGAACTTATCCGTATAGGCTTACACGGACATTGATCCTTGAGTCAAGGTGAGGAACTATTCTTGCTTCTGCCATCGGAGCTCATCAGGATATAATCACTCCTGAAGCTTCTCCACGAATTCTGGCCAGAGGACTATCTCTCCCGGCTCGAGCCCTGGTTGGATCGTGCTCCACCAATTGTCTGCTTCACCCTTGAGATAGTAGGTGGCAATTGGAACCTTCTCCGTCTCGGGACACCCAGTAGCCTCGAAAAGCTTCCTTATTTCTCGAACCCAGTTCTCTAACACCACCGGATCAGCAGTGCCCTCGTAGGTCGGGGGTCGATGATGGGCAATTCGGTCAAACGAAGACCGTTGACTGGAGGATTGAATGCTTCGTTGCGCCAAAGTGAGGATTGCATCCTCTAATGCGCGACGTCGATCCCGAGAATTTATGAAACGAGCTGAATACGCCATCCTGCAAAAGAGTAACCAAGTTAGGAAAAACAAGACAACATCACCATAAACTTAGGAAACTAAAGAATAAAATCATTCTTAACCCAAGTCACTACCCAAAGTTGCTCACACTAAGGTTTCAGGGTTTTGTGATCTAAATTACACTCTTGATTACATAAAGCACTCAACTCACAGTTTACTTATGAAGAAGTAAACTCAAGGTTAACCTAAAGCTCTGATTACCAACTGTAACGACCCGCATTTTAGCAACGACGTTAACGGTGATAACGTCGTAAACAGGCAATTACCAATCGATTCAATAACGGAAAATATAACTAAAACTCATGGAAAAATAGTATTTAATGTTATTGATAATGAAATCCCAATAGAGTTTCAAAGGAAACTAACAAACTAAATCAAAAATCAGGAACTACAACTTAGGGAAGAACTTAAACTACTGGAAACAGGAAAATAAACAGGTGCCTAGATCTCTCGCCAAACACTCATCCCGACTCAGACTTCATTCTGCTCACCTGCAAAATGAAAATGGGGGGTCCACCGTCAGTGGCGAGTAACTAGACTGTCCTACTTAGAAGTAGGACCACATTTCATAAAATATCAGGTTAGAAATACAGGAAACAATACATAATAAAAACGTTCAAAGAAAACATACAATAACATCATCAAAGTTACGCAGCAGAAATAACATATTCATAAACAAACAACATTCACATCATAACTCATTCAATCACGTCATCTCAAGATCAATTCACAATGACAGAATCCGCTTGGTCTACAACCAATAACATAACCAACAAACAAACTGTAACAATCCGTATTTTAGCAACGTTGTTTTCGGAGAAAACAACAACACGGATCGTTACAGTTGGTACCAGAACTGAACTTTAGGTTTACTTCTTCATAAGTAACCCGAGAGATTGTGTGCTTTAGTATCCCGAGAGTTTGACATAGTTAGCTATACCACGAGAACTTAAGGGAGTGTTGACTCGGGTAGAGCCATGGGTTAAGATAATTTTGATTTCACGATCATTTATTTTCCCGTACTTGTGATAGCTTTACTTTCTTTAATAAGTGTCCCGTTTTGTAAGTATGGCAAGTCCTAGTCGATCTTTTGGGACTCGCGACCGTCGTTGCATGCTCGACAACGCCATCCTCAAGTTGGCTCAGAGAAGCGTGCAAACGCCCAGCAACCACTCCTCGTTCGACCGTTTTGCCCGTCATCGACCCCCGACGTATGAAGGCAGTGCGGACCCTGTAATCCTTGAGAACTGGATTCGGGAAATGAAGAAGCTGTTCGACGCTACAAACTGCCCCGATGAAGAAAGAGTTTAGATAGCAAGCTACTATCTGAGACTGGAGATCGACAATTGGTGGACTACAGTCAGACCTCAAGAAGGACCGGTAAGAGGTATGCCATGGGCTAATTTCACCGCGAAGCATCAAGAACTCTTCTACCCTGACAAACTTCGTTGGCAGAAGCATGAAGAGTTTCTAATGCTCAATCAAGGCACCGTGTCCGTGCAAGCTTATATAGATAAGTTCGCGGAGTTGTCCCGTTTTGCGACTACTGTGATTCCCTCAGAAGCTGAAAGGTTGAAGAAGTACATCAAGAAAATGGATCCCCGCATCCAAGTGCATGTGATCAGCAGCGACGCATTCACATTTCAGCGAGCTTACGAGGTCGCCTTAGATATTCACGCATCATTGGTCGAGGAAGAAGCAACAAAGAAAAGAGTCCCCATAAGTCAATCATCGGTGCCACAAAGAAACCGCGCTACAAACTAGCAAGTGAACCACAACATCAGTTTGACCAGCCAGCCTATCTGCAAGGACCAAAGGTCTGCAGAAGATGCAAGAAAAACTATCAAACCGGAAAGCAGTACGATGGGTCAGCAATGGTATGCTACAAGTGTGGACAGGAAGGACACAAATCTTGGGGTTGTCCAAAGAATCAACTAGCTGTAATTGAAAACAAAGCACCGGTGAAGAATCGAATATTCTACATGACTCAAGAAGAGGCGGATGCGCAACCCGATGTGGTTATCCAAGTATCAAGCGGCAATTCGAAGCAGAGATCAAGCGGTGAATCACGTGGACCCTAAAGAGAGCGGATAACCTACCCCGACACCGCAAGAAAGAAAGGCGTGAAGATCATATCCGTAATGGAGAGGTGGAAGTTCCATCAGAAAGGCGAAGCGGCATTCTTACGTCAAAGTAAAGGACATCTCTAAAGAAGAACAACTCGACGCGATCCCCGTGATCAAAGTTCCTGTGAACGTTTTTTTCCAAAGAGATATCAGGAATACTTCCAGGAAGGAGGAAGGAGTTTAACATTGATCTGGTTCCGGGAACGACACCTATACCAAAGGATCCCTACAGAACGGCGTCAGCAGAACTCAAAGACCCAGTTGTAGCAATCTCCTATTTCTTCGTTTTCTTTTTTGTTTCGTGGTTTTTATGCTTGTGCTTCTTTTTGAAAAATTTCGAGGACGAAATTTTCTTAAGGAGGGGTGACTGTAATAACCCGAAAATTTGAGCTATTTTAAATTTTTGATATTTAATTACATAAATTGTTGGCACAACTTTTCGAATCAAACTAAGCCCAAATTAAAACCCGAGCCCAAACTTTAACCTTGCATTAACTAAAATAAGGCCAAAGCCCAATCCCACCTTGCTACATAGGCCCACACGGCTTCCCTCTTACTTGGACCAAATATTTTTTTTTTCCAAATCTTTTAATTAATAGATATGAATTAAGCAAAAAAATCTTATTTTTAATTATTCTCTACCTATTTTTAGGAGATCACTCAACCCATCCAAGCATCTATAAAAAAAAACCCCTATCTCACCCAAACCCACGGCACATACAAAACAACAACACCACAAAAACTTCTTCCACTCTCTCTCAAAATATTCTAAACACAGAAATTTAAAGATCAAGAGACCCAAAAGGATTGAAGCAAGAAAAAAGAGGAATCAAAACCAAGCTCTAATCGAACCAAACACACGGCCAACCCAAGAAAAAGATTCGAATTCTTGTAACTACACTTAAGGTAATTAGATGTTTTACTTAATTCTAGAATAGATTAATTATATAGTTGTTAGAATACGATTAGGATTGTTTTGAATTGTTTTGAATTACTTTTGAAAGGATTGAATGGATATGTTGATTGATTCGCATGATGGACGAACCATAGCATGATGACTTTGTAGTTTTATTTTGTGTTGTAACTTGATTCTATGTATGTTCTATGATACTTGATATGATTCTTGATAAATTAATTTGATGTATTGTTGTGCATGTAAAAACCGAACCTTGCTTGTATTTCTTTTGAAGTTTTCGAATGGTTTACGTTTTAAAAGATCAATCTTTTTATTTTAATCTTATTCTATCTTTAAATCTCATGTTTTCTTGAATTAACCTTTTTAATTGAATAAGTTCTTGAATTAAAATTGTTAATCTTAATTAATTTTTGATGAAAGTCGAATGATGTTGGATTTTTGGGTTTTGTTCGAAAATCTTGATCTTTTATTAAAGTATGGATTTTTATTAAGTTAGCCTAATTTAATTATTGAACTTCTGTTTTAATTAATTAAATCCTTGAATTTTGGTTTTTAATATTTGGTTCGAAATTTAACCTTAAAATTTAAAGTTTGATTTTTTATAAAATTAATTTAGTTTAAAATTATTTCGAAATTAATTAATTAAATTCTTTTATTATATTTATTTATAAAAGTCGTGTATTTTGAGTTAAATAAAATTGAATTATGTTTAAATATTATTTAATTTAATCCTTTATTAGATTATGCAATGCCAATTAATTTCTTTATTTAATTCATGATTATGAATTATTATGATTGCATAATTTGTTATTAAGTTTAGAAGTCAAGATAGGTTGTGGACTAGAGTTGACTAAGTAATAGGTTAGGTTGACTTAGAATTTAAGTTTAAGTTCAAATAAAATAATAACATAATAATGAAGGAACGGAAACAAAGTAAGAGGATATTGTTTTGTTTCGATCTCTGGCTAGGAAAGACTTGGTATTTAAGATGGCCGATATACGTGCCGCACCTCTCTTTCCTTGGACTTCGAACATCTCAGTTCCAATTACGGTCACCTAGTACTTCTAATTATGGTATTCTTTCCGGGTTTAAGGAATTGACGGCTATCATATACTGATAATTGGAATTAACGGACAGTTATGCAGATAATTAAGGAATTGACGGCCGGCATGAGCACCATATAAAATACATAATAAATGATGAGGGAAGATGATGATGAGAATGAGATAATGAAAGATGAGAAACTGAATAACTATGAAGTGACCGCCCATCTAGTGGCTAATGTGCCACGAACATGGGTTTAGTCGAAGCCACTAGGCCACTACGGAATGGCGTCAGTTATGGATCCCAGCGCTCGGGAAGTACATCCTTTGTGGTTGACCCGACGTGAGACAAGGAAAGTTGGGGAACGAGTTAAGGTGTTCCCCTACGAGCACATGACTGGTCATGGATTAGAATGGAAGAAAGAATTGGAAATTGACTAAGAATCTAAAGAAGTCTAGAGTCTTGAGGTGACCTTAGCAAGTGGTTAGAATGATTTGGTTCAAATTGATGGAATGATTTGGAAAGTGGATAATTAAGAGTTTAAATTCTTGAGGTGACCCTAGCAGAGTATGTAGAATGGTTATGATTTAGTTGCATGTTTTTCCGCTGCGTTGACTGATTGTTGTTATTTTGAATATAATTGTTGATGTTGATTTATTTGTGTGATTGGTGGATTTGTATTCTGACTATTATATGCTTAATTGCGTTCTACTATTAAGTAGAACATTCTAATTACTTCCCACTGACTGTGGACCCCCATTCCCCTTTCAAGTGAAGAAGAACAATAAGTCGGGTGTTAGCGAGGGTTGGGACTTGTGAGCTTGCAAGAGTAGCAGTTTAGCTACCCATTTAGTATTAGTCCTAGTCATATGTTAATATTCATAGTTTGTAATAGTATTTTTAGTAGTTTAATGAGAACCTTTGGAATAATTCTAGTATGGTTTTAATATGATTTCTAATAATAATTGATTAAGGTGTTAGAGCTTCCGCTTTTGTTTTAAGTTTTGATCATTATAAAGTCGTTTATTAATGACCCGTGTTGTTGTTTTCTCAGAAAAAAAAGTTGCTAAAATACGGGTCGTTACAGGCAATGCTAACCACATGTTATGTCTTGAATCGGGTTCCTAATAAAAGGAACAATGATACCCCATATGAACTTCGGTTTAAAAGGAAGCCTAATCTCACATACCTTAAGGTATGGGGGTGTAGAGCGGTTGTCAAATTGACAGAACCTGTTGAGACCCTTGATGTTTTGAGTGATAACAAACAAATGAGTCAAACAGGTGTGACAAACTGTTGTCACAAACAACTGTTAAAAACAGTTGACAGGAACAATTATTATTGAATGAGTTTACACAATTGTAATGAAACAGCTGAAGTGTAGTGTTCCTGAGTTACTTATTCAGAGTAACATTAGCTTTCATGTCATATATTGTATATTGCTTTATGCATGTTTGACATACATGTATTCTAGTACTTGAGACATGGAGTATAGCTTCATCAAAACTAAAGTATGCTAACAAGAGAAAATCCAAGTGTCCAAGTAGTGAATAACATGAAGGCTGAAGAGTAGCCTTAGGGTTTTTACTTAGTCTTTTTGTTGTATAAAATGTTTAAGTAGTTTAAACGATTTGTGATGTTTGATCTTAGTATGTTGCAAACACCAGACTAGTGTCTTGTGGTTGTAACATGATTGATCTGAAAAACAATTCCTAAAACAGTTCAGCAAACCAGCAGGTTAACAAACTGACCCACGAAGTAATTTGAAAGAATTCGATTCTACATGGTTAAGTTAGTTTGGTAATCAATGTTAAGTGCTAAAAACCCACATATCTTTATGAGATCTCAGCAAATCTTCGAGATCCTTGGTTTTGAATATTTGATCTCAACGTTAAATAGGTTTAATCATTATGGTTACAAAAACCCTCTTGATTGGAATAATCTGGGTTTTTCTAACTTCCTATATATAGTAGCACTTAATGAACAAAACGAAGCCAAGTAGTGAGACTCTCCATAAACTTAATTGCGCACTATTTTTGAGAGTCCAAAAGATCAAACAGAATAGTTTACAAACTATAAGAGCATTCGAAAAAACCCAGATCTTAACTTCATCTCTTGTAAGCTTTTGAGAAGCAATTTTTTAGAGAAACTTTCTTTAATTCGTCACTAACATAGGGGTTAGTGAATGGGAGCATTTGAGAATTCATTTGCAAGTGCTTGTGAGTTCAAGTGCGAAACAACACTCTTGGGTTGAGATTGAGGAAAATCTGTCGTATGAGTTTACGATAACAATTGTACTATCTTTTGTTCATCAGATTTGATTAATAAAAGATTGGTAGCGAGAGTAGGAGGATGTAGGCATAGTTGCCGAACCTCGTTAAATCTGTGTGTTCTTTATTTGCTTTACATTTTACTGTTTTATTGTTCTAGATGTTTTCGCTGCTAAACCAGTTTACTGGTTCTATTGCTAGAACAAATCAAGAAAAGTTGATAAAGAAAATTTTAAAGAAACACTCAATTCACCCCCCTCTTGAGTGTTATTGGGACCTTCAAAACCCAAACGTAAAACGTTGGGTGAAAAGGGGATTAATTGCATATTTATAGGTTATGCTGAAAGTAGCTAGCAAGGCCTATAGGTTTTATGTTCTTGAACATAATGATTTTGTTTCTATACACATCGTGATAGAATGAAGGGATGCAATTTTTTATGAAACTCGCTTTTCATCAATTCCTAGACCAAAGGACATGGTACCTAGTACTAGTTCCGGGAATGTAGATGATCTTAACAAAGATCATGATACTACGATTCCGGAAATTAGGAAAAGTAAAAGAGCAAGAAAAGTTAAATCTTTTGGACCAGATTTTCAACTGTTTTTAGTTGAAGGGTCAAGGGAGTCCATTGAGACTAAATATTCGTATGTTTACCATATGGAGGAGGATCCGAAAACCTTTGGTGAGGCTATGAAGCCTCATGATTCCACTTTTTGGAAGGAGGCCGTGAATGATGAAATGGATTAAATAATGGGTAACAATACTTGGGTTTTATCGGACTTACCTCCGGGTTGTAAACCTCTTGGTTGTAAATGGATCTTTGTTAAGAAGAAAAGGGTCACTAGAACCATACTAAAACATAAGGCCCGGTTAGTGGCCCAGGGTTTTAGGCAAAAATATGGTATCGATTATTTTGACACTAGCTACTATAAGACTTTTGATAGCTATATCGACGAGTCATGGTCTTGAAATTCACCAAATGGATGTGAAAACAACATTCCTATATGGTGAATTGGAGGAGGAAGTATACATGAATCAACCGGAAAGCTTTGTTGTCAAAGGACAAGAAAACAAAGTATGTAAATTAATTAAATCATTATATGGCCTAAAACAATCACCTAAGCAATGGCATCAAAAATTTGATGATGTTGTCTTGGCTAACAAATTTAAAATAAATCAATCTGATAAGTGTGTATATAGCAAATTTAATAACGGTAAAGGATTTATAATTTGTTTATACGTCGACGATATGCTTATCTTTGGGACTGATTTAGATGAAGTGAACAAAACCAAAGCATTTCTCTCAAGGAGCTTCTCAATGAAAGATTTGGGTCAAGCGGATATGATTCTTTGTATAAGAATTGTGAGAGGTAAAGACACTGTTTCTTTAACACAATCTCACTATATTAAGAAAGTGGTAAAGAGGTTCAATGAGTCGGTTTCAACTCATTTTGCTACTCTGATGGATCCCAATATTAACTTGGTTCAGAGTAGTGGTACTCCAATATCTCAATTGGAGTGTGCGAACTTGGTCAGAAGCTTGATGTATGCTATGACTAGCACACGACCGGATATAGCTTTTACTATAGGGAGGTTAAGCCGATTTACTAGTAATCCTAGTATGGGACATTGGTAAGCGTTAAGAAGAGTGTTGAGGTATTTGAAGAAACCAAGGATTTTGGTTTAACATATACCGGAGAGCCTTCTATTTTAGAAGGGTTTACAGATGCTAGTTGGATCTCCAATAAGGAGGATTTTTCATCCACAAGTGGATGGGTGTTTCTTCTTGGAGGAGGTGCCATATCTTGGGCCTCTAAGAAGCAAACATGTGTCACCGATTCCACGATGGCTTCGGAATTCATAGCTCTTGCTTCATGTTGTCAAGAAGCGGAGTGGCTTAGGAGTGTATTAAGCGAGGTTGACTTATGGGTAAAACCAATGTCACCTCTAGCTATCCATTGTGATAGTGCGGCAACAATTGCCAAGGCTTATAGCGTGGTCTACAATGGCAAGTCAAGGCACATTGGGGTTATACATAGCTATGTACGTGAGATGATTAAGGATGGTTGTATAACCATTAATTTTGTTCGGTCACAAGGTAATTTGGCGGATGCGTTTACTAAACCGTTGCCAAGAGATTTGTTGAACAAAATGAATTTAGGGATGGGTTTAAAGCCTATTGCACAAATTTAATGAAATGAAAACTCAATTTGACGTCCAATAAAACGTTGGATCTCAAATTCAATGAGGATAGATTTTCACTTGAGGTTGTGAGCATGTAGACACCTAATTCTAGCACCTCAGTTAGCTCCCAACGGTCTATGATGAATGTACCCTATTGCACAGGTCCGGTCTTGAGCTAGTATGCCAAAATGCCACCTCTTTACCCATCTCATACCACTCTCACACTATTTATAGGCATTTTAGAGGTTCACGACTCGTTTTAGGATTTTTCGGACATTTTTTAGGATTTTTATTAATTTATTTTTATTATTTTTCATGCATATTTATTTTCTAAGGGCATTTTAGTCACTTTCCATTGCATCAAATAATTTTCCTAGGTTAATTGCATTTTTCTAGTTTTTTTTGGTAATTTTTCCACAATTTTATGAGTTTTTATCTATTTTCTATGAATTTTTGAAATATTTTCCTTTCTTAGGGGCATTTTAGTAATTTTACACCTGCATCGTCCACCTTTTCTCCACTTTTCACTCATTTGTATTTTTCTAGAATATAATAATATCGCCACTACCCAACAACACCCAAGATCCTAATTAAATTAAAGTATATATTAACAAAATATAATAGAAATTTAGAATTTAGCTTTACTTATCAATGTGGTTGGCTTCCCTTGAAAGTCCAACAAAGGCCACAATGATTCTCACAAGTAGTGAAAGCAACATAATAAGGACAAGACTCAAACAAACATAAATAAATTATATAATAAAAGCACGTAGCCAATCTTAACCCCTCATACACCTTACCCTTACGTGTACTCTTTGCATCCCCTCCCATTTATTTATTTATTCCCTATATATTATTATTATTTCATTTCATTCAATTTGCTACATTTTTACAAATAAATTAAAAAAAAATAAAATAAATAAACAAATCCTTAGTTAATAACCTAGCTAGTACACTCTTCTTGGAAACAACGAAAGAAATGATGCACTCTATTACAACAGCACGGGCCGTGCACTGTGAGCTGCAACCACTTAAGCAGCCACCGAGGTTGGCGGCCGACACGTCATCAAGTAGCAACAACCCCGATCAGGTGAAGATTGTGCTACAGCCACGGCTGTGCACCCTACGATCATACGCGTCCGATGGCGGCGGTGGTGGTGTGATTAGGAAGATCGTTACCAAACAAAAGGACGCCGGCGGCGATGGTGGTGGCAGCCCCGGCGTTCCTGAGGATGTTGTGGTGGTTGAAGAGGAGTTGTTGTCCCCCTTTTTGGCCAATTTGTATGATTATATAGAGAGTAGTAAGAAGAGTCAAGACTTTGAGATCATCACGGGTCGACTTGCTATGGTAACTTAAATTTCATCCTTGTCCAATTTTTCATTCTTTATTTTTTAATTTGACATCATCATACTCAATTTCAAGCTTAAATTTCTTTAACTATGCTCTCTTGTTAAAATTTTAAAAATATATTTTAACGGCGGGTTTGGTAGCGGGTGGTCATGAATGATAGTAATAATAATGAATTTGTAACTAAATTTGGAGGAGAAATCAAAATTTATTCTCATAGTGTAATTAGTTTATATCCAATTTATCTAATTTTTCTTCAGAAATATCCATTCTCATCAATGGTCCGTTTACTAAAGCGTAAAATGTTTTTCGTGAAAACAGTTTTCTTATTTTACATCGTTTATTTTGGGTGAAAAAATAAAATGTAAACTTTGGGTGAAAATTCATTTTACACCCTATTGAAACATTTTCCTCCAAATTTGAGAGTAAACTTATTTTCCGTGCAAGTAAACATTGAAAATTTTATATGAACATGAGTTTTCCAATGTAAAATGTTTTTAATGGAAATCATTTTACATCGAAATTCGAAAATGTTTTACACCCAAGTAAACGGACTCCAAATACCACCCTTCCCAATAGTAATAGATGAAATAAAAAATGAGAAGAAATTGAAGCTTGAGAATGAAAATTATTTTCCACGAGGATTATGAGGTTTCTCTTTAACAAAATTAGATTATAAATTTATTACTATTACCACAATTTATTATCAACAACCAAACGGGCCATAAATATTAGTTAGAAACCAACTTATAAAACTATATATATTTTTTTTCAAAACCCATCATATAATTTATTTATTTTTTTGTATACACCACCTCATTTATAAGTTTTTATTTATTTATTTATTTTTTGTAAAATACCACTTTTGGCCGAATTTCGATGTTAAAATCGGACCATCTCCATCGTTCCAGAGAACTGATTTCGTACCTCCCCAACCGATATCCGCCCCTTTTCCTCCCTAAACCACCACCTTGAAAAACCCCAAAATCGAAACATAAAATTAAACCAAAGGTGGTTTCCTATTAAAAAATAAAAATAAAAAGGTGAATTCTTAAAAAAAATTAATAATAATAAAATTGAATAGGTGGTTTTTGAAAAAAAAAAAACTTAAAAGAAGGTTTCTAACAAATATTTTGTTATAGGAAATATAAATTAAGAAGAATTATATAGTTCCTCATATGTTATACTATAAATAGTGTCACGATTTCAAATATGGATGTAGAACAAAAATATAGGGAGTGACTATTAATTAATAATCATACAATGCAAGCCTAAAACTAATTACATGTATTGGTAATTAATTTTCCCCTTTGTTTAATCAAAAGAATAAATTAAGTAAGAGACTACAACAAATCACAAAACCGACTTATGGAAGACGAACAAATTCATCAGTGTCAGATCGGCGATTGTAGTTTTGTCAAATTAAAATTTTATTTAATTCATTGAATCAGTCTTCTATCAACTTGATATTATTTTAAAAAAAATTATCAGCCGGAGTAGCTAGCTAGCTTGTTGATTGACTACAAACTGACTAGGTTTTCATAGCTTATGTAAGATGGGGTCATGCATGACTCATGGTTCATGACTCATAATGTGGAAATGTGAGCAATTGATTTTGACACTCCTCAAATTGATATTGACACTTCTTCCCCTTACTATTCATGTGAGAGGGGGAGGAGTGCCAAAATCAATTTTTGGAGTGCCAAAATCATCCCCGGAAATGTGGAATGGGACATTGTTTAAACTTTAAAGTCGTTAACAGAGAGTAAATACCCAGTAAATCAAATTGTTTTTTTTAACTCACATATCAAATAACATTTTTGTAATTTGGTTGAAAATATATTACCAAAATACCTCCTATAAAATTGGTGCTCGGGATCTCTCTACCCCTAAAATTTATCAAAATTACCTTAAATTATCATTTGATATGCTTGCTAAAAAAATCAATTTGATTTACTTGATATCCCTCATTAACATAGTACCTTTTAATTTTGTATAAATTGTCTGATTTTTAATTAAAATAATGGAATAGCTAGCAATTCACGAATTAAAAGAGTTGATAGCTAATGAACAAATAAAAATTTAACACGCTTAATTGCATACAAGTGGTCCCGTCCATTTGAGAAGAGATGTCTATTGTTTTGATTGCAATTCATCACGATAAAGATGGCTTTTTGTTTTGATCATTTTGAATCCAATTTTGGTTAAGTTAACTGGTGGACTATACGAATTAGCTTTTGGTGTATATGTATGATTATTGAAATATGATGGGAAAGTACAAAGATTGCCATGTATGGGTTATCAAATTATCCTTGTATTGAATTATACATCTTCTACTTTAACAAGGAAGGTTCAATTGATTTGGTTCATATCATGGTCCATTTAGGATGGTTATCTTTAACTTATTCGACCTGAAATGATCTAATCTGACCTGTTTTAACCTATTAAAGCTGACTTAATTATAACTTATTCGACCTGATTAAACCTGATAAGTTATGCGATCTGATAAAATAAGTTGAAGAGAACGCACCTTTAGTCTAATATACACTAAGTTGGAAGGATTTAAGTTTCGAAGAAAATGAAACAGCTCATGGAAGGGACTTAGAGAGGTATTTGCTTCGAATATTATGATTATTTTGTGAACTTTAATCATATTACTTTAATTATTGTTTTCACAAAATAATCACAATATAAAATATTCGAAGCAAGCACCTCTTCAAGTCCCTTCCTTGAGCTGCTTTGTTTTCGTTCTTAGAAACTTAGCTTCTTTCAACTAAGTGTACATTAGACTAAATGGACCAAGATATGAACCAAATCAATCGAACCTTTCTTGCTCACTAAAATAGAAGATTTATAATCTGACACAAGGATAATTTGATAACCCATACATGACAATCATTGTACCATCCCATCATATATTTTAACTATACTTCCCAATCTTTTGATGTGAAGATTTCAATTTCCAGACTAGCATAGGCATGCTCCCAAGGTGATGACCCTGGTTCGATCCTCACTAATAAGCACTTTTCCTGCACTATATGCCAAAGTTATTTCCTGTGATAGGTTGTCGCGGGGGTGTGGGTCCTCTATACTTTTCTAGCAAAACAAAAAGACACGTTTTTGTTATTATTTATTATATCTTTATTTTTGCATTTTTAAAATTTATTCATAACAATCATATATTAAAAAAGAAGTAGACATTGGCATGAATCAAATGAAATGTTTGTTCCTTTTTTCCTTATATAATACTCCTCCGATTTTATTTAATTTGCTCACTTTCCTACTCCAGATAGTGTTTGCGGCAACAATTGGGGCAGAATTAGCAACAGGAAACTCAGTTTTCAAGAAGATGGACATTGAAGGTATAGCAGAAGGATTGGGGGCGTGTTTAGTAGCCGTGAGTTGCGCAGCAGGTTTTGCTTATTCTTCAAATGCACGAAAGAAAGTAAGACGCATCTTCAGCGTTAGCTGTAATGCCTTCATTGATGCTCTTATTGATAAAATCATCGATGGTTTGTTTTATGAGACTGATCACAATGACGACTTTTCGTCGTCAATTGACAACAATTCCAACAACAACAACAACTTATGATCATATGTTATTTTATTACACTAGTTTTGTTATAGATTTATAGTGAAACTTCACTCTTATGTATACAAGTATACAACAACATATACATATGTAGATATATGTATGTATATATGCATAGGCCCCACCAAAAATTTCTATATCAAGAAATGCCATGAGAATGGCGGGGAATGAGGATTGAACCAGAGTCATTACCTCCTGAACCCCTTGCTCTGCCACTCAGACAAAGAGTTATCTTCAATGTATAGTATAAAAATAATATAAGGCAATGAGATGTGTATAACCTATGAATTGAAGTAGTGTATGTGTTAATTAGTTTATATGGTGTAATTGTACCAAATAGATAAAAACAACATTATGTATGTGAAAACCTAGTTAAAGAGTTTGTAATGTCATTTGTGATACAATCAATATTATTTGTATGTAGTCATATATTAATATTTCTCTTTGATTTTCAATAATATCAACTTGTATTTGATTTATAACGATAATGTAATTTATGATTAATTCAAAATGTACCGTTGTATAGGAAAAAAAAGTAAAAATTGGTATAGTTGTAGACTCTGAAAAGTGTCTCTCTCTTAGCGACCCCTGTCGAAAATAAAACTTTATCGTTAACATCTGAAATACGAGCCTGAAAAAAAAAGATTTTTTTTTTTGTTTGAGAAAGCCTTTTGAGGCTAGAGATTCATTTAGATAGCATCCATTACATCCTCAAGCTCATTTGGCACACAATCAATCCAGACTTTAACATCAGAATAACCCGGATCAAGACGAGCCATAGTATGAACCGCTTTATTAGATTCTCTAAAAACATGAGCAAAAACAATAGAATTAAAACAAGGAACTAAACTTAAAGCTTCTCTAATAAACACACCAAGGTAAGGACCATCCTCACACTTATTATTTAACAAATTAACAACTGGAATGCAATCACTCTCAAGCAAAACATCTTTGACGCCACCTTAAATAGCTAGTCGCAAACCTAAAACCACTTCTTTTGCCTCCGTAATTTCTGTCTCCAGCACTTGTTTGCAATGTCCCACCGCCACTCTGAAGACCTCCCCCTGCAATCACGCATCACCACTCCAAACCCAGACCCGCACGTGCCCAATATAGCAGCATCAACGTTCACCTTCATCGCCTCACATTACAGTGGTTGCCACACCACATTACTTTGACACTCAGCCCCAACCCCTGCCTCCTGTCCAACCACTGTCACCGTCCCTGCAGATTGGAATGCTTCTAACAGGGACATGCACTGCCTACCACCTCTTCCCCACACCTTACATCCCTACCATGGCCAATCTCATTCCTTTGATTCCAAATCCCCCAAGCCACCATACAATATTTTCACTCACGTTCTAATTTTCAAAATCTAGCACCCACTCTACCCATCCAATAGCATTTTGCACCCCAACGCTCCACTCCAGTCCCTCCCTCTCTGCCACCTCCCACACACCTTTCGCCCAAACGCAGCCCCACATCGCATGAACCCATCCTCTACCCCTCTCCCACACCTCCCACAAATCACCGACACTCCTTCAATTCTTTTACCTAAGTTTTCCGCAGTAGGTAACCCGTTACAAGCAAGTCTCCAAATAAACATGCGAACCTTTGATGGGACATTCATCTTCCATATAGCTTGCCACATTGTAGAAAGTGACGACGATTGAGCACACCCTTCCATCAGGTCCTTAGAAATAAAGTGATGGGCCAGACTACACACAAAAGGACCAAATGATTTTTAAAGTTAGAAAAATTAAAAAAAATCAACCCAAAATAAGCGAAGCCTAGAACTAGAAGGGCTGCAACATGTTTGTTGCAACCCCTTGTGCTATGTCTTAAGACTTGGTCATGTGAGATTTTGGGTACCCCACTATGCCCACCTTGCGGTATGATGACACAAAGTAGGAGATTTTCTCCTACACTGTTGGATTTGATGTTTTGATGATGACTTGCACTTAGACAAACTCATACTTAAATATGTGTGTTTAAGTATTTTGGTTTTTAGATTGACTTTTATATATAGCTTGGAAGCTTGATGATGATCTAAAAAAGGATTGAAGTTCTTGCAAGTTATGTTTGAATTTAATCAAGAGAAGACCGAGAAGAAGGATCTTTAGAATCAAATAACTTCACTGGAGAAACTTGAGTGTCTGAGCAGATGCTTAAAGGAACTAAAGATGTCTTGTACATGCGTATTTTTAGGCATATTTATACTATTTTGGCAATGTAGTTAAGTTAATCAGTAGATATAAAATACGGAATAAATGACATTTAATGAAAAATATGTTTTGTGAATAAATAATTGTTTTAAAATTGATTTTAGTAAATGTAAATATTTTTGTCCTTTTATATAAAACTAAGGTAAATGTTTTTCATTAAAATAATTTTAAAAGAAATTAAAAATCAGAGTTTTTGGACGTGTATAAATTGAAAAACAAATTCGGTTTTAAGTTAAAATAATCGGTTTTTTGGTAAAAGATTATTGGAGTATTTTTAGGAGGTTGAAAACTGAATTTGTACTTGTTTAAAGGTTGATTAGACAGTTTTAAAGTAGTCAAATTCAGTTAGAGATAAAATAAGAGCTGACTTGGACGCGACTTTAACAAGTTGCGTGACTTGGTAGTTAAGTTTTGCTTTAACAAGTTGCATGACTTGGTAGTTAAGTTCCACCAGTCCAACTCTTCCTTAATTTTAGGAAGCTTGTACATGGGGTTGTGGGACTTGTTCACCAAGTTACATAGGTCTATAAATATTGCCATCAAGACATTCTTACAACACACATCAACATGCTTGAGCAAATATTCCATTGTGTCTTCTTATTGCCAAAATACTAGAGTTCTTTTATCTATTCGAGTTGTAATGGAGATTTGGGTTTGAGTGAACTCTAGAGAAAAAAAAAATGGCTTAGAGTTAAGTCAGAGAGAAGAGAAAAAGAGAGAGAGAATTGAGGCATTGATTGCAAGGGTAGACCAGGTTTGTGAAAATATTTAAAACAAATCATTTAGACGAATCTAACAAGATTCTATATAAATATGTTATTTTCATTGTATATAATGGATTGTTTTTATTTTTTAAGGTTTCCTAAAAAGCAAAAGTCCTTTCGACTTACTCCCCCCAAACCCCCCAAGGGAAAGTGAGGCTGCAAAGGCTGTAGTTGTTTCACAAGAGGGATATTATATATGATATGGAGGAACAAAACAGCTTGCAGTAGGCCCTCATGAGTCAACTGCCCATACCTAAAGCAAAGTGGCTCAAACCCGCAACTTCCGCCTTGACAGGGCGTAAAGAAAAAATTAAAACGGATGATGGAGTAAGGAATTATATTTCATACCCCTCAAAAAAAAATTATACTTAACCAAATAAGCACTATGGAGTTGGTGTATACCTTCAAACGGGTCGGATCGGATTGATGTAAAATAGTTGCGGATTCAAGTTGTAGCTGATCGGGTACCAACAATTGGTGGTTTAGGCGTGAATCTTAGTCTAATAATTATGTCTTACGGACATCGAACCTCACATCTTTCATTTGCAAGGATTCCCCGGTTGAAGGCCTAATAGTCTAATACCCACACACACATTATCAAACTTAAAAAAACATGGAGTTGGTGGTTACGAAGAAAACAAGTATTACTTGGATTTTGTGAGGTACAGTGGAATACTCCTCTTTGGGGATAGCAGATTAGCAGTTAGTTGGTGGTGGTGGCGCGAAAAGAAAAGGTATGGAAAAAAAACCCTTATCTGGAATTCTGAAGAACAGGAAGCTGTAAAAGGATGTCAGCGTTTGCAGTGAGTGGCATTGGTTGCATTAGCAACGCTTATCGCGCCAAATTCTTTGGCTTTGATTTCACTCCTCAATTTATTCCCAATACTATTGTTCGTTCCAAAAAACGCCTCTCTAATATCATCAAATCCTCTTCTTCTACTGCTAATGCTCTTCCTTCTGTTGATTTAAACCCTCTTCAATCTGCTCTTGATAAGGTTTTTCCATCTATTCTTTCTATTTTCTCTATAATTCATGACTCATTGGATAATTACCCAGTAATGGAATTTGTTGATAAGCATTTGGGTTGTTATCTGATTTTTCTGGGTGTTGATATTTACCTGCTTTATTAGGCTCATTTCTTTCCTGGGCTGCCAATTTAGCACCATGAAATTGGAAATATAAGTATGAAATTGGGGAATAATTAGCTCAAATTTCTTGTAATAAATAATAGTAATTGATCTTGATAGAATATTGAGCTTGTTTGAATTGGGTTAGTTTTGATTTGAGCTTAAATTGATGCCCATATAGTCAAAGATTGTTTGAAAGAAAATGTTTTGGGCTTTATGTTCAATACATTGTCATGTGAATTCTACTTCTGTATAAAAGACAATAACGTACTGTTATGTAGTCATGTTTGAATATTTTTATTCTTATTGATTTTTGTTGATCACTTTGATAGCATGTTTGGTATTCTTTTTTTTTTTAGTGTTGGATATGGAATCAAATAACCTTCTCCATACCTTTTGTTTGATATGAAATGTTGGTAACACATTCCGTTTCCTACCATTTTGTTACCCTTCTTAAGAAAGTTGTGGAAACAAAATCTTTTTCTGTCTAATTTGTTTCCATTCCATTTCCTTAATTACACCAAACAACAAATAATAGTTTCATTAAGTATTGCCTTTTTTCTTTCTAATTTGTTAATATTCCATTTCCATTCCTAAATTTATACCAAACAACTCCCTGAGTGTATTTTGTGTTGCAGAAAGACAGTGATGCTGTAAAGGAGGCACTTGATCAGTTAAGAGAAGCTGGTTGGGCCAAGAGGTGGAGCTCCCAGCCATACGTCTCTCGTCGCACAGTAAGTATCCGCCACTACTAACTAGCTGAATCAACAACTGCTGCTTAAGAAAAGTCATTTTGTTCACTACGGATGTACAGGCATCGCTTAGGGAGCTTACAACTCTTGGAATAAAAAATGCGGAGAATCTTGCTGTACCAAGTGTCAGAAATGATGTGAGTATCTATGTTCATTTGTGGAAGGAACTTATATAAGAAGAAGTTCATTCACCCATGCCTTTTCTATTTTCATATCTCAAGCTTGGACATAGAGAAAAATTAATTCAAATTAGATTTATCTTTTGATAGAGCATCATATAATTTTGCATTATTCCATTGGCTTCTTTGCTAGGTTCGTTTTTGTTCTGTTCTTAGACAATGTTATTACTTGCACTTTATGATATATGATTAGAGGTATATCTATTAATAATGGGTTGTGTGTGGGGAAACTTTAAAAAATGGTTAACTGAACCAATATTCATCGACATGATAATTTTCAGTCATGCAGGCGGCTTTTCTATTTACGGTGGTTGGCACTACCGGTTTTTTGGGTGTTCTTGCTGGCCAGCTTCCAGGGGTAAATTTCTAAACTTTTCTCCATCACTTTATAAAGTTGTGTCAAAAGGTCTAATGAGATATTGTGTCACTGTACTTTTAATAAATAAATAAATAAAAGTAGAGGTCTTTGAATATGATGGTGCAGATCCTAGCTGTCAATTCGAAGAGTGATATGTATAATTACGGTCGTTTCTAAACTTGTGGTTTTGGAGTTAATTTACACCTAGCACCCCTAGCATGGCCATTCAATAAATCAGGTAATCTACTCATATGTAGATACTAGTATATGCTTCTGAAAGAGAACTGAACAGGATTTGAACATAGATTTACTGATAGTAGCAAGATAGTAGTCAGAGCATACTTCATAAATCGTGTAAAGTAAAACAGGTGAAAATTTGATATGTATTTGATGAAATACAGAGATATAAAAGTGCAAAGATAACAGAGAAAGTAGAAGAATTAGCTTTATTATTCAGAATGTAAGTATCAGTACAGTGAACCTAATACTGTTAAATATGTATACAAGAGCTGTAACTAATTAAAAAGCTAGCTTACTACTAAACCATAGTTTAACTAACTGTGGTCAACTACAAATTACTAATCTCCAATACCCCCTCAAGTTGGGTGGTATATGAGAATAATACATCCCCAACTTGGATAAAAAATCATTGAATTGAAGGGAAGATAAAGACTTGGTAAATACATCTGTTAATTGGTAAGTAGTAGTCAAATAAAGGAGTTGAAGAAGTTCTCCCAAAACTTTATCTCTTGTAAAATGGCAATCAACGTCTATGTGTTATGTTCTTTCATGGAACACTAGATTTTTGGCAATGTGAAAAGCTGATTGATTGTCACAATTTAATGTGACTGGACTGGCTTAGATTTAGCACACCAAAATCTTCCAACTGACGAACAACCCAGGTAACTTCTGAGGCTGCAGCAGTCATAGCTCCTATAGTCCGCCTCACTTGAAGACTTAGAAATTGTAGACTCTTTTTTAGATTTCCTTGAGACTGGAGAAGAACCAAAAAGCAGAACATAACCTGATATTGGCCTTCTTGAATCAGGGCTAGAAGCCCAGTCAGAGTCTGTGAAAGCTTGAAGGATAAGCTAATTAAAAGCTTTTAAAAAAAATCCCTTATCCTGTTGTAGCTGCAACATAGCTAAGAGTGTGTTGTAGTGCATCCAAATGAGAAGAATAAAGGGTCTTGCATAAACTGACTTAAGGCTTGACCTGCATAACTGTATTTGTTAAGAAATTCAGTTTTCCAACTAAGGATCTGTAAATTTCTGGATTAAACAATTTGTTCACAAGAACATCTGCAACTAAGTCGCACCAGTGATTAGTTTAGAGGTTTAGCAGAGCTTGTATTACAGTAACAATTATCTAGATAAGGAGGCGTTCTGGTTCTAGTCCTTTCAGCTCTTTGTAAAACAACATTATCAGAAGTAGGGAACAAAACAACATCTGAAATATGAGGAACAATTGAATAATTTGAAGCAATATCATTAGACAGATTTTGAGAAATATCTAATTCAGTATTTACAGAAAAAATGTTGAAAGAAGTATTGTCAGCTGAAAAATTAGGCTGAACAGAATCTGATAATTAATTATCAGTAATAATGGGCTGAACAGAATCTGAGATTATATTGTCATAATCACCAAATGAGACTGAATTATTAGTGATAGAGGACAGGAAAATGTTACAAAGTCATAATTTGATTTTTTGCATTTTAAAAAGGAAATGTTTTCTCATGAAAAATAACAGCTTTGTTTTTGTAGGAAATAGTTATTTTATATGTTTTTAAACTTAAACCCTTATAGCCTTTCTTAACTGTTGAATATCCTACAAAGGCAGAAGGTTCTGTCCTAGGATCTAACTTAGATCTTTGTATCATTGAAGTGGAAACAGATTAACATAACATAAGCAACCAAAAACTCTTAGGTGATCCAATGAAAGTTTGGATCATGAAACCATGTAATTTTTTGTAAGGATTTTGTTAAAATCAATTACTCTCAAGGACATTCTATTAATAAGATATGTAGCACACAAAACAGTTCACCCCAATATTTAGTAGGAATATTAGCTTGGCAACTCAAGGCTCTAGTAGTTTGTAAAAGACGCCGATGTTTCCTTTCAACCACACCATTTTGTTGAGATGTATCAGAACAACTAGTTTGTACAATAACATGTTTTTGAAGCCAATTTTTCATAGGATCGTCTGTTAATTCCTTAGCAATATCATATTTCACAACAAGAACCTTAGCTTTGAATTGCAAAAAATGTGACAAAATGTCAACATATTCACATTTAGCTTTCATAAGATGTTTCCAGGTAAACCTTGAAAAATCATTCACTTTGGTAAGGAATTGGTTACAACCACTATGGGTATTGGCCTTATAAGGAACCCATACATCAACATGTATCAACTAAAAAGGAAATGAAGTTTTTATTTGACTAACAGGAAAAGAATTCCTTGATTGTTTAGCCATAGGACAGATTGACATATAGTATCTTTAGAGCATTTGGTAAAATCACCAGACAAAGAAAGAAATCTTAGTTGATTAAAAGGGAGATGTCCAACTCTCAAGTGCCATAATCTTGCATCAGAAATGGCAGAACTTTGATTGAGAACTGACTTGCGAATTATTAAGCGCTTGATATAGCCCATCACACATTTTACCAAGAGGAACCTGAATCCCTTTCTAAGCATGGTCCTGAACATAACATTTAGTATCATATAAAATTAAAGAACAATTTAAATCTTGACATAACTTTTGGACTGAAATAATGTTAAATTTAAAATCTGGAACATAAAGAACATTATGTAAAACAAGATTATTAGACAAATGCACATCACCAACATACTTTACTTGCACTTTTCTACCATCAGGTATAGTAATGGTACTATGATCCATATCATTATCATTAAAGCTATGAAATAAATCAATTCTTGAACAAATATGGTCACTAAAACCACTATCAATTAGCCAAGAAGATTTAGAAGATGAAAACAAGCAAAACTGACCTGCACGTAGGGCTTGTCCACTACTGTTCTCAACCTGAACAGAAGCATTATCTGCACCAAATTGCATAGAGGCCTTTGCTGTAGAATTCTGCCCTTTGAGTAAGCTCATCAAATAATCATATTGAGCAGTAGTAAAGGGGACATTTGTACCATTTGTAGACATAACACCTGCAACATAAACTTGTTTTCCATCTGCAGTTGAAACATGAGTCATAGCAATGACTTTTCTTTCTTTGAAAGGCTTAAAACCACCTGGATAACCATGCACCTTGAAACAGCTTTCATAGCAATGACCAGGAATTTTGCAATGTGTGCCAAAAAAAAAAAAGAATTAGGCCTCTTGCTTCCAGAATAAACCTTGTTCCTAGTGGTTCGTGAATTGTTTTCAGACCTCATATACACATTTGGAGGCTTGCCAAACTTAGAATTAAAACCACCATTTCGTCTATCAGCCAAACAAACCATATGCTCATTAGACACCCCTTGATCTTGTTGCTTGGACAGCTCTTTATGGCTCTCTTCTTGAGCAAAAATCCTGAGTGTTACATCAGGCATAGGATTCACCTCTAATTGTACTAAATTGATCATTTAACTTCATCATTAAGCTGAATAACCTTTGCCTCAGTTTCCTATCCAAAACCCTTTTAGCCAAATTACATATGCATTTATTACAAGAACGTTATGGAACAGGATCCACATTGTTCAATTTGTCGCAAATTGTCTTAATTGTAGTGTAAAACTCAACAATAGTCATCTAACCTTGAGACAAACTTGATAATTTTTGCTCCAAATTATATATTTGAGTCAAAGATGCATACCCTAAAGGAACATTGGAAATTGCTAACACACTTATTCAATTAATAATCTCACCTTCTATAAATTAAGGAATAATCCCACTTTTTCATATCATATTCATTTGATGGACCTTTTATAATATTAACTTGATTTAAGGTTAGTTTTCGAAATGGGCTTAGTACACCAAATTCAGCTTCACAGAAGGACTTGCCACATGTTTCTATGCCCAACAGAGCTCAAAACCAAACTTCAATCAGGTCAATATTGTAAAAAAAGTCCAACAAATGAGTACGATATAAAAAGGTGGGATTATTCCTTAATATATGAAAGGTGAGATTATTGGTTGAATAAGTGTGAAAGTGGGATTATTAGTTTCCAATTTTCCTTACCAAAATCACCAATTAAATCGTTGCATCTTTCCCAACCACTGTTACAAGGAACGTGGAACATACGCCCGAACTTCGATCTGGATCGTCCGTACCGAATCACAAAACGAACACGACCCAGAACGCTGCAGGCGACGACCCAGTTCGTTCAGTCATACGGATTACAAAATATTATTGTACAAGTATTATTTTACTAATCAAAATACAAAGAGTTTTATCAATATTAAAGTCATTTTAAAATTTTGTTGGGTTCATTTAATTATATACTTTTATTGTCATATATTAAAATAAGGCTCATCATTCCCGATTCACCTAAGGGTAGTGTACCACGTATCCGTTTTCGTACCGCGTTTCGAATCGATTCTCGTCCCTTGTAACATTGTTCCCAACCATCGTGCTGACATATAACGCTTCCAATCATTGAAACGTGTATCGCCAAACTTAAGTGAGACAAATTGTTGAACATTTGAGTCACTTGTCTAGTTGTCTTCTTCTTCTTCTTGCGCCGCACCTTAATCCCAAAGCGATGGCATGAGGACTTCCTAAGAAGTCGCCCATCCTAGTACTACTCTTGGCCAACCACGGGTTCGGTGGGGTCAGCGGCATGGGAACATAAGAAATTCCCAGGAGGTCACGCATCCTAGTACTATTCTCGTCCAACAATGCACCTGGATGTGACATATTTTTAAGCTGGTTGTCACATGCCTACCACAACCTTCCTCCTTTATTCGGGCTTAGGACCGGCAGAGTTATTTGAGTCACTTGTGTAGTTTTGTGTATGTAATATTTGCTTGGTGGATCTTGCTTTAGTGGTAAACTCACAGAATTTTCTCTCACCATTGTTTTAAAGAATAGAAACTTGAAGAATAAATGCAGAGGCAGAAATTTAGAAAGATTTAGAGAAGGTCAATCACAGAAATTCGAAAACATGCAAGAACAGATTCAAACTAGAAAAGCAAGAAAAAGCTCGAAATTAGCAAAAGAATTAAACCAGAATCACTGGCCGCTCTGATACCATGATGAAATACAAGTGCAAAGAGAATGGAGAAAGTAGAAGAATTAGGTTTATTATTCAGAATGTAAGAATCACTACAATGAACCTAATACTGTTAAATATATATACAATAGCTGTAAATAATTAATAACAGGCTAACTAACTAACTAAACCATAGTTTAACTAACTGTGTCAACTACAAGTTACTAATCTCGAATACTATTAGAGACCAGACGACTAAGATAAGGCAGATGTTATATATTCTCTTGGTTAATTTGTGATCTAGTTCTGTGATAATGGGCTGCTATACTGATTTTAAGACAACGCTGCGAAAAGTGTTGTTTAAATCTTGTTTGAAAATCTTCATTCTTCAAGATGTAGCAGATGTAAATTGTAATCACCTCAGCAAATGTTTATTTCTAGTGTTCAAATTAGATGCTTTTAGCAGATTATAACCTATAGGCTAATAGTTTTTCTTTTAGGAAGAGATGGACAGTTAAGGCAGTTTTATTATCATGATCAACATAAGAATGAGCAATCTTTTGCTGCGTTAACTAATCTTGTTCATTTTCTCAGTAATCTGATTTTGCTTCCATCCAATTTTCTGGTAGTATTATATGAAGATGTAACTTTTATTTAGAAGTTGACAGCTAGTTTAGATTAGATTAGAAAAAAAAAGTTAAAACTATTTTTGATCGAAAAATAGTCAATATGACATTGGATTGGGAAGAATTCAGTTATGACCAGGTTAGATTAGCGAACTCAAATTTAGATTTGATCAGCCAAAATAAGGTATCCTAAAATCCTAAACATAGCCTTGGGTCTTCAAAATATTCTAGTCAAGCTTGCAAATGGGGCCATGTACAATTCCATTAAGTTAAAACATGCAAACTGCTGCTATTATGACTCTTAAAATTTATAGTCATGCTTTTGTTGCAGGACTGGGGCTTCTTCGTGCCATACCTGATTGGAAGTATTTCTTTAGTGGTTTTGGGTGTAGGAAGCACTGCTCCAGGGTAAGGAATGAGCTTCTATACGTGTCCATGTAGATATATCACAAATATCCTTTGATATATCCTCTTATTCATTTTTAGAGGGTGAGTAAGTTAGTTAACTTCATGCTCCATGTGAAATCTGTTGCTGCAGACTTCTCCAGGCAGCAATTAGTGGATTCTCAGTGGTTTTTCCAGATTATCAAGAGCGGATTTCTAAGCATGAAGCAGCCCACTTTTTAGGTAGTCTGTCAGCACTAGAATCATTCTTTGGTTTAACATAACTGTATTCTAAACAATGTGTATTGTCGCATAAGATATTATCGTCATCAGTTCCAATCCCCTTTTCATTTTTCCCGTTTATTTGTGAAATAAATACATATGCTAACTAAGTAATGTCAGCTTAATTATACCCCCTTTGTGTGGGGTTCCCCTTTTTTTTTTTGTGTGTGTATGTGTTGTGGGAGTCAAATGGGGGTGAGCCTCAGGGCATAGTCTATGCATCTAAGATGGTTATATTGAAATTTGGGAATGTATTTTTATTTTGTTTTTTTGTCATTTTTAGACATCTTTACAATCACCTTACATATCATAACCAGCAGAGTGCTTAAACGTTCTCTTTTGGTGGTTCATTAACAGTTTGACATTGTAATTGTTCGCAGTTGGATATTTGCTTGGCCTGCCAATACTGGACTACTCCCTGGATATTGGAAAAGAGCATGTAAACCTTGTCAATGACAAGTTAGAAAAGCTTATATACAGTGGGCAGCTTGATTCCAAGGAACTTGACAGGTAAATATAGTTAACAAATCTTGGATAGTTTAAAAAACTAATTTTCTTGAGGAAGTGGGAGTGGTGCTAGTGTGCCACTCCCCACCCTGTATCCCAGACGTACAAGGTTTGAACCTCTCTACTGTCCCTATCCCTATACTGTTTTTTTATGAGTTCCTATCTCTATCCTTAAAGACATTAATGATGTTTACCTATATCAAAAAGGATTTTTGAAAATAGCAATTTTCTTGGGGCCAGTCCAATATTTTCTTCATTCTATATACTTGGAGAGTCACACTTGCCAATGCATAATTTAGGTTAGAGTGAGCTTATTCCTTTGTCAAAAAAAAAAAAATCTTTAGCTGTACTTGTAACAAATATGCATTTAGACAAATTTGATAAGATTCTACATGATCATATATATTCTTTTTATTACTACTAAAAAGTACCAAAGATGTTTCAAGAGGAGAGTATAATTAACATGGAACCAAGGAAGTAACATTTAAAATATTCTCTACAGGTAACCTGGTGAATCTGGCTTAGGGCTCATGATTTTATTTTGTGAGTTTCTAACAAAAAATTCTCTTTTTTACTTAGATTGGCTGTTGTTTCAATGGCTGGGTTGGCTGCTGAAGGGTTAACATATGAGAAGGTTATTGGTCAGTCTGCAGATCTTTTCACGCTGCAGGTTTGTAGTTCGTTTTTTTTTTCTTGTTCGTTTTTCCTTTTCTTTTTTATGTTATTATTAGGTCAGTACCATAATTATTGGTTGAATTTGAGGCAATAAGTTTATACAAGTCCAATTTGCTTCCCCTCTACAGAGATTTATAAACAGGAGTACACAGAAAATCAGTAAGGATCAGCAGCAGAATCTCACTAGATGGGCTGTAAGTTTAAACTCCATCACTTCTCTTTCTCATCTGAAGTTCCTTATATTTTACGCGATATCTTGTTCAGGTTTTGTTTGCAGGATCCCTTTTGAAGAACAACAAAGCAGTTTACGAAGCTCTGGCGGCTGAAATGTCAAAGAAGTCAAGTGTACTAGAGTGCATCAAAGCTATTGAAATGGCTTCATAATTTGAGGAACAAAAAAAAAGAAAGTCATGAGCATAATTTTTTACATGTTAGAGAGTTACATACTTTTACATGTTAAAAGATCCAAAAAAAAAAAATAATTCCAAAGTAGCTGGGTGGTTGCAATTATACTTCAGAATTGTTAATGACTTCTTTTCCTATAGCTGGGAAAAAAAAAATTTGCAATTTGCTTTTCTCCTCCCATAAACCTTCTTAATACAATATTAGATCTTAAAACAATCTCAATTATAGATTATCTCTTAGCAGTAACTTTAAAGGATGTTTTACAAAAACAGTCCTAACTTTGACATTTCTTCTAATAATAGTCTCTAATACGCACTATTTGGGGCTGCTTTTAGAACAAAAACAATAGTTGAGACTTTTTGTACAATAGCCCATTAAGTTGAGACTAATATAAAGATAATCAATAGTTGTAACAGTTTTTAAAAGATTAAATAATTATTTGACCTATTTTTTGCTTAAATGATAACAAGGTTAGCTTAATTCTGGATTTTCAAAAGGTTGGCTTAATTATGGAAGATCGACCAAAGGTTGGCTTATGTTTGGTAATGTTTCCTTTTAAAAATATCTTGAGCAACATAAAAATAATTTAAAAGATGTACCTTAGAAATGTGTAAATGTGTTTTTGCTAAACAAGAAGTTGAATTTCTAGGATTAAAAATAAAACTAAACAAATTCTATTGCAAAAATATATGCTTGAAAAAATAGAAAAAAAAAAAAACTAAAAAGATTTTTAGGATGTTAAACATATGCATCTGATTCTATCAAAACTCTTGCTCTTTTTAAGAAAGTTTCTACAATAAATAAATAAATAAATAAATAATTTAGTGTAGGCTGTCTGAAATAGTAAAAAGATTTAGAATTAAAAAAAAAAGGTTACAAAATTCCTCCTATTTTAACATTACCTACTAATAATGTTGAAGTAATAAATAGATGCAATCAACGAAAATTGGAGTTTTGTGTGGAAAAAAATAATGAGAAAATCCTGCAGATATAGCAGTGAGAGCTTTAATAAAGTTTAGGGCCGTTTGGTTGTTAGAGGGGAAAGAGAATCACTTTAGGAATGAGAATGAGGGAGAATGAAAAAGAAAAGTGTTAGATTTAGTTAGTTGTTTGTTAAAAAAAAATGAATGATACACACCACAACTACCATACTACACCACCACCATAGGGGTCCACCACCATCAACCCACCCTCGCTTGCCCACCCCCACCACCGACCCACCCTTGCCATCCCACTACCACCACTGACCCACCCTTGCCATCCCACCACCACCGCCGACCCACCCTTGCCAGCCCACCCCACCACCGACCCACCCTCACCAACCCACCCTTGTCCACCACCACCCCGACCCACCCTCACCCACCCATTTCGAAAACCAAGTGGGGCAAAGGTGGGCGAGTGGGGGGCCAGGGCGGGCTGGGTGGGTGGGTGGTTGGGCGCTTGGTGGGTGGCTGGGTTGGATAGGTGGTTGGATGGCTGGCTCGGTGGGTGGGTTCGGTGGGTGGGGTGGTTGGGTTGTGGGTTGGTGGGTGGGTGGCTAGGCTCGGTAGGTGGGTGGGTGAGGTGGCTGGATTATGGGTTGGTGGGTGGGTGGGGCCGGGTGCGTGGGGTGGGTGGCTTGGCTGGTTGGCATAGCTCGGTGGGTGGCTGGGCTGGACGGGCGGTTGGGTGGCTGGGCTTGGTGGGTGGGTGGGTGGGGTGGTTGGGCTCGGTGGTTGGCATGGCTGGGCTGGCTTGTGGGTTGGTGGGTGGGTGGGGTGGTTGGGTGATGGAGGAAAAGGAATGCAAAAGATAGGGGGAGGAGGGTTTATGAAAGTGTTAGAATAGAGGAATGTGGAGGGGAATGAGAATGGGAAAAGTGGCATAACAAACACAATCAAAGGGAATGGGGGCAATTAATTCCCATTTCCTTTGATTATTACCCCCAACCAAACACAAAATCTTTGATTAATGTAATTACCCAATGATGCATAACGAAATCTTTGAAATGATAAGGGGAATAAAATAATTCTTAATTTTCTTAGCTCCTAAACAAATCCTAGTAATTGCAGGAAAATAATTATAGCTTTTGTCAAGGGAAACCTATCTAACATGCAAGCACAAGAGAGGCTCTTGTGTTGGCAACTAACGCTTTACCAATTTTTCTTTACTATTTAACATATACAGGGATTACAAAATTTTATAGCAGGCAACTTGACTAGATAAGTAGCAAATAAAATCATCATTCAAACTGAAACCATTTTACAAAAAGTTAAAACTACAACAATCTTCTACAGATAATAGGGAACTCTTAGTTGCAGAAAGAAAACCGTAATAGGGACTAATGAAGAATTTGTACGGGTGTCATCAACCACAAAGGCATTGATGTAATCCTTAATAGCATCAGCAAAATCCAAATGCAAAGATGGATTATATTAAGGAAAAACGGAATTTAATAATCCCATCTTTTAGTGGCCCGTTCAAAATAATCCAACCTTTAATTTATTTCAAAATAATCCCACCTTTATATATCAGTTGATTAAAATAATCCCACCTTTAATTATTCTTTTCAAAATGGACCCGATTTTGGATGATATAGTCCATTTTAAGCAGATGACGTATAAATGTGGGATTATTTTGAAATAAATTAAAGGTGATATTATTTTGAGCAGACCACCAATATGTGAGATTATTAAATTCCATTTTTCCTTATATTAATAGGATGCCATAGAGTATGCTAAAAATTTCTTATGTTAGAAATACAATAAAAATTAAGTACCTTAATTACGATTTGCAAAATATTATTATTAGAAAGATTAGAGTTAATGACTTCAAAGCATGGTATTTTAAAGTTGGAACAAGAAGTTACAAAGTTCAATTATATCTTTGATATGTAGGGACATCACATAAGATACCTAAAATAATCCGGAGTAGGAAAGATGGTCATAAACTCACATCTGATTCTCAATGATACAGAATACAATAGGTAATGGATGGACCTGAGACCACACAAATTTCTATGGTCCCTCCAAATGTTCACAACAGAATTATCAAATGTTCACAACAGAATTATCAAATGTTCACAACGGTATTATCAAATGTTCATCAACATCACACTATCAAATGTTCATCAACATCACACTATCAAATGTTCATCAACATCACACTATCAAATGTTCACAACAAAATTATCAAATGTTCACAATAAAATTATCAAATATTCATAGCATCAAACTATCAAATGTTCACAACAAAGTTACCAAATGTTCATCAACATCAACTAGCAAATTTTTACAATAAAATTATCACTTGTTCATCAACATCAAACTATCAAATATTCACAAAAAAAAAAATCAAATGTTCACCAATATTAAACTATCAAATGTTCACAACAAAACTATCAAATGTTCATAACAAAATTTATTTGTTCACAACAAAATTACCAAATGTTCACAACATCATTTAGACTGGGACCATCGAGCTGCAGAAGCACGGATACTTCAACTAAGTAGCCGTACCCGTGTCGGATACCGATACGATACCGATACTTCACAGATACTCGATACTTCACTCTAATTTTTTACTATATTTTTTTAATTTTTTAAACCTTATTTTAGTCTTTTTTCTGCCTTTTTATTATTCTTTGAAAAGTGTTTTTATCATTTTGTTTGATTATTTGTGTTTTTACAAATATAATTCAAAGTTACATTGAAGATTTTCATAAAACTTCATATTTTTATATATTTCATGTATTATTTATTTCTCATACCCGTATCCTTATTTTTAAAAGCAACGTATTACATACCCGTTTTGTACCCGTTCTCGAACCCGTACCCATATCCATGCAACCTAGGCTGCATGGTCCCGGGTCTAGCAAATAATTTGCGTACAGAATATGCTCAACAAAATATCAAAGCTTAGAAATGTGGTATGGTACATTGATTTTAGGGAAATTATCAATAGTAACCTTGTATTTTTTTTTTTTTTTTTTTTTTTTTTTTTTTTTTTTTTTTGCGTTTAACATTGTTAACCTTGAATCATTTTTATTTTCATTGTTAACCCTTAATTATTGTCTTTTTTTGAGAAAATGCAAGAAAAATATACTAATCTAAAAAGTGAAACTATTGGGTCAGACTGTCTGACAAAACATTTGGTCAGACGACCTCCCAAATTACACTCCCTTCATTTTCTTCTTCTGTTTCCCCTTCAATTCATTCATTATCAAACCTGAAAAAACTTACCACCCAAAAAATGAGGGCTTCAACCTCTTATGTGCCACCTTCTTTATCATCCAACAATACATCGTTGATTATTTGATTTTTTAAAAAAATGAGCATCCATTAGAAGGAAATTGAATGAAATAAAGTGACACCGAGTATATCGGTAGAGGAGGGTGAATAACAAAATGTAGAGGAAGGCAAATGAAATTTGGCGAAATAAAGTAACACCAAGTAGATCGGTAGAGGAGGGTGAACAACTGCATCTCTATGAAGAAGCGGCAGCAGCAACTACTCTGCCACAAGCCATCATAACAAGAGCTACAATCATGGTGCCAATTGCTTGTTGGTGTTTACAAATTAGAATATGGATTTACTTTAAGAGAATGTTTTTTTAATTCTTATGTCATCTTTTAATTGATGTGAAGAAGATGAAGATGAAGGATATGAGAAAGATAAGGATGTGAGGAAGATGAAGATGAAGATAAGGATGTGAACAAAGAGCTTTCTAGGTTTGACAGAAAAGAAAGAGAACCTGGATGGTTCAATTTCTTGTCCAGGTTTTTTTTTTTTGGTCTAGGTTTTTTTTTCCTCTTTGTCTAGGTTTTTTTTCCTCTTTGTCCAGGTTTAAAAATCTGTGTCAGGTTTAAAAATTGTGTATATGTCCATGTTTAAAATTATATATGTTCAGGTTTAACAATATATGTCCATGTTTAAAAATGTGTCCAAGTTCAACAATATGTGTCCATGTTTAACAATATATGTCAAGGTTTAACAATGTGTGTCCATGTTTAACAATATATGTCCATGTTTAACAATATGTGTCCAAGTTTAATAATATCATGTTTAACAATGTGTCCATGTTTAACAATATGTGTCCAGGTTTAAAAATATGTGTCCAGGTTTAATAATATGTGTCCATGTTTAACAATATGTATCCATGTTTAACATTATGTGTCCATGTCTAACAACATGTTTTCATGTTTAACAAATATGTGTCCAGATTTAATAATATATGTCTATGTTTAACAATATGTGTCCAGGTTTAACAATATTTGTCCAGATAAATGAGTTTTTTTTTTTTTTGTTCAGCTTAGTTAGACTCGTCTGACAGTAACATTACTGTCAGACTCGTCTGATACAATACCTTCTCATCTAAAAAAGGGGAGGCTCAAAAGGCTCAACCAATAACCAAATTACATCAACAATGCCCAACGAGGCAGACCAAGCCCAGTGCACACCAACATCAAACACTCGTTCCTTAGGCACCTTCTAGAAAGGATACTCAAAGAAGAAACTATCATATATATATGCAGCACTAGAAAAGAACAGACAGGAAACAGAACATACCTTAGTACAAAAATAACAAGCAACGCCAAAACCATAGAGAAGGTATTGTGTCAGACCGGTCTGACAGTAACGTTTCTGTCAGACCAGTCCACTGGATCTGGACACATATTGTTGAATTTGGACACATATGTGTTTAACCTGGACACATGTTGTTAAATGTGGACATGTATTGGTAGACCTGGACACATTTGTAAACCTGAAAACAGAAATGGACACATTTGAAACCTGGACACAATTTGTAAACCTGGACAAATGTGGACAGACCTGGACAAATATGAACAAACCTGGACAAATCTAGACAAACATGGACAAATCTAAACAAACATGGACAAATCTGGATAAATCTGAACATGAAAACCTGGACAAATATGGATAAACCTGGACAAATATGGACAAACCTGGACAAATCTAGACAAATATGGACAAATCTGGATAAATCTGGACACACCTGAACATGCAAACCTGGACAAATGTGGACAAACCTGGACAAATATATGAACAAACCTAATCTAGACAAACATGGACAAATCTAGACAAACATGGACAAATCTGGATAAATCTGGACACACCTGGACATGCAAACCTGGACTAATGTTGACAAACTTGGACAAATGTGGACAAACCTGGACAAATATGAACAAATCTGAACACACCTAGACAAACCTGGACACATATTGTTAACCCTAGATACTTATTTGTAAACCTGGACTGTAATGACCCAGATTTTATCGGTATTTTTGCCGGTATTTATGTGTGTATTTATGTGTTTATTTGCTAGTTCAAAATTTATTTTGAACTATTTATTTTAATTTTATGTGAATAATTTCGATTTAATCGAAATGTTTTATTTCTTAGTTTTTATTATTTATTTTAATTATTATTTAATTAATTGGCCCAAGTGCCTAAGAAAAACCGGCCACCACTAAAAAAATAAAGAAATAAATTGGGTCTTTGGCCCAATTGAGACTTCAAGATGAAGCTGCCAGTTTAAAAGATGAGGCTTCAAGCCGCCGGTTTGGTCTTCATAAACCGCCGGTCTTGGACCTTACAAGCTGCCAGTTCTATACCGCCGGTCTTGGACCTTGCAAGCTGCCAGTTCTATACCGCCGGTCTTGGACTTCACAAGCTGCCGGTTCCATACCGCCGGTCTTGAACTTCACAAGCTGCCGGTTATTGCATGATTTTTTCGTGTAAAATTCTATAATTGGCCCAATGGATCACGAGAGCCCATTTAGAGCCCAAGCAAGCCCATTTTTCTCAAGAGGGCCGGTTTTCCTAAGGCTTAGAGTGGCTTGCCACTTGCTTTGTGTTCACACCTTGCTAGCTCTATTTATATGTGAGTTAGTGAGGCTTAAACTCATTTTGCCATTCTAAACTTTGCCATCAATTTGCTAAGCACTTAAACACTCTCTCTTTCACTCATTCTCACGCCATTTTTGGGGGATTTGAACCTTCAATTGTTCATCATCTTCCTTTGCCCAAAACTTAAAGATTCAAACACCATTGATCTTTAAGCATCCTAAACACAATCCTAAACACATTATTTCAACCAAGATCACTTGTTGGGTTGTTTCCGGGTTTGTTCGTGGGTTTGTGTTCGTGTGTGGGTGTTCGTGTGGTGCCCGTGGTGGTGGTGCAGGCCGTGTCGAGCCAGGGTCGTGCAAGGGAGCCGTGCAGCAGGCCGTGATTGGTGGTGCACTCGTGTGTGTGTTCGTGTTCGTGTTCGAGTGGTGGTGCAAGCCGTGTGCAGGCCGTGTGTGTGTGCCGTGAGGGTGTTGTACTTGGACTGCATATTTGTGTTGATTTGTGTGTTGATCTTCAATAAGGTAACATACTAACTCAACTTAATTGGTAATACTATGTTTATAGCTTTGATTAAATGCATGTTTGGTTGAATTGATGATGATTGTTCATGATTTTGAAGTTATTCTTTAAATCTGATTTTGAAGTATTTTAATGATGTTTTAATGGTGGTTTTTCGTATTTTGAGATTGATTTATGATATTTTGGAAATCATGGTGATTGGGTTTAAGTTTGATGAATTTTTGATGAAATATTGTTGAATTTTCGTGTGTAATGATGATGTTTCATGCGTGTGATGTTGAGTTTGTTTTGAGTTCTTGATTGAAGTTCTTGAATCTTGAATGGTTTCTTTATGAGTTCTTTAAGTAATAGATGAGTTCTTTAAGGTTCTTGATTGAGTTCTTTAGAGTTCTTGTTGAGGTTTGATGAGTTCTTTAAGAGTCTTGAAAGTTAAAGAAAGAGGTTGGAAGAGTCTTGAAAGTTAAAGATTTGGGATACGTTGATCAAAGATTGAGTTAAAGATTGATGATATGATGTTTGGTTAGTCTCAAGAGTATGGCTATAGGCAATTCTTGAGTTAACTTCGATGATTTAGTTGTTAAATTCAAGAGTATGGCTTATTCTTGTCTTTAATTAATTATGATGATATGATGAAAAGATAATAATGGTATGATGGATTGCTTGACTTCTTTTCTAGACGCCCTTGACTATGTGTATGGCTTATGCTTAGTTTTTGGGTTAAGACGTTGCCCCTATTCCATCCGCGGTATCGGAATAGTTTTGGAGTCTCACTATGTTATTCCTAGTACGCTCAGAATGATTTGGGGATTAGGGACACGAATTTCCAAGTATGGAATGGGTTCGTGGGGTTTGGGTGTATGGCTTATGCCCGGTCCTGACATAGTAGAAGTTCGGTTGCGTAAGATGCTTCCGTACGAGCCTAGTCCGGTCTAGAACTAGAATGATTGCACCTGAGTTAGAATTGAGTATAGTAATGTCGTATGGTGATGATGTCGAGTGATTAGTCGGGTTTGGATTACGAGCTTGAGGTTGTCTCGTGTCTTCGAGGATTTACGTGTGATGTTATTTGATTAATGCTATGTGCTTGTGTATTCCCGTTAGGGTGGGTCAGTTATGTTACTCGCCACTGATGGTGGATTATGTTGTGTTTTTCAGGTACATCTGACGATGATGCTCTTGCTTAGCTTTGGGGTTGGGCGAGCGACGCTTTGTGTACTTTGTTGTTGTTTATTACAGTTGTTTCATAGTATTAGATTCTATAGACGTTGTTTCAGACGTATGATATTACATTTGTTGTATAAGACTCTAGCATGTGGTTAGAGTTGCACTTTACTTTTCGTTTGGTACATTTGACTTTTGGATTTAGTTGTTGTACAAGATTGTGGGTTATTGTACACTTATGGTTTAATAATAATATTTTGAGGTATTAGTTTATTTTCTAAGTGTTGAGTTTTAGTTTTATAACTACTTGACTCGTCGGTTTCTTCCGCGCCGATTTAAGCGAGTCGGGTCGTTACAGTTGGTATCAGAGCCGAATAGGTTTAAGTGAAGTTTCTAGGAATTCGAGTTAAACCCGGGAGATGAGAGCTTTATTTTTCCCGAGTGATTAAACCATTTCTAGGACTATGTGAAGGGAGAAGAGTTGGGTAGAAAGACCGGGATAGGATTCTTTCTATTTTTCCTTTTCTTCGTATCTTCTTTGTATATATTTGGTGAGGTTTTGTACTGACTTGCTATTCTTGTTATGTCTGTTGTTGTGTTGCGTTGCAGCATGTCTACACCTCGCCGGTCGCATACTGGACGACAGAGGTTGCGGGCCCTCGAGGAGGCGATCCTTACGTTGGCGCACCATAGTCGTCATACGCCGAGTACGCAGTCGACGTTCGATCGTATCGCACGTCATCGACCTCCTACCTACGACGGGGTTGCCGACCCCACTATCTTGGAGAGCTAGATCCGTGAGATGGGCAAGCTCTTCGACGCGACGTTTTGTCCCGATCACGAGAGGGTGCAGATCGCCGCATATTACTTACGTGGAGAGGCCGATAACTGGTGGACGTTAGCTAAGGACGCGTACCAGCCGTTGCAGACCATGTCGTGGACCTCGTTTACCGATAAGGTCCAGGAGCGTTTCTACCCTGATGAGTTACAGTGGCAGAAACAGGAGGAGTTCCTTACTCTTACCCAGGGTAAGATGTCCGTTCAGGCGTACACCGATCGTTTCACGGAGTTATCGCGGTTCGCTACGTCTGTGGTTCCGTCGGAGAAGGACCGGGTCAAGCGCTACATCAAAAAGCTAGATCCGAGGATCCGAGTTCACGTGATCAGTAGTGGGGCGACGACGTTCCAGCAGGCCTACGATGTGGCACTCGAGATACAGTCATCGATTTCTGAGGAAGATTCGAGCAAGAAGAGAGCTCCGGTTCTGACGACTACAGCTTCGTTTAAGAAGCCCCGGTTTGGCACATCTAGCACTACCCCTTCGACCCCGAGTTCGCATAAGGGTGGCGATGGTTCGAAGTGTCGAGGCTGTGGCAGAGACTTCCATCCAGGAAAGAAGTGCGACGGTTCTCCGATTACTTGCTTCACTTGTGGTAAGGTAGGCCACAAGTCGACGGTTTGTCCCGGGAGGAGGCTAGATTCAGAAGTTAAGCCGCTTCCAGCACCGACAAAGACTCCGGTGAAGAACCGAGTCTACTGTATGACTGAGGCGGAGGCCGAGGTTCAGCCCGACGTTGTATCAGGTAGATTTCTTGTCTCTGGTATGTTAGCATTAGTTTTGATTGATTCTGGTGCTACTGTGTCTTTTGTGGCTAGTAGTTTTGCCTCGAGGTCAGATCTTCGTGGCAGTGTGCCTGTACGTTCAGTTATTACTCTCCCTTCAGGAGAGGACTTTACTTGTCAGCGAGAGTTCCGAGGAGTGCCTATCGTGATAGCAGGGGAGCAAGCGACGGCCGATTTGAAGGAGTTCCCGTTGATGGAGTTCGACGTTATACTTGGTATGGACTGGCTATCGAGGTATCGAGCGATCATTCGTTGCCGAGATCAGTCAGTGACATTCCGAGGATCTCAGGGCAACCGAGTTACCTACTCTGGGTTCGTCCTTAAGAAAGGAGTAAAGGTAATCTCAGCCTTGAAGATGAGAAAGCATCGCCAGAAGGGCGATATGGTGTTTCTTTGTCAGGTACGAGACTTGACTAATGAGTCTCTGTTGGACGATATACCTGTAGCGAGGGATTTCAGAGACGTATTTCCTGATGAACTACCAGGCGTTCCACCTGAGCGCGACGTCGAGTTTCATATCGACTTAGTACCCGGCACAGCGCCAATCTCTAAGGCACCGTACCGGATGGCACCATCTGAGTTATTGGAGTTGAAGACGCAACTCCAGGATTTGATCGATAAAGGCTTCATCAGGCCTAGTGTTTCTCCGTGGGGAGCACCTGTGCTCTTCGTGAAGAAGAAAGATGGTAGTATGCGGTTGTGCATAGACTACCGAGAGTTGAATCGGGTAACTATCAAGAATAAATACCCGTTGCCTAGGATTGAGGACCTGTTCGACCAGCTGCGAGGAGCAGGAGTGTTTTCGAAGATAGATCTTCGATCTGGGTATCATCAGATCCCAGTTAAGAAGGAGGACATTCCGAAAACTGCCTTTCGTACTAGATACGGCCATTACGAGTTCGAGGTGATGCCCTTTGGTCTTACTAACGCGCCAGCCGTGTTTATGGACCAGATGAACCGGACATTTCATCACTTACTCGACAAGTGTGTCGTAGTATTTATTGACGATATCTTGGTCTATTCTAGAGATGAGTCTGAGCATACGGAACATCTCCGGATGGTACTCGAGATATTGCGGAGTCATAAGTGGTTCGCGAAACTCTCCAAGTGTGAGTTCTGGCTTCGCGAAGTAGCCTTCCTAGGTCACGTGATCAATAAAGAAGGCATTAAAGTAGACCCAGCCAAGATTAAGGCCGTAGTTGATTGGAGTAGCCCGAGAAATGTGGCGGAGGTTCGTAGTTTTCTTGGCTTAGCCGGATACTATCGACGATTTGTCCAGGATTTCTCCAAGATAGCTAGGCCGATGTCTAGTCTCCTACAAAAGGAGGTCCGATTCGTTTGGACAAAGGCTTGCGAGCAAGCTTTTCAGGAGTTGAAACAGAGATTAGTCTCTGCTCCGATTCTTACTCTTCCGAACGATGAAGAGGGCTTCGAGGTCTATAGTGATGCTTCGAAGAGTGGCTTAGGTTGCGTGCTCATGCAGGGTGGGAAGGTCATCGCTTACGCATCGAGACAACTAAAGGTGCACGAGCGTAACTATCCTACGCATGACTTAGAGTTAGCGGCTGTAGTGTTCGCGCTCAAAATTTGGAGGCACTATCTCTACGGTGGTTCGTGTAGAGTATTCACGGATCACAAGAGTCTCAAGTACATCTTCACTCAGAAAGACCTCAATATGAGGCAGAGGCGGTGGCTTGAGTTGATTAAGGACTACGACCTGACGCTCAACTATTGCGAGGGCAAGGCGAATTTGGTTGCAGATGCGCTAAGCCGCAAACATCGCTTGAGCTTCAGTAGAAGCCGTGGTTCCGTCAGACTTCGTCTGACATCGATGAGTGCTGAACCTGATTTGATTCGGGAAATGCGTGAGGGTCAACAGAACGACCCACAACTTACTAGGATTCGAGAGGCTATACGGCAAGGTAAAGCCGTTGGTTTCACGATTTCTTCTGATGGTAGTATGCACTTTCGAGGGAGATGGTGTGTACCGGACTGTTCTGATCTTAGGAACAGGATCATGTCCGAGGCACATAACTCGCCTTATTCTGTTCATCCCGGTGGTAATAAGCTTTACCAGGATCTCAAGGGCCAGTTCTGGTGGCCTAAGATGAAGGGGGATGTAGCAGAGTTTGTTGCTCGGTGTTTGACCTGTCAGAAGGTCAAGATTGAGCATCAGAGACCAGGAGGTCTGTTGCAGCCACTACCTATTCCGACCTGGAAGTTTGAGTCTGTTTCTATGGACTTTGTAGTGAGCTTACCCACTTGCAATGGCTTGAATGCTATTTGGGTCATTGTGGATAGGTTGACTAAGGTCGCTAGATTCATTCCGATGAAAATGACCTGGTCGATGGAGCGTCTAGCTGAGGCGTATACTCAGGACATAATCCGACTTCACGGAGTTCCGAGGGAGATTGTTTCTGATCGAGATCCGAGGTTTCTATCTCGTTTCTGGAAATCAGTTCAGGAAGCCTTTGGGACGAAATTGAAGTTGAGCACCGCTTTTCATGCGGCGACTGATGGTCAGACTGAGAGGACCATCCAGACTTTGGAGGATATGCTTCGAGCATGCACTCTGGAGTATCATCAGTCTTGGGTGCGTATGCTTTGCTTGATAGAGTTCTCCTATAATAACAGCTATCACTCTAGCATTGAGATGGCTCCATACGAGGCCCTTTATGGCAGGAAATGTCGGAGTCCGATTTGCTGGAATGATATCAGTGATTCTGTGGCTTTAGGATCGGAGATGGTACGCGATACTATCGAGAAGGTTCGAGTCATTCGGTCTAAGATGCAGGCCGCTCAGAGTCGTCAGAAATCTTACGCCGATAATCGACGTAGACCACTGGCTTTTGAAGTAGGTGACAAAGTCTTGCTTAAGGTTTCACCTTTCAAAGGAGTTGTACGCTTTGGTCAAAAGGGTAAACTTCGACCGAAATATGTGGGACCTTACGAGATACTAGAACAAGTTGAGGAGGTGGCTTATCGATTGGCATTACCACCTAGTCTGGCTAATGTTCATGACGTATTTCATGTTTCCCAGCTAAGGAAATATGTACATGATCCTACTCATATAATCTCAGTGGATCCGGTCGTAATCGAGCCGAATCTGACTTATGAGGAGCGACCCGTCCAGATCTTGGATCGGGAGGAGAGGACCCTGCGGCGTAAGCAGGTACCGCTTGTCAAGGTGTTGTGGAGAAATCAACACCATGAAGAAGCGACTTGGGAGACAGAAGCGTCTATGCGGCAGAAGTACCCTGAGCTTTTCGATGGGGAGCGATCTCCTGCACCTTGAAATTTCGGGACGAAATTTCTTTAAGGAGGGGAGGTTGTAATGACCCAGATTTTATCGGTATTTTTGCCGGTATTTATGTGTGTATTTATGTGTTTATTTGCTAGTTCAAAATTTATTTTGAACTATTTATTTTAATTTTATGTGAATAATTTCGATTTAATCGAAATGTTTTATTTCTTAGTTTTTATTATTTATTTTAATTATTATTTAATTAATTGGCCCAAGTGCCTAAGAAAAACCGGCCACCACTAAAAAAATAAAGAAATAAATTGGGTCTTTGGCCCAATTGAGACTTCAAGATGAAGCTGCCAGTTTAAAAGATGAGGCTTCAAGCCGCCGGTTTGGTCTTCATAAACCGCCGGTCTTGGACCTTACAAGCTGCCAGTTCTATACCGCCGGTCTTGGACCTTGCAAGCTGCCAGTTCTATACCGCCGGTCTTGGACTTCACAAGCTGCCGGTTCCATACCGCCGGTCTTGAACTTCACAAGCTGCCGGTTATTGCATGATTTTTTCGTGTAAAATTCTATAATTGGCCCAATGGATCACGAGAGCCCATTTAGAGCCCAAGCAAGCCCATTTTTCTCAAGAGGGCCGGTTTTCCTAAGGCTTAGAGTGGCTTGCCACTTGCTTTGTGTTCACACCTTGCTAGCTCTATTTATATGTGAGTTAGTGAGGCTTAAACTCATTTTGCCATTCTAAACTTTGCCATCAATTTGCTAAGCACTTAAACACTCTCTCTTTCACTCATTCTCACGCCATTTTTGGGGGATTTGAACCTTCAATTGTTCATCATCTTCCTTTGCCCAAAACTTAAAGATTCAAACACCATTGATCTTTAAGCATCCTAAACACAATCCTAAACACATTATTTCAACCAAGATCACTTGTTGGGTTGTTTCCGGGTTTGTTCGTGGGTTTGTGTTCGTGTGTGGGTGTTCGTGTGGTGCCCGTGGTGGTGGTGCAGGCCGTGTCGAGCCAGGGTCGTGCAAGGGAGCCGTGCAGCAGGCCGTGATTGGTGGTGCACTCGTGTGTGTGTTCGTGTTCGTGTTCGAGTGGTGGTGCAAGCCGTGTGCAGGCCGTGTGTGTGTGCCGTGAGGGTGTTGTACTTGGACTGCATATTTGTGTTGATTTGTGTGTTGATCTTCAATAAGGTAACATACTAACTCAACTTAATTGGTAATACTATGTTTATAGCTTTGATTAAATGCATGTTTGGTTGAATTGATGATGATTGTTCATGATTTTGAAGTTATTCTTTAAATCTGATTTTGAAGTATTTTAATGATGTTTTAATGGTGGTTTTTCGTATTTTGAGATTGATTTATGATATTTTGGAAATCATGGTGATTGGGTTTAAGTTTGATGAATTTTTGATGAAATATTGTTGAATTTTCGTGTGTAATGATGATGTTTCATGCGTGTGATGTTGAGTTTGTTTTGAGTTCTTGATTGAAGTTCTTGAATCTTGAATGGTTTCTTTATGAGTTCTTTAAGTAATAGATGAGTTCTTTAAGGTTCTTGATTGAGTTCTTTAGAGTTCTTGTTGAGGTTTAATGAGTTCTTTAAGAGTCTTGAAAGTTAAAGAAAGAGGTTGGAAGAGTCTTGAAAGTTAAAGATTTGGGATACGTTGATCAAAGATTGAGTTAAAGATTGATGATATGATGTTTGGTTAGTCTCAAGAGTATGGCTATAGGCAATTCTTGAGTTAACTTCGATGATTTAGTTGTTAAATTCAAGAGTATGGCTTATTCTTGTCTTTAATTAATTATGATGATATGATGAAAAGATAATAATGGTATGATGGATTGCTTGACTTCTTTTCTAGACGCCCTTGACTATGTGTATGGCTTATGCTTAGTTTTTGGGTTAAGACGTTGCCCCTATTCCGTCCGCGGTATCGGAATAGTTTTGGAGTCTCACTATGTTATTCCTAGTACGCTCAGAATGATTTGGGGATTAGGGACACGAATTTCCAAGTATGGAATGGGTTCGTGGGGTTTGGGTGTATGGCTTATGCCCGGTCCTGACATAGTAGAAGTTCGGTTGCGTAAGATGCTTCCGTACGAGCCTAGTCCGGTCTAGAACTAGAATGATTGCACCTGAGTTAGAATTGAGTATAGTAATGTCGTATGGTGATGATGTCGAGTGATTAGTCGGGTTTGGATTACGAGCTTGAGGTTGTCTCGTGTCTTCGAGGATTTACGTGTGATGTTATTTGATTAATGCTATGTGCTTGTGTATTCCCGTTAGGGTGGGTCAGTTATGTTACTCGCCACTGATGGTGGATTATGTTGTGTTTTTCAGGTACATCTGACGATGATGCTCTTGCTTAGCTTTGGGGTTGGGCGAGCGACGCTTTGTGTACTTTGTTGTTGTTTATTACAGTTGTTTCATAGTATTAGATTCTATAGACGTTGTTTCAGACGTATGATATTACATTTGTTGTATAAGACTCTAGCATGTGGTTAGAGTTGCACTTTACTTTTCGTTTGGTACATTTGACTTTTGGATTTAGTTGTTGTACAAGATTGTGGGTTATTGTACACTTATGGTTTAATAATAATATTTTGAGGTATTAGTTTATTTTCTAAGTGTTGAGTTTTAGTTTTATAACTACTTGACTCGTCGGTTTCTTCCGCGCCGATTTAAGCGAGTCGGGTCGTTACATGGACACCTATTTGTAAACCTTGACACATATTGTTTAAACATGGACACATATTGTAAAACATGGACACATTTTGTAACTAACTTGGACAAAATACGTTTTTTGCATTTTGAGGCCTTTAGAGGCCTCGTTTGGCGATTTCCGGTGGCCAAAGCCCCTTCGGACATTTGCAGCTGCGTTCGTCTCGAAAAATTAATCAATTTCGACATATCATATGCCCCGATCCGACACCCGAGCGCAAAGTTATAGCCTCCCGAACTTTTTCACCATTATAATTAATTATAAGGATCAGCCGTCTGACCTAATACTTTCACAAAAGCAAATTATAATAGGCCATACAAACAGTCCATGTTAGCTTGGCTTGTTTTCTTAGGTTTGCAACCCCATTACTCTAGCTTTAACTAGTTTAACAACAATATTAACTAGGGAGGGTGTCTGGACTGAAAATAACATAATCCCATACAGCTGCATTCCTTTAATGTGTTTCCATATCATATACATCATAGCCACATAACAAGCTTGAATTATCTTCCTTTCAAATCTACCCCTTCCAACATCAAGCATTCAATCTGAGAACATCTCCAAATCAGTAATGGTACCGTGAATCCCCATTCTTTGTGAAAGTTTAGCTATGCACAACTAGAGATGGCAGTCGGACCCAGACCTGGTCCAGATCCGCGGATCCAGATCCGTTTTTGCGGATCTGGATCCTTGGAATTTGGACCCATGCGGATCCGGGTCGGGTCCGGGTCCATCCTGAAAAAACGGATCCGGGTCCGAGTCTGGATCTCAGACCCGGACCCAAACCCGTTATATATAATATATATATATATATATATAGGGTTGGGTTCTGGTGAGAAATTTCTTATGGTGAGAAATGTGAGAAGAGATAAATACATCAACTATAACCTAAAGGTACATTGAGCACCAACTATAGGTACATTCACCATACACTATAAATACATTGAGTAAAAATACATTGACTTTATACCATATATACATTGACTCCAAACTATGAAAGGAGTAAGGAAGGAAAATCAAATTTAATCTTAGCCCTTCATTTGGTGATCAAAGGGTTGTGATTACTTCTTACCCTTCTCACCAAAACTATATTTCTCACATGAGCCTACTTCTATATACATATACATACATACATATATATATATATATATATATATATATATATATATATATATATTTGAAGACTAATTCATAAGTTGTTGTCTACTCCGTAACATTCTTATATCACAAGCCCAATCTCTTAAAAAAAAATTAAATTAAATTAATTTTATGTTGCTATTGTAACATTAAATTTGTAACATATGTAATTTATGAATTAATGGTTTTAAGACATGTAAGACATTTAGTTAATGTTATTTATATACTTAAATTTTAGAAATTTTGTATTTATTAAAAGGAAATACGGTGGACCCATTTCGGACCCGTTTTGGACCCAGACCCGTTGGATCCAATGGATCTGGATCTGGATCCATGCATTCCAGACCTGATGGATCCGGGTCGGATCTGGGTCCAGCCTTTAAAAACGGATCTGGATCCGGGTCCACATAGACCCGCTCCAGATCCGACCCATTGCCATCACTATGCACAACTGAGAATAACAACACCAAAAAAAAATGTGATTTAAAGATTCTGGATGATCATAACACAATGGGTACTTTTTTCAACAACCTAGCTAATAAAAGACCATTCCTGAAGGTCCCACTAGCACTCAAGAGGGGGGATGAATTGAGTGCTTCTTTAAAATTTTCTTTCTGAACTATTCTAGATTGTGAACCAGTGAACTGGTTTAGCAGCGGAATTATAGAGAACAGTAAAACAATAATAGCAGTACAAATAAAGAACACATAGATTTAATGAGGTTCGACAACTATGCCTATGTCCTCCTACCCTATCTACTAACTTTTATTAATCAACACTGAAGAACAAAAGATAATACAATTTGCTATTTTAAACTCATACAACATACTTCCTCACTCTCAACCCAAGAGTGTTGTTTCGCGCTTGAACTCACAAACACTCGCAAATGAACTCTCAAATGCTCCCAATCACTAACCCCTCTGTTAGTGGCAATTTACAAAAAGTTTTCTCTCAAAGATACTTCTCAAAAGCTTACAAGAGACGAAGTTTAAGTTATGGGTTTGAATGCTCTCGTGATTTGCAAAGTGTTCTGCTTGATCTTTTTAAACTCTCGAAAAATTGCTCTTTTAAGTATTGGAGAGTCTTGAGAGTTTCTGATATTAAATGCCTCTATATATAGACCATTAGGAACCCTAAATATTCCAATCAATAGGATTTCTTTGGCTGCAATAATTGTTCCTATTAATTAGGATATCTTTAATGAAATATTCGAAAATCTAAGATCTTAAATATTTGTTAGAGTATCTCCTAAAGATACGGAGGTTTGTTAGCACTTAATAATGATTACCAAAGTGACTTGTTCACGTGCAAAATCTTTAAAGAATCCAAGAATTGAATTCTTTCTCAAAATATTTTACGAGTCAGTTTGTTAATCTGTTGGTCTGCTGAACTGTTCTAGGAACTGTTCTTCAGATCTGTCGTGTTGCAACCACTCGACACTGGTCTGGTGTTTGCAACATATCAAGATCAAACATTAAAAATCTACTATCTTACTTAAGCATTCTTTACAACAAAAAGACTATAAGTAAAACCCTAATGTTAACCTTCGGTCTTCATGTTCTTTAATACTTGGACACGTGGATTCTCCATTATTGGTTCACTTCAGTCTTGATGAAGCAATTCTACATGTCTCAAGTACTGGGATACTTGTATGTCAAACATGCACAACACAATATAAAATATATGACATACAAGGTATTATTACTCAAAGTGAGTAACTGATAAACAATACACTTAAGTTGTTTCAGAACAATTGTATGAACTCATTACTTATCAACTATTTCTGTCAACTGTTTGTCATCATGCAAAACACTAAGGGGCTCAACAATTCTGGAGGGTCATGGCCTCATCAACAAGGGGAGAAGCATTTCCCAAAAATAAGGTTCGAGTTACAATGCAGATATTAGTGTGATCCCTAAGGACAATACCTGCAGACGCAGAGTTAATTACTAGCAGCAGAACCATCAAAATTTAATTTAATCGTATCAGAAGGAGGAGGACGCCAACTGACAAAAGAAGGCCTCTTAGGAGTAGACGAAAGTTTGGCATTACTATAAATAGAATGGAGAGCATCTCCCGAGAGACGGGAATTCCACTCAAGAAAATAAGAGAAAGTATGGGTAAAGACAATAATAGAGGAAAAAGGGGAATTGCAAAAAATAACTTTTTTCGAGATTTCCAAATACTCCATAAGATATGCAAAACTTTAACCATGGGGGCATAATGTTGACTATGGAGATAGGAGAGAAGAGACGGAAGGGAGGGAGGGGTAACTAGGGAGCGGAGAAATCCAACGGATAGACTAAACATGGGACTAAATGGGAAGAACCATTGGACAAAGAAGAAAAAGGTGGTCCTGGGACTCCTCAGCCGAGAGACAAAGAGGACATATAGGGGAGAGGGGAAGACCGCAAGAAGTAAGATTTTTGCGGACCTACAGTTTGTTATGTAAAAATTGTCATGCAAAAATCTAGATCTTTGGGTTAATATCCAATTTCCAAAGCGAATGAAATTCCCATTTAAGGGTATAATCAGGGATGTCATGGGCTAGCCAAGTGGCAGACTTGATAGTAAATTGGCCATTAGAAGCAAAACCCCAACACGGTTCATCCATAAGAGGGGAAGATGGGAAAGGAATACCAAGGATAGTATTACAAATTTCTAAGGGAAGAAACTGGGAAAGTATCTGGAAGTTCTACTTGCCGTTCGTAATGAAATAGTTAACAATTAAAAATATCAGAGGGTTAATATTAAGATAAGAAAGCAACTTATCCTTAAAAACTCAATTGTCAAGCAAAAAAGAATACTAGAACCGTTACCAATTTTCCAACAAATTCCTGGGGTGGATATGAAGAATTTGTTTCCATATCCACGAGTCTTTAGGTTGGGCAAGGTAGTGCAAAAAAAGAGGAATTTCGGAGATATTTAGCATGTATAATTTGAACCCAAAGGTTGGAATGATCAGACAAAGTTTTCCAACAAAGTTTACAAAGATAGGCTTTATTAACCGCATCAGTCTTTCGAGGCCTAATCCCTCCTAAAGACTTAGGTCTACAAATTCTATCCCAGGCATTGGTATACCCAGTTTGTCTAAACTTTGTTTCCAAACAAAAGATCGATTAATGCGATCTAGGGCGGAAGTGGTGTTAACTGAAAGAGATGCGGTTGACATAGCATAAGAAGGAAGAGCCACCAAATTACTTTGAATGAGAACCACTTTCCCAACCTTAGAGATCCATTGAACCGACCAAAAATTTTAATTTAGAATCAGCCTTACCGAGGATATGTGCAAAGTTAGATTTTCATAAGGTATTAGAAAAGAAAAAAAAACCCAAGATAACGCCCGAGAAAATATTTTGGGGGTCATATTAAAGACATTGGCCAAATGGCGTTTACAAGGGTCAACCATCTTTTTGGAGAAAACAATTGAGGATTTGGCAAAATTAATGAGTTGACCAGAAAGGGACATAAATTTATTAAGAACAAAATAAACTTTAGCAATGGTTGATTTAGTGGCTTTACAAAAAAAAGGAGACTACAAATAATAAAAAGGTAGGGGGATAGAGTCAAAGGCCTCACGTAGGAAAAATGAGGTTTTCTATTTTAACCATTAACCGACGGTGAGAAGAAAACCATGGTGACGCAAGCCCGAATCCAGGAAACCTATTTGTGATTAAAATCGAAGCTATGAAATGCAGCCTAGAGAAAATCCCATCCCACCCTATCATAAGCCTTTTCCATATCGAGTTTAAGGGCAACCCACCCAGTGGTATTTTTAGACTTAGGAGAACATATTCATGATTTCATCATGGACAATTAGGATATTATCCTGAATTGCCCGATCCGGGGCAAACACATTTTGAAAAGGACCGATAATTTTATTGAGGAAATTAAGGGCGAAGACGGTTGACAAGGACCTTGGTTATAGCTTTATAAATGGTGGTACAAAGGCTGATTGGTCGGAAATGGGAGGTACGGGAAGGGAAGCCTGTCATAGTAATTAATGTTATATAGTATGGTTAATCTGACGAAGGAGGACACCGTTATGAAAAAAGCCTTTAATTTCATTACAAAGATCAGATCCTATAATATGTCAGTATAATTGGAAAAACTTTGGACCAAACCCAATACAACTAGGAGTTTTAAAGGGCGACATATAAAAAAAAAACAATTTTAATTTTATCATCCGTGATGGGCGCAGTTAGTATTGTATTGTCGTCCATAGTGATAAGAGAGGGGACCCATGGAAGAGACAGGAGACGAGAGAAGGGTTATTAGACGTGAATCTGCTGGATAATTCCTTTTGAAATATGGCTGCAGTTTCAGAAGTAGTATTCAACAATTGGTTGTCCTCATTTTGGATTCTTAGAATTGCTGATTTTTTATGTCGATGCTTAACACTTTCATGGAAAAATAGGAATTACGGTCACCTTGGGTCAATCATCGTTTACGTGCGAATTTTCTCCAGTATTTTTGGCCCAATTGGAGTAGGCGCTCGCGTTGTTTAAGCAATCGACATAAGTGATGTTGAGTATGTTTATTCAACGGTTGAAGCTGGAGTTGGGATTCAACATTCTGTAATTTTTCTTGACTAGTTTACAACTATCGTTGGGAATTACCAAAAGTTTTGAGCTCCCAACGGCGTAAATCAAATTTTTATGACCCTAAAATTTTGGGAGATAAAGCATAAGCGATATCTTGAGAAAAGTTTTTTCCAACCTTTGGAAACAATATTTCCTGCCTCGAGACAGGCAGTCCAATGGTTTTGGATCGAAACTGATGGATCCAATGATGGATCATACCGTTTGTATCCAAAATAATTGGGGCATGATCCGAAACTGAAAAATGTTCATAAGTTAGAAGACTGTTGAGAAACATAGAAAGCCCAATCAGCACTGGATAGGGATCTATCCAAGCGTTCATAGATAGTATATGTAGGGAGTTTCTTCTTCTAGGAAAACGGAGTGGAGGTAGAAGAAACATCCATTGCATTAGTGCAGGTTATAAAAGAATTGAGACGATAGGTGAAGTTAGTAGTGAGGGGAACCCAACCAATTTATCTTATATATTGAGCATTTCGTTGATATCGCCAATAAAACACCAAGGTATTATTAGGGGCATAATGATGTTCTCCAACATCGTCCAAAAAGACAGTTTACCTTGAAATTGGGCAGAAATGTTAAAATATGTAGAAGAGACAGGGGGTCAAAAAACGATAAAGGTTTAATGGCTAATATAGAATTTATAGTGAAAAAGTGAGTCCACCTTATTAACTCATAACATTTAGGGTAGAATACTGATTGTTACATGAATCAAAATGTAGAATACAGAAGAGAATAGGAAAACCCGGTTCAAGCAAGGGCACTAGGGTTCTTCTACATTGCCCAATAAATCAATCAGGCATTACAAAGTCAGCAGAAGCCATAATATTTTCAGAGTGCCCCTCTCATAATATTTCACATTGAAAATACTATGGTTATAGCACTTGAAGAGTTGAAGATATGAAAAAGTGTCTCCTAGAAGGGTTAGGTCATATTAAATCCGTCCATAGCTACTTAGAAGAAGTTGAAGCAAGAAGGGAAAAATCACCTAATAAAGACCTTCCTAACATGGGATAAGACATATACATCTAGACATATTTAGAGTTTTTCAACGATAAAAAAAAATGGAAGATAATAACATCCACAAAAAATAGGTTAACTTTATTTATTTTTTAGTAGTTGAGTGTTTTTTACATGTGCTTTCATTTTCTCTTTTTTAAATAATTACAAACACAGTGGATCAACATGACCTCATCCACAGAAACACAAGAGAGGGCCTAAGAGGCATTGAAAGGCAAGATTTTAGCTAAGAAAAAATAGAGAAAACTCAAGTCACCTAGATATAGAATTGTCTTAAGAAAAAGAATTAATTGTAAACTCTGAGAATCATTTTAAGTGTGTTTGTAATCTTCCTTCATTAAATAAAAGATTTCCAAAAGGAAGTATTTTCCTTTCAAACTTTATACCCTCCAACACAATACTATTATAGAAAGAGAATAAGGTCTTAAACAGAAAACAAATTAGATTTTTATTATGCCCAATCTAAGGTAGACAGGATTGAAATTAGCTAACTTGTGTAAAGCCAAAAGCTTATGAACTCCGGAAATTCTAATATCAACAAAGATCAGATTTTAGTCAAACCACAATCTATATTATTCTTGCTACGCATGTTGAGCTGTTAGGCTGAGCATATGAATAAATTATTTTTGATATAAGTAGTAGAATGATAACAAGTATAATTAAAAGTCATTAAGCATCAATCAAGTTAATTAATAAAATCCTTAAACATTGCCTACCTACAAGAGGCGGGTAGCCTTATATCTTGGATATAGTCATTAAATCCTTAAACATTAATAGTGTCTGTATTATTTAGAACCTTAAATATCCTAAGTTGTATTAATATAAACAAACTTAATTAGAAATAATAACAAGGTATTCTTAAAACAAAATAAGGTGATGAGGTGGACAATTTTTTTTATTTTTTTTTTGACGGGGAAGTGGACAATATTTTGGTAAATAGTTTCAAAATAACCATAGAGTAGTAAACTGTAGGGCACCACAAACTTTATATGGCCTTGAGATAAATTACAATTCCTCTGTGGAGTTCGCTTATAAGTCCAACAGACTTAGCTTCTGAATTCATTGATACAAAACTAAAGAAGAGCTTAGAACTCCCATGTGACATGCGTGAGTACCTGGTTATAACCGACCATACATCGACAGCAAGTCTCGCAAATTTCTTGCCTCAATGTCTAAGCTTTTAAAACTCACAGACGGGGGGATTCTCCAATTCCAGTTCCCAAACTGCATAACCACCACAACAAGAATTAGGAGAAAGCAGAAAAAGGAAAGAACTAATAGGCATGAATGAAAGTTTTTTTTTTTCCTCACATTTAGGCTGGTAGAAGATAAAATATGCAGGAAATATGAAAAAGACCATAATCTTGGCATGGGAAACAAAAACACAAACAGAAACAACAACAATAACAACAACAGCAAAAGCATCAGTCCAATAAATCAGGTCAGCTAATGAGGCACTCATATCACTTGCTGCCTGGTGCCATATGCTCTTCTAAACCTAGACAATTCACATCGCCTTTAACTCCTTACCTAAGCCATTTATAAAATTCTCATAACCAACACTTTCCACCATAGCCTTCCCTCTGGACAATACATCGAACATAGTTGGTTCCCCCTAATCTTGTCCGAGGTTTCTGCCATTCCCACCTTCCTCTACATGTATGACGCAAGCACGCAACTGCCACTGATTTATGGACATGTACCATCATGTCTTTAAAAAACATGCTTTGATTTTTCACTGCCATAAGGTGTTTCTGGGATAAATAACAAATGCAAACTGCCGTCATAGTGATTGCCACTCCTTGAGAGCAACACCACATTTCTCTGATCCCTCACCCACAGTCAACAAGGGAAAATAAAAGTAACGTAAAAAGGAAAATATAAAGATCCCTCAAAGAAAGGATTCAAGGAACTCATTATTACAAAAAGAGGCTAATTGAAGAAAAGAACCAATATGTTTCTTTATCCCGCAATATATTTATCCCACCTAATTGGTAGCATCACCATCTTTCAATAAAAAACTACTACTGACATAAGATGATAAGCTTTAGATCAGTGACATAACAAAAAATATGGAAAAATGGTACAAGTGTGTTAGAGTCTGGGATATTGGAAATCCAATTCCATGATACTCCGTGCTTGGCCTATTCAAGATGAGAACTGAGGTATCACCTTCAAACATGATCAATGTCTTTTTATAGTTGTCTTCAGCATGGCCCAATCCCAACTAATACCATAATCTTACAAAACTGGAACAATCTACACCATTGGTAAAATGGACATAAAATTACCTGTGTAGCTGGAATATTCATCCTTGCAGAACTCCCAAGTCGAAGAACATCTTGCATTGGTATGATTGCTGTTTTAGCTACTGAAGACAATGCACCTTGGATGAGCTCCCATGAAATATCATCTGCTCCATTGAGGGACAGGTATTTTAGCACCTGTATGAATAACAGAGGTAGAACTGAAGCACTGACAAAAACAGAATACATCCCCGACAAAACTGCTATTTTAACGTTCCATATACTATCTGTTTGATCTAGAGAAAACTTACATGATGTTTCTCTTCTTGTTTCAAGTTGTCCCACCAGCCTACAATCTATTAATCATGTCCATATCCAGTGAAAATAGAAATTAGTCTCAGAAAAAAGAAGCATTTACTGCAATTCTTATCCAACATATCAGAATGCAGGAAACAAGACTGGTATGATCTACGGGGCAGCCTCCATGTTTAAAGCCAAAAAAAAAAAAAAAAAAAAACTACAAAGAACAAGAGACGTTGTAACAATAATGAAAGAAGAAAACTCACCGTGTCATTATCATGAGTACCAGTATACACTACTTGATTTCTTCTATGATTATGAGGCAGATGAGGATTTTCTGCATCACTTCCAAATCCTGCACCAAGATGCATTAACCAATAATGACCATTCAATCTTTCATTAGCATTTCAGAGACAAATTATGCAATAAGTATCCACAATGAAAACGGAGGGCAAAGTGAAATGCTATTCCATGCCTGCGTTTACAGGAAACACTTGTGCCTTTTCCACTTATATTCCCCCTCTTGCTTTGCATTCTTCCTTCCCTACTCTCTCTGACTTTCTCGCACTAACTCTTTCACATCCAAACCTACCCATGCCCATTAGACATCGACAGAAAAAAGTCTCCACAATCATCTATGCCACTGAGGATAAGTTTTACGTAAATTTAATGGTGAAGCATCCATTTTCTTCCCTGAAATTAGGTGAGAGTGCACATTAACTAACAGTGGGTATGTGTTGAGACAATATTATTAGGGCAGCCAGTTATAGCAGTTAGTTTATGTCCCTTGAGGATTTTCAATCCTTTAATGTGACATTGCCCCAAAAAACCACAATCAGTTTGAATTTATTTTTTCAATAACTTCCTACAAACCATAGCATGATGGTAGCACTGCTTGTTACTTAAAGTGCCACTTTCATCAACTAACGAGAAGGGATTTCAATGATGAAGCGCTTAAACAAGAAAAGAAAGGATGGCCTGTGCCCTGTAGTGACATGAGCTGAGCAAGTGCTCTTCACTGACTATCTGGAACAGAACGCAAAGAAATATAAGTAAAGGAAAGAGCGAAAAAGGCGATTTTTGTATTAAGCTGACTGAAGTTGCTGATTGCAAAAGGCACAAATTTCAACAGGTTGTGTGCTCTCTCAAAAGATGTGACAAGAGGCAAATTTTCTGAATGAATGGCCTCACTAACATGCAGCCTTTTTTTTTTCAAATAATGCAGCCCTCTTTATTTACATATTACTTTGTCATTTTCCATTTCCTAGTACTTGTCCATATTGGTCAAAATTTCTTCCTGCCCTTTGTTGCTGTCTTGTGTTGTAGTGTATGGTTTGTTGCGCCTCTTGTAGCCTTTGTAGATGAAGAGTGGGGTAGGCTGTTTTGGTGGGTGCAGCACATCACCCCCCCTCCTCCATTATCACCTTGTCCTCAAGGTGGAAGTCAAGAAATCGGCTAAGGACAAGGTCAAATGATTCCCAAGTTGCTACGAAATCAGCCATGTCTTTCCACTTAATTAGCACTTCCACTAAGTATGCTCCACTTGCTGAACAGTACGCACATCTTTCACTTGCTCTGGTTCCACCTCCAATTCTAGTGTCAAGTTGAGCTGCTTAGGAAGGTGTGACACCACTCTGTTTTGCCCCACAGCCTGCTTCAGTTGTGATACATGGAAAATCGGGTGGATAGAGCTCGAAGAAGGGAAGGCCAACTTATATGCCACCTTGTTAATGTGTTCTATCGCCTTAAAGGGCCCATAAAAATGAGGTGTGAGTTTCTCATGAGGTCTCTTGGCACCCGAAGAGAGCCTAGAAAAAGGGTGCAACGAGACTACCCGTGGCGACACAAGAATTATTAACCATGTTTTAGATCATTTGATGGACTTTAATTTCTGATTTTTAATTGAATTATTTATTTATTGTGTTTGAACAATTTAGTTGCTTTAGTTTTTTTTTTTTTTTTTTTGAGAGAATTTAATTGCTTTAGTTTGGTTATTAGACTTTTAGTTGGATTAGAAGTATAATTTATATTTTTGGTTGGACCATGTAAAATTTAAGCTTAACCCGCGTGCAGGTACATTGATTTGGGGCAACTGCCAAATAGGACGGAATGAGCTGAATTTTTTGTGAGAATTAGCTCAACATTTTGCGAATGTTGCGCTCAAATTTCATATAAAATCACCAAGTTTAAGAGGGTCAAACCTTGCGATTAATACATGTGGTCAGAACTGCCAAACCGGAGAGGCAGCTTGCCTTAATTAATTTTTGTAAGTTTTAATTGCAAGAATTTGAACACGAATTGATTATTCCATCAAGGGATTAACTAGGCAGTTGCAAGAGTTTTCCCAGCTCATTATTCCATAATTATGGTCTTGCCCAAATCAAATAAAGTAGGCAAAATTACACGCCATTCTGAGGAGCCAAATATGGCAAACTTGACCAACGTTGTCTTGGTTTAGTGGTGCCAGGGGCTAGACTTGGTAGGGAGAACTACGGTTCGATCCCCCGCAAGCACGTTGGAAGGAGTTTAAAACCTTAACCCCAGGACGCGCTCCGAATCCGGATTAGCCCAAAAGGGTGAACCGGGTGGGTACACCAAAAAAAAATATGGCAAACTTTATTAAGGACTTAATGAAGGAATCAATGTCCCATCTTTAAGGCACCCACGCCCAGCATTCAAAAGAGATTTAATTGACACTTCAAATCTATGGAATGAAGATTCAAAGCCATCCAAATCCCCATCGAGGACCAAACAACTAGAATGCCAAAGAATCCAAGCAGGCACGCATAACAAGATCTAATTGACATATTTATTTTTCAGCTCGGTAATTCATTATTTTTGCACTTTATATGTTGCAATTATATGTAGGATTAATTGGGTTTTAATGGACAATAATGTATGGGTATAAAAAAAAAAATAGGCATGTGTTATGTGTATGGACAAGAGGATACAATTTGATGAATAAAAAAAAAAATCTCTATAGAGCTTTTTCTTTGAGTTTTGATTTCGTGGTTTCAAAGTCTCTTGCGGGTTTCAGGAATGACTCACTTAATTCTCTTGGATTAGAGACCATATCCTTTTAATTTTCGCAATTATCACCATCATCACACGCCATTCCCCTCTTTCTCATCTAAATTTTCAAGTTTTAATTTGTTTTAGCTTGTATATCTCTGTCTTTGATACAGCTATACAACACTGCTGGCCTGTAATAATTGAGTGCATAAGTCATCTAAAACTGCATCTCTCTTGTAGAAGCACCTCTCAAGAGTAAGGACCCCATTGTTGACACCATGGCCATATTTCAATAGAGTAGGTGCGCCATGCCCATAGAGCTTTGAAAGGAGTGATTCCAAATTTCCAGTGGCAACGTGAGGGAAAGTGTTATACCAATATTCTGCCCACAACAACCAAGCTCCCCAACTCTTCGGTATTTCACCAGCAAAGCATCTATAATCTATAACTTGTACTAAAACAAAACATTGCTTGCATCATCAAGGACACGTGTCAAATCGTCAATGGAAATTTTCCTCTCCAAAATTAAATATGACATCATCCTTTATACATAAAAAAAAAACTAAAAAAAAAAATTCTCCCTCTGTAACTTAATTCTGTCAACAAACCCCTTATGCACAGACTCCTAGGCAATTTTTCTCAATGAAGTTTTAAGCATTAATCAAACACTAATCAACACAACTAATTAGCCTTAATCACTAAACACCAAACACCACCAACACCACCTACACAGCTCCACTACTGCTCACCAGCCGGCCGCCACCACCACAACTGCTCACCATGGACTCCTACCACTACACCACTACTCACCACCCACCAAACCAGCTCCACCACCTAAATCGACCCACCCCAAAACCCTAAATCCCAACACCCAAATCGACCCACCACACCACCACCAATCAACAAAACCCTAAATCCCAGAGAGAGAGGAGGGCGACGAAGAGAGAGGGAGGAGATCGACAGCCGAGAGGGAGGAGATCGATGAAGAGAGAGAGAGAGAGAGAGAGGGTTCAAATTGTGGCTCGATTAGGGTGGTTCGAGTGGTGGTGGGGTTCGATTGGTGGGTAGGGTGGTTCGAGTGGTTAGTGCGGTTCGATTGCGTAGGGTGGGTAGGGTGGTTCTAGTGGGTAGGGTGGTCTGATTTGGATGGTTCGACTGGTGGCTATGTGCTAGGGTTTGATTGGTGGGTGGAATAACTCGACTTCGTTGTGGCTGTGGGCTAGGGTTCTGATCGTGGCTGGGGTGTGTGTTGCTGGGTTCGGGCGGCTGGTGGTTGTTGGCTGGATTGGTGTTGCTGACTTGATGGGTTGGGGTGTAAGGTGTTTGTGGTGGTTAATGGGTGGTTGTGGTGTGGGTGATGAAGGTGAGAAGTGGTGGTTTAATGATGTAGGGTTAAATTGTTAATAATGTAATGTTAAGATATAATGAGAAATTATTTTTGATAAGTAATGGCAGTTTTGTAAATTTTAACATAAATGGAAAGTTGAGTGTTTGTTGCCAGAATTTTGTTACGCCCAAATATGGCAATTGTTGCCAGTATTATGTTACGGAGGGAATAATTATTATTATAAGTGTTGGGAATGTCAAGTATTACAATAAATGATATTTCAATTTACAACAAATGTTGTCTTGCTTCTTTAGAAAACAACAAGATGGAAGAACTAACATTACAATTTTACATAATGCATTTGGCTAAGGATTACTTAAATTCCAAAATAGTTTTTTAACCATGCATCTTACGTTGATCTTTATTTAGTTCGACTATGTCAAAATTTTCTAAATTAGCATTAATTCAATGATACTTTACATTGTAAAAGTAATTCTCATTATTTTGCATAAATTGTGCAAAGTTGCTAATCTAGTCTCAAATACGCCTCAAGGCATTTGTTCACTACTTCCGATTGCCCATCCATTTCAGGATGGTAGGAGGTACTTCTCTTCAATTAGGTGTTCCAGACATAACATACACCCAAACAAAATTGTCCATCATCTTTTTTAACATTCTTAAACATAATCCCAATAACAACAAAGCCTTAGTCCCAAAATAATTTAGGGTCGGCTAGGCTTGAATCAATATAGGGAATCACCAAAGTCCTTTGTTCATATTTTCTCCCTCCACAGTTCCTCCAGCCACAATAGCCTCATATCTTTAGTAACAACCCTCATCCGGTTTAGTTTGGTCTTCCTCTACCTCTTACCTTCCCATTTATTTGCCACTCCTCAATTCTTCTTACTAGCGTATTAATTGATTTGCATCTCACATGATCAAATCAACTTAGTCGATTTAAACTCATCTTATCCTCCAAAGTCGTTAGCCTTGCCTTTCTCCTGATAACCTCATTTTCTATTTTATCCTTCCATATATGCCCACACATCCAACATAGCACTCACATCTCTATCACATTCATCTTTTGAACATGACAGCGTTTCAAAGCCCAACATTATGTGCCATAATAATCGTTACCCCTATCTTGATCAAGATAATCACAACACAACATAAAAATTATATTATAAGCTATGTTACTCAGACATGGATAAAAAGCCTATTTGGATTTGGAGTCCAAGTGTCCGACTCGACTATTTTGAGAAAAGGTCACAACTTTTTAGTTAAAATGAAGTATCCAAGTATCTTGTCATGTCCAACACGACACGAGTCGACACGCGATTTTTTAGATAAATAAAGGTGTTGAACATAGATTATAAGTGCACAATAAATAAACTGAAAAATCACCTTGTGCTTTACCCCTAATTAAACGGTAAATAAATTGTTTACCATCTAATCAAAATAAAGATATACTCCCTCCATCCCACTTTAATTGCTCCATTTAGACTTTTGCTACTATTCATTTGGTAAATTTGACCTCTATAATTTTATATATGCAAGGAATAACATAGACATGTATGATCTCGTTTGATTCATTTCGATGTGTGCTTTTCAAGTATATTTATATAATTTTTTCATATGTATAACCAAAGATAATAATTTTTAAGGTTTTCTCTTTTGGGGATGTAAAAAGATAAATAGTGCAATTATTTCAGGATGAGCATTTTTAAGTAAACACAAGCGTTAAAGGGCAATCACTTAAGGAGAGACAAGATTAGAAGGAAAGAAGTAGATAATACCAAATTGCAGGACTGCCATCCCAGGAGCTCCAATCGAGTTTCTCAGCTGAACTACATCCTCTGTAATCACACCCTGGTATAAGTAGATAGTTTAATCAAGGATATATTTACTTCTTAACATAATATGACTCTAGCTATAACAAGGGGAAAGGGAAAAGGCATAAACTTCATTGGTAGGAGTCAAGACCATATTGTCTTGGGATAAGTAATAAGGACTCCTCATATCTCCTCAGATTCACATGCATGTACTCCAACAATACACCCTGATAGAAATAGACACTTAAAATTTTGTAATGCACCAATATTATTTTGTCGCTTCATGGGTGAAAATTATCTGGGAAAAAAAGTTACAGCAAAGGACATTGTCAAAATAAGTGCTACATATCCCAAACGAAAATATTTGTGAATTTATTTAGTTATCCCTATTAAACAAAAAACATAAAATAAGTATAACAACCACTGTTACCCTTAAATTATCTCCCACATTCTCAAACTTCTCTCACCCTCATGATAATTCTAATTTGAATCAACAAACTCTACATATTTTCCACATTCATAAGAAGTGCATCTATGTTTCTACCTTCTACTCTTTGAAGTAAACATTTACTAAGTGTTTTTAATAATATCAAGTGCTATTGCTATTTTGGCATTTCTATTTTCTGTAAAATTTTAGCTCGAACTAACAAAGGACCTGCAAATCTTTCTCGTTATGAATCGGGTAAAAAATCTATGGAGGATTCTTGTTTCAATTTTAAATCTGTTATTATAGTATCTATCTAAAAAACATAAAAGGGGAAGTACATTACGGGTCCGTTTACTTTGGTGTAAAACATTTTCGATGTAAAATGATTTTACATGAAAAACATTTTACGTTGGAAAACACATTTTCATATAAAATTTCCAATGTTTACTTGCACGGAAAATAAGTTTTACTCCCAAATTTGGAGGAAAATGTTTCAAATAGGATGTAAAATGAGTTTTTATCCGTTTTACATTTCATTTTTTCACTCAAAGTAAACGATGTAAAATAGGAAAATTGTTTTCAGGGAAAACATTGTTCGCTCTAGTAAATGGACCCTACATTTAAACAAAGAAATTGGTGAACACAACAAAACCATGAATGGATAAGCAACAGATATGTTAGGTTTTAAAAAAAAAACTACATAAATATTAAGGATTCTTCACCATGTACCCCTGAGGTTTAACAAAATTTACCATGTACCCTTAGAATTTAAAAAAAAATAAATAAATAAAAAACACCGTGTACCCTCAACTTAAACAAAAGTTCAGTAAATACCCTTAATGACTAACATTGTTAGTCCTATTTGAACCTTTTCATCTTCTTTATATTTTTATTCAAAGTATTTTACAGTAAATTCAAAATCTTCACAAATTAAATCTCACTCCTCAAATCATTATCATCAATCCAATCAAAGTTTACACACCAATATCACCACCCACTATAAAACCTTGATTTCTCTCTTTATTAGTGGTGAAAGAGAAGATAGTTGACCCTACAGGACCCATGAAATCACAAAGCTCAATATTTGATATGAAGCAAAACTCTCTTCAACCAAAATTACAAACCCGGAAAAAATCTTTGCATAAAAACTAAAAAGAATTTAAAAAGACAGGAATCAAAGAAAATGAAAGATGAAAAGGTAAGATATTTGTGGAGTTTAGACCATGGATGACGTTGTGAGAAGGTGTAGCACATGCTAGTAATATGGTGGCTTAAAAAGATACATAATATGAGGTTTGTCATGGGGTTTATCGTGTTATTTAAGTGGTATAGGTGAAGGTTGGTAAGATGTTTTCTGTTAGATTTAATCTATTAATTTAAGTGCATATGGAGTTTTTCGTGGTTTAAGTCACTACAAAAAAAGGATGAAAGTGGGTTTGATTTTGAAGAAGTTGGAAAAATTGGAAATGAAATTATGAATCTAGGTTTTTGTATGAGTTTTAGTTCACAAAACAATGGAATGAGAGAGAAAATAAAGGTGAAAAAAGGAAGATGGAAGAGGTGGGAATTTAGTGAAAACGATAACAGATGATTAACTTTGTTTTCATTAAGGGTATTTTGTAAATATATTTTCATTTTGAGGGTATACAGTGAATTTTTAAACTGCAGGGGTACAAGGTGAAATTTATAAAATCTCAGGGGTACACAATAAAATAAAATAAAATAAAATAAACCACAAATACTATCTGTATCAAATTAAATTTATAAATATGCTTTAATTGATTTTTTTATTAAAAAAAAATGAACTATCAACATCCATCAAATGGGAAAGATTTTCTTTTATTTTATTTCCAAAACACCCTAGATCAAAACAAACAAAAACTATCTAACATATTTTGAAAATAAAATTCAAAACCTTAAAAATATATTTAACAAAGAAACTACTCCTTATATCAATCAATCAACATTTAATAAAAATCACGAGTTAAAAAATTGATTACGTAACTAGAACAATAATAACGAATGATTCATCACACTTTGAAAGAATGTCAATTATCTCTCCAATACTCCAGAGTCCAGTACTACATTATAAAACAAAATAATTTAATTTTTATCCATAAGGAAACTTTCTTTTAAAATTATTAATTTCTATTATAGCCCTATATCGTTAGAAACAACAAATAAATGGTCGTAAACTAGGTAAGCATTATTAGCATTACCATCTCAACAAGCTGCAATAAAAAACAAAAAATCCCAATAATATGTATGCATACCAGGTCTTCAGCAATGATGTCAATACTCCCAACAGCGTTAAAAATTGCATCAAACACAGACTTCCCAGGCCCTGCCTACTGTCATCAAAGATAAGTGATTCATGCAAGGAACCATAGGTTGAGCTCTATAAAGCAAACTTGGGGACCTCCTAGGCTCCTAAGAAGAGAGTAAAAAAGAAGAAAAGAAATACAAAGAAACCCAGGGAAACAGACCTTCCATCGCCCAACTGTTGCAATCTTCGCTTCTGTAAATTAATGATGGCCAAAAATTATGACAATGAAGAGGATATATGGAATCTAACATAGGACCTCAAAAGAAATGCACATCAGATACCTGATGGAACAGCCCAAAACCCGGCAAAACCTCGGAAATGGTCAATTCGGAATTCATCATACAGATCCATTGCTCGTCGAATTCGACGTATCCACCAAGAAAAGCCATCCCTCTCCATTGCTTTCCAATCATATAAGGGGCTTCAAACAAATTAATGAACATTAGCTTGTTCGCATCATGCAACTAAAGGATATTACATGAGACTAGTATTAGGATAAATACTTCCTCCGCGCAGAGCCACAAACCTGCCCCATAATTGACCTGTTTCACTAAAAGCATCAGGCGGAACACCACTGACTAACAGAGGATCACCCTTCCTGCTCTGCAGAAACAAAGACATCAACATCAAAATTATGGAAATTAACCTTTGAAATCAGACTGGAGAATAAAAACGTAACACACCAGCAAAAACTGTTTTTTGTTAGCCCACACATCTGCACTGTGATAACCCACATAGATTGGCATATCTCCAATAATCTTGATGCTCTTCCGTTGTGCGTAATTACAAACTTTCATCCATTGCCTTTGGAATAGAAACTGCTGGGCAATGAATACATCAATCTGTTCAACAAAACAAGTAGAGCATTTTATTGTTAAATGATTCGTCACATACAACCTAACTAAAGAGCATATGCTTGTTAAATCTTACAAAGTGTTTTTCACTCTGATAGATGTTCACCAATGCGGAAAGATGGCGATTCTTTAAAGGCTCAGGCCAATCATACCAAGTAAATGTGTTACAAACATTGTCAATGGCAGCAAAATATGCTGCATCCTCAAGCCAACCTGCATATTAAAGGAAACTTTCACCATTATAAATAGAGATTTTGGCAATATTTGAATTCCACTCTATGAATCCAGCAACATTGATGAAGAGTATATTTATTCCCTAAAATAATAAAATGATAGTTAATACTACTAGATTATTGATAATTCTTCTATTCCTTTCTCTTCAGGTTCTGATAAACTTATTCATCCCCATGTGTGAAATTTTTTTTTTTTTTCTCCTGGTTAAAAAAAAAAGAAAAAGTTTTCTTGATTGTCTGCATAGTAAAGTGAGGTGTGCATAATTGCTGCCTAAAAATATACATATTACTCTAGTGATAATTCAAAAATTTTCTGTTATGAATGAAATTAGGGAGGTAATTAAGTCTTTTTATGTTTATTAGTTAGTTATGAAATAAATAATTGTGTGTTTAGTGAATGTCAGTCAATAGTATTTTGTAGTACTATAAATAGGTGTCTTGGGTTGGCAGTTAGGATTCATCCAGAAAAGTACAAGTCAGAAAGTAAAATCTTGGGAATTACCTCTCGAATGTAAGAGGAATTGTATCTAGGTTGCATTGAGTCGGGAACGGGTTCGGAAACGAATACGGATACGGATACGGGGACCGGAAACGGCAAATCTAAAAAAATAATGTTAATGGGTACGGCCAATTATAATGAAGAATCAGAATCGTCCCCAATACAGGGACGAATCGGGTTCGGGGACGACTACCCATATGAAGTACCCATGCTACATAGAATTGTATCCATCAAGTCAGAGAATTAATAAAAGTTGGCTTTACAGCAAGATTTCAGCTAGTACAGTGAGTGACTAACCTGATTCACAACATTTTCTTGATGTGTCCTAATTGGAAAGTGAGGTGAGCAAAGAATTTACCATGAGTCATTTCACCTATTTAGAAAATGAGAGTTGATAATTGCAGCCTAAAAATATAATTTGAAATATTTCATGCATCCCATGCTTTAGAATTTCAAAGAAGCTGAAGTGCTGAACATACAAGTAACTATGACTCTTCTTTACATAATCTGTAATTCTGTGATTAAGAACACAATAGCGATAACAAGAAATGCAAATCAGAGTAAGGTACTTGATACATCAGGATCTCTTCGGAAACTTTGAAGCTGATTTTTGAGTTTCCCTTCACTCATAAGTAGTCGCTCTGCAGCCTGGTAAATGAGAGATGCGGTTAACTAAAATTTATTATAAACTGACAAGTAGGACAACAAGGCAAGGGCAAGTTCAAATATATAGTCCGTGATGAAGTTTTCTAATCATTGAAGGAAACACCTTTCTAAGCAACAACACCAGTACTATACGAGGGGGTTATATCGTACATACAATATTGCTCCAACTCTTACGGAAGTTGTTTCTTACCGGTCATTCATACAACAGCTATATCAAATAATAAAAATATGATGGGAATCCATGGATAAAGCATCACAAGGGCCTGCTAAAAAGCTATGTTACTCATACTCTTTGTTTCACCTCAAGTACCAATGTCGGACACTCGATCCTTGGACATTGATATGACACTTATTTTGAACCAAAAACATTCATATTTTTCATAAAATTGCCGCGTCTGACACTTGGACACATATCCTTGTTCGATACTTCCAGCAGAGTCCAAGTAACATAGCTAAAAAGAGAGGATATAAGGGCAGCAGGTTTTTTTTGTGGATGGATGGGTGGGGCTGTGGGGGTGTCCCTTTTTTGTTACTTATTCTAAGGAAGGATTGTATGAGCAGTCCCATTGTTAGTACCCTATTTTCTTTGGAATCAAATTGAAGTTCATAGTAGACGGCGCGCTAATAAGTCAATTTGTGACTAATATATTTGGACATATGTAACAAATAATTTACGGACTGGCAATCTCAGAAAAAGGGGTTTTTCTTGGATTTCCAGTCCGTAAATTATTGCATGCTTAGACTCGTTTCATAAATACAAACAACAAACACAAGTACATAACAATGCCAACTTTCATAGCTTAAGAAAATGCTCTCTGCTGCTCGTCTACTGCCTTCTTCATTTGCACAAATTGAATGTGGATTGTTTCATGCTCAAAGTCTACTGCTAGTACTGAAACATGCTATCCATGACAACCAACTTGCACAAAATGAAAAAAGCCCTTGCGACACTTGAATAAGTCACATGCATCATATTTGTAATATTGCCTCTTCAGATTTTATTTTCGTATTCTGAGCTTCTCTTGTCACAAAATCATTGCATTTGCATCTTCTATTTGGAACTTTGACATATGAATATAACTGTAATTGACAATGCACAGGCTTGTTTTTTTGTCGTATGCAGCAAATAAGGGCAGAAAAAAAAAAACCTCCATACCCTATATATAGTGCAGACACATGAAATTAACTACTACTTAAAATTAGCTGTTATTGTTTAGGGTGCGCAAAAAACACCAGAGTTATCATGTGAAATATTGATTAAGTTAGCTGATCAGCCTATTGAAACACAAACACCCGTGCAATTTTGCCTTAATTATGAATATTACAGTTTTTTTGGGTATTAGGTGAATATTCAAAGTTCGTCAAGCACCATATATATTACTGAAAAGCACGGGTATAGCTCATGAAAAATCCCAAAAAAAACAAAGTGCCTCGCCTACAAGAAGTGCCATAATTATGAATGATTACAATTAGCCTATTAGGTGAATATTAGGTGAATGTTCAAAGTTCACCAAGCACCATTTGTATTGAAAAGCACACGGATACCTAATGAAAAATCCCAAAAAAACAAAGCACCTCACCTTTTACTTACACCTAGGCTCGAGAGACCATTTGCGCCTCAGCCCGCCTTGCACTTATTAAAAACTAAAGCCATAAGCCTTACATTGAAGTTTGAAAACCTCTTCGGTTATTGAAATTCCCTCTTTGTGCTAGTAAACCCATTTGCAATCAACAATCTTCTTGCCCCTTTGCCTCTCTCTAAGCTCCAATGTTTGATTTTCATGGAAAGACTCCAACTCTTCTTTGTATGTTACTCAGACTCTCTAGGGTATGTGTCCAACTGTTGAACAAGACATTTTTATGAAAAATGTAACTGTTTTTGGTTCAAAATGATTTGTGTAAGTGTCATAACAATATCCAAGGGTCGAGTGTCCGACACGAGTACTTGAGATAAAATAAAGAGTCCGAGAAACAAAGCTCTCCATCGCCTTGTTATATGAAGACAACACATCATCAATCACATTAATTGCTATCGACAATATATAAACCGTCATCTCTAAGTCAACTTGGAGGTTTGAAAGGACTACTCATACGGGTTGTTTGGTTGTTGATAATAAATTGTGGTAATAAGAATGAACTTAAAGCATAATTTAGCAAGGAAAAAAATCTTTAATCTCCATGAAAACATATTGTCATTCCCAAGCTTGAATTTTCTTCGTATTTTCCATATTCTCATGCATTACTATTGGGAAATGTGGTGTTAGATAGGAATGGATATTTGTGAAGAATATTAGATAAATTAAAGTTAAGCTAGCCCCACCATAGGAATGGATATTGATTTTCCTACCAAATTTCCATATAAATGGATTCTAATAAATTTCGCTTATCATTATCCCCTTGAAAGCCTTCAACAAGGAGTTTCTCATAAAAGAATCTTTTGCACAATCGGTTCATCAGCCATAAAATAGCCATTTGAACTTTTTAGCCCAATTCATTTTAATTATTTACATACACTTTTCTGTTGGGATGTCATCCCAAGTCCCACATGGAAAGATTATGAAGTGGAGAAGCACTTTATATATGGATGCTCACACACATACAATAACAAGGCCTTTTGGGGGAAGCCCAAAAACAAAGCCGTGAGGGTTTAGGCCCAAAGCGGACAATATTGTTGTTTGTGTGTGTGTGAGCGTGGTTCGGCGGCCCGGCAAGTGGTATCAGAGCCGGAGTGTTCGGTCCGGGACAAGGTGGCTGTCGTGAGTTTGTGGGGTCCCTCGTGTATCCTCAAAGTTGTTGTGATCTGGTGTGCCCTTGTATCGAAAGTCCTCTTGGTGTGATCAAGCTGTGTTATTCGGAGGTTGCCCTGAGACCGACGGTGGTGCCCTGTAACTCGGTGCGAGTGGGCATGTTCGGTGGGCATGTGCCCGGTAGGATGATTCATGAACCATTGAAGCTGATGGAAGTTCAAGCGGCGAGTTCCGTATGGGGTGCTGGATTGCTTGGGTACCCACCTCCCTGCCCAAGCAAAGCATATACGGCGGTACTGAGAAGGGTGTGAAGCAGATCAGGTTTATTGTTCGAGGGAAGGCACATGAGTTATGTGATCCTTGGTTTGAGGGAAGGATTGTTGGGATGTCATCCCAAGTCCCACATGGAAAGATTATGAAGTGGAGAAGCACTTTATATATGGATGCTCACACACATATAATAACAAGGCCTTTTGGGGGAAGCCCAAAAACAAAGCCGTGAGGGTTTAGGCCCAAAGCGGACAATATTGTTGTTTGTGTGTGTGTGAGCGTGGTTCGGCGGCCCGAGAAGTTTCTACAAGTTCCCATCCAAAGTACCACAAAGAGAAACAAAGCCTTAGTCCTAAAATAATACATAATACCATTATACATAATACCAAAAAACATTTGCCCAGATTTTCTCCCTCCAGATTTCCATATCTAATGCTAGCTTCTCCTCCAACCCCAAAAGCCTCATATCCCTGGTAACAACCCTCATCCAAGTTTATTTTCCGTTTTCCACTCCTCAAGCCTCCTTACAAGTGCATTAATTGGTCTCCATCTCCCACCAGAGTGGCACATTGCATCAAAAACCTTCAAGCTAATAATTATTCCCAGATCACCACTGATCTCCTAATCAGAACTCTATTGCTTGCTTTAATTGCTCTTGCTAACAAGAGGACACTAGTTCCTTTTTCTTTTCAACCCACTAGTTAGGGTACCCGGATGAAGATTACCTATCAAAGTCAAGGAAAAATGATTATACTTTGAATCACCAACGATGTGTGCTTCTCTCTTAAATTATGTCCTGTAAATATCTCGCTTTTGTAAGAGTCGAGTAAAAAGAAATTCCAAAACAAATTCAAAAGCAGAACAGAAGAACCTAATGGTAAAGGTGATTGTGAATAAAAAAAAAAAAAAATTAAAAATAGCAGTATACTGATGCATAGCAATAGTATAATATTAGCTTATTCCCAGCAAGATTGACCACAAGGCAGATAGTAGCATATGTGAATCAAACACTTAAGGCATTTATAATTCGATTGCTTATAAGCATTAGAGACAAACAGAAAGAGTAGAAACAATATTCAAAGAGGAGAAAAATACCTTTATAACCAGAGGATCTTTTATCTGGGCAATGGTATCATAATTCACCCTCTCTGCATTTCTACAATACGAGATATGCTTTTAATAGAAGACAATGACACTAGACAATAGCACAGCTTACATATTCTGGAGGCAAGATTAAGGAATCCATGAGAGCGCAACAAGGCTTACATAGGTTCAGGGAGCTCTTCATCATACAATAACCCATCCTTCACCAGCTCTTCAAGAGAAATCAGAAGAGTGTTTCCACAGTTGGCATCCTGGAGATTAATATCCGAATAAATCAATTGCCTTTATATTGTCCACAAAGAGGAGAACAGGAAAGGGAAGAAGGAGAATTTTAAGCCCCAAGTGAAAAAAATAAATAAATAAATAAATAAAATTCTATAGTCACACATTTTGTATGCTATGAAATACAGTATGTAACACCCCTCAAATGACAACTTACTACAGCCCCAGCACCCCAGCAGTGCAGACTGCAGAGATTCACACTGATTATCAATAGAGATTAAAACAGCAGTGGTGCTTAATTTATGCCAATAAGTACTTTTGTAGATTATCAAACGATTCACAAACTTCACCTTCCCCTTTTCTTTCAGCTTATCACTCAATATTCATGTTAGAATCTGAAAAATATACATAGCACCTACTCATAATAATTAATAACATAGACTTTTGACAAATAACCACACATCTAATGTTTAAAACAACTGGATATCCTGCAACAAACAACATGAACCTTTAAATCCACTACTACTAGCACCAGATAATTGCGAGAACAGAATCTGCTGGAGGGGCTTGGGTATCATGAATCCTTCATAAAATTACTCTTATATTTACAACAATTTCACAACATATATATATTACTAATTTCTACTCCCTCCGTTCCCATTTGTTTGTCCTATATGGAATCTTGACACTATTCATAAGGTCGAAGAATCTTCTAAATTACTCTCGACATATAAAACACAATATAATCATGTGGGGTCTTGTTTGATTCGTCTCAATGAGTACGTTATTAACAACCAATTATTATAATTTTTACATATTTAAAACAAAAGATATTTAAAGTCAAACAAATGCATTGGCATACGTGCAAAGTCAAACAGGAAAAACAAATGGAAACGGAGGGAGTAATATATTCTACAATATCATCATTGTTTAAGATTTATTAACAGCAATATTGAACTTGTAACAAGTACCACCATTTACAATTAAGAATTCATGTTGCATGGTATGTTTCAATGATTGCAAACGCAATAATGTGTGTATGGTTTCAGCCAATGTGCCCATTTGAAAAGGATTGGAGAAAGTGATTGTTATTCAACCAATATTAACACGACAATGTTGATGAACGCAATAAAAATAAAAATAAAAAAAAAAGAGACCTGTCCAGAGTATGGCGAGCCTTCTTCATTCGCCTTCCTACCAGGAGGAACCAGAGGAAGAACCTGTTACCAATGTTCATCATTCACAATCCATCTAATTGAAACAATTCAAAAATAATAAGTAACCAAATAATAGGCAGTGTAGCGAGAGGAAGATACTCCTCATACAAATGTAACTCCTAATTTTGAATTTAAATAATGTTAAGTTATACAAATGCTCATCTAAATTGAACTAATTCACATATTTGTAACTCCTAATTTTGAATTTAAATAATGTTCAGTTATACTAATGTTCATCTAAATTGAACTAATTCACATATTTGTATCTTTTAATTTGTATTTTCTACAGAGTATCCTTGTGTTATTTGGTTTTCTAGTTTACTCAATTCGAATTCAAAAGGTAGAGAAAAACGAGAACCTGCCAAAGAGAGCAACCAGAAGAATGAAGCCAGTCAATGAAACGAAAAGCTTGTTCACCAAGATCACCAATGCCGTGAGGTCCAGGCAATGAGGTAGGATGCAGTAAAATTCCTGCTCTTCGTCGGTCCGAAGCCGATGAATTTGGCAAATACTCATCGTAATTGAGCGGCAGATCTTCGCCTACGGTGGCGGTAGCAACTGCGGAGAAGGCTTTTGCGACGACGGAGGAGGCAGAAAAAGGGAGTGAAGGAGAGTAATGAAGATTGTGTTTAGGAGCTACTAATGGTGATTTTGGGGGAAGAGAGAAAGAGTTGAGCGACGCCATTGTTATCGCCATTGTTGAAAGCGGAGGTACTAATGGTGATTGAAGTCAGTAATGCTAGCTAGGTTCACTACCCTGTCAACATAATTTCCCACCTCTGACGTTTTCCGGTTTTGACACGCTTATCTGTATAGAGAGATTGATGGGGAAGTAGTAACTGTGGATTGGTATGACCTAGAGGTGATCATGTTCCGGGTCGGGCAGGGTTCGGGCTGGGCCGATGCAAAAAATCAAGCCCATAAATCGGCTTGGGTTTGGGCCGGGCTTAGTTCGGCCCAAATTTTATAGCCAAAGCCCCAAAATTTAGTGCGGGCGTGGTGGGCTTTTCGGGCTTTTTCGGGCCAGGCCTAAAAAAGTAATCAAAATGTTTAATTTTAAATGTCCAAGGCCCGCATGGGAAAAAAATCGGGCCGTGTCGGGTCGGGTCCAAGTTCGGGCCTAATTTTCATGTCCAAAGCCCGTAAAAAAGCGGGCCGGACCACTTTTGATCAGCTCTAGTATGACCGTAAAAAGGTGCGTGAATTATTTTCGACAATTATTTACTTTTGAGCATCAGTATTCTAATCTAAACACCCCCCTCCCTGATCAAAGAGCTAATCTCATTAATATTAAGAAAACTCCCTCCTTGAATCAGCTTAAAAAGGCAATCTTTGGAATTGATCCAAATAAGTCACCTGGGTGGGATGGATTCCATAATCAGTTCTTTTATAAGCAATGGGCTACTTATTCATGAGGAACTATGGAACTTCATTGCAGGAGTTTTTGATTCCCAAACCATCCCTGAATTGGCTAATGGGACTATAGTATGCCTTATTCCAAAAGGAGACAACCCTAAGACAATTAAACAATTCAGACCCATTAGCCTTTGCACCACCTTCTATAAAATCATTAACAAAATCATTGTTAGAAGAGTCAGACCAATACTCCATCCCTTAATTTCTACCAACCAAAAAAGCTTTATCTCTGGTAGAGGAACTGATGTTAATTACATAGTGGGATCTGAAATTCTTCATTCCATGAGAGTAAGCAAGAGCAAAAGATTTTTTTTTGCTTTGAAAGTGGATCTTGAAAAAGCATATGACATAATGGAATGAAGCTTTGTAAAAAAAATGCCTATTTTGGCATAATTTTGATGACCAATCCATTAAACTCATCATGAATTGCATAACTTCAACATTCACTGCCATCATGGTAAATGGTAAACCCTCTCATTTCTTTCAACCTTCAAGGGGTCTAAGACAAGGGGATCCCTTATCCCCTTACATCTTTATCCTTTGCATGGAATACCTCACTTACCTCTTTGATTCCCAAATGGACTTGAACTTATGTGATCCCTTTACCATAGTCATAACTGACTTTTCAATCACCTGTTTAATGTTTGCAGATGACCTTATCCTTTTTGGTCAATGTAACAACAACACCCTCAATAGTCTGCTGAGCACTTTAACCCAGTTTGAGAATCTCTCAGGACAAAGAATCAATAAAGACAAAAGCCAGATTTACTTCTCAAAACTTACCCCTCAGGATACTAGGAATCAGATCTCTGAATCCCTTGGCATTGAGGAATGTAAGGACTTAGGCACTTACCTAGGTTACCCACTCACAGACAAAAGACCCACTTCAGCTCAGCTAAATCCTAGAGCCGGCAAAAATTGACACGACACGAAATTAGCGGGTGTGGGTCAAAGATTTTGACACGATTAAGTAAACGGGTTGACACGACACGACACGCTTATTAAACGGGTCGGGTTTAGGTCAAGGGGTTCAACCCGTTTATATAAACGGGTTGACACGACACGACACGATTACATTGAATATTAATTTTATAGTGAAAAATTCACCTGACACGCTAACACGACCCGAACACGACACGAAATTAACGGGTTTGGGTCAAGGACTTTAATTTGACACGTTTAAGTAAACGGGTAGACACTACACGACACGCTTATTAAACAGGTCGGGTTTGGGTTAGAAGGTTCAACCCGTTTATGTATGCGGGTCGACCCGAAATTGACACGACATGACACGATTGCCAGCTCTACTAAATCCTATCTTGGAGAAACTCCAAGCTAGACTCAGCTCCTGGAAGGCAAAGTTTCTTTCTAAAGCAGTGTAATCCCCCGTATTTTTATACCCTAATATATAATTATATATAAATAAATAAGTGATTTTTATACCCTTAAACAGATATTTTATGCATTTTCTGGATTGAAATTAATAAAACAATTTGATTATTTTATTTTTTGGAAATATTAATGTTTTAAATGTCTTAAATTATTTTTATAAGAAATTTTTGGGACGTAATTAAATTAAGTTTAAAGGTTTTAATTATCTGTTTTGGGTGTTGTACAAAACAGATAATTATATACTTCGTATATATAAAAATATGTATTTAGTTTGAAAAAGTATAAAAGTTTTAGGCCCTTTGTCACAAGCCCGACCTAATGGCAAACCCTAATTTTTCAGCTTTTACCATTATATATACCTAGGTGAGCCAAATCAGGCCAGAAGCCTAAAAAAAAATATATTCACTCACACACACTCTCTCTCACGTAACAAGGAATTCAAAAAAAAAAATCAAAATCCAAAACCTCCATAACCACTGCATCCCTCACGCTCGACCACCACACCACCACCACCGTGCCTCTGTTTCTGCCTCGCAGCCTTGCCGGAGCCAAGCCACCACGTACTCCTTGCTGTACGTGGTGGTTGTTTTTTTAAAAAAAAAATAGAAAACCACACCGAACCACCTCCACCGCGGCAACCGCCACCACCACCGGGGCCTCTGTCTCTGCCACGCCGTACTGCTGCCTTGCCAGAGTCCGACGCTACCGCCTCCAGCCTCGCCGCCGCTGCCGTTGTCCTCCGAAGGTGGTGGCTGCGTGAATATGTGTATATGTGTACATGTATATATGTGTATGTATATATACGTATATACATGTGTATATATACATTAAAAGAAAAAAAAATATTTTCTTTATTATTTATATCTTTAATTTTCTTTAAAATATGGGATAAAAAAATGTATTTGTACATACAATTAGTTATTTATTACCCAGTAATTTATGGGAGTTCTTAGGATAGGTTAGAGTTGCTGGATATTTTTAGGACTCAAGTTTAATATTATTGTCTTTTATATTATAGGCGAGGAATATTACTTAGGCGAATTCTAAAGGAAAGAGTGGATTACTGCCAAGTTTATTCGAGGTATGCGTGATTGATAAGTTTTCAGACGTAGTATCATGTTAGGACTTTGCATATTTCTATCATGATTGTCAAGATATGTGAATTTGTGGAACATGACTATTTGTGATGAATTTAATTGTTTGTAAAACCTGTGGTTCTATGGTTGCAAACCAATCCAGAAAAGAATAGAAAGGATTATTTCATGGTCCCGATTATAAAAGAGAATATTGCATGAATAGGTTCTTTGAATATTTCATGCTTAATTAGTAGCAATTTATTTTGCATATGGACAGGTTGTCCCTTTCAAGTTCATTAGTAGCAATTTATTTTGCATATGGACAGGTTGTGCCTTTCAAGTTTATTAGTAGCAATTTATTTTGCATATAGACAGGTTGTCCCTTTCAAGTTTATTGGTAATGCATGAATAGATTCTCCGAATATTTCATGCCCTTTAATAGCTTTTGGATACCACTTAAGACATATGTTCTTAATGGGAATCTCGTTAAATAGACAAGAGTTCAGTGTGTTTTATCTGAACAATAATTAAAACAACTGTTATGTGAATTGTATGATGTGTGTGTGCTTGTTATGTGTAATAACTCTCAAGACACTAATCACTTAAAGTAAAATATTCGGGTAAGCATTAAAACTCTAGACAAGTGCACGTCTGGAGTATTGGCATGGATGTGGGTTGGGGTCACGGCAGGTCTCATGACTTTAAGGGAACCGAAGGATCCACGTGTTCCATTAGCGGATTGAGCTCATTCCTTTATTTGTGACATGGGTAGCTCCCATTGTCACCTTCTAGGCATAGACAACTCGCCCGATGCTTACACTGGCTTCGGCTCTAGAGGGCCACCTAATAAACAATGTGTTTAACAAGGGAATAATAACTAATTACTCACCATAGCAATTAATCTTTGACGTGATTTTTATATGCAATAGATCTGTATGCTTATTTAATTATCATACTCAGCTTTGCTGACGCCGTACAAATTTGGTCTTGTTAATATCTTGACCCTGTGATGACCCAATTATTGGTGAGCAGTCGTTCAGGGTCAAGGTAAGTTTGTGCAGGAATTCAGGGACGATTATGGGCTTGAGTGATGAGCGGTATTCTCAACATTAATAAATTTTGAGAAATATTTTCCAAATTTAATTTAATTTTATAGTTTGGTTAATTTTAAACATTCCTTTTTATCTAGGTTGGATTATTTTACAAGATCTTTCGTTTGAGTTGATTTAATAATTCCAGGGCCTCAATGGTTCCAAGTTGTAATAGATTTAAATTTCTTTTACTTAACTTATGTTCTATTTTATTATTTCCGCTGCAAAATTCTGAGTAAGCTAATACGTTTCCACACGTGACGATAATACTTTGATAATTCTCAGTATTTCTTGAAAATAATATTTATAATTTGATGAGAATTATTGAGGTGTTACAAAGTGGTATCAGTTAGCCTCAGGTTTTTATCCAAAATTTTTCTTAAAAAGTCAATTTTTTTAAAAAAAATTCTAAATATACTTTCATTTACAAAAAAACAAAGGATAATTTAAAAGCAAAATAAAACATTTAAATTCAACGTTTTCTTTCTTTTGACCTTGGTGAGGATTTGGGAAGGGAATGAAAATGATTAGTTTATGTTTCTATGTGTGTTTTATAGTGTCTCAATATGGTTGTGTTGAATTCTTATGTATTCCTGAAATGGTATGGTAAAAGTTGTGTTTTAAGTTTAAAAGAAAGTTTTACTGCAAATTTTGAAAAGGACATGTAGAACTTAAGCATATCATTTTATTGCATTCTTGCATTGCTTGTATGTGGTTAATATGTGCAGAATTATATGCCTTTACGTGTTGTGAACCAAACATATCTCCTGAAACTTTATGGTAGCCACATTGCAGTAATGATTGTATGATTGGGGTTATGTCGTTATTTTGGGTTTTCACTTAAGATTTCGTGAGATTATGTACTTTTTAGGTTATTAAGTTGCCCCTTCCATCATGCAATTAGTTAACATTTAAGGATGATAATAATAATAATAATAATAATAATAATAATAATAATAATAATAATAAAAAAAAAAAAAAAAAAAAATAGAAGGATATTTATGATTACTTAAGAAGTGTCTCTATTTACAACATTGAGGAGTTGCAAAGGGAGAAAATTCGTTAAGGGTGTTTGAGGTTAAGCACATGCTCATGTTTGGGTTGATGCCAATGAGATCAACGGTTATGTGAGTATTTTTTATTTTTTTTGGATGTGTTTTGCATTATTTTCCAAATGATGATGAGATCTCTTTGTATTACTTGGGGAGCTTTTATAAAGGAAGAACTAAATGTCACGTCTATACCCTGGATCCAAGGTAGCAAATTAACTCATTTTGTTAAAAAGTAACTAGGTCAAGAGTATTATCATTGGGAGTGGATAATATTGATAAGGATGATAGTTAGAGGAATCAAGAGAGCGTTAATTTGGTGCAAAATGAAATTTGTTATATATCTCTAAGTGAAAGCAGGAATGAATAAGAGGAAGAAGTAAAAAAATTTCAACAAAGGATATAATTGGGGATGAATAAGAAATGAAATTGAATGGTTATGTGTCAAATTGATTGTTAAGGACACAGAACTCACTTGACTACTTGAGTGATCGTGAAGCCTTAGTAGATTTTAGTGACGAAAATGTTGACATTAGTATCAACGATGGAAAAATGGTGATAAAAAGTGTGAAGCGGTCTTTTGACAATGAGATGATTTGATGTTATAGAGTGTTACTATTTGTGGTTGGATTATAAATGGGATGAACTACAAATGTGTTTGGGGACTTAGTCTTAGAATGGTAGTGTACTTTGCATAGTAAGTTGTTATGTCATTGTTCTTGAGGAAAGGTTGAGGCCATTTAGTATATACGATTGGAATTTCTCTTAAGCATCGCAACCACTTTTGGAATAGTTAAGCAAGGAATATTTCAATTAACTTTCTTATTTTCATATTTCGTTGAGTAATGATTATTATGTCGTTTGTCATGTTATTTTAGTTATGAAAGTAGTAGAATTTCAATAATTTTCTTTGGTTCTAATCCAACAAAAATAAGCAAGCTTTGCATGGATTTTCCATTGCATTAAGTAGAATTAAGTAAAGTTCAATTTTATTGCATTCATGTGCTAGAATGATTACTAGGGCGAATGTCTTAGTTGATGCTATATAAAGTGTCTACTTGATCTGTATTAATGTTATTTAGTAGTTTTGATGTCCTCAGAAATCAAAGCTATCAAAAGTTTTGTCAATAGTATAATTCCAATAGTTAATGTTCATAATTGTCATCGAAGGAATTTTTGGTATTTCGTGCAATACCTAAGAGGAAAGTTATAATTGTCTCTCTTTTCTTCTTAGGAAAAAAATATTATAAGGGTTAAGTTACCATTGCCAAGTGAAGAAGTGAGAAGTACTAGAACCTAAGGAAGAAAAGGATCCAATACTATGAACGAGTTGGCCTCAATGGGCAAGGAGGAAGGTGTTCAGTTTATGAATGTCTTCAATATCATATCCCCTAGAGCTTTGCTTTAGTTAAAGTTTGGTTCGGAATAAGAGTATGTGTTTTGATTTATCCAAGTTTGTTTCAAGGAATGGGAAATTAAGTTTGATTTAGCATGCATACCCAATTATCTATAAGATTATCTATTATTATAAGAGGATGTAATTTCTATGTTGACCACTTAGCATCTAAATTAAAAAAAAAACCATGGATTTTTTGTGAAATGGATTTATGTTGTATAAATATGCGATAAGGATTAAGTGTGAAGAGCATAAGTTTCGTTGGTGAGATCTTGGAGAGTTTCATTTTTTATTTGTACCTTAGGAAGTTATTAAAGCATTTGGGATATCTTAGTAGTATAAATGAGAGAGTTCGTTCTGAAAGGAATCTTAATTACTTTTGGTCTATGGGATATTGGCACAAAAAAGGGAAAAGTGAAGTAAAGGGAAGATAGCGGATGCTTTAAGCATAAATGAATTTCAATTGTCTTTTGAGAATAAAGGTTTGGGAAATATCGCCCAAGGAAGCTATTGAGTTCACCAACGATTAAAAAGTTTTAATTAGAACCATAATAAATAGGTTTAAAAGTGTCCTATAAGGAGAGTAAGTGTTGACTGATTATGAGAATTACTTATTAGAAGTTATGATAGTCACTTGGAGAAGAACAAATATTTTAGCGCAAATGAATTTATGAGGCTTTACATTGCTAAAAGCGATAGAGGATAGTGCAGTACTATGATTTATTAAGTATCCACGACCCAGGATCGACTGACTATGAGATGACTTGAAGGATCGAGGAATTTAGGTAATTAAGAATGATTAATGAGAATATCTAGTATGATGTTTAAGGAATTAATGTAGATGATATAAGGTTAATCAATACCATTGAGATGATCAACTAGTTGACCATCGCGATACCTTTTTGGGACTTAATGAAGAAAGTGCTCGAAGATTCTTAATCAGATATGGGAGACAGATCTTATTGACGTAAGAGAATTCTAAAGGATTAAAGAAAAGTGTAATTAGTGATTAAGGAGGGATTTGGGAGTCATGCTGAAAGAATCGATTATTTATGGGGCCTTAGTGTGAGGTAATTATGAATAAAGGAATTACAACTATGGGACATTGGTTTCAAAAAGAATATATATTGATGGTGCTAGTAAAGACTAAAACTATTATAATCAAATGGTTTATACCTTGAAGGATGTTTGCGACTTGGGGTTAAATTGATTTCTATCTGTAATACCCCGAAAATTCGGGATATTTTAAAATTTTCATAATTAATTAAATATATAATTAATTAACTATTTAATTGATTATTATTTAATTAATTATTAATTTGTTGTAGCAATCTAATTATTTTATTCTGGACCGAACCTTTTTATTTTATCTTGCCAAAACCCGAGCCCAATTATTTCCTTTCCCTACCTCTATCTCACGGCCCCCCTTTTGTGCTTTTCTTTAAATTAATTTATTTCTTTTGTTTTAATCAATATTATTAAAAGTCTTTATCTATTTTTGACTAAGCCTAAAAACTCTATCTTTGTTTCCTACTTTGACTACTAAAATATAGGACCACCAAACCCCCTTGCCTTGTGTACCTCACGGCCCCCCTATTAATTTCCTTTATCTATTCTTTTCTATTTATTCTATTTACAACCTAAACTAGTAAACTATATCTATTTTGACCCTTTCCTAAAAAACCTATTTTTATTCCAACCCTTCCTATATCGTTACTTGATTCTAGGAAGTCAAAGCCCACCTTATTATTGCTCATAATCACACGCCTAACCTAAGGAAACAACAACCTAAATTTGTTTTAATTATTTTCCTTCCAAGATCAATTTACAAATTATTCCTAACCCTTTCCTATTGCTTCAACCCTCGAAGATTGATCAAGAACCTTAAAGAACTTCAAGAACCGTGTAACCTTGAGTAATATTCGAACCCCATCCATAATCAAAGGTAATAAGATTTGTTTTACTTAATCAATAGGATAGATTAGCAGTATAATTGTTAGAATAAGTTAAATCATATTTGGAATAGGTTTGGAATAAGCTTAGAATTGTGTAGAAAGTATATTGAACTAATTATTGTTTCATGTTTAAGAATGTCGAGTGGCATGGATATATTCCAAGAATTATTTCACAAGTTTATCTCATGATCTTACTATGTCCTACGATAGTTTATGAATCTTGCTATTTTAGAATTGATGAAACTAATTTATTGATTGAATATGTATGTATGCCGTGTGATGTACTCTATTGTTCGAATATTTCTTGATGGGAAAATATGATTTTTATGCTAGAATCTTGATCTTTAATAAATCTTTGATGTTGATCTTGCATATGATCTTTAAATTAAGCATGTTATTGTTAAATCTTGGTATTGTTGGTAATCTCTAAAGGTCGTGTATTTTATGTTTTAAGAGCCTTAAATTAAGTCTTGTTTTGGTTCAAGAATGATGATTGAATGTTTAAAGTATAATTTTATGATTTATTATTAAGTAATTATGTTTAATTGATGATGATTGTTTTAAGTGAATTAAAGTGTCAATTTTGATGAATGCAAGTGTAATTGTCGAATAGCTTTACTAAGGAAAAAGAGGATTTTTATCTTGTCTTATGTAATATTAATTGGTAATTGTTAGTCTACAAGTTTAATTGATTGTCTAATTGAATTATTGAATTGTTTATATGATCATTTAAGGAATTGATTTAGTTGTTGAATTACTTTGGGAAAAGTCGTGTGTTATGAATATTAAGTTAGAGTTTTGGATCAAGTTAAGATGAACTAGAATTGAATAGAAGTTAAGTTGAGTCAATAAGGAATTGAATTGTGAACATGAATTGAGAACATAACAGAATAGAATTGAAAAGATGATTAACTATGAAGTGACCGCCTATCTAGTGGCACACGCGCCGTGAACATAGGTATAGTCGAAGCCACTGTCCTATCTTCGAATTCGGGACAGTTCTGGATCCCAGTGCTTGGGGAGTAGATCTTCGTGGTTGACCCCTTACGAGCATATGACTGGTCACGGATTAGCACTTAAACTGAATAGAATAGAAGAGTCAAGAGTGGTGTCAAGAAGTCTAGAACGGAGTAAGTTAGTATAAAAGGTCTTGGTTTTGATGTTGTTATGATTGTTTCCGCTGCGTACTTGAACGGTTATGTATATGTTTGATTCCTTGATGACTTGTGTGTCTGTTTGTTTGACTTGTTCTAATGATTATGTTTCTAATTGTGTTCTACTGATTAAGTAGAACAATCTAATTACTCACCACTGACTGTGGACCCCAACATCCTTTTCCAGGTACAGGTGTGATCGGGGCTTAGGGGTCGTTCGTTCCTAATCCGGTCAAAAATAATACCCTAGGCTAACCTAACGAATAGTATAGGAAAGTAAGGGGTCGAACCACAAGAAAATAGCGGATTACTTAGTCAAGTTATTGAGTGAAAATGGGGGTTTTTAATAAAGAGGAAAGGTGACTAAACTACTTTAACAAATTAAATCTAATGCAAATAAATTAAATTAAAATGGAGTAAAATCAACGATTAAAGGCAATAGGGAAAGGGGGAAAACGTCATATTCCAAAAATCAAGCACGGAGCAACCACATAGCAAGCATAAAATCATTTGTTTCAAGCAAGGAGATTAGTTTACGCAAGAGGGCTTAGATTTCTCAGCCGACCCACTCACACAACATCTCAACCTAGACCAAACCAAACACCATGGATCGAATCGCTCGGTAAACTAGATCTCTCATTCTCTACCTCGCTCACAACCCGGTTCAAATTACTCTAGACCATTCCTAACATGTTGTCTCTAACCTCATGCTTAGATTTCTCAACCACACTTGGTTAGTCCAAGATTCTATCCTAGAAGTTGGCCAAACTCCTAATCTAGCATTTCAATCCATGTTAGAGAACAAGCATCAACAAATTATTTCATACCAAACTAACAATTACTCCATGTTCAATAATCAAAATACCATCATTTCCCCCCTCCCCTAGCTATAAATCTAGCCTAAGAGAGGGATGTTCATACTAACAAAAGCCATAAATAGACCAAACATGATAGAAGAAGTAGAGAAACTAATAAACATGGAAAATAACAACTAGACTTGCAAATACTACTTCAAAGATTTAAACTTAAAATCACAAACACAATGAACAAGAGGTTATATCTAATGACAAGTAATAGCTCAACAAATAATAACATACAAATGATGAACAAATAACAAAGAAAGAAAGATAAGAAATGTTACCAAACTAGAAGATTGAATAAATGGATTGATTGCAAATGAAGAAGAAAATGTTGATGATTACAAGCTAGAACTATTAAAACTCTTGTGTTTCTCTCTCTAAAAATATTGAAAATAATGCTAAGCATCTTGATATTTTCCGTCATCTTCAAACCTAGAAAAGTTGGGGTATTTATATATTACATGAGAGAAAAGGGGAATATTCGGAATAAATGAGCCGCTGCAGGTGGGAGCGGACGCTCTGAGGGTTGAGAGCGGACGCTCCACTAATACGACAAATGGACGTGCTGAGGCTGGGCAAGGGGAGCGAACGCTCCAAGGGTTGGAGCGGACGCTCCATGGGTTGGAGCGAACGCTCTGGCACCTCCCAGCAGCTAATGCCTTCTGATCATGGGCCGAGCGTCCTCTCTAAATTAGAGAGCGTTCGCTCTGACATGTTAGAGCGGCCGCTCTCATATTTAGAGCGGTCGCTTTGAGAAGACTGCGCAAAGAGCTGATCTTGTAAGGCTCATAACTTTTGATATAGATCTCTGATTGGAGCGTGTAATATACCGTTGGAAAGCTCTTGAACTCTAGTTTCCAACACAATAGGCCCCGCATCCAAAAGATTTCCAGAAAAGAATTTATGCCCAAAATCGTGGAGGGTGGTCAAAACCGGCTTCGACCCATCTTTCTCCTCTTCTTTTACACCCAATGCTTCCATACTTGATTTTTCCTTCCATGACTCACCCGGTTTTAGAGTCGTTTCCTTGCTTTTGCTTGGATCATGGGTCATTGGATGCTCTTGTTTCTTTCCTTGGCTTCCTAGGCCATCATAGAATGTTCATGTCCTTCGAGGGTGCTTAAGCATTGTTTTGAGGTCTTAGCTTTGTGTCATGCTTCTCGAAGCTTCCCGAGACCTCTCACGATCCTTGTCGGCTATCGAGAATCATTCGGTAACATGCAAAACACCTGCATGAAAGAACGCATGGCATAAGCAACACAAAAATGCTCAATTATTATAAAAAACAACAAGAAAACACATTATTCGACAAAAACACAACATAAACATAAACTAAGCTAAAAAAAGCCTATAACTAAGCCTAAAAAGCATTGAAAACGAACTAAAAGAGCCGGGAAAGTCGGTCCAAAAAGGGCCTGATCAAATTCCCCCAAGCTTGCCTTTTGCTTGTCCTCAAGCAAACAAAAACAAGAAAAACTAAAAAGCAAAATACTAACTCACTTTCGTAGGAATTACGGTCATTTTTAGCGTAAATGACAAGCCATTTAAACCTCAAAGTCGCCAAAGAGGACGAGTGATGCTCTCATAAGGGTTTCCAAAGAGTTTAACCCATAACTCTTCCAAAAATAGATCAAGGCATAGGTTAACGAAAACAAAGAAAAGAAAAACAAAAGAAAGAAAAATAAAACAAAAATCCCTAGTTGGACTTGTAAATGGATCAACGATCAATGAATGCAAACCTTTCTAAGCACTAGCGGAAAACATGCTCAAAGATGTCTAAGGTGGAACGTCAAATAAAACATGCTACATAGAAGAACTAGAGAGGAACAATCCTCTTTTCGCTCTACCACCAAACAATCACAAGCTAAGCTAGTGTCGTCTCCACCCTTACGACTAAGGGCATCTGCTACCCTGTTGGCCTTCCCTTCACAATAATCAACTGAGAGGTCGTAGTCTTTGATCAACTCGAGCCACCGTCGCTGTCTCATATTGAGCTCCTTCTGAGTGAAGATGTACCTTAAGCTCTTATGATCGGTGAACAATTGGCAAGTAGCTCCATAGAGATAATGTCGCCAAATCTTCAGAGCGAACACTACAGCCGCCAACTCTAAGTCGTGAGTAGGATGGTTCTGCTCATGAACCTTGAGTTGTCTCGAAGCATACGCAATCACCCTGCCTTCTTGCATCAGAACACAGCCTAGACCCTTCCTGGACACATCACTGTAGACTTCATAACCCACACCTTCAGTCGGCAATGCAAGAACCGGTGCAGACACAAGACTCTGCTTGAGGGCTTGGAAAGCTTCTTCACATTGATCGGTCCACACATACTTGCAATCCTTGTGCAACAATTTGGTCATAGGTGCTGCTACCTTGGAGAAATCTTTTACAAATCTCCGATAGTAACCTGATACAGAAAATTTCACAGGTAAGTATTCATGCATAGACAATATAATAGCTATATTAAATACTTCAAGTTACCTGCTAGGCCAAGAAAACTTCGAACTTCGGCCACATTCTTAGGACTGTGCCACTCAACAACTGCCTTAACCTTGGCTGGATCTACCTTGACACCGTCAGCATTAATCACATGCCCTAGAAAGGCTACCTCCTTGACCCAAAACTCGCACTTGGATAGCTTTGCGAACCACTTCTGAGCCCGTAAGACATCTAGCACCAGATGTAGGTGTTGAGTGTGCTCTTGTTCACTCTTCGAATAGATAAGAATATCATCGATGAACACCACTACACACACATCCAAGAGATGATGAAAAGTTCGGTTCATCTGATCCATGAAAACAGCAGGAGCATTAGTCAAACGGAACGACATCACCTCAAATTCATAGTGCCCGTATCTAGTGCGAAACGCGGTCTTCGGTGTATCTTCCGGCTTCACTGGAATCTGATGACACCCTGACCTGAGATCAATCTTGGAGAATACACTGGCTCCCTTCAACTAATCAAACAAATCTTCAATCCTGGGCAAAGGATACTTGTTCTTGATAGTCACCTTGTTAAGTTCCCGATAATCTATGCATAGACGCATGCTGCCATCTTTCTTCTTGACGAACAAGACCGGAGCACCCCAAGGAGACACTGTAACGCCCCAGATTTTGGGCTAGTTTCGTGTTAGGTTGTTAGTATTTATTGTTGTTGCGGTGCATGGTCTAAAATTTATTTTAGACTATTTTTAATGTTTTAGTGCAACCATTATTTTTAATGGTTTATTATTCCTTAGTTTTATTTTATTTTAATTAATTAGAATTTTATTATTTAAGTTTCTAATTAATTAATTAGTTTTGGGCCAAGTGCAAAATTAATCATGATTAGTCATGAATTAGTGCAAACGGCCCAATTGAACTTTGAGCCCATTTGAGCCTAAGCCCAACCGGCTCTCTCCCTCTTTAGTGGCCTATTTTGCCACTTGCTTTATGTTCACACCTTAACCAACCTCTATAAATAGAGGAGGTAGTAAGGCCTTAAGACCATTTGCCATTTGCTCATCTCTTGCCATCTCTTTTCAAAGGCAAAATTCTCCCTCCATTTCTCCTTGCTCTTACACGCCATTTTTGGCTAAGTAAACCCCATAATTTGTTCATCATCTTTTCAAGTCCAAACTTAAAGATTCAACCTTCATTTGATCTTTAAGTAACTAAAACTCAATAGCCTTCATTGTTTTTATTCAAGATTGTGTGTTCGGGTTGGTTTCGGGACGTGTTCGTGTGGGTCAAGTGTGGAATGGCTCGTGGCTGGTTCGAGTCCTAAACGTGGCTGGTTCAATGCTAAAACGTGGCTGGTTCGTAGCTTGCTCATGGTGGACGTGAGGTGCTCGTGTGCAAGACCGTGGTGGTGTGCAAGTGGTGCGTGATTCTGGACTTGGGCACGTCGAATCTGGGCAGCAGGTTCTTATGGTCTTATGTGTGTTGATTTGTGTGTAATCTTCAATAAGGTAACATACTAACTCAACTTAATTGGTATACTAGGTTTATAATATTGATTAAATGCATGTTTGGGATGTTTGTTGATGATTGTTCATGATTTTGAATGTATTTTTATAATCTGATTTTTTGAAGTATTATAATGATGTTTTAATGGTGGTTTTCCATGTTTTAAGATTGTTTTTATGATATTTTGAAATCATGGTGTTTGGGTTTAAGTTTGATGAATTTTGGAATAATGTTGTTGAATTTTTCGTGAATAACGATGATGATTATGTGTGATGTTTGAGTTTGTTTGAGTTCTTGATTGAAGTTCTTGAATCTTGATTGAGTTCTTGATTGAAGTTCTTGAATCTTGAATGGTTTCTTTTTGAGTCCTTTAAGGATTAGATGAGTTCTTTGAGGATCTTGATGAGGTTTGATTGAGTTATTTAGGTTTCTTGATTGAGTCTTGAAAGTTAAAGAAAAGGGTTGAATGTGTCTTGGAAGTTAAAGATTAAGGATGAATTGATTAAAGAATGAATAAAGAATGATGAGTGATGTTTGGTTAGACTCAAGAGTATGGCTATAGGCAATTCTTGAGCATAACTTCGATGATATAGTTGATTAAATTCGAGAGTATGGCTTTAGGCAATTCTTGTTTTTAATTTAACTATGATGCTAAGATAATGATATGATGATTAAAGATAGCTTGATTTCTTTTCTAGACGCCCTTGACTTTGAGTAAGTATTCTTAGTTTTTGGGTTAAGACGTTGCCCCTATTCCGTCCGTGGTATCGGGATAGTTGGAGTCTCACTATGTTATTCCTAGTACGTCCAGAAAGATTTTGGGGATTAGGGACACGGATTTCCAGTAAGGATTGGGTTCGTGGGATTTGGGAGTAAGATAATTCCCGGTCCTGACATAGTAGAAAGTTCGGTTGCGTAAGATGCTTCCGTACGAGTGTAGTCCGGTCTAGAAATAGAATGATTGCGCCAAAGATAGAGTTGGGACGATGTCGAGTTGATTGTCGAGTTTGGATTACGAGGTTGAGGATGTCTCGTGTCTTTGGGATTTTCGTGTGATGTTGTTTGATTGATGCTATGCACTTGTGTATTCCCGTTAGGGTGAGTCAGTTATGTTACTCGCCACTGATGGTGGACTATGTTGTGTTTTTCAGGTACGTCTGATGACGATGCTCATGCTTAGCTTTGGGGTTGGGCGAGCGGCGTTATGCTTATTTTGTTCCTTTGTATTTACTTTCGTTCGTAGTATTAGAACTGTTAGTAGTAGTTTCGGATTTATGGACTTGTATATGTTGTATAAGACTCTGACATGTGGTTAGAGTTGTTTCTTACTTTTATTAGTTACATTTGACTTTTGGACTTAGTTTGTACAGATTGTGGGTTATTGTACATTTTGGTTTAATAATAATGATTTGAGGTATTAGTTTTAATTCCTAAGTATTGAAGTTGTAGATTTATAACTGCTTGACTCGTCGGTTTCCTCCGCGCCGATTTAAGCGAGTCGGGTCGTTACAGACACACTGGGCCTTATAAAACCCTTGTCAATCAAATCCTGTAACTGGGTCTTCAACTCTTTCAACTCTGCAGGGGCCATACGATATGGAGCCTTTGAAATTGGAGCAGTCCCGGGCACCAAATCGATGTTGAATTCCACTTCCCGTTCCTGTGGTATCCCTGGCAACTCCTCTGGGAACACATCTGCATACTCGCGAACCACTGGAATAGCTTCTATCTGCTCTTCTTTGGTTATGTCCTTGACCTGACACAAGTACACCATTTCGCCCTTGCGCTGCAGACTGCGCATCTTCATTGCTGACACGATCTTTACACCCTTTTCTATCGGCTTCCCGACATGGGTAGAACCTCCTCTGGGCCTTAGCTACGAACTCGTACTACGATATCAAATGCAGGATAAACACGCGTTCCTAGCTATGCTCCACCAGTTATCGGTCTCTCCTCGTAAGTAGTAGGCGACGAACTGGTCCTTCTCGTGCTCGAACAAAACGTAGCGTCGAAGAGCCTTTCTATTCGTGGATTCAACTCTCCAACGTCGTAGAGTTGGCAACCCTATCGTAAGTCGGTGGTCGAAGACGAGCGATACGATCGAACATCGACTGCGATCCCGATGGCTGACGACTGAGATGTGCTAGCGTAAGAATCGCTTCCCCGAGCGCTCGTAATCTCTGTCGTCCCGAACTCGACCGGCGAGGTGTGAACACGTCAAAACGTAACACGATAAGAACAAAAATAAACAAAAATGTGAATTAACAATCCACACTTAAGTCAAGCATACACACAAAAGTAAGTAGGAAAAAGAGTCTTATCCCGGATTCTTCTACCCGTCACTCTTCCTCCCTTTACTTAAATCTTAATTTTGGGGGTTTATCACTCGGGAATGGTAAAGCTCTCAACTCCCGGGTTTAACTTGAATCCTAAATCTTCACTTAAAACCTATTCGGCTCTGATACCAACTGTAACGACCCGACTCGCTTAAATCGGCGCGGAAGAAACCGACGAGTCGAATAGTTATAAACTACAACTCAAAATACTTAAGAAATAAAACTAATTCCTCAAATATTACTATTAAACCACAAAAGTACAAATACCCACAAGTTTGTACATAACTAGTCCAAAAGTCAAACTAAGAATACTAAAGTACGAATAACTCTAACCACACGTCACAGTCCAAACAACGTATGAAAGTCCATACAATAGTCAAAAACTATCTAAAAGCAACTGAAATAGAAAAATACATCAAATAACAGAAACAATAAACGTCGCTCGTCCAACCCAAAGCTAAGCAAGAGTATCGTCATCAGAAATACCTGAAAAACATAAAACAGTCCACCATCAGTGGCGAGTAACATAACTGACTCACCCTAATGGGAATACACATGCACATAGCATAAATCAAATAAACAACATCAAACCAATAATCTAGAGTACAAGACCAACCCAAACGTGAACTCGACTCCAACCAACCTAATCAACTTATCTTTGGCGCAATCATTCATATTCTAGACCGGACTGTGCTCGTACGAACGCATCTTACGCATTCGAACTTTCTACTATGCTCGGATTTGAGAATCTTACTCCCAAACCCCATGAAACCAATCTTACTGGAAATCCATGTCCCGTGAAACCAATCTTACTGGAAATTCACAAAGATCACATAGTATGACTCCAACTATCCCAATACCGCGGATGGAATAGGGGCAACGTCTTAACCCAAATACAATGAATCTTACTCAAAGTATCAGGCGTCTAAAAATGAAATCAAGCTAATCTTAATTAATTAGTTATTTAATCATCTTAATCATTTTAACATAACTAAATTAAGTTCAAGAATTGCCTCTAGCCTTGATTCTCGAAATTAACTAGTTAAAATACCGAAGTTATTCTCAAGAACTGCCTCTAGCCTTAATCTTGAGTCTAACCAATCATAATTCATCAACCTTTAACCGTTCTTTAACCAACTTAGACATATTCTTTAACTTTCTTTACCATTTAAACCATTTTCTTTAACTTTCAAGATTCAACCAAGAACTCATAAAGACTCATCAAGAACTCATAAAGAACTCAAAGAACTCATAAAGAACTCATTCAAGATTCAAGATCTTCAATCAAGAACTCAATCAAGATTCAAGAACTTCAATCAAGAACTCAATCAAGATTCAAGAACTTCAATCAAGAACTCAATCAACTACTAAATCATACGCATAACATCATGACATTCATTCGAAAATTCCAACTAAATCTTATCCAAAATTTATCAAACTTTAACACAATTATCATGATCATAAAACAATGTATAATCAATCAGGAAAATCATGAAAAACCTTTATCAAAACCTCATTTAATCACTTAAAAATCAGAATACAAATCATACATAAAATCATGAATAATCAACAATAAACAACCCAAATTATGCATTTAATTCATACTATAAACATAGTATACCAAATAGGTTGAGAAAGCATGTTACCTTACTCGAGATTACACACAAACCAATCACCAAAACCCGCTGCCCGGAACGAGGCACATATGATCAACACGCATGACATGGCTGCACCACACGACCACGCCTGCACCAGCCAACACGGCTTCTTACCACTGTCCACGGCCTGCTGCCCTGCACGGCTGCCTGCACCATCCTCCCACGCACCACTGCTGCACGGTACACAACAGCACACACACGACCCCCACAGCCATCCTTGCACGGTTGCCCCAACCGTGTACCCACGAACATCCACACAACCAAGCCCAAAACCACACCTAACTAGTGATCTTGAATGAAATTGTTGGGGTTTAAATTATGTTTTAATACTTAAAGATCAATAGAGGTTGAATCTTTAAGTTTGGGATTAGAAAGATGGATGAACAAATTGGGGGTTTACTAGCCAAAAATGGCGTGAATGAAGGAGCAAAGTGGAGGGAGAGTTTGCCTTTTTTTTTAAAAGTGATGGTAAAGGTTGATTAAGTGAGCAAATGAACAAAAGGATCCTCATGCCTTACTAACCCTTCTATTTATAGAAGTGGTTTAAGGTGTGAATGCATGGCAAGTGGCAAATCCTTGCCATGAACAAGAGGGGGCCGGTTGGGCTTAGGCTAAAATGGGCTTTCAAGTTCATTTGGGCCATTTGCACTAATTCATGACTAATCATGATTATTTTCGCACTTGGCCCAAAACTAATTAATTAATTAGAAAATTTAAATAATAAAATTCTAATTAATTAAAATAAAATTAAGAATTAATAATCCATTAAATAATAATGGTTACACTCAAACATTAAAAATAGTCTAAAAATAAATTTAGACCATGCACCGCAACAAAAATAATACAAGAAAGCAAACACGAAAAATAGCCCAAAATCTGGGGCGTTACAATCCGCCTCTTCCTGAGTCATGCAGAAGATCCTGTTTCTAACCGGTGCTTGGCTAGCTGTTGCTGCTGGACGCTTCTTAGGGCAAAATATTGACTTATGACCTGCTTCACCGCAATCGAAACACACAATCGGTGTCCCATCACACTTCTTACCCGGGTGAAACTCTTTCTTGCAGCCTTGACAGATCCTCGGGCCCTGACTTGAAGCTGGTCGAGCACCCTGCTGAGGCTTCGGAGTAGACTCAAACCGGACCCTCTTAGCTGGAGCTGGAGTAGGAACCGAAACAACCCTCTTTTTGGATGTGTCCTCCTCAGAGACCGATGCTTGAACCTCTAGAGCTACCTCGTACGCCTCCTAAAAAGTTTTCACTCTGCTACTGATCACATGAACCCGGATCTGGGGATCCATCTTCTTGATGTACCTCTTGACTCGCTCAGCTTCAGAAGGTATGACAGCCGATGCAAATCGAGAGAGCTCTGTGAACTTGTCCGTGTAGGCTTGAACGGACATTCTGCCTTGGGTGAATGAGAGGAACTCTTCTTGCTTCTGCCATTTCAGTTCATCAGGATAGAACCGGTCTTGGACTTTCTTAGTGAAGTCCTCCCAACTCAGATTCAGGTCTGTCTCGGGATTGGCCCGCAATGTACTCCACCAATTGTCAGCTTCGCCCTTTAGATAAAAGGTCGCAATTGGAACTCTTTCCCGCTCAGAACATGATAAGGCATCAAACATCTTCCACATCTCTCGAATCCAGTTCTCGAGAACGGTCGGGTCTGCTGTCCCATCATAGACCGGCGGACGAAGTCGTGCAACCCGATCGAAGGACGACTGATTGTTCTGAGGCGGAACACTATTCTATGCTAACGTGAGGATATCATCTTCCAGGTTCCGGCTTCGAAGACGAAAATTGGGTCTTGGAGTCAACATTCTGAAACCAATGATTCAGGTCAATAAACACACATAAGCACATCGAGACGTAAAAGAACGCAGAAACAATGAAATATCTTATCCCTGGCTTCTACCCATGGCTTCGCTCACTAAGGTTTCCATTTTAGGCTAAGTTTCACTCGTGATTCATAAAGCGCTCATCTTTCTAGTTACTTATGAAGAAGTAACTTTAGGGTCTTAACCTATGCTCTGATACCAACTGTAACGACCCGACTTTTCTAGGTTGTCGATTTACGAAAGAAATCGACAATTGGATCATTACCAACATAAAAACTTAACAATAATATTATAATTAAAGTCCAAATTCCTTTTATTACTTAAATACTGAAATAATAATCCCAAAAGTGTATAATAAATACTAAATTACATAATTAAATGAAATCTTTCCCAACAGGCTGGGAACGGCTAACTAATAAACAAAAGAAAATACTCAAAACAAACTATGGTTGCTCTAAACAACTCTAAAACACTCAGCCCGAGCCAACGTATGCCCCAATCTAAGCCTCAGCATCATCACCTGAAATGGAGGAGTCCAACGTCAGTGGCGAGTAACTAGGCTGTCCCGCTTAAATGAGGGACCACTAACCATATAATAGCATAGAATCAAACAAGGAAAACATACAGAAATACATACGGAATACATACGAAATGCGTACAAAAATACGTAGAAAAATACGTAGAAAAATACGGATACAAATACATATGGAATACGTACAAAGTACGTACAAAAATACGTATAGAAATACGTATACTATACGTATACAATACCTGTAGAATACGGTTAGAAATACATACAAATACGTATACAATACAGATACAAATACGTACAACATACGAATACAAATACGTACAACATACATATACTCAGATATACACTAATGAAATACAGACTTACCAGACGTATGCAGCGGAAGACTTAATATTACCAAATTAATACATATATACACGAAAATACACATATACACATAACCCTTCCCGTGAACTATTTATTTATCATATTTTACCCTTAAACCCTCTTTTAACCTTCTTATCAGACCGGTCATAATGCTCGTTGTGGATCCTGTGTGCACCACAACTTTCCTAAAACATTCCGGGGTGAACTCGTGTATTCAACCCGTAGCCCTCCTTTGCAAGAACTAAGCCTAAGCTATGGCCATAACCCCTAAATAGCAGCTCGTGTACTACTACTTAGACAACTACATATCTTAAGATCCAGAACTGCCCAGAGACCGCAGTAGGGCAGTGGCTTCGACTTAACCCAATCTGATGACTCGTGTATCATCAAATGGGCGTCCTTACGTATCTTGTCTTTTCTAAAAGCCATCGTGAGACCACTAATTAAAAAGCAATATCTAAAGGCCATCTTGAGACCACTAATTCATATCATATCTTATTTCTTTCCTTCTTATTCATATTGTTACTTTCCTTCATATTACAACTTATCCTTTTTAATTCTTTTTAATCCTTTAATCATATTAATTCCTAAAATTACCTTCTAATATTATTATAGGTCAAAAATTAAACCGAAATTGATCAAAGTACATAAGGGACCACACGACATTTTAGTAATAACCAAAATAATTAAATAAATTGTTTAAATTAACAATAAATCATATAATTCAATAATTATCATAAAAAATTACATAAAACATGATAAAAATCCTACCTTTCACATACTATACCACTCGACATATACATATATACATACCAAAATTTATACTTTTAATTAATTAAATACAGTTATCAATAACTAATCATATAAACTTAATTAGAAACAAATAAATCATGCTTTGAACATTAAATCATACAACATGAATCAAAACAAGATCAAAATCAACCCTTTTGAACATAAATACCATACGGCTCAATAAGGTTACAACAATATCAAGATAAATTTCAAGAATTCATAATATCATGATTAAATTGAAGATTAAATTCAAGATTACATATTAATTCAAGATTTATCAAGATTAGTCATAAAAATCAGATTTTTATTTCCCTTTTTGTTCCTATGTCACTCGACATTTTTGGAATAAATTACCAAAAATAATTATTTTGATTCAAGACTTTAATAAATCAATTAACTAATCTTAAACATCAATTTAATTCAAGAAATTATCATAAAATCATCATCAAAATAAACATATACCACTCGTCTTTCATTCAAAAATTTCAAGATCAAGATTCAACGATTTTTATGTATTAATCAATATAAACGTATAATTAAATAAATAAATTCATACTTAAAATTAATCATAACAATAAAGATTCATAAAGATTACATAATAATATCAAGAAAATAACATGTACATAAATATCATATGGTTCGAACTTTTCGATCCTAACATGATACTAATTCTTTTAATTTTTCCTAGTTTTAATCCTAATTAACGATATGGAAATCTACCCTAATCTAAGGGAGAAAGTCTAGTTACCTGGATCTAGCAAAGAAATCAGAAAAAATCCTTCCTTTGGGACTTGAATACTACACGGCCAAGAGGGGAAAGTTTTTAGGGTTTTTCTTTGAGTTTTGTATTGTATAGAAAATATGTAAAAAGAATTAGGTTAGGAGCTTGTTCCCTATTTATAATATAAGGAACAAAAGAATAAAAATAAATAATAAAAAAAACAATATAAGGGAGGGGGCCGTGAGATTAGAGGGGCAAATAGGAGTTGTTGGTTTAGGTTAGTAGACTGAGTACAAGGTGGGTACACTTAGGGTTTTTAATTAGGTAAATAGTTATGGGCTTACCTAATTAGCAATAACCCAAAAAGAAATAAAGGCGAATAATCCTTGGCCCTCATAAGAAGGGGTCGGCCAAGGGAGGGAGGAAATTGGGTCATAGGCCCAATTTCAGGAATAGGCTAAAGGGCATAAGATTAAACAGTCCAAATAATGGGCCTTTTGGACTTAGGATAATAAAATAATATAAATAAACCGCGAAATTTTCTGGCTCTAAAATTCGGGTTATTACAAACTAGATGTTTTATCTACATTTGATATTCAAATTCACATAATAAAACATAGGATTAATATTGAAATCATGATTTAGTGTTATGATTATGTCATGGATTTTGTGTGTAACGACCTGTATTTTAGCAACGTTAATTTCGGAGAAATCAACAAATCGAATCGTTATCGCTCATTTACTTATTAAGCAGGACTTAGAAATTATTGAAAAACTCTATTAAACTGGCTTTCATTACTTGAACTCTAATAATCCAAAACATAAAAAAAAAAAATCAAGCTCTTTAAAACTACTAATCCCTACTATAAGTCTAATGGAAATTAAAATAAGGCTAGGACTACTAAATGATCAGGTAGCTATAAGCTGCTACTCTTGAAAGCTCAAGAATCCCAACCCTCGCAACAACCCAATTAATCTTCATCATTACCTGTAAAAGGAAATGAGGGGTCCACAGTCAGTGGGGAGTAATTAGAATGTTCTACTTAATTGTAGAACGCAATCAAACATATAATAGCCAGAACACAATTCAACAATATTAAGGCAAGCTAACAAGTCAATCATAATAATATCAACATTATCAATCGAGTACATAATTCAATCAGACAACGCAGCGGAATAAACTTACATACATAACATAACCAATCCATACACTCCTGGTAGGGTCACCTCAAGACTCTAGACTCCTTAGACTTAGACTACTCAACTCTTATATTCAATTTCAAGTTCTAATCCGTGACACAGTCATATGCTCGTAAGGGAACTATTTTACTCGTTCCCCAACTTTCCTTGTCTCACGCCAGGTCAACCACAAAGATCTACTTCCCGAGCGTTGGGATCCAGAACTGTCGCCATACCGAAGTAGGACAATGGCTTCGACTATACCCGTCAATCAGGTTACATGTACCACGATCAGGCGGTCACTTCATAGTACATCTACCTTGTACTCCATTGTACCATTATCATTATCATTACCCAATTCATTAACTTTGACTCTAAGATCAACTTAACTTAACGAATTATGCAATTCTGGGTCAAAACTCATCTTAACACTAACTCTTGGACACGAAAAAACATACGAGGCACTTCATTTACTCAACTCACCAATTCGAACCAATACATAATTCAAACAATAATAATTCGATAAGTTCATAATATAACAATTAGGCAATAATTCATGAAAATAACATAATTCAATAATTAAACCCCAATCATACAATTATCGAATAGAAATCAAAACTTGCTCTCCAAAATCAACACAGCACACGACATTCCATATAAACAAATAAAATTCCCAAACTTTCATAAATAGACAATTGAATCATTGAATCAATAAATAATATAACAAAAGCCTTAGAATCAAATTAATCATTACAGTTTTCAAGGAAGGGACCAAAATCCAATCTTTTTAACATTTGAACCATAAAAATCAAACCTTTAAAGCTCTCAAAATACACGGCTACTCTAAGATAAAAGAACAATGATTAATTAATCAAGATTTTAATTAATTAAATCAAAATAACAATAATAAATTAATTTAAATGACTAATTTCATAAAAATCCCTACTTTAATAATCATTCAAGATTTTCGAACCAAAACTCAAGAAATTCAACATCACATTCGGCCATCAACAATTAATAATCAAGATTAACACTTTAATTCAAGAATTTAATTAATTAGCAAAATAAATCAAGAAAATCATGAAAGATCATAAATTGAACATGATTATGATAAAAAGATCAATTCTTGAAATACTTAATTCACTCGAAAATCTCAAGAACACAAGAGCAACAATTCGGTTTTTATACTAGCAACAATTCATCAAAATAATTATCAAGATTCCATGACAAGAATCATAGATTAAACATAAAATCATGCTAGAACATAAAATAAAATCATCATAATTATCATGCTTAAATTCGGCCATCACATGTCAATCATCATGCATGTAATTTTATAAACAATTCTAGGCATGTTCTACACAATTATAGATTTGATCTATTCTAAAACTAAGTAAAACATCTAATTACCTAATCAAAGATTGAAGAAAAAGAAAGATGGAACAAGAATTCGAATCAAGCTTCTTGATGTTTTCGGACGTGTGGGATTCGAACAAGCGCTTGGTCTTCTTTGGGCTCTTGCTTCAATCTTGCGCTTCAAAGGATGTATGTGAAGTCTTGAAGTGATTTGGAAAGGGTTGATGAGTATGAACTTTGAGAGGATTTATGTAATACCCCGAAATTTCGGGATATTTTACATTTTTCTTAATTAATTAATTAATTATTTAATTGATTATAATTTAATTAATTATTAAATTAGTTGTAGCAATCTAATTATTTTATCCTGGCCCAAAACTTTTCCCCTTGTCATGCTAAGACCCAAGCCCAATTTCTTTCCCCTTTCTCTACACCTCACGGCCCCCTTGTTTCTTTTTCCCTTTAATTGATTTATCTAACTTATTTTCACCAATATTACTAACTTATATCTATTTTGACCTTTTCCTAAAAATCCTATTTTTATCCCAACTTCTCCTACTTTGACTACTAGATTTTAGGAAGCCAATAACACCCATCCTCCTTATGATACCCACGGCCCCCTTACATTCTCCTTCAAATTATTTAATTCCTTTTCAAGCTAAAATAATAAATCATATCTATGTTTGACCAGATTCCGAAAATCTAATTTTTATCCTCCTACTTTCTCTACTAGATTTTAGGAGTTTGTTTTACTCCCTTGCCTAGTATTTCTACACGCCCAACACACCACAAAAAGGGGAACCACTTTTATAATTCTTAATCTCTAAAAACTAAACTACAAATAAAAACTCCTCCTTTTCTCCACACAAATACTTCCTTCACTTCATCAATTCAAACACCTTCATCAAAGAAAGTTCAACCTTTAGCCTTTGAAAATCGAACCATTCACCATCAATATTAGATTATTAGGTAATTAGATTGCTTTATTTAATCAATAGGATAGATTAGTTATATACTTTTTAGAATAGGTTTGATCATGTTTAGAATAGGTTTAATCATGTATAGAATTGTTTAGAATTACTTAGAATTGCTTAGAATCATGTTGGATGAATTTTGAATTGTTTATTGATGATTAACCATGTTTGTCGAGTGCTTCTAATATTATTCCAAGATGTTTTGACAGGTATGAATGGCGAGTGGTATTAAGTAACAAAAAGAGAATTTTTATCATGTTTTTAGTAATATTTGTTGATGATTGTTAGTTTATATGTTTAATTGATTATTGAATTGATTTATTAAATGGTTTATCTGATGATTCGAGGAATTGATTTGATTATTGTTTACTAAGGGAGATTGTCGTGTGGTCAAGTATTAAGTTAGAGTTTTGGGTCAAGTTAAGATGAACTAGAATTGAATCGAGGATAAGTTGTGTCAATAAGGAATTGAATTGTGAACTGGAAATGAGAACAGAACAGAATTGCAATATGAAAAGATGATTAACTATGAAGTGACCGCCTATCTAGTGGCTCAAGTGCCATGAACATAGGTATAGTCGAAGCCACTGTCCTATCTTCGGATTTGGGACAGTTGTGGATCCCAGTGCTTGGGGAGTAGATCTTCGTGGTTGACCCGGCATGAGCAAGGAAAGTTGGGGAAGAATTAAGGTTTCCCCTACGAGCATATGACTGGTCACAGATTAGCACCTAAACTGAATAGAACTGAAAGGTCAATAGTGGTGTCAAGAAGTCTAGAACTGAATAAGTTAATTAGGAAGGTCTCGGTTATTACGTCGTTATGATTGTTTTCCGCTACGTACTTGAACCTTATTGTCTATGAATGCTTTTCCTAATGATTTGTTTGACTGTTTGGTTGACCTGTTCTGATTATTATGTTTCTAATTGTGTTCTACTGATTAAGTAGAACAATCTAATTACTCACCACTGACTGTGGACCCCAAAACCCTTTTCAGGTACAAGTGATGATTGATTGAGTTACACAAGGGCTGGGATTATGTGCGAGCTAGTTTAGCAGTTTATTTCTATTCTAATGTTCACCCTTAGCTTTTGTATTATTTTTAGTGCACTTTTCCTTATTTTGTAGCATTGTTGGACTTTAGAAACGTATTTATTTTGGATTATTTAATGGTTTTAATGAATAATATGAACTAAGTTTAGAGCTTCCGTTGTAATTGATGAATCTGATATTAAAGGTTTATAGATGTTAATGATCTGTATTGTTGTTTTCCCAGAAAACAACGCTGCTAAAATACGGGTCATTACAATTTATGTTGGTGTTTTTCTTGTGTGAGCTGTGAGGTATGAGTGGTATGAGGGGGTTTTGGTTCTTCTTGTTATGTATTATAGCAGTAGTAAGGTTTAAGTTAGATAAGAATAATTAGGAGGGTCATTAGGAGGATAAAAGATAATGGTCAATTGTAATTGACTTAGAATAGAGAGGGGCCGTGAGGTTGGGCGTGTGGGTGGTCATTTGGGCCTCGGTCTAGATGGCTAATCACAGAGTGGGTTTGGGCTTGTTGCGGAAATAGTTAATTCAGGTTTTGAAAGGAAATGCTAAAAGGCTTGCTTGAATCGAATCATTGCGAAAACTAAACAAATATTAAATCATAATAAAAATTGAAAATAGCCCGAAATTTCGGGTTATTACATTATGTATGTATGATGATTTAATTTAGAATTTCATATGATGAATTGTTGTTGAATTTTGATCATGTTGATGATGGTGATAGCCATATGACTATGATGATGATTTGGGCGATTTTGCTATGAATCTTGACATCTTGTTCGGATTATGATAATCCATATGATGACTAGTTTTAGAATTTCTATTTAGATTTTGAATTTATTTTATTAATTATTTATGATCGATGTTCTTGATTTTCGATGTGATGTTATGTATTGTTTATGATTGAATCGTGCTTATGAACGTTGATCTTTGGAAATTGATCGATATACTAGTTTCTATCTTAAAGTTTCGATGATTTTCTTGAAGTTCTAAGTTAGTGCTTACTATCGATTTGGAATCTTGATGATTCATGATCGTTCTTGATGAATCTTGATGATTGTGGAACTACCACGATGATTCTTGGACGTTCTTGATGAACCTTGAAGTTTCTTATTGAGTTTTGTTGCGTTCTTGACCTTTCCTGGTGATTCTTGATGATTCTTGATCTACTAATTTGGTTCTTGAGTTTTATTGTCAAATCTTGGTTTTCCGCTTTGAATTCTTGAAATTAGAATGTTGGATTTTGCGATTGATCCTAGTGATCATGTTGATAGAGTTTTGAATCAATTTCTTGTTTTATTAATTCTAGTGATCATGTCGATAGAGTTTTGAATCAGTTTCTTAATTTATTGATCATGGTGATCATGTCCAAAGATTTCTCGAATTGTTTTATCAAAACGGTCACCTGACTTAGTGAAACACGAGTAGCTATTTTGGGTTAAGTCATGTCGTAGCCGCTACCTTATGACTTATGCTCGATCGTGGGGTAGTTGTTGTCCTAGCCAGGATGTGTTGTCATTTGAATTAGTGAAACTTAAAGTAGCTGATTCAGGTGTAGTGCCCACTACTTAGGCATATTCCTTGCATTGGAGGGCTACGGAAAGAACGCATTGGTTCGACCTGACACATGTTAGGAAAGCAGGGAAGCGTAATGGCTGACCAACGAGCATGGACTGTATCGTTGCTTGATTGCTTTATTTGATTTGATTTGGTTTTGGTTTTCGTAATTTGTTTTGGAGGAAAGGAAACAAAGTGGTTGGTTCTGGCATTGTAGTTCCGATTATGGACACCTAGTAATCGCTATTATAGTGCACTCTACCGGATTTAGAGAATTGACGGCCGTCTTTTGCCGATGACTAGAGGATTGACGGCCCGACACTTATACCGGGGTATTGAGAATTGACGGATGGCTTATGCCGATGATTAGAGAATTGATGGCTGGTGTGAACACCAACGTATTATATAAAAATAACTTTTATTTAACATTTTCGAAATGCGGGGTGGTTCCTCATGTGTATTGTATCAATTGAGTTTGCTTGAGTTGTTTACGTATATGGTTGTTTTGTGTGTTATTAATTGATGTTGTTGCAAAGGATGTTAGGTACACATTTATTTGTTGATATGCGATTGTTATTACGTTGTTGAGTTATGTGATCATGCGAGTGTATGTATGATTGGTGGATGGCATGATTTGTATGTATTATGTTTTTTATCGGTTTCCTTTGCAATTGATAAGTCACTTTTATATAGGGTTTTTAGTATATTGGTTCAAATAGTTGCATTATAGGTATTATTTGCATAGATTATCCATTTTGTGCTCTATTACGCTTCCTTTGTGTTTCTTGAATTTACAATTAGTTTCATAGCTATTTGCAAGCTTTCGGAGCAAGATGACACAAAATGCATAATTATAGAAGGAGAGTTGGTGATGATGGATGTTCTACATGGAGATTATCATCATATGAAGCTTATTTAACATTCATGAGGGTCGTGGCATAGTTCCTTAGGGTGAATTTGAGCTAGAATTGATGAAAGAAGATTGTTTGCGAAAGATCAATTTGACCACCTTGCACCATTTTAGTCATATCTTGAGCTATGCTTATCGTTTTGATACGATTCAAGTTGCATTAGAAACTAAACTCGAAAATCTTATCAACGGTAGATCACACGTCCCGAGACGATGCCTAGAACAATAGATACAAGCTTCCAAAGTTGCACTATTGGTCCAGGACCCAAAACCAGCGCGAGCTGATTTTCCCTTTTTGTAAGCAGCCATCATTGCATCGTCTGTTAGACCACCAGGGTCCGTTGTTCAGACCTTAGCTGGGCCGCGTGCCACAAATCTTATTCACTACTTTCCTAAATTTGTGTTACTTATTTTATTTTATTGTTCTTTAGGATAGAAATGATATAAATACTAGGAGAGAATTATTTTTTAAAGGAGAGCTTTTTATTAGATTGCCCTACGATTAAGTATTAATTTTTTTTTCTCTCTCTCTCTTTCTTCCTCAACATTGAACCCTAGTTTTTTTCTTTTCTACACTAATTAAAGTTTTGAGGTATTTCTTTCATTCTTCTTTATTGATTTTAATTATTATTTTGCTTTCTATTATAGTTTATGATTGTTATTTCCATTGTTTTCATTAATTTCAATTATGAATTCTAGGGTTTTATTGTTATTGCTTTTGTTGAATTAATTATGAATAGCGAGTAGATTCTCTTCTAGGGCTTGGTGAAGCTATGCTATAATCATGATTCTTATTAGTTTTTAGGGTGTAAATTTGGTTTGTCTTGGTGACTTCGATTGATATATATGCTTTTTATTGATTGCAATTTTAATCTGGCCAACTAGTTTTTCAAGTTTAATTCATTCGACTTTAGATGCGAGGGCTGCGAGTTCCGTTTAAGATTAATATCAATTAAGCCTTTAATTGCTTAATGCGAGACCCAATAGGGGAGTTTGATAAGTCACTTTTATATAGGGTTTTTACTTGCACATTTAGTTGCATATTGGTTCATATAGTTCAATTTTAGGTATTATTTGCATTGATTATCCATTTTGTGCTCTATTACCCTTCGTTTGTGTTTCTTGACTTTTCAGGTAGTTTCATAGCTATTTGGAAGCTTTCGGAGCAAGATGACACAAATTGGATAATTGTAGAAGGAGAGATGGTAATGATGGATGTTCTACATGGAGATTATCATCATATGGAGCTTAGTTAACATTCATGAGGGTCGTGGCATAGTTCCTTGGGTGAATTTGAGCTCGAATTGAAGAAACAACATTGTTTGCGAAAGATCAATTTGACCACCTTGCACCATTTTAGTCATATCTTGAGCTATGCTTATCGTTTTGATACGATTCAAGTTGCATTAGAAACTAAACTCGAAAATCTTATCAACGGTAGATCACACGTCCCGAGAAGATGCCTAGAACAAGAGATACAAGCTTCCGAAGTTGCGCTAGTGGTCTAGGACCCAAAACCAGCGCGAGCTGGTTTTCCCTTTTAGCAAGCAGCCATCACTACATCGTCCGCTGACCATTGGACCACCAGCCACAAATCTTATTCGCTACTCCCTAATTTTGTGTTACTTATTTTATTTTATTATTCTTTAGGATATAAAGGATATAAATACTAGGAGAGAATTATTTTTTAAAGGAGAGCTTTTTATTAAATTGCCCTAGTATTAAGTAATAATTTTTTTTTTTCTCTCTCTCTCTTCCTCAACATTGAACCTAGTTTTTTTTTTTTTCTTTTCTCCATTAATTCAAGTTTTGAGGTATTTCTTGCATTATTCTTTTTAATTTTAGTTATTGTTTTGCTTTCTAATAAAGTTTATGATTGTTATTTCCATTGTTTTCATTAATTTCAATTATGAATTCTAGGGTTTTTATTGTTATTGCTTTTGTTAAATTAATTATGAATAGTGAGTAGATTCTCTTCTAGGGCTTGGTTAAGCTATGTTATAATCATGATTCTTGTTAGTTTTTAGGGTTTAAATTTGGTTTGTCTTGGTATATTCGATTGATATGCTTTGTATTGATTGCAATTTTATTCTGGCCAACTAGTTTTGCAAGTTTAATCCATTCGACTTTAGATGCGAGGGCTACGAGTTGAGTGTAAGATTAATATCAATTGAGCCTTTAATTGCTTAACGCGAGAGCCAATTTTGTAGCTAATTGTGGGATTTTATTAGCGAGAGCAGTATAATTTCGTTTACCTAAATTCATTCCCATCCTGATTATTGTCACTTGAATCGTGATTATTGCATAATGGATCCTGTCAGCCCTAAATTTTAGTTATATAGTTTTAAACAATTTGATTTCATTGCATTCTTATTAGTTAGTTTAATTATTTTATTTAGTTTAATCAATTATTCAACCCATTTTTTGACCTTGTTAGTAATAGTGAACTTAATTCAATTAGTGAATTAATTCGTCCTTCCTAAGCGGTTCGACCATACTTGCCCGACTATACTAGTTAGGTATTTAGGTATTATTTTTTTTAGTCAACGATCCTATCAGCTATGTTATGTGGTTTGAGTTCCATATTTAGATGGAACAACCTAGTTACTCGCCACTGACGGTGGACCCGCATTTCAGGTGACGGTGCTGAGTAGCTTGTTGTTTGGCGGATGCGGGTCGGTGTGTGTTTGGGAGCATTGACATTAGCGAACCCATTAGCCTTGATTTTATGTTGTTATTTATTAGGATCTAACTGAGTTTCTTCTTTTGGGATTGATTTTATAGCTAACATTAGTGTATATTTGGGTTTGGAGTTTTGGGATTTTGTTTGTTATTGCGTTTTGTTTAAGTTTTGAGTGGTTTAGTGGCAATTCGACTTGTCGATCAGTCGGTGATCGATATTGGTTTAAGTCGGGTCGTTACATCAGGGTTCATTTGTAGGTCCCTTTTCAATTTGGGCAATCCAAGCGAAAGATTTTTGGGTCCACGATCAAGAAACTAGAGGATTGGCTATAATCTTGGAACAATATATTTCTATCTCCTCCTGGAAGGCTCACTCTACTCCAATCAATAATTCTCTATGAGCTCTCAAACTATGATACATTATGTCGATTTTCAAGCTGCCTGTCTACATAGTGCAACAGATGAATAGCATGATCTCACGGTTCTAGTGGAAGAGGCCTCTTTAAAATGGGGGATCTATTAGCGTAGTTAGGATTACATACATTACGAGAATCAAGTCTAACACCGCTCTTGGTATCCGGGATATAGGCACTCTAAACAATGCGCTATTGGCAAAAGCAGGGATGGATGATTTTGAAGAACTCGAGCTCTCTATTGTCCCAAATTGTGGGTAGCAAGTATAACTTGAAGGATGAAATCTTTTCTGGAGGGTTAGTGGAAGACTAGGAAGGGAGGATCGTAAGGTTCAAAGGGCTTAAAGTGGGGGTTGGAACTTCTTCACAAAGGATAAATGTGCTTAGAACATTGGCAATGGCCACACTTCTAAGCTACTCCAACCTTGGGTTCATGGTAGGAAATCGATACAACGCCTCAATCCTTGTTCTTGATGGGAGATGATCTCGGGTAATGAGCCGATGAGTATACTAATTTCGGATTTCGGAGATTGGAATTAGCAAACCATGGTTCGACTTTTTTATATAAACACATGTTGTAACATCATGTTTCTTCACCCTTTGATAGGCGAGAGCCATGATAGGTTATTAGTCTGGTCCCATTCATCTTATGGGGTTTATTCAGTTAAAGGCGGTTATGCCTTACTCTCATAGAGTATCAGAGAGGTTGGTGGGGCTCGTAACGGGAGACTCCTCATGGAGAAGTATCTTAAGAACATTCCTTAGAAGCTCAATGTTAGCCAGGACTGAAGAATATTCATCTGGCGGATTGGCGGATCCTTCACCACACCTTCCTCGTCCTGGGATGTCTGACTAAGTGAGGGGTAGATGTGGCATCTTGGTGTAACTATTGACAACATCAAAGTTTGGGGGACAAAGAGGAGTCGATATATCATATCTTTCGGGACTGCCAATTCGCCCGTTGTGTATGGTACGAGCTGTATGATGGCCTACAACTTTGATAACAGTGCCATGCCACTTACTTTAGTGTGGTTGACCTAGGAACTACACCATCTGGAGAACGGTAACCATAATGATGTGTGGGGGGGGGGGAGTGCTTACTTGATTGGTGTCCTCCGAGGTATATGGTCACAATGAGATAAGGGGGTCTTTGAAAATGTCTAGCAAAAGTTTAACAACGACCATCGTGTTGCCATCAAGAAGGAAGTTCTGAGGTTTGGGGTAATGATCGGCTATAAGGAGAACTACCGGCTGTTTTTGAGTTCTTAAGGTAGGCCAATAGGCAGGGTTGTTGCACATACAACTATTACTTTTAGCTCCGCAATATTTTATGTGATTAAGATGACGTCAAAATCTCTTCTACAAAACTGCAATCATGTCAACTTATTAGAGCAGTAATTGGGTCTTTTTCATTGTATTTCAGTTTGCATCAAGTCTACCACAAACCTCACTTGCTAGGTCTGGTTTGTTTTGTTATAAAAAAAAAGTGATTAGATATATATTGCCTTAATTTTGTTCAAAATTATTTCAAAATGTGTTTATGATATATACTCCCTATAACATATTAAGGGGTCGTTTTGTTATCAAAGGGGAAAGAGAATCACTTTAAGAATGAGAATGAGGGAGAATGAAAAGTAAAAGTGTTAGATTTAAAAGGTTGTTTGTTAAAAAAAATTACACCACCACCACCCCAAACCCACCTCCACCACCCAAGTTCAAAAACAACCCCCTCTTCCTCCACCACCAACGAAACCACCCCCTCCCCCACCCCTTGCCGGCGCCACCCCCTCCTCCACCACGACAGCTCCTCCCCTCCCCCACCCCTCAAAACCCTAACCCTAACCACCTAAATTACCAAATTAAAAAAACAACCCCCAATCACCTCCACCACCCCCGAAGCCACCCCCAACCGCACCACCTCCCTCTGCCGCCCTTTCACCACTCGAATTTGGGGGTTTTTGGTTCGTGGGGGGGGTGGTTGGGGGCTGTAGGGTGGTGGAGAGGGGGTGGCTTCAGGGGCGGCTGGGGGTGGCTTCAGGGGCGGTGGAGGTGGGTGGGGGTTGTTTTTTTTAATTTGGGTGGTTAGGGTTTCGAGGGTGATTGGGGCGCCGGTGATGGGTGGGGCTAGAGGAGGGCGGCGCCGACGGGGGTGGGGGATGGGAGGTGGGTGGTTATGGTTGGTGTTGGGGTGGTTTGTGCCTTTGTGGGGTAGTTGGGTGGTTAGGTGGAAGATGGGGGAAAAAGGAATGAAAAAGATAGGAGGAGGGTAGGTTTAAAAAAGTGTTAGAATATAGTCTAACAAACACAATCAAAAGAAATGAGGGCAGTTGATTCCCATTTCCTTTGATTATTACGCAACCAAACACACTTTAAGTGATTTGACATAAATCGTTGTTATTAATATGATAATGGAAGTACACAATTGTATTTGGGAATCCCTCGTCTAGCCTATAGGCCCAATAGGCCTTTAGCACTATAGCTAGGGAAAAAAACGGGAGCACTCCATCTCCGTTTCTTTCACCTTCTCTCTTTCTTTCACATTCCCCCTCCATGGAAGTGATGACCGCTTGTGTTTGGCATTGAAGTGGCTATTGTGCTACCTTTCGGCCTTTCCTCCATTGAAGCATAGCTTTTGAGGTAAGATTTCTTTTCTCCTTGAATCATGGAAAATAAATTATACAGTGGATTTAGTTGCCTGATAGGCACTTAGGGTTCTTCTAGGATGGATAGCTGAAGCGTCGGTTATAATTAGGAAGTTTATACTGCGTCATTTGTTGTTAGAGTTATAAGTGAGGAGAAATTTCTGTCCAATTTTGTTGCTAATGTGTTGTAGACTACGGAAATGGAGTTTTTCTTCCTGGGCCCAGGGTGGCCGCCCCTCCTGCCCTGGCTCAGCGACGGGCCTGGCTAAAGTTATATGCACCCTCTTTTGCTTTCATTCCAATTTCTCGGATTTGCATTCTGATTATTTTGCTAAAACTTTGACCCCTATGATTGCTTTTGAAGTTGTTAGAAAGTTGGATAATAGTAACAAAAATCCACAATTGGCATTGAGATTTTTTGAGTTTAGTAGGGTGGATTTGAGTTTGATTCATACTTTTGGGAGTTACAGTTACATCTTAAGGTCACTTTGTTTCACGGGTCTTAATGATTCTGCAAATATGGTTCTTGATTGGATGATGATTGATGGGTATTCCTTGAATTCTTCGTTTTTGGGGTTTTTGGTGGGTTCATTTTCGGATTCTGGAAGATTTGATATTGCTCAAAGACTGCTTGTTCTAGCAGAATGTGGAGAAATGGAAGGGAATCCTTTCATGCATAATAAATTTTTGAATTGCTTGGTTCGACAAAATAAAATAGATGAAGCTGTTATTTTCTTTAGTGAGCAGATGATATCGAAATCTTGTTTTGATGTATGTACTTTTAATATACTGATTAGAGGCCTGTGCAAGGTTGGGCAAGCTGATAAGGCCTTAAAATTTTTTGAGGACATGGCCAATTTCTGTTTGTCTCCAGATATTATTACCTATAACTCCATTATAGATGGGTTGTGTAGAATTAACAAGGTGGATAAAGCTCGAGAATTGCTTTCGGAAGTTAGGTCAAGAGTTGATATTTCTCCTGATGTTATAACCTATACATCCATCATTTCTGGTTATTGCAAGCTTTATATGATGGATGAGGCATCTTTTCTTTTCCAGGAGATGACAAATGCAGGAATTAGACCTTCACACGTAACTTTTAATATTTTAATTGACGGCTTTGGTAAGGTTGGTGACACGGTTTCTGTGTCAGCTATATATGAGAAAATGCTTTTTCTTGGGTGTTCCCCAGATGTTGTGACTTTTACTTCACGCATTGAAGGCTATTGTCGGATAGGACAAGTGGATGAGGCTTTGAAGCTTTGGCAGGAAATGATTGATATGAAGTTATCCCCAAATAAATATACGTTTTCAATTCTTATTATAGGCTTATGCAAGAATAATAGACTGAATGAGGCTTGTGATCTTTTGAGGTCGTTAAAGTTGAGAAACGACATCATTCCTCAACCTTTTATGTATAACCCTGTCATTGATGGACTCTGCAAAGCTGGGAAAGTTGATGTGGCAAATCAGGTTGTTTGTGAGATGGAGGAGAGAAAATGCAAGCATGATAAGTATACATTCACCATTCTTATTATTGGCCACTGTATGAAGGGGAGAATGCTAGAAGCAATTAACATTTTTGACAGGATGCTATCAACCAAGTGTATCCCTGATGACATTACTGTAAAATCTTTGTTGTCGTGTTTGCTGAAGGCTGGAATGCCAAGTGAGGCCTCCCGTATAAAGAAACAAGTGTCGTTAGGGAAGGCAGAACTGGATTTGTCATCCAGAAGAAATTTGCCTGCCGGGGAAAATATGGATATTCAGGTTGCTGCTTAAGCAGAAAGAGCTATCTGGATGCATCAATATATAGCAGCTGGATGTTTTCCACTGTAACAATGCGTACTTGCTAGTCTAAGCACTGTCTTATGCCCTGCTTAGGCTATTACAGACGGACTTATTGGAGGCAGCTATGATGAGTGCCTGGTGCTTTACTTGCTTGGAATTAGCTGCTTCAGATCTCCATCAAGTTGCTGAGTGAGATCTTGACAAGTTTATTTGACTTAACTTGCTTGCTGTTGTCATGAATGATGAGGTTGGCATTTCATCAATTATTGTGCTTAATTTTTTTTCCACTGCTCGTGATTTGATCATCTCTGTTTTTGGAGCACAGGACAGTTGTCAGGTTGATTTCAAATTGTGTTTCTGAAACATAATAGATGGCTAAATGCCGGAGTGAAGCAAGCTGAAGCGACCAGAGAGCTTGCCATTATTGTACAGAGTATTGAAGTCTTCTAATTGTTTCTTTCCTACTGTAACATCCCTTGAGCTAAAGATTTTCAAACAAAGGTCAGTTTCTTGATAGCTCTCTTTGAATCAGGTTGAATATATTTGGAGATGGCTGTAAATGAGATTTGCTACAGGAGCTTTTGTTTAATTAGGGGAATAGGGAATATGTAGGTTTTGTTGCTACTGGTAGGGCTTAGCGCAGATTGGATATCAGATTCTGAAATTTTGGGTATCCTCTATCCTAATCCGATCCAAAACATTTCAGTTATCTCTCGATATCTGAAATGTCCTGGATCGATCACAGATCATCCGTTTATCTGTTCTACAGGGATATTGCTTTGTTTTTCCTTTTTGAATAAAAAAGTGTTGTTAAATCTTAAATATGGAGTATAAAATGTAGTATATTGCTAGTTTATATTTTATGAAAATTTGTAAAAAATAAGTCATTCTTTATCCGATCTTCTCAAATTAAGTTAAACTTTTGATTAACTTAAAATAATTCAACCTAATATCCATGTCTTCACAAATTAAGTTTTTTTTTTACTATTTACTTGTTGATTAAATTAACATTTTCAATGAAAAAAAAAATAATAACATTTTCAATGAAAAACCATATATAAACAGCAACATATTAATGCAGTGCTTTGATTTTTCATTGAAATTGTCAACTATCTCCACTGGTAAATTGTGACAAAAAAAAAAAACTTAATTTGAGTGGATGTGTAATAGGTTGACTTATTTTGGTTAATAAAAAGGTTCACTTATTTTGAGAAGACCGGCTAAAGGATGACTAATTTTTTACAATTTGTTGGTAATGGTAGGGCTTAGCACGGATTGGATTTCTGAAATTTCGGGCATCCTCTATCCTAATATGATCTGAAACATTTCAGTTATCTGATATCCGAAATGTCCCGGATCGGTCACGGCTCATCCGCTTATCCATTTTATAGGGAGATTGCTTTGTTTTGCCTTTTTGAAAAAAAAGGTGTTGTTAAATCTTAAATTCGGAGTATAAAGGTAGTATATTGCTAGTTTATGTTTTATATGTGAATATATTCCAGCTTCATTTTTTTAAAATTTTATAAAACAAGAATATAACTAACCTCATGAAATCATAAGAATTGAAATAAAAAAGAATTAGTTTTGATTCAAATGCAGATCTACATTGAATAAAAATTTAAACACAACAAAGAATAAGCAACCGAAACAAAGATGAATAATAGAACATGCAACATAATATATATCTATGTTTAAAACATAATAAAGCCAAAAACAAAGGTTGAACTTGGTGGGCTGGAAGTAGACGCCGGGAGATCAAAAAAGACAGCAGCGACTAGTTGACAACGGCGATGAGGGAACTGAGATAGCTGGATGGCGAGATGGAGATAAGGGTTTGTGACTTTGTGTTTGAGTGCTTGTAGCTTGGGGATTCGAATTGAAAGAGGGTTTGTGAATTTTACGTGAAATTATACTAAATAAGATGTCAACTTTTTTGCAATTGCCTCCTAACGGTAACCTAGTGAGTCCTGAACGTATAAGTTAATTTTGATCCTTTAATATGTGAAAGTAATTGTTGGCATGTGAGGAAATGAGGGTAAAGATTAATGTTGATTGTTGTTTGCTGATTTGCTCTAAGCTTAAGAGCATCTCCTACAATGACCAAGTTTGGGGAGGTTGGTCATCCTTTTTGCATTTCTCTCTCTTCCACATCAAATGATCCACCAATTTTAATAATAACCCATTCATTCCATTTTTCTCTCCTACTTTTTCATACCCCACCCATCATTTTCTCTCTCTAACCTACTTTTCCATACACTACCCATCATTTTCTCTCTCCAACCCAATTTAATTATGATTAATATAATTGATTGTAACTAAATTAAAATTTAATTATGATTAATAATATTAAACTAGATATTAGATATTAAATTAATGTTAATAATATTAGTAGATTGGTGATTAATGTTAATGAGTGTTTAAAAAATTAAAATAGGATCAATAGCTTAATTATTTTGAATTGTTTACTGAAATTAAGGCACATTACACACAAATTGAAATACAACATTTACTGAAATTAAGACATTAATAATCAAATACATGAATTCATCCCAACCGCGGGTTACCAACTGTTGTACGAAAATTAGGAAATTTTCTCATCAATATCCATTCATCAAAGAATTGGAATTTACGACCCACGTTTTCGAAAATGTTGTGTGCTTCTTTGATAACATCGTCCTCTGTCTTGTCGCTTCTCATCCGTCTTTCGGCTATGTCATAGCACCCACACCAACTTTTAACCGCTTTAGAAATTTTGGTCCATTGCCCTTTTAGACTATCTAGAGTTCGAGGTGCAATTTCTAGGGGGTTAGACTCTCTTGCAGCATCATACAAATTAAGAACCCTTGCCCAAAATACATCCCTATTTTGTTCTGCTCCAAAAATGTTGCACAGTTGGTGTTCATGAATGCTAAAACAAGAGCTTCTTTTTCAACCTTAGTCTAGAGTCTTCTCTTATTTGAGCTGGAACCTTGTGAATAAATTGGATTATTATGATCCATTATTATTTGAAGCTTAAATTTGTGAAAATTTGATGAAAAAAAGCTTAAGTTTGGGAAAATTCAGAAAAAAGAGAAAGATTTGAATGTTGAATGAACTTTGAATAAGGAAAAAATGTGAAATATTTTTTGTGGTAAAGATATAGCAAAATGGGTGTATATTTATTGTAGAAATGAAGAATATGAAAATTAGTATTTTTTTGTAGTAGAAAATTTGCATAAAAAAACTAAATTTTTTTTTTGATGAAAATATAGCAAAATGGGTGTCTATTTATAGAGCATGAAAAATTATGAATTTTGGTATTTTTTAAATATTTTTTTTTGTAATTTCTGAGATATAGCCGTTGCAAAAATTACAACAACTATATTTAATCAACGTCTGAAAACAAGACACATGGCATCATCCGCGCGCTTCTGAGTACAATCGTGTCAGCTCTTTTTTTTTTTTTTTTGTTTCATCCTTCTTTTCATAATATGACTCAGCTTTATTTTTTTTCATAATATGACTCAGCTTTTTTTTTCTTTCTCTTTTCTCTTTTTTCTTTTCCTTTTTCTCTCTCCTTCATGGCCATGCTCCTGGTTGTATTTTCGACCGTTTTGGGCTGTGGTCATGAATGACCCAAAATTTGGTCATTATTAGTACATTCATGAACCAGTTTTTTCGTGACCAAACCAAAAATTGGTTATTGTAGGAGATGCCCTAAGGGGGTGTTTGGTATAAATTTAGGAATAGAAATGGAACGAAAACAAATTAGAAAGAGAGAGCGTAATACTAAATGAAACCATTATTTGTTTGGTATAATTAAGAAAATGGAATTGAAACAAATTAGAGAGCAAAGGATTTTGTTTTTACATGGTTGAGAATGGTAACAAAATGGTGGTAATGGTTTCCATTAGGAAAGTGCATGTGTTACCAATATCTCATATCAAACAATAGGTAATAGGAATGCTTATTTAATTCCATTTTCATTTCTAATGCATGGTTTGGATAGAGGAAAAGGAGAGAAAGAAAGGTACAAAAGGAAGGGAGGAGCGATCCATTTTCCCTCCTTTAATAACTATCATCCATCCAAAATTTAATAACTACCACTATCATCCATTTTCCCTCCCTTTCTTTCCCTTCCTTTCCCTTCTTCCTTTATCCCTCCCCTTCTTTTCCCCTCTACATTACTATCCAAACATAATGTAAGAAATAACCAACACCCCCTCCCTTAATTTGTATTTCATGTTTAGACTGTAATGTTTATTGGCTTTTATTTTAACTGAATAGTGTATATCATAGATAGTGTTTTTTCCCTGTACTTTTAATGGGCTAGATGAATTGATATTCTCTGATTACTGCAGCTTATGTAATCAGCATCATGTTTCTGTGGTGATCTGTTGATCAACAGAATGGCAAATGCCCTTATGGGATTGTGGAGATCATTTGACATACAAGATGCAACCCCTTGAGTTGGCCAACCATCCCAATGAAGTTGCATAACTGCATCATCACAGGCTGCGCTTTTACGTCGTCATTGTCCTGTCCTGTGCAGAAACTATCGTTGCTGCCATGGCCAATGAGACTGAGACTGTATTGTAAAGAAGGGAAATATTACTTTCAACAATTTTATTCTTTTCCTCTGTAATTAGGGTTTTCCTTTCATCCTGTTTCATTTTGGTTTACTGTGAACTTAGATATAGAATGTCAATACTTGAAGTCCAAACTATAATGAGTTTTGGAATTCTTTCCTATAATATTTATCAATTTTCTACATCCATTTTTCTCATACTTCCTCAGAGAATTGGGCTACCAAGCCTACTCCCTTGCTTTCTATTGGCCTTTCTAGGCCAATTGACCAAATTGGTAAAAAAAAAGTGGTACATAGCGACTTTGGTAAAAAAAAATAATTTTGCGACAAATTGGTAAAAAAACTTAGCTTTGGGTGACAAATTAGTAAAAAAAATAGCATCAGGTGACAAATTGGTAAAAAAACATAATTTTGGCGACGACTTGGTAAAAAAATGAATTTCCGACGACATTTAGGCCAAAAAAATATTTAATTTGTATTTGCGCTCGATCTAAAAGAAAATTTTCCCTCTTAAATTAAATACATTTGCGCTCTATCTAAATGAAAAATTTTCCTCTTATATGTTACTTATTATGGCAAGAGATCGAAGGGGGAAAAATTGGGCTCATTAGATGAATAAATGTTTTAGAAAAGGAGTTAAATTTAATATTAAAAAAAGTTATGGAAAAAATAGCTAGGGAATTTTAGGGGCAATAATCTATACTTTTTTCCCTCTACTATGTCACTTATTGTTATGGTAAGAGAAGAGAAAAAATAAATAAATAATAATTTGGGATGGTTGGATAAACATGTGTGAGTAAAAGGAGTTAAATTTAATACTCATAAAAAGATCGAAAAATTTGATAGGGATGGATAATTTTGTGCATTGACCAAATTATAAAATGAATTAAAATTAAAATTTTGGTTTAAATGTCGTCTGAAGTTTTTTTTTACCAAGTCGTCGCCAAAATTAATTTTTTTTACCAATTTGTCATCTGAAGCAATTTTTTTTACTAATTTGTCACCCAAAGCTAAGTTTTTTACCAATTTGTCGCAAAATTAATTTTTTTTACCAAATTGTCGTTGGGTGTCACTTTTTTTTTACCAATTTGGTCAATTGGCCTTTCTATAATTGTTTTGTTTATTTTTTTTTTAAAATAAGTTGCACTATAATGACTTTTGGAATTCTTTCCTATAATATTGTTGAAAATAATCTTACTTCCAACTATACCACCTAAAATTTAAGAATTCCAAATTTAATTATCAAAATACCCTTTCGTGAATTTCTTATATTTATAAAAGTTGGTTCTAAAAGGTCTTGGGGTATAGCTTGGTGGTAAGCACCCCACGTCCTATGACTAAGGTCACTGGTTCGATCCTTGCCCCTAACATTATGTTGGGATATTTTTCCACCCCGTTTGAGCTAGTAGCCTTGTACAAGTCAATGAACTGGTGGTTTTCTTACCTAATAAAAAAAACTAGTCGATAAGTGAAACTTGAACCGATAAGTAAATCTGGATATAATTTGAATATTGATGGTGTAGTAAGGGTTTGTTTGATTCATCTAAAATTTTCTAACCTGATATGAACTTTTCTTATCTGATCTAATCTAAATTTTTCTGATCTAGTCTAATAACATTTGAAATTTTCTTATATGGACTGAATTTTTATGATATGGTCTGGTCTGAGCTTATTTGATTTTTTCTGAAATTTAATTGTACATTATTATAATTAGGGTTGTTCAAAATAATTTGATTCGAGTGATCCGACTTGCGATCCGAAAATTGGATAATTTTTATATTAAGAAAAAAAATTAGTAGATTTCGGATCGGATAACCAACAACTTTCGGATCTAATACACATCAGCAACAATGAAGTTTCGGATATCCGAAATATCCGAAATTGATAACATTTCGGATCGGATATCCAAAATTTTAGATCGGATTTCCGGATATTTAGGATTGGAAATCCTTATTGTTAGATATTTCGGATCGGATATTCGGATTGTTATTGGATACTTTGGGCCGGTAACCGGGTTTCTTTGGACCAAATTCTTGGATTTTTTGGATATTACGGATCGGATATCCGGAAAAATATATTAAAAACAAAAAAATATTATAATTTTGGAAAATCTTGGATCAGATATCCGATCTGAAATTTAGGATCGGGTCGATCCGAGATCCCTAATTATAATTGCAAACTATTATTAGTGTCACGAGGTTTCATTTTTGCAAGAAAAAAATTGTTTAAGGTTTTATCTCACAAATTCAAAATTTTAAATGTTTTTTTGAAAAATTTTCCTAAAATTAAAAATAAAATTAATATTAAAAATCCAAATATAAAGTAAAATATAAGTAAGTAAAAAATAAAAATAAATTAAATATGAGTTAAAACATAATTTTTAAAAATTTAAAATTTAAAATAAAATCAAATTAAAAATAAAAATAATATGAAAATTATTTAAAATAATATAAATTTGTTTAAAAAAATTATAAATATTGATATCAATAAAAATATTAATATCAATACTATAAAATTAAAACAAAAACTAAAAACTAAAATAAAATTAAAATTTAAAATTGAAAATGAAATAAATTTTAATTAAAAAAAGATTTAAAATTGAATATAAATACGATTATAACTATAAATATGAATATGAATATAAATATAAATATTAAAATTAACATAAAGATAATTAATCATTAGTGTACATAAGATTATAATTATTTTAAGTTATTTATCAGTTTTTGTTAAGCAAAATAATATTAATTGATTTATAAGGAACAAAAAATAATAAAGGAACATAGTTGCCGACTTGCCGTCTTGCAGATTGGGGTTTTCATAAGTACATGTAAAAAATTGTATTACTCCTTCAGTCCTTTTGTAATTGACCCATTATTTAACTATGGGACAATTTTTATACGATAACTTTGATTGTTTATAATTTTACGTATATAATAAAAAATATAGTCATGAACTTATAATAGATCTAGTTTGATTGGTCTCAACATATACTTTTTAAATATATAATTTTTATATATTTTATTTTATTATACAAGTATGTGGTTAAGAATTTTTTTATTTAAAGTTTCTGGGTTCGTGAGGGTACGGGTTGTGTCTTGTTCATTCAGTCGTTTCCATTGTTTTTGGGGCAAAAAAAGGTGGCTTTAGGATACGTTTGGTATGGTGTAAAACGTTTTACCTAAAAATTGTTTTTCAATTTTATTTTGTTTGGTTTGGAGTAAAATATTAAAATGTAAAAATTTATAGTGGAAAACCATTTTCTAACTTATTGAAAACATTTTTCTGCTAAATTGGAAGGAAAGTATTTTACATCACAATTGGGAGTCATTTTCTCTTATAATAGAAACAATTAATTAATTTCAATTCAACCAAACAATAAAAAATGTTTAAAATAGAAAAATCATTTTATATTAAACCAAACGACGAAAACTGTTAAAAAAAATCATGGTTGTTATTAATTATATTTTTCTTTATGCTCTATTTTTCTCGTCATTAATTTTATTATTATTACTACTCCCTCCGTATTTTTAATTTAGTTTTCACACTTGCATAGACAAAACTTTGAAGATTAATATCTTTAATTGTGTGTTTGTAAAAATTATAAAAACTAGATATTAAAAAACTACATGTTGAAACAAATCCAACGAGACCGACCCCACATGACTATGTTTTATCTTATGTATAATTCACAAACGATAGTCAAAGTATATTTGTAAATAGTGATAAACTCAAACTGAGTAAACTAAAAAAACGGAGGTAGTACACTATTATTAATGTTGTTATTATTTATTATTATAAGGAAAATTTGTTAAAAACTACCTTATAAAATATATTTTTTTGTCAAAAACCACCTTAAAATTATTATTTTTATGTAAGAAGCCATCTTATTTTTAATTTTTTTGTAAAGAACCACTTTTAGTCAAATTTTGGTGCTTAAATCGAACCTCTCTCCGCCATTTCGGCTAACCCCCTTCGTACCTCCCCAAGTCGTCTCCTTCCTGTTACTTCCTCTGTACCACCACGCCAAAAATAACTCAACATCGAAAGCCGAAATTCAATCGAAGGTGGTTCACCGCAAAAAAAATAATCCGAAAAAGTAGTTTTTTACAAAAAAAAAAAATTAAGAGTTTTTTGACAAAAAATAAATAAATTATAAAGTGATTTTTAACAAATTTTCTTATTATAATAATATAAAAAAAAGGTCAACTTATATGGAGGTTTTACTAAAATAATGTTAAGGCCAAAAGTATTTACCAAAATACTATCAATGAAAAAATAATTATGAGAATGTTGTCTACGTAGAAGAGAGAGTTTTCATGTTTTTTTTAAAAAAAATATTTGTAGTAAAATCGCTATTTGAGTTACGTATGGTAAATCGTTATCTGAGATAGCGATTTACTATACAACTTAATAACAACAAAACTTTGGTCATTATTCTCTACAATAAAGGCATTGATTGAGTTTTTTTAACCTCAACAACATCGCTATTTGAGATAGCGATTTTATTAAAGAAATCGCTATTTGAAATAGCGATTTACGCTGCGTAAGAAAATTAAAAACAAAGTTGACGTGAACAGTATTTTGGTAAATATTGTTGATTTGACAATATTTTGATAAATATTTTTCCTCCCAACATTATTTTCTTAAAACACTCCAACTTATATATTTTGGACTTGCTGATCTTAATTAAAACCGCTAAACCTTTTTGCCATTTCTCTTCCTCACCCAGCCACAACCATATTCCTCCACCACCGACTCCACAGTCCATCCCCTCACCGCCGTTACCGTCGCCGACTCCGATCTCTCTCCTACAGCTCCGAAGTTCGTTCTGCAGCACTCCATCTTTCTTTCTCTTACCCTCAGGGCGTCACCCTCTCCCTCCGGCGAAGAAGCGTGTCTGACTTTCCCCCATTGAAATAGAATCAGAGCTTCTGAGGTAAGGTTTTGTTTTCATGGAAAATCAATTATACAATCGAGTTAAGTTTCGATTTAGTTGTCACTTAGTGGTTCTTCTAGGGTTTGGGTTATAATTAGGATGGAGAGTAGAATTTCCCGTCGAATCTTGTTTCTGCAGACTTATTTTTGTTCTTCACTGCTATGCTAGTTTAATATACAAGGAGGTTTTCTTCCTGGGCCTCCTTCCCTGCTCTGGGACGGGCCTGTTTGTTGGGGTTTTCTATTTTGCATGTATGATGATTTTTGCTTTCAGATTTCATGAACCCAGGTCATGAAATCATGATCAATTTGTCTTTGGCCATGCTATTGATTTTGTTATTTTATTCAAGTAGTTCTGCCAATTTTTTGTTTTCTTTGATTTCAATGTTTACATTAATCAAGCAATTATGCCAGTTTGTTATTTTAATTGATAATTGAATTCAATTCAGTGTGCTTAATCGAACCTGTTATTATTCCAATTTGTTGTTTTCTTTGATTTCAGTGTGCCTATTTAATCAACTATTGATATGAATTTGAACAGGCGATTTTATACCCGAAAACCTGATTTTGATCCGAGCATCCGAATATACATTCTTTGATTTGATTAAGTTCGAACCGCCTTGGTACAACTCCTTGATCAGCCACTGTTTAAGGGTGCAATGGTTCGTTATTTTCCAGTTTTTCGATACTGTATTTCGATGGTTTTTTTTTTTGTTTTGTGTATTTCAGATGCTCTTATTTTACGATATGCTTTATTTGAATGCAGGCTGCAAGAATAATTGCTCAAATTGTAGTGATGGGTTCTGGGATGTTAATTAGGGCTTTTGGTCAGGCGTACCGTCAAGCTCTTGCCAGTATGTTTCTTCTTCTTACATGATTTCATCATTACATGTTTTGGAATGTTTTGATTCCTGAAAATTTTCACACTACCAAATTTAAATTGTTGTGTATTCCGCGAAAATTATTGTTTACGCCTAAGATTATGTTTTAATTTTTGAGGGCTTTTAAAAAACACTGTTCATTTAATTGGCTTAAGTATATTTTCGAATTTGTTGGTACTTAGGGCTTGTTTACTTCAGATTATATTCAATTCAGTTCAGTTCAGTTAATCTCTATTCAGTTCAGTTCATCTCTATTTAGTTCAATTAATACACTTCTATTCAGCTAATCTAAACGAGCCCTTAAAGTATATTTAAGGGATATTTCCCCATGTACCCCTGGGGTTAGGCGAAATAGCCAGAATGCCCCCACTTTTTTTAACTTGCATTAGGTACCCTTGAGGTCAGTATAAATGGCCAGAATGCCATTATTACAAATTTCGACCTCAAATCAGGGCTAATCTGTTCGTTTTTATTACAAATTTCGACCTCAAATCAGGGTTAATCTGTTCGTTTTTTGCAAATTCTGATCTCAAATATGACCCTTTTGGGTTAAAATGGCTCGTAAAACATTGAGAAGACAATTTTTGCGCACATATATCTACGTCTTGATTTGTCTGCTTTGATCTACGTGTTTTTAAAAAATTGTCCTCTTAAGATTTTACGGGTCATTTTAATCCTAAAGGGTCAGATTTGAGGTCGGAATTTGCAAAAAACAAACAGATTTGTCATGATTTGAGGTTGAAATTTGCAGTAATGGCATTTTGGCCAATCATATTGATCTCAGGGGTACCTAATGCAAGTTAAAAAAAGTGGGGGCATTCTGGCTATTAGGTTTAACCCCAGGGGTACTTGGGGAAATATCCCTATATTTAATGTTGATTGTACAATTCATGTTGTGTATGATTGTGTTTATGGAAATACCTATTTCGGATATTTTATTGGAATAATTAAATTAATAGGTACCAACTATTGCACTTTTTATTTTATAGGTACCAACTTTTGATTATTCATCAGCAGCATCAACTATTACATAAAGTTGCAATGATAGGTATATGACCTAAATATTGTTGCAACTTATAGATCATCCATACCTATTTATAGATCATCCATACCTATCGTTGCAACTTTATGTAATAGTTCGTGCTGCTGGTGAATAATCAAAAGTTGGTACCTATAACATAAAAAGTGCAATAGTTGGTACCTATTAATGTAATTATTCCTATTTTATTCAATGGATATCTGTGGGATAAAGCTTCGAAGGGTTAAATCCTATAGGGTTTTTACCAGAGTTAAATCAAAACCACAAATTTTATAATCAAGGGGTCACAATTGTTGGTAAAGGAAAAACAAGGATTATAGTTGCAATTATAGGGGGTTTTTTTGGAGAGAATATATGAGCCATAGATTAATTAATCAATGGGTAATATTTAATGAACTCTATCCTCTAGAATATTAGAAAAACTATAGAGAATCCTAACAGGCAATTTGAGGGATGCCTTTTCTTTTAGGCTTCTTAGCTATTGTAACCGTGTTTGCTTTAGAATAGGAAATAAAGCGGAGGATGGGAGAGGAAAGACCGTGGATAAATTTCTTTGATGTAATGTGAGAAGAATTTAATCCCCTATGAGAGTAGGGCAACGCAACAAAGGGTGGTAGTGCTTAATTTTCAAGGAATCAAAGGTCACAAGTAGAGCTTTGAATTAAATGGTGAAAACTTAAGGGAAGAAAGAGCTATGATTTGTGCATAAAATGAACGGTTTATAGTATTTCATATGTGGATGTCGATTTTGATATTCACTAAATCACTATGAAAATTGAAGTATGACATAGAGAAGGTGGCGAATGAGGTTTTAGGAAAATCTAAAAGAATAAGCATGCCAATGAGGTTTGTAGTATTTCATATGCGAATGCCGATTTTGATATTCACTATGAAAATTGAAGTATGACATAGAGAAGGTGGCAAATGAGCTTTTACGAAAATCTAAAAGAATAAGCATGCTAATAAGCAAGACACACCTTGGTGAAACAAGCAATAAAAAGCAAATGGGAATGTTGTCATGGATTTCGGAGATGCCGTTGTGATAAGAACCATGAGAAATACAAAGAGGATCAAAGAGAAGTAGAAAATATCATATGAGATTAAAAGAAAGGCGAAATAGGATTGTTGTCGATTCGGGAGATATCATAGTGATTAGAATCGCAAGAAATATAAAATGTTGACTCCTTGCTTAAGTAATTCAAAATAGTTTGACCAGGTAATGTAAAATCTTAAAATCTTAAAATCTTCTTTCACTAATGTATAATCATCACTTGCTTAAGTAATTCAAAGTAGTGCTGACATCTCCTTTAAAAATTTTCGTGAAAACTTGCATTGCCCTTACAAAGTTGCCTTTAAAAATTTTCGTCAAAACTTGCACTTGCTTAAGTCAGATGCATGTTATCAGTGTTGCCCAAATGAGATAGGAAGAATTTCCCACTCTCAGCACTGTCATTTAAGTGGTTAATTTGTTTTTTGAGTTGTGTACAGTAGCAACAAATGTAATTTAATAATCTTTATTTGTATATTTGAAAAGTGAGTTATCCTTTAACTGCCCTTAGCTTCTTAAAACGGTATTAACCTTTTTCTTCTAGCAGTGCACAGTTGCGCACTGCCGTAGCATAATCAATAGATCAATATGTAATATTACTTGCACCCTTTGTTTTTGTTTTTTTTTTTTTAAATTTAAAAATAATAAATTTGCTCACTTAATCTTTTCACGCTTGCCGAGACAAAACTTTAACATTATTATATAGAATCTCTATTATTATATTTATTCTTCCACCTTAGTACCTTACGATTAACTTTGTTAAATTTCTCCCTAATTCCAGATGAGAAGAACGAATGGGAGCGGATTTATGATTCCAAACTAATTTTATAATACTTGAAGGTTACTTACAATTTTCAGATTCAAGGTTGGACAAACAACTCAAACCTAAATCAAAACAGAATCGCTAATCCAGGCAAACTTTCTTCTTTTAAATTTTGTAGGTAACTTAAAATTAAAAACATAAGCCACAAACTAAAATATCATGCCTATTTGTTTCTTAAGGATTTGCTAAAACTTCATAGCTTTCCTAATAAAATAAAAATCCTATATCCTTTCTAGTTGATCTAACAACCATAATCAAAGCGTTCTTACCAATAGATGGGATTGGTTGCATGTACCTCTAAGATATATCTTATGCATGGTCTATAAAAATGCTTCTCTAATTTAGACTCTTCATATGCTTTCAGCCATTACTATTGAAGAGCATGCCATTCCTATCTTATTCAGTTCTTCCTTTTGTTCCCATTACTTTGCCACTCCCACCTTTAGCCAAATATGTCTTCATTAAAAACTCTTTCCTTTAAACTTATGTTGCTCAGTCTTAGATTTGGACATCCTATTTGATAAGGGGTTCTTGGATTAACTCTCTACTCCATAACTTTTGCCGATATGTCAATATGGTCAAAAGCACTGTTACAAGGAACGTGGAACGTATGCCCGAACTGCGATCTGGATCTTCCGTACCGAATCTCGAAACGAACACGACCCAAAACGCTTCAAGCGATGACCCGGTTCGTTCAGTCATACGGATTACAAAATATTATTGTACAAGTATTATTTTACTTATCAAAATACAAAGAGTTTTATCAATATTAAAGTCATTTTAAAATTTTGTTGGTTCATTTAATTATAGATACTTTATTGTCATATATTAAAAAAGGCTCATCGTTCCCGATTCACCTAAGGGTAGTGTACCGCGTATCCGTTTTCGTACTGCTTTTCGAATCGATTTTCGTTCCTTGTAATATTGGTCAAAAGACAATCTGAATTATTATATAGATCTAGCTAGAGTATAAAGTGTTTGGAAATTATTATTTTTTGACATTTTTTCCCATAAAATAATAATGAACTAGTGTATACACCGTTGAATGGGTGATCAAGTAAAGAGAGAAAGGGTAATAGAGTGGTGGAAATAAGAGAAAAAGCAAAAAATTGATACGACTTGCAAGTCTCGTGGCAATGACTTAGCTTAATCACAGACCATAATTTACAAAGCTAGAATTATAAATTCCTCCCATTCTCTCTTTCTCTCTTCTTTTCTTGTACCTGACATCACATAAAAGGAGCAATAGTTCATGCCCGTTGACTCATGGTGGATTTGCATGACTCAGGCATTCAAAACCTCCATGTTAGGTATTGATGTCCAAGAATGCCCGGTTAGAATTGAGATTCTTCGTTATAAACGTTGAATTTTTTGGAGCATCATTGAATTTGACCCAGATTCTCGCTAGTCGCTACCACACATCTATTCCTAGGTGCGTCGAGTGTTGTATAGCGCATCATAATCTATCCTTGAGTTGTTAATGTTTGAAAAGGCGCACCTAGGTAATGATGCACAAGACGATTAGGGGTTTGCACCTTTTAGGCTCTAGGCCGAGGTGATTTCGATGAGGTGCACAAAAGGCTCACCAAGGCGCACCTATGTAAATATTTGTTTATTTACAGTAGTAGTTACTGAACCAAAAGGAAAAAATGATTGAAAAAAAAAATTGAAAAAAAATTCTATCCAAATGATGACTCATTTTGGCTTTATCATAGCTGAAATTGAAACCATTGGATTCAAAACAATCCGATTCCAAATCATCCAATACAGTTTTTGGTCCGAAACTTCAATCCGAAGATTGAAAAAATAATGATGACAACAAAATCCAAATCTAAAATGATCTGATATTCTGATCTGAACTAAGTCCAAAAGTAAATAGGTATAAAATGCTCTAATCTGAATTCGATACAAATTATTCGATTGCCTGATCTAGTCGCAAGATACACAAGTTTAAATAGCTCTTGCCTCTTGGTATAAACACTATTCTTATATTCACAAAATCAAGAGAAATTAATTGAATTAGAAGTTCTGCAAGAAAATTTTATTTATTTTTCCTTCCCAATCCAGCATCATACTTATGTCTCAATTGACAAAAAGCTCAACATGAGTTCCTTGTAGAGGTTGGTATTTAACCCAAAGAGCTCCTAATTAAAGTTCTCAAGGCCAAGACTATTGTAGGAATCGTACAAAAAAACGCTCTAAAATTTCTGTTTTTTAATATATATTTCAGTTATTAGGCATGTTTTCAAGTTTAGACTTTCTATGCTGTTATGTGTCAGTTTCAAGTTCAGAATATATGCATTTAATCTCAGTTACCTCCATATGCGCAAAACTACTAATACAGTATATTTTTTGAGGGTTTACATTTAGAAGGGACCTATTGTACATTTTTACCCGATTCACCATCGATAGTGTTTTGCTTACCAGTTTGTGCTTTGAATCAGCTCAGACCATGAATTACAGCATTGTATAGTTGAAGTAAATATTTGTATCCATCAGATGATTGTTTGCTACAATGAGACTAGTTTTGCATCCTATTTATCCTAGCAATGCTGAATAATAGGCATTAGCTACCATCTGATGTCAAACTCTTCCCTATATTCAGATGCCAATAAAACTGGTGCTGCTCAAGAAGCAATGCAGAATACTGTACGCAGAGCAAGTAAAGCCGTAACAGAGCAAGAGGCAAGGCAGATTCTTGGTGTTCCTGAAAATGCAGCCTGGGAAGATATTTTGAAAGTTTGTTCATGTCTCCTGATTTTTTGTATCATTTTCCTGGTATCTTTTTTGTGATCCTAACTTTTGTCAATCGTTGCAGAAATATGATATTTTGTTTGAGAGCAATGCAAAGCAAGGGAGCTTTTATCTCCAATCAAAGGTTCATAGGGCAAAGGAATGTCTAGAATCGGTATATCAAAACAAAGGTTCCGGTTCTGCAAGTGGTTAACTGGATTTTTGGTCCATTGGTGCGTTGATGGGTTTTTCTTTTTGTTTATAGAGAGACTAGCTTGATTATTAGATGATGAATTTTCAACATTATTTTTGTTCACTTAGCTGTCCTCGTCACTGATGGGCCCTTCAATATCGCTTCCTGATGCTGTGAGATCATGACTTCGTGCTGCACAAAAGTACTGGGAGTTGAAGATGAAATGGTTAGGGGAGTTATGTACGGTTAATCATATTTGTTCTTCTATGTATTCATTAATCTGCAACTAGGACAATTTCTTTGTGGGAATGTTTGTCATGTTTCTCCATTCTGGTTTTAAAAGGTTGATACCTATCTAGGCAGTTAACAAATAATATGGGGCATTGCCTTGTAAACTTACTGGTGAAACAGCACGAAAGTCAACAGTTCTAGTTGCTTTGATTGAAATTGTATACCAAGTATAAACCATCTGACCTGACCTAATTCAGGGTCTAATTTTCTATGCGCTCTAGCCTAGGGTCTAATGTGGGTTTCGGTTTGTGTTGATATCTAAAATCCACTAATTTTCACCAGGGCCGTTCTTGAGAGTTTAGGGGCCTGGGGCGAATTTATAAGTGTGGGCCCTATAATCTAATTTGAAAGAATTTCTATTTTTTTACAGCGAAAAAAATATATGTATAAATATGAATACACTATTTAATGCTAAAAAATAACTTACTTTTTCGAAAAAAAATATTTTTTAAAAAAGTAATACTATACTCCGTATTAAGGATGACAGGCCGAATTCGACCCTTGTCTCACCCGATTCGAAAAAAAAAAAATCTAATTCGAATTCGAACAATAAAAATATGCATCCGAATCCGTCTATAAAAATCCGACTCTGAATCAGAGTTGGGTAGGAATCGGATGTTAGAAAAAAAAAATTCATTGTTTTTCACTTTTAACAATACACATACCTACTCTCTATTAGTCATAATTTGACATGCTTGCCCTATGCTCACGTGCCTTACCTTGCATTTGTTTACCTTGCCAACATCTACTGGAGAAAGTATATATGTATATAAACAAGGATTATTTGATTAATTGCATTCATTGCATTCATTTCTCTAGAAAGTGGGACTTTCTCTCTCTAAGAGTTGGGGCTCCCTCGGCTGAATTTGAGTTTGGTGCGGTTTGGCAGCCAAATCGCACCGTGCTCAAGGCTATCTATAATAATAGATCTGTGATTATGAGGAAATGGACTGATGATTACAAGTTTGTTAGTGATGTTCACACAATGCCTTTGTGGATTAGACTTCCAGATTTGTCATTACATTGTTGGAGTGCTGACTCCCTTAGCAGAATAGGTAGTCTTTTAGGCACTCTTATTTGTGCGGATGCATGTACCACTGCTCAAAAGAGGTTCTCCTTTGCTCGAATCATGGTTGAGGTGAATGTGTCTAAGCTATTGGCAAGGTCAGTGCACATTGAGGTTGAAGGTAAGGAAATTGCTCAAAAGGTTTTGTATGAATAGACACCACCTTTCTATACCAAGTGTGAGGTTGTTGGGCATAATTGTGAGGCTAAGAAGGCTATTGGTCCTCCAGCTAAGCAGGATGACCCGCCTACTAAGAAATTTTGGAGACCAAAAGTTCCAGCTAAACAGGAAGGCCCACCTCCAAAAGAAGAGGCTAAACAACAACCAAAGAAGGAGGAGGTTGTTCCAGCTACTGTATCACAGCCTGTGGCTACTGTTCTTACCACTCTTGTCACTGGTAATGTTGATCAAGTGTGGAAAACTATGCAAAGGACTAAGGGTAAGAAGCCAGCTATTCTTACCAGATTTAGGGGCATAGAATCTAGGGTCATTTCTCCACTATCATTCTCTAATGCTTGTTTGGCTCTAATAGAGGAAGGCAATGAAGAATATGAACATGATGCTGCTCCTAAACATGAATCAAAGAATGTGGTGGTCTCTCAGAGTCTCATTGAAGAGGGTAAGGAGGAAGGAGTCCCATCTAATGTGACTTAATGATTTTATGCTCATGGAACGTAAGAGGCATTAATAGGCCTCATAAAATTAGGGATGTTTGCAGGTTTCTTAATAATAATTCAGCTTCCTTTGTTGGTTTATTAGAGACTAAAGTTAAGAATCATAAAGTAATTGATGATCAAAGAAGGTTTGGGAATAATTGGAGTTGGTTTGTTAATGATTCTCACTGTTTTATTCCCAGAATCTGGGTGGGATGGAAAAGTGCCGAGGTGCAGGTTCACATTCTAAGTGCTACTGATAAAGTGGTGCACTGTGAGATTTCATCTCCTCTCTTTACTACTGCCTATGTTTCTGTGGTTTATGGCATGAGTACTCCTGTTGAAAGAAGGCCTATGTGGAATCACCTGTTAGCTTGCAAGACTCAGGCTCCTTGGATGATATGTGGTGATTTCAATGTTGTTTTTACGGTTGATGACAGGCTTCATGGATGTCAATCTAATGAAACAACAGATTTTGAGGTGTTTGTTGATGATGCTGAAGTAGTTGAAATGCAAAGCAAAGGAAGCTTATATTCTTGGAGTAATAAGGTAGTATGTGATGGCAGGAATGCTTCCGGAATTGATAGAGGCATGACAAACAAGGAGTGTATTTCAACTTTTGGTCATTGTGATCTGATTTACCTTCCTCCTAGGTTATTAGACCATTGCCCTCTCTTATTCTCTCTTGTTAAAATGCCTAATGGTGGTGGTAAGTTGTTTAGGTTTTTCAATGTGTTGGCTCAGCATGAGAAATTCAATGAGGTGGTTGCTCAAGCTTGGTCTGAACCAGCTGGTAGGTGCTCCATGTCTAAAAGTTTGGTACAAGCTGAAAAGGGTCAAGGGTGCTTTAAATGATTTGAACACTAATGAATTTGCTCATATCACTGCAAAAATTGAAATTGCAAGAGAGTGAAGCTTTGAGGAAAGCTCAACAGGAAATGCAAACTGATTTTCAGAATGTTGAGTTGCAGTTGCAAGAGTAGCAACTTACTGTTGAGTTGAAGCGTTGGTTATTGGTGGAAGAGAGTGTGCTCAGACAAAAGTCAAGGGTTGATTGGCTGAAGCTTGGTGATAGAAATACTAAATTCTTTTTTTGCTTCACTCAACAAAGGCAAAGCGGGAACCAAATGAATTCTATTTTCATTGAAGATGATGTGTTGTTTACAGGTCCTGCTGGTGTGAGAAATGAAGTTGAGAGGTTCTATAAATCTTTTTTTGGCTCAGCTGCTTCAGTTCTTCCTCGGGTGGATCTTGCTACTGTTAGGCAAGGAGTTGTGCTCAATGATGAAGAGAAGAACTCTTTGGTGCCGCCAGTTACTCAGGCTGAAATTGATAATGATGTTAAATCTATTAATTTTGATAAAGCTCTAGGATTGGATGGATTTAATGCTTGTTTCTTCAAGGCTGCTTGGAATACTGTCAAACATGATGTTAATGATGTTGTTCATGATTTCTTTAAGACATGCAAGCTCATTAAGCAATGGAATTGTACCTTCCTCACTCTTGTTCCCAAAGTTCAACATCCCTCTTATGTGAAGGAATACATGCCAATTGCTTGCTGCACAATTCTTTATAAGATCATTTCCAAGATCTTAACCAAGAGGCTTGCTAGTGTTGTTGGCTTAGTTGTTAATGAAGCTCAATCTGGATTCATTCCTGGCAAACAAATTCTGGATAATATCTTATTAGCTTCTGAATTGATCAATAATTATACTCATATATATCTTACTCCTAGATGCATGATTAAAGTAGATCTAAAAGCCTATGTTTCCATTGAGTGGCCATTTTTGGAAGTAATGTTGCATGAGCTTGGTTCTCCTGCTACCTTTGTGTCTTGGATCATGGCTTGTGTCTCTTCTGTAAGCTACACAGTCTTAATTAATGAGGTAGCAGGGCCACCTTTTCAAGCTAAAAAGGGTTTGAGATAAGTAGATCCAATGTCTCCGTTTCTCTTTGCTATTACCATGGGGTATTGATCAAGAGTGTTGCATCAACTTCAGAATAACCATGATTTCAACCATCATCCCAGATGTGAAAAGTTGAATCTCACTCATCTTATGTTTGACAATGATTTATTGATGTTCTGCAGAGGAGACAAGCTGATTTCGATCTCATTAGGCTTCACTAAATTTTCAAGCATTCACTAAATTTTCTTAGGCTTCTGGTTTGGAAGCTAACATGGAGAAGACTAAAGTCTATTTTGGTGGGGTTTAAGACTTAGTAAGGACTCAAATATTGGATGTTTTGCTTGTGAAGCTTGGTGATTTGCCATTTAAATATCTTGGAGTTCCTCTCACTTCAAAGAAGTTGAACTGTTCTCAATGCAAGCCTTTACTGGATAAGATCCTAGCTAGAGTCAAATGTTGGACAGTGAAGTTCCTCTCTTATTCAGGCAGGCTGCAGTTGGTGAAATCTATAATATTTGGCATGCAGACTTATTAGAGCCAAATTTTTCTCCTACTTAAAAGCTCATTAAAGAAGTGAAAAGGGTGTGCAGGTTTTCTTGTGGACAAGATGCGCTAACCCCTCTAGAAAGACCCTTGTTGCTTGGGACCAAGTCTGTTTACCTAAAACAGCATGAGGATGGAATGTCATTCATCTCCTTTGGTGGAACAAAACAGCCATTATGAAGCTTCTTTAGATTTTCAATATCCATTTTTTATAATTATAATTATTTATATTTTGTTGTTCAAAAAACTTTCTTTTAGGTAAATAAGAAATTTTACCAAGTTCAATAAACCAAGTTCAAGAATTAACTTTGTTCAAGTACAAAAGTACTAATTATTTGTTCAAGAAATTAAATTTTATAACATCAACATATAGAAACTCGTGTGTTTGGTTGTGGGTAATAATAAAAGGGAATGGGAATCAACTGCCCCCATTCCCTTTAATTGTGTTTGTTATGCCACTTTTTCCATTCCCATTTCCCTCCCCATTCCCCTATTCTAATACTTTTGCAAACCCTCCTCCCCCTATCATTTGCATTCCCTTTCCCCCATCACCCAACCACCCACCAACCCACAACCCAGCCCAGCCACCCCACCCATCCACCCACCGAGCCCAGCCACCCAACCACCTGTCCAGCCCAACCATCCACCGAGCCCAGCCAACCAACCGAGCCACCCACCCACCAACCCACAACCCAGCCACCTCACCCACCCACCCACCCCCGACCCCCAGCCCAGCCACCCACCCCCGACCCTCAGCCCAACCACCCACCCCACAGCCCAACCACCCCACCCACCCAACCACCTGTCCAGCCCAGCCATCCAATCACATGCTAGTCGAGCCAACCAGCCCAGCCACTTACCCCACCCACCAAGCCTGCCCCGACCCCCACTCGCCCACCTTCGCCCCACTTGGTTTTCGAAATGGGTGGGCGAGGGTGGGTCGGGGCTGGTGGTGGGCGAGGGTGGGCTGGCAAGGGTGGGTTGGTGGTGGTGGTGGGCGAGCGAGGGTGGATCGGTGGTGGTGGATCCCTATGGTGGTGGTGTGGTATGGTGGTTGTGGTGTGTATCATTCATTGTTTTTTTTAACAAACAACTAACTAAATCTAACACTTTTCCTTTCCATGCTCCCTCATTCCCATTCCTAAAGTGATTCTCTTTCCCTTCTAACAACCAAACGGCCTCATATTTTACCTTGAAACTGTTTGCTTGATACAAATTTGATTGGAATATGATTAATGTGACGTATTGCATATAAAATCAATAGTTTTTTTTTTTTAACCGTGTATCGCACGGGACTAATCTAGTAAAATTAATATTTTATTACAATTTTGATCAATAAAAACACAAATATAAAAGCATAGTAAATTTTAGGATTGCTCAATCACTCTCACCAAAAAAAATAAACGTTTATATGTGAAGTCATATTAACGACTTAACGTCATCTAAACATGTACTCCCTCCGTAACATAAAACTTTCAACAATTGATTTTGCACGCATTTTGAGAAAGCGATTTGAAGGTGTAAACGGATGAGTTAGTCAAAATGTTTTTGAAACAAGCAAGAATGTGATTATAAGTTACTAACATTAAAATTATTTTGACTAAGCTAATTCCTTCATTTACACCCTTAAATTGTTTCCTCAAAATGCGTGCAAAATTAATTTTAAAAAGTTTTACGTTACGGAGAAAGTAATTTTTATTTTTTGGCAATGGGGCAAACATAGAACATGTAATTTTTTAATATCTAGTATTTAAAGATAAATACATTAATTAACATATTAATTTTTTAAATTTTGTCATAACAAAATACTTAAATTAGAAAATTAAAGAGGAAAAAAAATCGTATAAGGCAGAATCATGTTAAAATGTAAGGCGTCAAGTTGAAGGGTTATAGACTTATAGTATATCAAATAGCAAGTTGCAATATTTCAAAAAAAAAAAAAAAAAAAAAAAGCAAGTTGCAAGGAAAAAAAACACAACCCGTGAATTAATGGATTATAACAAATGAAACACAGTACAATAAACAAGATCTGTTGAGCCCAAGAATCAGTCCACATTACATTCCTAGCTTGGACATCAATTTGACAAAATTGTTTTGTTTTTTTTTTGTCATGGATGAATTGATAATATTTAGCAAGGAGCTCAGGTCAGACACAAATACAGTAAGTTTTTTTTTTTTTAAAAAAAAAGGGAAAAGATTGAATTCCACTTCTTGCTATGAAGTGAGGTCTTAGAGAGAGACAATTTCATTTGGCCGGCCATGAACCTTACAAATTACATACAACCCATAAAATACACGTTTTTATCTCTGGCAAATCAACATTATTAGCAGCTACGTACAGGGTCTGGCATACATCTAACACTATCCGCAGCAAGCACTTGCATTTTGTCTCTGGAACTTCATTTGCTTAATTAGGCTCTTACACAGCAGTTGAAGTAGCTCAGGAACCGCTTTCTTGGCTGCACTCAGTCAACCACACATAAAATTTAATTAATAAATAGATATGGAGTGATTGATAGAGTATATAACATATTCTTAGGCCTTAAGTATCAGCTTACTATCAATAATATTTTCTGAGCTTTAACTATCAGCTTACCATCAATAATATTCCTAAGCTTCAACTATCAGCTTACTATCAATAATATTAAGAGAATGAATTCAGGAACTGATATAATATATAACATAAGATAGTGGTATCAGAGTCAATGCGACATATACGTCACAGGTTTACAATGTGGAATTAATTAGCTCTAAATATGACAAAAGCCCATGTTGCATCTACATTTCAAGTCCAAAAGGGTATTTCATGATGGTTGGACATATGGATGTCGCCATAATGACATAAATGCAAACATGCATGACCATTATCAAAATGTCTAGGTATAGATTTTTCCTTGCAAATAAACCTGATTAAGTGATAGAAAAATACTCTACCTTGACCACCGCCCATAAGAAACACATTAATTTCAAATGCATAGCACATGAAACATCTAGTACCAAGAATAATGGTTGTGCAGCAAGTCTCATACAAACAGCATCCATAACAGGATAAAATAATCAATAGCTACCGTACATGCTTCCTATGTTTTCATTTACTCTGCAACGTTAGAATATTTTACATTATTCAAAATATTGTCTCTGATTGCATTTCGTGATTTATACGCTAGAAAAGATATAGCCATTTAGAATCTCTTTAGATTCTTCTCAAGAGCACTTTATTAAAATCCACTTTCTATAAATTTTTTTACAACAAAATTAAAGATATTAATATTCTATATAGTGCATTGGCAAGCGTGAAAATCAGTAGCGGATCCAGAAATAAAATATAGTGAGTCACTTTATAGAAGATATACTCGCTTTGTATCATTAACTATGTTACACTTAAAATTTTCACTTCATATTAACTCATCTAAATATTTTCCATTTTTCCAACATACATAGGAAAAAATATAGTGATATAAAGTTTTTTTCCTACTTTGTGGAATTCATATTCAACAAAATAAGTTCAAGTAAGGTAAAAATAAGGGAATAAAAAGAATTATGGGGTCACTTTTCATTATTTAACAGGTCATTATTTCAAAGAAATACGGAAAATTATCAACTTTCATGCAAAAATTAATGAATTAAAAATATTATATTGTTGCCAAGTGGGGTCACATGACCCCACTTACTCTAAGCTCAATCCGCCACTGAAAATCACTTATGTTGCAAGTAATATAGAAAGAAGTATATTATATAAGCAAGAATAAGATGATGAGAACAGACTCATTTAAAATAAGTTAATAGTTGCCAAAAGTAAGCATATGAAATAACCTCATTTATCGGGATATAGTAACATGACCACTAACCACAAAAATTCAGGCTTTTGTAGGGGGAAAAAACTTTCTCCAAGATGATTAATCATAATCACAGTTGTAACTAACATATATTCCCAAGGACCAAAACCACCATCAAATGTTGCCTTTAATTGAATTTTGAAGGCCATCCATTACCTTTGAATCTACTCCCCATCCCTGAAAGTTTGTTAAGTAATTTCGTTTGCTTTTTGCAAACTTTTCAATGCACTTGCTCAAATATTATAAAAATTATAAAAGTTGATTCTTTTGAATGTATAATAAATATTTTTTATTATTAAAATTTCTCTCTTATAGTACCCAACATTTCAAACATAGCAAAGTTTAAGAGTATGATTTACATCACCAGTAAAGCTGGGAGATATTATTATGCAAAAATACAAATACAAAATGATCAAAGATAGCGGATTAAAAAAGATTACTACAACCACTATTCCTGCCAAATAGTGTCCTTTTCTGTTGCACCAACTAGCATAATCAAGGCCCACAAGCTTTTACAGTTACTAATAATCAAGTATCCCACCAAATGAAAGCTGCTTTCATGTGTAATAAATTTAAATAGAGAGCTGCCCTTTAACTCACAACTACCACGCAACAAGCCATAATAATACAGTACTAAGACAGCATGTAAAAAACCAACAAATAATACTACCTCCAGTTCTTTTTAAATGCAATAATATGACATTTTTCCTCTATATTTTATGTCAAATCATTGCACTTAAAAAGAAACGGGTGTATTATATTTTTACAAAAAAAAAAGGTGTATAAAACATAAGTGCCAAAACTTATAATCAAGCAGTCAAACAAACCAAAACAGCTGCATCAAAAAACAAGATAAGCCAGTTTGAGCAAAATCTTACAGTAGGAGAGTGGTTTTGATCAAAATGTTGTTCAACATCATTTGTTTTGTTGTTAGAAGGAGCAGTTGGATTGATAAAATCTTCTTCATTACCAAGACTGGCCCTTGAAGGGTCTCTTTTGTTCTGCTTTCTCATTTCTCTAATTTTCGAAAAATCAAGCGAGTAATCCGGCAATGGCCCCTTCTGATCCCAGTCTCCAAATTGTGGCACAGATAACCATGGTGCATTCTTCTGTACAAAGCAAATACCAAGGGTCAGCTATGAAGAATCAAGATGCATACTTCTGCCAAAGACTTGAAAAAATTAATCAAGAAAACTTTAACAACGATGAACTCGATGCTTTTAGACCCTCAATAAGCCTAAAAAGCATAAAAAGAAGCTTCGAAAACTAAGTCGCCTATTTCCAACAGACCACAAATATCGGGTGTTGCACAAAGAGCAACAACAAAAGTGTGTAGAAACCAAGCCTCACAAAAATAACATATCCCTATGGTATTCCTTTAATTTACTTTTCAAAGTTCCAAAGGCAAACCATTTCCCTATGTTGCATATATCACAACTCCCTAGTTTTGATACAACAATTGTATATCTCCCACTGTTTCATTGAGCTAGTGATGTTTGGAATATTGAGTACAAGGAGAAAATTTTAAAAGTAAGATATCTTTTATTATATACTCTCTCCGTAACGAATTACTAGCAACAATTTCTATTTTTAGGTGTAACAAAATACTTGCAACAATTTTTCCAATTTCATTATTCCTTTTTTGGTAAAAAAAACAACACAATACCCCACTTACTTTTCACTCTCTTACTTTTATCATATTACGACATAATACCCCATTTACTTTTCTTTCTCTTACTTTTCTCTCTCTTACTTTTATCATTATACCACTTAATACCACTATTACCTTATTTCACCTAGGAATTTATGCTAGTGCAAATGTTGCTAGTAATTCGTTACGGAGGGAGTATATAAGAAAAAAGGCATTCATATGTGATAGTTTTGAATTCGTACAAATGTGTAGTTTTTAATATTGACATTTTATAACTTTTTATAATTAAGTTAATTTAATACATTAACGTTTAAAAAATGCATTGAAAAATGTGCAAAATCTAAACATAACCATGACCTCATCAAACTAAACATGTAATACTCATTCCTTTTCAATTTGTTGGTTACGTTAATGTTTATTTAGGCAAATAAAAAATGGGCTTTTTGAAGGGAAACACAAAACAGGCTTGATTGTAGTATTTTAATTAAAAAAGCTAATTCCAAGACATCAATCAATGGGTGAGATAATTTATTATAATTTTTGTTTATTTGAATCAATCATAATTAACATAAAATTGACCATGACATTATAATCATAAATGTTACGAATTGATGACAAATAATATTGTCATATATAAATGGAAAGTTTCAAGTGTAACCAACAAAGTGGAAACACCTAAAACAGAATAAGTAACAAACAAGTTGAGTAACAAACAAATTGAGAACAAATTGAAATCAACAGACTATTAATTGGTGGAAAGCAGCTCATCTAACAGAATCTCAATTGATTAAAGAACAGATTAACAAGATTTTTAACATGCACCACATAATCTATGTATTTTTTGAAAGCTGTCCCCTTAATAAATCCACTCGTTCCAGCTAATAAAAGTAAACAGCATAACAAAAATTTATTTTTCTACGGAACTAGTCATGAAAATACGATAAGCTCCCCCATAAAAAAACAAAGCAGTCCAAAAATGATTGTTAAGGATAGCGCGTACGTGTTTTTGCCGTACTGTAGCATGAATAAAGTATACATTCCTAGGCAATTACTCATAATAATCAATTATTATTATTAGCATTAAAAAAAAGGATTCAACTAATAGCAAGATCACTAATAGAGACTTTGAAATTGAAAAGTTCAGCTAAAAAACAACGACGATGATGTATTCTTGCAAAAGAATGTCAAATTCTACAAGGAACTCACGCCGTCCTCAACGATGTGCAGAATGCTAACACACAAATCGCATCCAGCCCCAACATGAAAACGGACCCAAAATTTTATTTAGGTAACATTCTAAATATATAATTTTTAATTTCTCCGTCTCAAAATAAATGCTCCATTTACTTTTTCACATCACCCAAGATACATTTTTAAAAAATAATATCTTTAGTTGTGTATAATAAAAAATTATAAAATTATATATTTAGAAAGTACGTATCGAGACGAATCAAACGAGATCCCACATGACTATATTTTATCTTATATGTATAAAATTAAAGGGAATCAAAGTTACAAAGTAAACCGTGCCAAAGTCAAAATGTACCATTTAATTTAGAACAGAGGAAGTATAAATTTTTGTTATATAGAATTAGTCAACTAGAGACATAAATATAAATATTTAAAGTTATATATCGAGAGATTAAAAAACCAAATAGTTACTCATTTGAGTGGGGAGTACATTTTATAATATTTGCTTATTAAAAGTATATATCACAACCTAAAAATGCTAAAATATACATAATGTATTAATCTCATCACAACTGTTCCATTTCTTTTTATCCTCATTTTTTTAGACCCTCCAGTTTGTTATTTAGTGAGTTAATAACTATGATTGGGTAAAGTTAGTGGGGTTGAGATGGTTAAGTAAAGGTAGAAGTGTGAAAAAATAGTGGGCCATGATACTAAGGGCTTGTTTACTTCATCTCTATTTAGTTCAATTAATACACTTCTATTCAGTTCAGTTCAGCTCTATTCATCTAATATGTAAACGAACCCTAAAAGAGGAAATAGAGCAAATATTATGGGACGGACGAAAAAGGATAGTGGAGAATTTCTTTGGGACGGAGTAATTTTAATAGCAAAATGATATAAATAATACTTTCGGAAGCTTAAAATGAATTTTTATTTTTATTTTTTTGTAAGTAAAAAGCTAACAAATGTTGAATCAAACATTTAATACATTTAATACACCTTTGCTGGGCAGGCCTTCCTAGAAGGGTTGTCTAGTTGTAGGAATGCCCTTTGGTGTACTTGTGTGTTTGTGATGATATGCAATGTTTAAGTTACCAAAAAAAAAACATTTAATACACCAAAAATGAACGTGAGATTTTATCAAGAATTCCTAAATTGTTTCCATGAAAGTGTATTTTAAGGCATAAAAGTCTACATATATCATTTTCCATTTTAATAATGTAAGGGTCTTAATTTTTTTTTCTTTTAGAACAGGCCCCCTAAAACAGGAACCACAGGCACAGAGTATGTAAAGTCGTATAAAAAACAGCTAAGCTAATTTCGTTGCTTCCTAGTAGACGATCCACTGTAAATAAATCAGAGAGGCGGCCCATGCCAAAAAAAAAAAAATCAAAATCAAATTCTACCTGCATAATCAGGCAATCAGCTCCATTGTGGTGAGACTAATGACTCTGTGTCAAAGAGTCACCACTCACCACAATGGACATTCAAGTTTCAATTTACAAGCAATTAACCAAATTACTTGAATATCCGTTCTCAACAATAATGATCCATCCTGCAAATTTAGGGAGGCCAACAGAGAATCTACAGATAACATACAGTAAAATTAAAACTGTGCATGTGAAATTGCGAGTATTCAACTGGTTTCACCTATGGATTCAAAGAAAAACATAACAAACTCCAAATATTCAATAAAACAAATAAAAACCTAGAATCGCATCAAAATCGAGCACCAGAACAACGAGACAAAGCAAAATCAGTAAAATATAAAAGAGCAGCTACAGCTACAGCTACAGGCCAGGCTTACCTCTTTGCGATCTTCCATTGCAAGTATATTGTTGAGGAAGTTAGAACAAACTTCAAGTTAGAGCAAGAAGAAGAAGGAGGAAACAATGGTGGTTAAAGCAAAAGAAAGAAAGAGAGAAACAGCAGAGTGACAGAGAGAAGATAATTGAAAGTGCTGCCGTTTGATGTCAAAATCAGTAGATGAAGATTGAAGAGGAAATCGTCTGGTTTAATGTGAATGGATTGTCACCTTATTTTTTTTAAAGTTGCTTTTTTCTTTCTGGCTTTATAGACGGCCCTATATAGTTATACCCCTTATTTTCGTGTTATTTACTTCCCCGCCATTTCTCGTCGCGTTGCTTTCGTGTCCTGAACCCCACAAACCGATTGATTGGAATTCGCAAGGACTGAGGAGTGAGGATAGACCTGTCAAGTGGGCCTGTGGGGTTAACATAAAATACTCCACTTTCGAATTCGAGTTAAGAGCAAAGTTGTTGCAAAAGTTGTAATTTGGGTACTCTAAATATAATTTTTTTAAAGTTAATTTTTAACATTTGATTTTTTAAGGAAATTTTTAACATTTAATTATAATTGCTAATTTTTTTTTTTATTATAATTGCTAATTACTTCCATAAAACTACTAAAAATTACAAATTTGATATTAATACTCACCAAAATCATGAACAAAGATCTGATGGTAAAAAAAAATAGTTACTCTTGTATTTAATAAATAAACACAATTATAGCGAGTACCCAAAAAAATCAATATCACACCCAAAAAATATCAATAGCTATTTTGTGAATTTTACATTTTGGTATATGATTTTTAATAAATATCTACATTCATTAATAATTATTTTGTAGGTAGTTTCCTATTGGATATATTTAGAGCATTAAGAATACACTCATGATTATTTATGCTAATTTGTGTGGATATGGTGAAATAATTTAGCAAAATAATGATATACGTACTATTACGAACTTACTACCAAGCTCAGAAAAAATTTCGGTGAAAAATAAGCTAAGTTGTAAAACTTAGGAATTTGCATAAAGCTGTTGTGGACAGGGACGTTTTGGGTGTTCCCGCGCGATTTCCCTCGTTCGCGACAAAGAGAAAGCAAAACAGGTCCAAATGACCGTCGCGTCCGTGACCTATGGGTGTCGCGCCCGCGACGTGTCGATCCTGTGCGCTCGCGATAATTCTTCTGAGACGTTTGAATTAGCGGTTTTCTCTGTCAATGCACGTTGCTTGGTCTTTGGTGTATGTTAGAGCTGATCAAAAGTGGCCCGACCCGCTTTTTTACGGGCTTTGGACATGAAAATTAGGCCTGAATTTGGGCCCGGCCCGATTTTTTTATTTTTTCGTGCGGGCCTTGGACATTTAAAATTAGACTTTTTGGTTACTTTTTTAGGCCCGGCCCGAAAAAGCCCGAAAAGCCCACCAAACCCGCACTAAATTTTCGGGCTTTGGCCAAGAAATTTGGGCCCGAACTGAGCCCGACCCGCTTTATAGGCTTGATTTTTATGCATCGGCTAAGCCCGGCCCGACCCACGATCACCTCTAGTATATGTTGTACGTAGTAACTGCCTTTACAGGCTTTATGATGAGTGGGTAGTTGGGCTTTCAATTATAAACAACGTATAATTCATTTTCACTTCATATTGCAAAAGTTACAAAGTGTTAGTTTTCTCTCAAAAGTTCATCTTCAACCTTACTATTTTCTTCGTTGTATCTCAAAAGCAGACATTCATGATACCCGGGATTTCGTTGGGTCGAAGTATTGCTTTTAGGATAGTGAGTACATGTAATACCTCGAAATTTCGGGATATTTTAAATTTTTTCATAATTAATTAAATATATAATTAATTAACTATTTAATTGATTATTATTTAATTAATTATTAATTTGTTGTAGCAATTTAATTATTTTGATCATGGCCCGAATCTTTTTTCCTATCTTGCCAAAACCCGATCCCGATTATTTTCTTTCCTTACCTCTATCTCACGGCCCCCTTATTATATTTTTCTTTAAATTAATTTCTTTTGTTCAAACAATATTATTAAAAGCCTTTATCTATTTTTGACTGAGCCTAAAGAAACTACATCTGTTTACCTATTCTTTACTAAATTTTAGGAGATCACCAACTCCTTATTTCTTGTAATCTCACGGCCCACCTTCACCCTTTTCTTTTAATTAATTTATTTAACCAATAATATTATTCTTATATCTATTTTGCACCTATCCCAAAAACCCTATTTTTCTCCTAACCTCTCCTATTCTTACTACTAAATTATAGGAACCCAAAGCCCCTATTTTTCCTTATTTTCACACGGCACCCTAGGGGAGTAATAACCAAAAATTGTTTTATTTATTCTTTCTTTCAAGAATCAACTACTGCTTATTCCTAACCCTTTCTTATTGCTTCAAACCTTAAAGATTGATCAAGAAACCAAACTAAACCAAAGAAACACCAAGAAAACCGTGAACCCTTTGATTATTCGAACCACATATTCCAACAACAGGTAATTAGATTGTTTTATTTAATCTGTAGGATAGATTAGTTATATAATTGTTAGAATAGGATTGATCATGCTTAGAATTGTTTACAATTATGTAGAATTGCTTAGAGTATGATAGATTAAGGTTTTGAATTGCATGATGATGTTATGCTAAGATTGTCGAGTGGTAAGCAAGGGTGTATGATGATCTCCAAGCATGTTTACTTGTTTAAATCTATAGTTTATGCTTAATCTTTGATTCTTGCTAGCCTAAGTTATTGAATAATTATTGTAGAATAGTATGAATGTTGTGCGTGTGAAAAGCCGTGAACCCATGCTATGTTCGAATATTTTCATGATGAAAAATATGATTTTTATATTATAATCTTGATCTTTAATGATAATCTTGAATGTAATCTTTAATTTGATCATGATAAGATGGTTTCTTGAATTTAATCTTTAAGTTGATTTTAGCCTATGAGGGTCGTGTAGTATTCTTGCCAAAAAGAATGGTTTTTGATCTCGATTTGGTTCTTGTATAATAATTCATTGTTTAAATTATGATTTTGTTGTTTATAATTAAGTTTATATGATTGATTTAGGATTATTGTGTTTAATTATATTAAAGAATGAATCTTGTTACCTTCTTTGAGATTGTCGTGTGGTGTTAATCAAGAAAAAGAGAATTTTTATCAAGTTTAAAGCAATAACTATTGATGATTGTTAATTTGTATGATGATTATTTGATTTGAATTGATTTATTAAATTGTTATATGATATTTAAGGAATTGATTTAATTATCGTTTTATTACTATAAATGCCGTGTGGTAGTATTAAGTTAGAGTTTTGGGTCAAGTTAAGATGAGCTAGAACTGAATAGAAGTTAAGTTGTGTCAATAAGGAATTGAATTGTGAACTGGAAAAGAGAACAGAACAGAATTGAATTGAAAAGATGATTAACTATGAAGTGAACGCCTATCTAGTGGCTTAAGTTGCCATGAACATAGGTTTAGTCGAATCCACTGTCCTATCTTCGGATTTGGGACAGTTCTTGATCCCAGTGCCGGGAAGTAGATCTTCGAGGTTGACCCGACATGAGCAAGGAAAGTTGGGGAAGAATTAAGGTTTCCCTTACGAGCATATGACTGGTCACGGATTAGCACCTGAACTGAATAAAATAGAAGAGTCAATGGAGGTGTCAAGAGATCTAGAATTGAATAAGATATTATAGAAGGTTTTAGTTATGAGATTGTTATGATTGTTTCCGCTGCGTAATTGATTGATGATGTTTATGTATGATTTCATGATGATATATTTGTCTATTTGGTTGATCTATTCTAATGATTATGTTTCTAATTGTGTTCTACTGATTAAGTAGAACAATCTAATTACTCACCACTGACTGTGGACCCCAAAATCCTTTTTCAGGTACAGGTGGTGATTGAATTTGGTTACGCAAGGGCTGGGATTGTGTGCGAGCTAGTTAATTAGTCTATTTTTAATCCCTAGCCTTTGTATAGGAATTAGTGAAATTCCTCAATTTGTAGTATTTTTAGACTTTGGAATAATATTTATTATGGATTATTTATTGGTTTTATTGAATAATATGATTTAGGATTAGAGCTTCCGCTGTTAATAAGGAATGGGTTATTAAAAGTTTATAAGTAATAATGATCTGTAATGTTGTTTTCTCCGAAAACAACGCTGCTAAATTACGGGTCGTTACAGTACACGCCTCGAAGAGTTTCGCAGATTGTTTCATTTTTGTGTCAAAAACCCTACTCATATATAACAGTCTAAAAGCAATAACCTTCTTTCAAAAATGTATACAATCAAAGATTTGACAGCCAACTTCCAAAAGCTGGACAAGTTCGAGGGTGTGGGGTTTAGAAGATGGCAGAAAAAGATGCATTTTGTTTTGACATCTCTTGGTGTGGCTTATGTTCTTACTACTCCAAAACCGGCGGAGAAAGAAACTGAAACTCCGGAGGAGACAAGGGCACGAAACAAATGGGAGAATGATGACTACATCTGCAGAGGTCATATCCTCAATGGTATGTCAAATGATCTTTTTGATATTTATCAGTTTCATGATTCCTCCAAATATTTGTGGGATGTATTGGAAGCCAAATACATGGCAGAAGATGCATCCTCCAAAAAATTTTTAGTTAGTAATTTTAATAATTACAAAATGACTGAATCAAGGCCTGTGATGGAACAATTCCATGAACTGCAAAGAATTGTCGGTAGTTTTAAACAAGATTTATTGGGATTGTTGTAGTTCGGAGAGGGGATAGTTATGAACACTGTCTTCCTTTATTTCTGTTGTACGTAATGGAGGCGGTTTAGATTTGTGGCGTAGATAGGTAGTGGAGAATTAGGATTTTTACTTGCCTATTTGACTTGTATTAGGCATGTTGCATGATTTTGAAGCTATTTAAATGCATTTGGGTATTTTTTTTCGTTGTTTTGGCCACATATGGGTTGAATGTTGCATGTTTGTGTATTTTTTTCATGATTTCTTGCCTATTTGAGGTGTTTTAGGCATGTTTGAGTTTGTTTACATGATTTTGAATCTATTTAAATGCATTTCGGTATTTTTTTCGTTATTTTGGCAACATATAGGTTGAATGTTGAATGTATGCGTATTTTTTCATGATTTCTTGCCTATTTAAGGCGTTTTAGGCATGTTTGAGTTTGTTTACATGATTTTGAATCTATTTAAATGCATTTGGGTATTTTTTTCCGTTGTTTTGGCCACATATGGGTTGAATGTTGAATGTATGCGTATTTTTTCATGATTTCTTGCCTATTTGAGGTGTATTAGGCATGTTTGAGTTTATTTGCATTATTTTGAAGCTATTTAAATGCATTTGGGTATTTTTTTCGTTGTTTTGGCCACATATGGGTTGAATGTTGAATGTATGCGTATTTTTTCATGATTTTTGCCTATTTGAAGTGTATTAGGCATGTTTGAGTTTATTTGCATGATTTTGAAGCTATTTAAATGCATTTGGGGTTTTTTTTCATTGTTTTGGCCACATATGGATTGAATGTTGAATGTATGCGTATTTTTTCATGATTTCTTGCCTATTTGAGGTGTATTAGATATGTTTGAGTTTATTTGCATGATTTTGAAGCTATTCAAATGCGTTTGGGCATTTTTTTTCGTTGTTTTGGCCACATATGGGTTGAATGTTGAATGTATGTGTATTTTTTCATGATTTCTTGCCTATTTGAGGTGTATTAGACATGTTTGAGTTTATTTGCATGATTTTGAAGCTATTTAAATGCATTTGGGTATTTTTTTTTGTTTTTTTTGCCACATATAGGTTGAATGTTGCATGTTTGTGTTATTTTTTCATGATTTCTTGCCTATTTGAGGTGTATTAGGCATGTTTGAGTTTATTTGCATGATCTTGAAGCTATTTAAATGCATTTGGGTATTTTTTCGTTGTTTTGGCCACATGTGGGTTGAATGTTGCATGTTTGTGTATTTTTTTATGATTTCTTGCCTATTTGAGGTGTATTAAGCGTGCTTGAGTTTATTTGCATGATTTTGAAGTTATTTAAATGCATTCGGGTCTTTTTGTGTTGTTTTGGCCACATGTGATTTGAATGTTGCATTTTGTGTATTTTTTCATGATTTTATGCCTATTTGAGGTGTATTAAGCGTGCTTGAGTTTGTTTGCATGATTTTGAAGTTATTTAAATACATTCGGGTCTTTTTGTGTTGTTTTGGCCACATGTGGGTTGAATGTTGCGTGTTTGTGTATTTTTTTAATGATTTCTTTCCTATTTGAGGTGTATTAGGCGTGTTTGAGTTTGTTTACATGATTTTGAAGTTAGTTAAATGTATTTGGGCCTTTTTGTGTTGTTTTGGCCACATATGGGTTGAATGTTGTATATTTTTGTATTTTTTTCATGATTTCTTGCCCTCTTTTGGTGTATTAGGCGTGTTTAAATTTGTTTACATGATTTTGAAGCTATTTAAATTCATTCGGGTCTTATTGCGTGGTTTTTACCATATTTATGTAGATTATTATAAGTTTGTGTATTTTTTTTCTTGATTACTTGCCTAGTTGAGTTTTATTAAGCATATTTGAGTTTAATTCCATGATTTTGATGAACCAATTTTTTTGTTTTAACATTTTGGCATGTTTGGTACTTTTTACGTATTCATGATCATATTTTTTGTTCTAACAATTATAATTTTTTTTTTCTTACACCTAGATTATTGATGCTGCAACAAGGGAAGGACATTTCACTGTTCAAGAAATTAGTGAGGTTCGAGACAAGTGCGCTAGTTTTCTTACAGAAAATTGTTTGTGATATGTTTTATTACGAATTAATTATTATGGATTTATTTTGTATGTACAAAAAATTATTGTTTCATTTCAATGTTATATTTTGATAAGCGTTTGAGTTTTAGAGATGTTTGCTCGACATTTTTATTTGTAATTTATATATATATATATATATATATATATAGGGTTGAGTTCCGGTGAGAAATTCCTTATCGTGAGAAATGTGAGAAGAGATAAATACATCAACTATGACATAGATGTATATTGATAAACAAGTATAAGTACATTCAAAATATACTATAAATACATTGAGTAAAAATACATTAATTTTATGCCATATATACATTGACTCCAAACAATGGAAGGAGTAATGAGGGAAAATCAAATTTAATCTTAGCCATTCATTTGTTGATCAAAGGGTTGTGGTTGCTTCCCACCCTTCTCACTAAAACTACATTTCTCACATGAGCCTACTTCTATATATATATATATATCGATGTATTTAATTATTATTGCAGGATATATATTATAATTATATTTATATATACAAAATTATGTTTTTTTTTTTTAAAAAAAGGAAGAGTTATGGATGCGGTTCTGGGGGAGAGCCGCAGCCATAATTCCTCCTTTTTTTTTTGGAAGCAACCAAGCTTTGGATGCGGTTTTAGTAGGAACCGCATCCAAAAGTCCACTTTTGCAGCCATAAATGCACTTTTGGATGCAGTTCCTGCTAGAACCACATCCAAAAGTCACTTATGGCTGTGGGTGGAACTGATCCATAGGTAATAGACCTATGGCTGCTACGACATTGGCTGTGGGGCTGAACTGCATCCAAAGGGCCTAAAACCCCCGCATCCAATGACGATTTTTCTACTAGTGTTATGTGTGTGTGATTTCCGAAATCTTTTGTGTGCAAGATGATTGTTCGTGGTATATCGATTCAGGAGCATCAAGACATGTTTACAAGGATCGCTCATTATTCAAGTCATTCCATGAGGTCAATGATGGAGAGATGTTGTATATAGGGAACGATTCAACTGCAAAGGTCGTAGGCAAGGGACAAGTAGAACTAGTGTTTAGTTCAGGAAAATCTCTTATTATAAGAGATGTTTTGCATGCCCCGGAATTGCGTAGAAATTTAGTGTCAGGTGCAATTCTGAATCGATTAGGTTTTAAGATGGTTTTTGAGTCAGACAAGTTCATTTTATCCAAGGGTAGTGTATTTTTTGGTTTTGGATATTTGTGTGATGGTATGTTTAAGCTTAGTATTTCTAATGTTTTTAAGAACTATGCTTGTTTGGTAAATGATGTTTCTGATTTATGGCATAATAGACTTGGCCATGTTAATTATAAGAAATTATCTTTAATGTCTCGTCATGCTTTAATTCCTTCTTTTAAACAAAATAATGACAAATGTAGAACATGTTTATTAACCAAAATCACACGAAAACCATTTCCAAGTATTGGTGACAAAAGTAATTCATTGCTTGAATTGGTGCATAGTGATCTATGTGACTTTCATAGCACACTGTCTTTAGGTAACAAAAAGTATTTGATAACATTTATTGATGATTATTCAAAATTTTGTTATGTTTACTTGTTAACATCTAAAGATGAAGCCCTAAATAAATTTAAAATCTTCCAAACTGAAGTGGAATTGCAAACAAGTGCTAAGATAAAAAGACTTAGAATTGATAAAGGGGGTGATCGATACATTGATCAAAATTATTTCCAATCAATAGGTATTGTGACGACCCGACTCGCTTAAATCGGCGCGGAAGAAACCGACGAGTCGAATAGTCAGAACTAATAACTAAAATACTTAAAAATTTAGAACAATACCTCAAAGTATTATATTACTAATCCCAAAAGTATAAATACCCACAAGTTTGTACATCACTAAACCAAAAGTCAAACTATCAATACTAATAAGCGTAACTCCAACCATATGTCAGAGTTTAAAGTAAAAGTATACAATTATCACCATTATAGTCCAATACTATCCAAAACCAACAAACAACGGAAAAACAACTAAATCATAACAGCGGCGCTCGCCCAACCCAAAGCTAAGCAAGAACCTCATCATCAGAATTACCTGAAAAGTAAACAACAGTCCACCGTCAGTGGCGAGTAACATAACTGACTCACCCTAACGGGAATACACAAGAACATAGCATAAATCAAATATCCAAATCAAACATCAAATCATGCGAAAATCATACCAATATACAGACTCGACTCAACTAACTTATCCAAACTTATCTTTGGCACAATCATTCATAAACTAGACCGGACTACGCTCGTACGAACGCCTCTTACGCGATCGAACTTTCCAACTATGCCAGGATTGAGAATCTTACTCCCAACCCCATGAAACCAATCTTACTGGAAATCCATGTCAAAGACAACATAGTGGTAATCACTACCCCAATACCGCGGTCAGGATAGGGGCAACGTCTTAACCCAAAAACATAGAATCTTACTCTAAGTTTTAGGCGTCTAGCTACGAAATCAAGCTAATCTTACAATCTTTAACTTTAATCCGAAGTTTACACACTTAGTTACTTCTTAAGTTGCATCTTACGCCTTGACTTAAGAAAATAACGCATAAACCAAACATCTTACAACATCTTAACGTTTTCTTTAACTCTTTCTTTAACTTTCTTTACTTTCTTTACTTTCTTTAACCTAAAAGACTTAATCAAGAACTTACCAAGACTCATCAAGAACTCATCAAGAACTCAAAGAACTCAACCAAGATTCATAAAGAACTCATCCAAGATTCAAGATCTTCAACCAAGAACTCAATCAAGATTCAAGAACTTCAATCAAGAACTCATCCAACTTACATAAACCACACGCATAAAATCAATACATATACATAAAATTACCAACTTGCTAGTATCCCAAAATTCATCAAACTTTAACATGATAAACATAAACTTATTACAACATAATCAAACATAAAATCAACATATTCAATCATCAAATCATCATTAAACTACTTAAAAATCAGATTTACATTCATATACAAAAACATGATCAAAACTTCAACATAAACTAATCTTATGCATTTTAATCTATACTATGAATCATAGTACACCAATTAAGTTGAGAAAGCATGTTACCTTGATGAAGATAAACAAGGTAAACACTAAAAACTCGCTGCCCGGAAACTACCCACACGGCTCCAAGCACACGGTCCATCACGCACGGACACGGTCACACGGCTTCACACAATCGCACCACCGTCTTCACCTCGTGCCACCACTCGAACCACACGGCCATGGCCCTGCTGCACGGCCACGACACACGAACCACCTCACGAGCACGAACCACCACCGTGCACCACCACTTGAACCACGAACAACCCACACGAGCAACCCCAAAATCCAAACCCGAACTAGAAATCTTGATTGGAAATTAAGGAGATTATTGTGTTTAAAGTTACTTAAAGATCAATAGAAGTTTAATCTTTAAGTTTTGGAATTGGATGGAAGATGAACAATTGTTGGTGTAGATGCCAAAATGGCGTGTGGATTGGGAGCAAATGAGAGGGAGTTTTGTGTTTGAACTTTTGATGGCAAGTGCATAAAATGGCAAGGATGGCAAAAATGAGCAAAAGCCTTACTAACTCCTCTATATATAGAGTTAGTTCAGGTGTGAACATGAGGCAAGTGGCAAAACCTTGCCATGCACACATAAGGGGGCCGGTTTTCATAGCTCCAAATGGGCCAAATTGGGCTTTCGTGAATAATTGGGCTAATTTACAAAAATTACATGATTAATCATGCTTAATTTGTTTTAGCCCAAAATATTAAATAATTAATTAGAAAATTAAATAATTAAATTCTAATTAATTAAATAATAATTAAAATAAATAATAACTAATCAAAAATAAAATATTTCGAATTAAATCGAAATTATTCACGCAAAATAAAATAAATAGTTCAAAAAAATAAATTTGAACTATACATAGCAACACATAAATACACATAATCATATGGCAGAAATACCAATAAAAATCAGGGTCGTTACAGGTATAATACATGAAACAACCGCTGCTTATACACCACAACAAAAATGGTGTGGCGGAAAGAAAGAATAGGACATTGCAAGAAATGGTTAATTCCATGTTGTCCTACTCGGGATTGAGCGAAGGATTTTGTGGTGAAGCGGTGTTAACCGCATGCTATATATTAAATAGGGTTCCTGTTAAATAGAACAATGATACCCCATATGAAAAGTGGTATAAAAGAACTCCAAACTTGAGTTACTTCAAGGTTTGGGGTTGTAGGGCAATTGTTAAAGTGCCTGAACCCAAAAGAAAGAAATTGGGTGAAAGAGGAGTTGAATGTATCTTTGTAGGATATGCGGAACATAGCAAATCTTACAGGTTCTATGTTATAGAACAAAATGATTGTTGGTCGGTTCATACCATCATCGAATCTAGAGATGCAGTTTTCGATGAAAGTTGATTTTCTTCAATTCCTAAGCCTAAGGATGCTACTCCATCCTAGTGCCGGACCACAACACAACAAAAAAATAAGCTTCGGCCGACCGCCTTTTACCGACCGTTAACGGTCGGTATTTAAACATACCGACCGTCTTCGGTCGGAAAAATGCGGTCGGTGTGTAATTAGTCGAAAATTTTTTTTACCGACCGACTCTCCATCGGAAACATTTTACCGACCGTTGACCGACTAAATAAAAAAATTAAAAAAAATATATTATGGAGCTATTTTCCGACCGCTTGGCTGTAACGACCCGACTTTTTTGGACTTGTCGATTGACGAAGGAAATCGACATTCGGATCATTACTTAAACAATTTAAACTATAAATGAAATTAATTAATTAAAATTAAGCAACTTTTATTAAAATACTAAACTATAATCCAAAAGCCAATAAGGCATAAAAATACCCTAAGTGTTACATTAACCATAGATAATTGTCTTCCCAACAGACTGGGATTATATATAAAGGATAACTATAATATTGTCTTATGAGTTCTGGAATAACTAAAATAAATCTAAACTTCTACCACACTCAAGCCCATCCAACGGAAGCCCGTTCTACGCTGCTGCATCGTCACCTGAAACTGAGGGGGGGGTCCACCGTCAGTGGCGAGTAACTAGGCTGTCCCGCTTAATTGAGGGACCGCTAAACACATAATATCATAGAATATACACATGAAAACACACATAAAACATGATACAATGTATACAAAAATATACGAGATACGTATAAAAATACGTACAAAAAATACGTATACGAATACGTATAAAATACGTATGAAAATACCTGTAGAAATACAGTTAGAAATACGTACAAAATACGTATAAAGGTACGTATACCATACGTATAATTATACCTGCAAAATACGGTTAGGAATACGTACAAAATACGGATACAGTGCAGATACACATAATCATACGAATACATATACATATAACAATACATACATAATTACGTACAAACGTACCTATACAAAATGTATATCAAATCGTACACAGCGGAAGACTTATACAATTAATCCCTAACTTATACTATATGGTTTCCATAAATCCGTAATCATATCGTATCTTAACAATTCATTTCATCCATACCATATCTTATAATTCATATCATATCATTATCATCTTTCATTGGACCGGTCACTATAACTCGTTGTGGATCTCGTGTTTCACCACAACTTTCCTAGAACATGCCGGGGTGAGCTCGTGTACTCAACCCGTAGCGGATCTTGTGTTTCACCACTAAGCCTAAGCTATGGCCATAACTCCTAAATAGCAGCTCGTGTACTACTACTTAGACGACTACATATCCTAAGACCCAGAACTACTCGGGGGAACTCGTGTGTTCGCCATTGAGCAGTGGCTTCGACTTAACCCAGTCTGACTACTCGAGTCATCAGGTGGGCGTCCTTATCTTATCTTATATCTTTCAAATCTTATATCTTATCTTATATCGGGAAATACTAGGTGACCGTACTCGGAAATGAACCGTTCGAAGTCCCAGGAAAGAGAGGTGCGGCACATATATTGGCCACCTTAAATACCAAGTCTTTCCTAGCCAGAGATCGAAACGATTCGTAATCCTCCTACTCTGTTTCCTTTCTTTCCCTATTAATATCTAATCGTACCTTTTATATCTTATCCCTACTGATTCTTAATAATAATAATAATAATAATAATAATAATAATAATAATAATAATAATATTACTCATATTACTCGTAATATAATAATAATAACAATAATATTATCTACCCCTTCATATTACAACTTATCCCTGATAATTCCTTTAATTGTAACTTTTATAATTATAATAACAATTATTCCTAAAAATATTATAAGTCAAAATTAAACTAAAATTGACCAAATAAATTAGGGTCACTCGACAAAAGATAAATAAAATCATAAATTCATCATATAATTAATTTAATAAATTACATAAAAATATAATTAACTACATAAATTACCTAAAACATGAGAAAAATTATACTTTTCATATTTTACACTACTCGAAAATCATGGACAACAATACCAAAATTACATCTTTAATTAATTAAATTCAACAAACATTAAATCATAGCAACCTTTATAATAAACAGTAAAATTATCCTTAAAACACCATATTTTACACAATCTGATTTTAAAGTATTAAATTAAGAACCAACATTAAAAGGTCTCGAATAATCTGGAAATTTTAGTGAAAGTTAAATATAGGTTCAAGGTTTAACGTGCACAATCTTTAAGGGATTTTATAAATAACAAACCAGATTAGGCTGAGATCAGTTTCGGATTTTTCTGCCATATCAAACGATCTTTAAAAATTACGAAAATTTTACACAAGCTGTAAAACACTATTACTGACTTCCACCTAAAATTTCGTAGCATTCCGAATTGATTAAGTATCCTAATAAATTCGTAAACCAATTCTGAACAGTTTTACCGGTTTGAAAGATTAAATTATTTCAAGCAAGAGATGGACAAATTTCGCCATGAAATAAATCTTGATTAAAGATCAAACAGTAAAGAAACTCCTAAAATTGTTCTAAGTCACTCGACACATAAGCACAACAAGGAAAAAAAAATATTCATGCAATTATTCATACAAAAATACATAAATAAATAAATTAATTTATGCATAGAATACCTTAAAATAATAAAGGTTCGTACTACAATCAAGAAATATCATATTCATAAAATTCATATGGTTCGAATTATTTAAACCTAATCATGATACTAATTCTTTTACAATTTTCATGCTTTTAATCCTAATTAACTATGTGAATAGTTTGTACCAAAATTAAACGGAATAACGAAGTTACCTCGAATCGCTTAAATTTTCCAAGGAAAAATCACCAATTTGGTGATAAAAGGCACGGTTTTTCTGAGGAAAAAGGAAGGAGAAATTTCTTTTTTTTTTTTTTTTAGGGTTTATAAGCCTTTGCAGATTAGGGTTAAAAGAATAGGCTTGGGCATATATATAGAGGTAAGGAGAGCAAAACAAAACCCTAATTCATACTTAAGGGGGCCGTGGGTTTTGGAGAGGGAGTAGGGGAAAGGGAGACATTTTAGGAGCTAGTTAGTTAGCTTGGGACTAGGTTTAGATAATTAAATAATTTAACCTAATTAAATAATAACTAGATTAATTAATTATCCAAAAAAATAAAAGAAGTAACCAAGAAAGAAAAAGAGGGCCGACCACCCATTAAAAGAAAAGGAGATTTGGGTCACTTGGCCCAATTCGAGAAAAAAAAAGAAAAAAAAAAGAACAGTTTTAATAAAAACAGTCCAAATTTAATGGGCCTTTTGGACTTAGGATTAAATAAATCGAACTAATAACCGCGAAATTTTCTGGCCCTAAATTTCGGGTTATTACATTGGCGGTCGGTATTACCGACCGATGTGGCGTTGGTCGGTAATACCGAACGCCAGGCGGTCGGAAACTAGCTCCTTCCAGCCAATTTTTTTTTGGCGCTTAATAATTTACCGACCGTGTGTCGGTCGGTATATTAATTTTCGCGGTTTTTTAATTTTAATATTTGTCATTTTTCGCAGTTTTTTCTTTCTGGATACCGACCGCTTTTCGGTCGTTAAATTGTTATGTCTTTTTTTTCCATTTCATTAAATAACAAAAAACCTTTATAAAAGAAATTAAATTATTTATTAATGAAAAACAGATTAAATATACGAAATAATATTTTATAATAATATTTTATATTATTTATATAAATAATTCGTAATACACAAAAATTTGTAATACATATTAAAGTTTCCAAAAATGTAAACTATAATAAACCGAAATATAACAAACAACTACACTACGAAGGCTCCAGAACCGCCAGAACCGTCTGTGCGATCGTCGGGGGGTCGTCGGTGAATGGAAGACTGATCGCCGAATTGCCTCATGAAAGCGTCCATTTGCGCCTCCATCTGCTCGAGGTACTCCGCTTGCTTCTTTTGATCCTCCTCCAGACGACGTTGATGCTCCTCCCGTTGGCGGTCTCGCTCCTCTAACTGCGTCCTCGCACGCTCGGACTCCTCCAAACATTCGGTCATCTTTGCCAGTTGAGCGGAAACTGATGGAGAGTAGGCAGATCCAACGTGCCGCCGCGAGGTTCTCTCATAATAGAGAGAAGCTCCGTCTTTACCGAAACCTAGAACCTCGCCCTTCGGGAAGCCACCAACCGTATCAAAGAAGACCTGGTTGGGATCCATCTTCGAGCCACTAGCCTGAGACTCCGAAAGGTTATGGTTATATTGTTCCTGCAAATTATGGGCGGAGTTAGTTCAAACAATTCAAAATAAAAGAACAATAAAGTTAACATTATGAATAAAAGAACACTTGTCATTTTAGACTATTTAGTTTGGAACAAAACCAAACTAAATATGCCATTTTTGGCTAGTTTTGGGTGTTTTCATTCCCAACTTCGCATCGATCAACCTAATTTATATTTTTAAGTGTCATTCATGTCCTATAATATTCATTCAAACTTTATATAACTTATTTGCATGTTTTTGGGAAAGTTTAGAGGGTTTTGGAACAAAAACAAACTAAATAGGCCATTTTTGGCTCGTTTTGGTGTTTTCATTCCCAACTTCGCACCTATCAACGTAGATCATGTTTTAAAGGTTAATTCACTACTCATAACATTATTATAAACATTCTATCACTTATTTGCATGTTTTCGGGAAAGTTTAGAGGGTTTTGGAACAAAAACAAACTAAATCGGCCATTTTTGGCTCGTTTTGGTGTTTTCATTCCCAACTTCGCACCGATCAACGTAGATCATGTTTTAAGGGTTAATTCACAACTCATAACATTATTATAAACATTCTATCACTTATTTGCATGTTTTCGGGAAAGTTTAGAGGGTTTTGGAACAAAAACAAACTAAATAGGCCATTTTTGCCTCGTTTTGGTGTTTTCATTCCCAACTTCGCACCGATCAACGTAGATCATGTTTTAAGGGTTAATTCACAACTCATAACATTATTATAGACATTATATCACTTATTTGCATGTTTTTGGGAAAGTTTAGAGGGTTTTGGAACAAAACCAAACTAAATAGGCCATTTTTGGCTAGTTTTGGGTGTTTTTATTCCCAACTTCGCATCGATCAACCTAATTTGTATTTTTAAGTGTCATTCATGTCCTATAATATTCATTCAAACTTTATATAACTTATTTGCATGTTTTTGGGAAAGTTTAGAGGGTTTTGGAACAAAAACAAACTAAATAGGCCATTTCTGGCTCGTTTTGGTGTTTTCATTTCCAACTTCGCACCGATCAACGTAGATCATGTTTTAAGGGTTAATTCACAACTCATAACATTATTATAAACATTCTATCACTTATTTGCATGTTTTCGGGAAAGTTTAGACGGTTTTGGAACAAAAACAAACTAAATAGGCCATTTTTGGCTCGTTTTGGTGTTTTCATTCCCAACTTCGCACCGATCAACGTAGATCATGTTTTAAGGGTTAATTCACAACTCATAACATTATTATAAACATTCTATCACTTATTTGCATGTTTTCGGGAAAGTTTAGAGGGTTTTGGAACAAAAACAAACTAAATAGGCCATTTTTGCCTCGTTTTGGTGTTTTCATTCCCAACTTCGCACCGATCAACGTAGATCATGTTTTAAGGGTTAATTCACAACTCATAACATTATTATAGACATTATATCACTTATTTGCATGTTTTTGGGAAAGTTTAGAGGGTTTTGGAACAAAACCAAACTAAATAGGCCATTTTTGGCTAGTTTTGGGTCTTTTTATTCCCAACTTCGCATCGATCAACCTAATTTGTATTTTTAAGTGTCATTCATGTCCTATAATATTCATTCTAACTTTATATAACTTATTTGCATGTTTTTGGGAAAGTTTAGAGGGTTTTGGAACAAAAACAAACTAAATAGGCCATTTTTGGCTCGTTTTGGTGTTTTCATTCCCAACTTCGCACCTATCAACGTAGATCATGTTTTAAAGGTTAATAAAAAAATCAATTGCAAATAATAAAAAATCAATCCTATTCGTACTCTTCGGCTTTGAAGCCGGAATTCCGCTCTAAAAATCAAATGCATAGTAAAGAAGAAAGCATTACCATCACTTCCTTGGCCTTATGACTAATCGGAACCGGATCCTTCCCTGGTTGCTTCTTGAAGTGAGTATCAAGGAAGAGATCTGCAGCATCAGGTAGCTTCCCTCCTTTCGCCTTAGTCAACACAAACAAATGTGCGTAAGGATAGGATATATAATCAAATGTTAACGAACGAGCATTAATTACAATAATTTAATGAAATAGTAGACTAACCAATTGCTTAGCTCGTTGAGTGGTGGAGACAGATCCCGCGCAGTGAGAGGCCTGGGCCTTTCCACTAGCGTCGCCACCTCTCCTGTTTGCCTTCGCTCGAGCCGACCTTTCCTTGAATAGCTTGTCATCGAGCCTACCCTTCATTGCCTGGTACATGTTATCACCAAGCCAATTTGGTCGGTCTTTCCGCTTGTGCACTGTGTCATTGAATATGTCCTTCAGCCGTAATCCAGCCTTTGTATCATACGCATCCCGCACAGTGCCCTCGAGCTCAGGCCTCCAAGTGTACTGTTTCTGCATTAGACCAAAGACAATCAAATATGTTAATGTAAGAGATTATATTTAAAAAAATATTGTATCAAATTACATAATTTGTCTTACTGACCTTCCACATGTTCCACCAATGGAAGTAGGACTTGATGACGTGTGTTATTGATCGAACAACAGCGCCCTTGTCAAACCTTGCACACAAAACATTGTAAGATTAAACAACATATGAATACAACTTAATTTCAATAGTGAAAACATTAAAAAATAACACAAAAACTCACCATAGGCCATCGGGGTCCAATTCTCGAACCCCAGCTGTGGATGTAGAAGCTTCTCCCTGATCCTTGTCTCCACCCTCAACCTCACCAGTTTGTCTCTCGGGTTCTCGAGTCGGAGTAGTCTCAGGCGGAGGAGTAGAGTGAGACAAAGGAGTGACCTGAGGCAGCGAGGATGGAGTAGGCTAAAACAAAGGAGTGAGCTCAGACGTAGGAGTAGGCTCATGCAGTGACGTAGGCTGAGACATAGCAGCGTGAGACACATATGGCTGAGGACGAAGAGGACAATGCCGAGGCAGAAGCTGTGGTATCGGAGGTAACCCCAACTGTGGTGGTGGAGGTAAGGTAAACGTAGGTTGAGTTGGACCGGAAGATGAACTCGCCGACCGTCTCCTAGACGACTCAACACGACGATGAAGGTCACTAGGACGCAATATCGGCCTAGACCCAGTAGGACGAACCGAAGACTGAGAGGGAGAATCTTGCCAGGTCTGGGAGTTCTGACTCTGAGCCTCCGAATCTAACATGTTCCTGCATAAAGTAATGAGTAAATTATTTGCACGATTAATAGTTATTGACAGAAATCACAATCACAAAATGATGGTATGAAAACGTACCCCAATTAACTAATAATGAATATTGCCCTGAACATGCACAAGCATTAACAAACGCGAATAATAAAATTTATACATACAAAACTAAACAATCAACGTTAATATATAAAATCACATTGAGGGGGAACTCAATAAACTTAAATTTCCTTGAATTATTAAACTGATCTTGTTTGTCGTTTTAAATTACAATGAATTGCTACAATTAAATTAAATTTAAATTACATCCTAATGAAACAAACTGATGTCATCAACGTCCTCGTCATCATCATCAACCACTTCATCAATCTCATCACTTCTAAGCTCCTGTCCACTGTCGTAGTCATCTTCATCAAGACTTGGAATGACCTCATCTTCGTCATCATCACCCTGAATGATCTCGTAGTCTGGGATCTCATCCGGAGAACATACACCTACGGGAATAAGGGATGTTTCCTCTTGTAGAACATCCGAGTCCACCGGGGCATCAACCTCTGACCTAGATTTTGTCTTGAACACAGCCCACCAGTGCACTTTGTCCCTCTTCAGGCTAGGATAAGGAGCATAATACACCTGACTGGCTTGGTACGAGACAATGAAGGGGTCGTACCACGGGAGTGTCCTAGTGTGATTGACCTCTACAAGTCTATATTTCTCATGAATGTTCATGCCCTTGTCACAATCAAACCAACTGCAGTTGAACAATATTGTTTTGTACTCTGCGTCACTCCCGTGGTAAGACAATTGTAACACCTCTTCCAAGGTGCCTAAGTAGTCACCCCCTTCTTGACTCTCAACACACACTCCATAATTCATGGTTGACTTGTTCCTACCATAGCTTTGTGTGTGGAAATTGTACCCATTGACGTAGAATTGATTCCAAGTTATCACTTCTTTCGAGGGACCCATCGCGAGAGCTCGTGTGACGTCATCAGCACACTGTGTCCGAAGTACCTAGATTTGTTGAGTGAGTCATTAAATAAAATGATGGTATGTAATTAAAAAAAATTGGGGAGTTAAGGGATTAGGGTTCCTCACTTGTGTCCTTAACCATGTTGGGTATTGGGATTGGCATTTGATCCAAATTCTCCTCCCTCTTTATTTGGGGATTTGACTGCACTATGTGATCCTCAAATTGCCTATTATAGTGCGCAAGTTCAATCTAAGTCAGCTAAGGCGGAATGCAATATGGTTTAGGGTTTAGGGTTTAGGGTTTAGGATGGTTTTGTAATCTAAGACAGTTAAACTAATAAAATTACCTTTCATAGTCATTTAATATGCCACAATTTGCGAGGATGTACAGATGGGCTCGGACGTAATCCTTATCTGTCAACCAACGTTTACTACCACTCGTTGTTGGTCGACCACAATCCTCCCTAAACAATTCAGGGACATTGACACCATGTTGGCTTTCCACAACATGATATGCATTTCTACCCAAGTCCCTCGACTTGGTATCAACCTCCGACTGAAAATACTGTGAGCAGAAATTGGATATCTCCTCAGCCAGGTATGCATTGCATATAGAGCCTTCAACCCTTGCCTTGTTCCCCACTTTAAGCTTCAAGTTGTTAAGGTACCTGTCAGTAAATGAAACATGAGCAATGTAAATGTCACTTCATAAGAAATTAGTAAAGGGGTATAAACGATTACAATAACTCACCGTTCGAATGGGTACATCCATCTGTACTGAACAGGACCCCCAATATATGCTTCATGTGGCAAGTGTACCGGCAAGTGCTCCATGGAGTTAAAGAATGCCGGGGGAAATTTTTTTTCTAACTTACATAAGATCTCAGCAATGTTCTTATGTAGGCGGTCCATCTCACTCAAAGTGATAGTGGGAGCACACAAGTCACGGAAGAATTGGCTGATTTCGGTTATTGCCTTCCAAATATGAAGGGGGAGCAACTCTCTTAGGCAAACAGGAAATAACCGCTCCATAAATACATGACAATCGTGCCTCTTCATTCCATGGAGCCTATTTTTTTTTTTATCAACACATCGTCTTAAGTTCGAAGCATACCCGTCAGGAAACCTCAAGTCTCGGATCCATTCACATAACACCTTCTTCTACTCCTTGTTAAGTGTGTAAGGTGCCTTGGGCATCTGCTCATTACCCTTACCATCATCAACGAGCTCCAACTCTCGACGCCTACAAACACTCTTCATGTCTTTCCTCGCACTTACATTGTCAGACGTTTCGTCTTTCACAGCCATGACGGTGTGGATGAGCTGCTCGAAGAAGTTCTTCTCAATATGCATAACGTCTAAGTTGTGCCGAAAGCATATCCTTCCAATACGACAGGTCCCACAAACAAGATTGCTTATCCCATCCCATTTTTTTCTTCTTCAATTGCTTCAAAGCATCAGGACCATCAGTTGCTTTCGGTAAGTCCTTCACACACTGCCACAATTCCTCACCTGACATGATATGAGGAGCCGAGTCATTTTCAACTCTGTTCTTACAAAAAGCTATCTTATTCTTTCGGAAGGAGTGGTCGGAATCTAAAAACTGACGATGGCAATCAAACCATGATACTTTGCCACCATGTTGTAGCCAAAAGGCTTTGCTTTTCTCCATGCAATATGGACACGCCTTTTTACCGAACGTGTTCCAACCTGACAACATACTATATGCTGGAAAGTCACTGATAGTCCACAACAAGTTTGCGCGAAGATTGAAATTCTGCTTCTTTGAGATGTCGTAAGTCAAGGATCCAACCGACCATAGATGCTTCAACTCATCAATCAAAGGTTGCATGTAGACATCCAAATTGTTCTTCGGATTTTTTGGCCCAGGGATAAGCAAGGAAAGGAAAATGAAAGGTTTTTTCATGCACATGGACGGTGACATGTTGTAAGGTGTAGTTAAAATAGGCCAACAAGAGTATTGCTTTCCAAACTTCCCAAAAACAGAAAAACCATCAGTGCACAACCCAAGTCTAACATTTCGAGGCTCGGACGCAAAGTCCTTAAAGGTCCTGTCGAAGTGCTTCCATGCTTAACTGTCACTTGGGTGAGCCATGTTCCCTTGCCCTCGACGATTTTCAAAATGCCATGTCATAGCCTCAGCAATGTTCCTAGTGGCAAACATCCTTTGCAATCGTGGTGTTATTGGGAAGTAGACCAGAAAACTTACGGGAACCAAATTGTCATTCGAAGTCTTCTTGAACCGATTCGACCCGTAATGACGACACTTATCAAGCTCAGCATCGTCCTTCCAAAATAGCATACATCCATTTGGGCATGTGTGTATCTTCTCGTGAGGAAGCTCTAATCCCTTGAGTACCTTCATTGTGTCGTAATAGGTGCTACACTTAGTTTTTTGGGTGGTGGGGAGCGCATCGTTCACCAATGACCCAATACCATCTACGCACCTGAGTGGCAAGTTGTACTCAGACTTTAAATTGATCATTCTAGAAGCCATCTCCAACACAGAGATGTTGCTACCATCATACAAAGGCTGCTCGGCTGCCTTGAGCAAGTCGAAGAACATCTTCGCTTCCGCATTTGGTTCTTCTTCAGCCGAAGTTGCCTCCTCAAGGAATGGTGGGTCCACGTTGTTCCCAAAAGCATCGACAACCATTTCCCGGTAAGGATTCGGATGAGTAGGAGACAAGGTGGACTCTATACTCACCCTTTCACCGTGACATAACCATTCATAGTAGTTCGGAATGAACCCCTTCTTATACAAATGTACCTTTACGTTGGGCACATCCAAGTAATTCAAGTTTTTACACCGAACACACGGACGTCTTATCTTGTCCCTATCACTAAGCTCGGGGTGCTGCTGAGAGAAGGCAACAAACTCATTCACCCCTTGGATGAACTCATTCCGAAGTTTGTGGTCCTTATCGTGTCTCTTGTACATCCAATCACGCTCCTTCCTTTTCATTTCGATTATGCCTATTCTAAGCCATTAACAAATATCAGTTGAAAGCATTCAAACATCCTTCAATGTCTTCACTCCTATCTTATTTTAGCCTTTCTTAATTCTTCTTAAAGCTTTCTTATGTAATGCACATGTATATATATATATATATTTAAGTCATATTTAGTTCTACTTTAATTGTATTCATTCACAACAATTACAAAGATTCATAATAAATCAAATACAGAGGCAATTTTGTATTTCAATATAAATATAACTCAACTTTCAATCAATAATCATACATAGACATACATACAAATACATAATACATTAACATACATACAAATACATAAATAAATACATATGCATAGAAATTTTGGACAAAAAAATCAATAAAACTTTAATAAATTCAAAGTAAAACAATACATAAATAATACATACAGAATACATACAGAATACATACACATACACATACACATACACATAATTCAATAAATTCAAAAACAAAAAAATCACATACATACATAATACATATACATACAAATACACATAATTCAATAAATTCAAAAACAAAAAAAATTAATTCACATACATACATAATACATATACATACACATACATACATATACATACACATACCTACATATACATACACATACATACAAATACACACAATTCAATAAATTCAAAAACAAAAAAAATAAAAAACCCTAACCACAAGCAGAGGAGGACGGCGGCGGCACAGGAGGGACAGCGGCGGCACAGGAGGGATGGCGGCGGCACAGGAGGACCGGCGGCGGAGGCGGAGAACAGAACTCCGGAGAAAGAAAGAGAAGGAGAAAGAAAGAAAGAGAAGGAGAAAGAGAGCGGTTGGAGGTGCGGCGGTCGTTTGGTGGCCGGAGGTGAGAGAGAGAGTTAGGGTTTGGGTCGTCGGGTTTTCGAACGTTTGGAGGGAGAGAGATCGAGTGAGAGATTTTCGAATGGTTTGGGGTTTAAAATCACGACTCTGATTTTAAAATAAGTCGAAAATTTTCCGACTGACGAGACGGTCGGTAAATTTCGGCCGCACCTAGACGGTCGGAATTCACCAACCGATACCGACCGTCTCGTCGGTCGGAAAAAAATTAACGACTGTGTTCAGTCGGGGACGGTCGGTATTTTCCGACTAAGAAACTTGCGGTCGATAAAATCGGTCGGGCGAACGAGATTTTCTTGTTGTGCAAGTATGTGATCGTGGTGACAATGATCAAGAGGTAGATGATCAATCTTTGATTGATGAGGAAACATCTCATATCGTTCAACCTAGGAAAAGTAAAAGAGCAAGAAAAGAGAAATCTTTTGGCTCGGATTTTCATGTATATTTGATAGAAGGCTCAAGGGATACTGTACTAACACATATTCCATATGTGTTTAGTGTGGAAAGTGAACCTTCATCATATTATGAGGCGGTACAGTCTCATGACGCTCCATTTTGGAAAGAGGCAATATTGATGAGATGGATTCCATCATGGGAAATAATACTTGGGTCTTAGCTGATTTACCACCTAAGTGTAAACCTATCGGTTGCAAATGGATCTTCAAAAAGAAATTGAAGATTGATGGAACGATTGACAAGTTCAAAGCCCGGTTAGTGGCACAAGGTTTTTTTAGACAAAAACCTGGTATTGATTATTTCGATACATATGCACCCGTTGCTCGTATCTCTACCATAAGGTTATTAATATATAGCTCTTGCAACTATTCATAACCTATTTATCCATCAAATGGATGTTAAGACGGCGTTCTTAAATGGTGAGCTAGAGGAAGAGGTTTACATGCGACAACCGGAAGGGTTTGTCGTGAAAGGTCAAGAAGAAAAGGTTTGCAAATTGGTAAAATCTTTATATGGGCTAAAGCAAGCACCGAAGCAGTGGCATCAAAAATTTGATGAAGTTATCTTGTCAAATGGGTTTGTCATAAACAATTCTGACAAGTGTGTATATAGCGAATTTGATGAACACGGTAAAGGTGTGATCATTTGCCTATATGTTGATCTTTGGAACTGATATGTCACAGGTTGATGTGACAAAATCATTCCTTAGTTCAGTATTTTCCATGAAAGACATGGGAGAAGCAGATGTCATTCTTGGCATAAGAATAAAGAGAAAAGGTGATAAGATAATCTTATCTCAATCTCACTACATTGAAAAGGTACTTAAAAGATTCAATGTCAGTGAGAATTCTCTTCATTCAACGCCGATGAACCCAAGCATTAAACTATTGCCAAATAATGGTGATGCAATACATCAATTGGAATATGCAAGGGTAATAGGTTGTTTGATGTATGCCATGACAAGTACAAGGCCTGATATTTCATTTGTGGTAGGGTAATTGAGTAGACATACTAGTAAACCTAGTGTGGAACATTGGCAAGCAGTTCGCCATTTGTTGAAATATTTGAGGAAAACCATAAATTATGGTTTGTCGTTTGGAGGATTTCCTTCGGTCATAGAAGGGTACTCGGATGCGAGTTGGATCTCCAATAAGGATCACTCTTCTACTAGTGGATGGGTTTTCCGGTATGGGGGAGGTGCGATTTCATGGGCATCCAAGAAACAAACCTGTATTGCAGACTCGACTATGACATCAGAGTTTATAGCTTTACATTTGGCTGGTAAAGAAGCTGAATGGTTGAAGGATCTCATGTTTGAGATACCGTTGATTCCAAAGCTAATATCACCTATAGTGATACATTGTGATAACAATGCAACTCTGGCAAAGGCATGCGATCATGTGTATAATGGTAAGTCCAGACATATTGGTGTACGACATAGCTACATCCAAGGTCTTATTAAGGATAGTGTGGTCACTATTGATTATGTTCGGACGGATTTAAATCTAGCTAATTGTTTTACTAAACCTTTAGCTAGAGGTGTGATAGAAAGGATGGCAATCGGTTTAGGATTGGAGGCTGATTTGACCACGAATGAAGGAATCTTAACTTAACGCCCAATAAAACGTTGGGTCTTAAGTTCAACAAGATTAAATCCTTTATCTTGATGTTCGAGAACTTGAAATTTACATCCTAAGTAAGTTCCATTCCTGTGATGAATAAATAGGTTGCGTTACTTAATAGATCTCTTGACATTATGCTATTTCACAAGAGCATGTTTTTTAGAGATTTACCTATGTGAGTGTGAAGTTTGGCCACTTCAAGAAGCTCGTGGGCGAAGCTTTGATGTACTTATGAATAGATACAGACACTATGACTGTTTAAGGTGTCAAGTTATATAATGTAATGAAGTAGTTGATCTTTTGTGTATAATATCTTCATTATTCCATTATGTTTTGGATAGTTCAATCGTTTTCGACACTATTTCGATTCGGGATTTTGGAATGTGTATTGTACTAAGTGGAAGTTCAAGTGAAGTCACACTTTCATTTATGCATTAGATTGGAATTTTTTGATGATGTTGCAATTTCTTTAATACACTAAATGGGGGAGGATTGTTGGATATATTTAGAGCATTAGGAATACACTCATGATTATTTATGCTAATTTGTGTGGATATGGTGAAATAATTTAGCAAAATAATGATATACGTACTATTACAAACTTATTACCAAGCTCGGAAAAATTTTCGGTGAAAAATAAGCTAAGTTGTAAAACTTAGGAATTCGCATAAAGCTGTCGTGGACAAGTACGTTTCGGGAGTTCCCGCGCCATTTCCCTCGTCCGCGACGAAGAGAAAGCAAAACAGGTCCAAATGACCGCCGCGCCTGCGCCCTATGGGTGTTGCGCCCACGTGGCCAGCCGCGCGCCCGCGCCTTGTGCTGTGTCGTACCCGCGCCCTTGGTGTCGCGCCCGCGACGTGTCGATCCTGCGCGCTCGCGATAATTCTTCTGAGATGTTAGCGGTTTTTTCGGTCAATGCAAGTTGCTTGGTCTTTGGTATATGATGTACGTGGTAACTGCCTTTACTGGCTTTATGATGAGTGGGTAGTTGAGTTTTGAATTATAAACAACGTATAATTCATTTTCACTTCATATTGCAAAAGTTACAAAGTGTTAGTTTTCTCTCAAAAATTCATCTTCAACCTTCATCAAAATACTAAGTTACATTGGGTATTACTCTTTGAAAGCCTGAATAATATTGTTTTCTTCGTTGTATCTCAAAAGCAAACATTCGTGATACCCGAGCTTTCGTTGGGTCGAAGTATTGCTTTTAGGATAGTGAGTACACGCCTCGAAGAGTTTCGCAGATTGTTTTATTTTTGTGTCAAAAACCCTAGTCATATATAACATATCCTACATTCTTTTTTGAGAGGAAGTAGTTTCTTAAGTTAGTTACTTAGTTATTAGTAAGTTTTTTTTTTTTTTTTTATAAAAATTTAAAATTTAAAATTGTTAAAAAAATTTGGTGCCTCCATTGGGGGGTTTGAAGCTCTTACAATCAAAGAGTCTCCTAAATTATTAAATAGATTGGAGGGGGAAAAATTGAAAAGATGAGGATTGTACTGAAACCTAGAGAAAGACGAAACAATGAAACAAAAAAGGAAAGTGAAAAAAATGAAGAGAGTGACAGTATACACATTTTTTTTATATGATAATGCAAAGGTTATATATTAAGTAATAATATTAACAAAAGAAACTAACGGAATTCTTAACGGTGTTAGTGGAGAGCACTCTTTTTGCAACTTTTATAACTTGGGTACTCAAACAGCAACTTTTATCAAAGTTTGGTACCCAAGTTTGCACTTCACTCTTCGAATTCGGATTGAACATGCGGGGTTAGTAACGGGTGCTTAGGATGCATGGATACTTCATTTAGGTAGTCGTATCCATGTCGGATACCGATACGATACCGATATTTCACTTAATTTTTATTATATTTTTAAAAAAATATTTTACCTTATTTTTGCCATTTTTTCCAAATTTATGTTATTCTTTTAAAAAGCTTTATTATCATTTTACTTAATTATTTGTGTTTTTACAAACATAATTTCCAAGTTATATTGAAGATTTTCATAAAATTTTATAATTTTATATATTTTATATATTATTTTTTTATTCGTACCCATATCTTTAATTCTAAAAGTAATGTATTTCGTACCCGTTCCATACCCGTTCTCAAACCCGTACCCGTGATTTCCATTAGAAACAAAGTACAATTATGCTGATTTCCCAACAATTCAATGAAATCATACTTCAAAAAGAATTCTAAAATCCTATTTGAAGTGCTAAATGTACAAATAATTAAATTTGATTTTTTGCTAAGAATTTGGACATAAATAAACTTTAATTGTTACAATCCATCTCCATCATTATTAACTACTGTTATTATGAATCATTCCTATAAAGAAGCAAATAAAGAAGTAGACTATCTTATGAATCTTGGACATAATTAAAGTTCCACCACTTGCTGCTCTACCCCTATGACCTTAAGGATGTTCTAGGTTAAACCGCTTAAGTAGAGTCAATCAAACTTTCTTTCCCTATTAAAAAATCTAATGGTATTTCTAAAAAAAAATTCGTCTATCCCTAAAAGATTGCTACATATTTTTTTTAAGCTATGTGGTCCCCAACACACTCTCTACTTTTTCCATCTACCTATTTAATGGAGTATAACTTTTAATCAAGTAAAAAACTCATATGTTGCAAAATTTAAGCCTATCTGATAGAAGAGATTTAGGAGTTAAAAGTAGGGAAAAAAATAGATTTGTTCCAATATTTGGTTTAAAATATTATGTGGGATTTGATAGGAAAGGAAATCAACTATAAGGAAAGAAGGTTAAAAAAAAATTCAATTTGCTTTCCTCCCCATGTTGGGGAAATTTTGCAGGAAATAGAAAAATATAAAGTAGTATTTTTTTTTTCTATAGTCACACTTATTTATTTTATTTTCCCTCCATTTAAATAAAATTCCCTCGAAGCTAATAAACTCTCCCTCAAAACTATATATCAATATACTCCGTATCATATTCACACTATCATTTTATATTATCATCATCTATTTTCCATTGAAAAAATGTCATTTTTTTCTTCCATTATATTTGTTCTTCGAAACCTTGTTCTAAAATTTGGATTAATATTTTCATAGCAATTTCCTTTATAATATTTAAGTTACTAATTTGAAGTTTTTTTTTAGTTGACTATAGTAATTTGTTGTTTAGTTTTTATTTTTTATTTTTTTTATAACTTATTCCCTAATGTTAAAATATTATAATTATATTTGAAATATTAAAAATGGTGAAAATTTTACTAAATTTTATTTGTTATCTTTCTTTCCTTCACTAATAGCTAACCAAACATTGTATTCTTTTCGAATCGTATTCTTTAACCAAACATGGAAATTTATTTTTTAATTTACCATCACATTCTTTTTCATCCTATCCCATAAATTATTGACTGGATTGGGGACCAACCAGCTTTCTGTAGTCCTGAGTCCTTTTATTTTTAAAAAATGTCTTTCTCTTTCCGACAAATTTTTTTCTGCTCAAATTTTTTTCTTCCTTTCTCTCTCCTCTTCCTCTAATATTCAGTCTCTCTCTCACTCGCAAAGCAATGGAATTCTACTTGAAATTCTATCAAAAAAATTAAAACAACTAAATTCGGTCCAAAAAAAAGTTTTTAAGTTCAAATTCTAAGAAAAATGACGAAAAACAAGTATAAAATTCAAGAAATTGAAGAAGAAGACAATCAGCACTAACTTTACTTCCTTTTAGTTTTACAATCTTTAAATTTACAACATTAATTGTTGAATTTCGCAAAACAAAAAACCCTAACGATTCACATTCAAAAACCTAACTTTTTATTTAGTACCACATGTTCACACATATAAGAACAATATTCACAATAGTAAATATAAATATTCATCTTTTAGTGTTACAATGTCACCAGCAACTTAGGATTTACAATGTTCATGACATAAGATTGCAATGTTCACGACTTTATATATTAGATTATTATTTGCTGCAATGTTTACAAACTATAAGAGAGAAATGTTCACAATATTAAATACAATTTTGGTAACTTACTCGTTTTTTTTTTTAAATAAAAATTCATGACTTAGTATTCGAGATCACACATGCAACTAAACCTGTCAAAAATAAACCCGGCCCAATACCAACATGAAAATTGAACTGGAAACATTGGGTCATGAGAATAAAATTAGAATCCGAAACACATTTTTAACTGACCGGTTACTGACCTAACCGGCCCGTTACTAACCTGATCGGTCCGTTATCAACCTGGCCGACCAATTTTCAATGTATAGTCCTATACATTTGCAAATAATACTAGGCAAAAATAAAATTATGTTCAAATCACAAATATTAGTCAAAGTTATAGTGCATAAGCCCACTTTTTGCAATTAGATTATTATTTATTTTTTTTGAACAAAAGGGAACGTTAATTCTTTAATTGAAAGTCATACGACATCTATAATAAAAATCAGTAACAACCAAATACATATCAAAATAGATCAAAATAAAATCAACTTTGACAAAACCTAGATCGTTATAAGAGATATCTGCTAGTACAATCACTCCTCTTTCACATCGCTGCTTCTTCATACATCTTTTCGCGAGGGGTTCTATCGATCTACAATAGTTTTGAAGTAGATTTTGATTAGATTCTTTTGAATGTAGTGGAAGTACAAAAATCTGTTGTGATCCCGCACTAATCTTCATCAACAAATTAATTTCCAAAGAAAAACAAGCACATATGGCCGACAAAAATCTCACAAAGGAGAATGATCTGATAAAACTGGAATAATAGATCTCATGAATAAAATAAAATAGGCCTTATTGTAAACAATAATAATAGTAGAAAGAGAAAAGAAAAGGGGGCTTACCATCAACCTTTAGAAAATTGTTGGTAACTCCAAAATAATGGAGGAAAAAAAGGTTTTTTTAGAGAGAATAGAGAGAAACGACGGCTAGGGTTTTAGGAAACAGAAGTTTCACCGGACCAATATTCAATCATTTTGAAGAAAATGTTGATAAAAAAGGAAATGGAAATTCTACCTGGTACCACTGTGTTTTTGCCTTTTCTATATGGTACCCAATTTTAAGTTTTTGTCCACATGGTACCATTGTGTTTTGTGTTTGGTCTCTTTCGTGACACTTCCGTTACAATTTAACGGTTTATGCTTTTTTGGCTTGATTTGTATGTATTTTTATACGAATACATATTCTTTTACGTATTTTAATATTTATATGTATATTTATGCATATTTATATAGAAATACGTATTTTTATACACATCTTATATGAACTACGTATAAATATGTTTTTTAATGACATGTAATCGAGGCTATCCGAGAACACATTTCAGGGCTAATCGAGTCGTTTTTTGCAAATTCTGACCTTGAAACGGACCCCTTAAGGGGTTAAAATGACCCGTAAAACCTTGAACGGGCTATTTTTCCTTGACACACAAATTGATGTACACAAATCGAGACTATTCTAGGACGCAGGTCGGGGCTAATCGGGTTGTTTTTTTTACATATTTTAACCTCGAAACGAATCCCTTAAGGGTGGGGTTAAAATAACCCGTAAAACCTTGAACATAATTTTTTTTCCCTGACACGTACTAACCTAGAACACAATTTGGGGCTAATCAGGTCATTTTTTGCATCAATCTACGTGTCTGGAAAAAAATAGTTCGTTCAAGTTTTTACGGGTTATTTTAGCCCCACCCTTAAGGGATCCGTTTTGAGGTTGGAATTTGCAAAAATTGACCCGATTAGCCCCGAACTGCGTTCCCAGATAGTCTTGATTTGCGTGCATCGATCTGGGTGTCAGGAAAAAAAATAGTCCGTTCAATGTTTTACGGGTCATTTTAACCCCATCCCTAAGGGGTTCGTTTCGAGGTCATAATTTGCAAAAAAGCGACCTGACTAGCCCCGAAATGCGGCCCAGATAGCATCGATTTACGTGTCATTAAAAACATATTTATACGTAGTTCATATAAGATGTGTATAAAAATATGTATTCATATATAAATATGCATAAAAATATTAAAGTAATATGTTTTTATATAAAAATACGTATAAATCAAGCCAAAATAAAGTTTAAACCGTTAAGTTCTAACGGATGTGTTACGACAGAGACCAAACACAAAACAAAGTGGTACCATGTGACAAAAAATTAAAATCGGTACCATATAAAAAAGGCAAAACCACAATGGTACCGCTACAATTTCTCAAAAGAAAAAACTAAAGCAAAACTCAATCTTTCTAAAAAATTTCTTTCTTTCAACTCCTCTGTAGAACTTGGTTGGGCATTGAAGTGGCTATTATGCTAACTTTCCTCTATTGAAGCGGAGCCTTAGAGGTAAGAATTTTTTGCCTTGTAATCATGGAAAATAATTACACAATGGGGTTTAGTTTCACACGTTTGCTGATGTAATAGTCACTTAGGGTTCGTGTAGAGTGGATTATTGAATATAATTAGGGAAGTTTATGCTTAGTAATTTCGTGCCAGATTTTTAAGCGAATGAGAATTTGTAGCCGAATTCTGTTGCTAATATCCGATAGACTTTAATTTATAATAACTCTTCAATGTTAGTATAAGACTAAGAAAATGGAGGTTTTCTTCAATTTTAGTTGTGGCGCCATTGATGGAGCAGGAGAAGTCCAAGGGAATTATTAAATTTATCACTTTTTGTAAGTTATATAACTTGCAATTGTTTAATACGGAGTATCTTGTAATTTAATTAAATATATATGCTTTCTTTTTACTCATTGTAGTTGTCTAAGCTATGAGGGAGGTAATTCTTGGTTTACCTGGACCTTGGGCGGATGATAATCTAGAGGCTGCTGATCATTATACTACAAAAATCGGAGGTCTTCCGGTAAGAGTTTATGCCTGCGGTAAGGGTGATTTTACTTTCACAGCCTGTTTGGTAGCCGGTCATAAACGATGGTAATAGGAATGAATTTATAACTAAATTTAAAAGGGAAATCAAAATTCATTCCCATGGTGTTAGCTTAGCTCTAATTTATCTAATTTTCTTCACAATTATTCATTCCCATCAAATAACACCCTCCCCTCCCCAATGGTAATGAAAATTTAGAAGAAAATTGGAGCTTGAGAATGAAATTTGTTTTCCATGGGAATTATAAGGTTCCTCCATAATAAAATTACACTATAAAATCATTACCATTACTACAATTTATTACCAACAACCGAACGGGCCGTCAGGGTATATGCTAATTATTCTTTCTGCCTCTTGTTTTAGGACTGGCCGTTCCCCGAGTCATCGTTAGGGCCGGATTTTCTTCAGTGTGGTAAATGTAGTAGCAGAGTTTGCCTCATTTTACAGGTGTTCATCAATGCGTAGGGTGTTTTTTTTTGTTTTTTTGGGCCTTTCAAGTATTTGAGGTAATGCCTTGTTTTTTGTATAGGTATATGCACCGATCTATGACTCAACAATAAAGATTGAAGAACGTGTGATTTATGTTTTTGGCTGTACAAATTCGTCTTGTGGAAGGTATTTTCCTCTTTGATATGTTGCTGAGAGTTTTATGGTCACAGTTGAATGCATCAACATTTGTTTCCTTATAGTCATGTCTCCACTTTGATGACGTTATAGCTGGCATGCTATTCGTGTTCAGAAGCCAGAAGTTGTATCTGAAGCAGCTCCTTCAATTGTGTCATCTTCACCTTCGGACTTTAAGTCTTTGAATGATTCATACTTATTTGAAGCTAAATCAGGGGATGGTGATGGTGATGGTGATGATGATGATGATGATATAGACATGGAGGAACTGGGTAGGCGTCTTTATGACGCTGCAGGTCTTGCTTCTAAATCCGATAAAGAAGATGTTAAGAAGAATGCTGAAACTAATGCAAAACCTGTTTCACTGCACCTGAAAACTAGAAAAATTGACCCTACTACTCTTGGTAAGATTTTATATCTTTGAGCATGTTGATTTGTTTTTGCATTATAGTGTTTAAATGGCTGAAATTAATATATCATTTGCGATACATTTTGATTTCTTTTACCTTATATAAGCTCTTGGTGTTCTCTTGAGATGTTATAATGTTATTTCATTATGTTGGCAAATTATCTAAATGCAAAAAAAAATCTGTTGAACTTGAACAAGTGCTTGAAGGTCAAACCAAAAATCTTGTATCTTGTTGATATATCATATGGTCCAACACAAACAATTAAAAAATACTTTTATGTCTCATTATTATTCTACTTTCTTTCTACATGACCCCACATAAAAAATAAAATTAAATCAATTAGTACACCAAATTAAAAAAAAATTCTAGTTTTTTTTTTTTAATGTGTGGGATACTAGGCCTTGGAACCGGCCCTACTGCAGGTCACCTGGTCCAATTTTAGCCAACACATGCATCTGTAAAGGGGAATAATAAGTAATCCTCGCAAATGCGTGCGGTGAGAATCGAACCAAGGACCTCATGCCTGGCATTCTGAAGCCCTAATCACTGGGCTATGACTTCATCCTTTTAAAAAAAAAATCTAGTTAGGGGAAGCTCCAACTATTGAATACGAAAGCCCTGTTATCGAATACTAAAGTGTTTCCTTTGATTCTTATTATCTATTTATCTGTGTTCACCCTTGGATGAGACTTTCTCAAAAATAGATCTACGAATTCCCAGGGAGTTATACACTTATACATTTGTGTATTGATAAAACCATTTTCTATTTTTTTGAAGCTTGATCTCTCAACCGGATGAACTGTATAGCCAAGAGAAACCATGAACCAGAATAGAAAAGCTTGCCCCACCCATAAGTAAGCATTTCATCGTAGTCTCATTAGACTGTACATCTTTCTTGGTATATCAAGATAATAGGTAGGAGCATAAAATGAAACATTCTGAAGTTACAAAGATAGTTATTAAATCATTAGCACCACATAAAAACATTTCTCCTAGGGTAGCTGTGAATACGAATAATAGAAACTCTGTTTTGTCTAGGCGTTTTGTAATTTGAAAAATGCACTTCTTCGTTCCTATATAATTGCGACCTTGGTAATTTGGTTACTATTCATCATTACTCATATAACTCGCTTTTGTGTTTTCAAACAAATATGGTCATGTGAGATCTATTTGGAATTGTCTCAATGTATACTTTATTGGTATTTAATTTTTATAATTTTTTGGTAAAACATAACTAAAGATATTACAAATATAAATTTAACAATGGCAAGCGTCAAAAGGAAAACATTGTGATTAATATGAAGTGGAGGAAGTAATAATAAAACGGAGAAAGTAACATTTATAAGAGATAAATGGGTTAAACAGGTTGGATCTGGTTGAGTTTTTTTAACCTGTTTAGTAGACGGGTTAGGTTTGGGTTAGAGAGTTCTTTAACTCGTTTATTTTCAACCCAAATACGGACTAGCTCTAGTTCTACATCAATTGTCACTTTGGATTTTGTTGATTCCTATTTGCTGAATCTCTTTGAACTTCTTTGAATAGCCTTTTTACTCTTCATTTGAGAACGAATTCTTATGCCTCTTTTGTTCGCAGTGCTGCCTTGCTTCTATGTGTATAGCCAAGAGGATATATCTCAGGGTTCAGCAGCTGTTTCTTCAAGTTCTCCTTCACTTTCAGTAAAAGAGGCACAAGTTTGCAAGGATAATAATGACCCAATGCAGGAAGAAACTTGGGAAGGGGAATGCTACGAATATGACAAAGCTTTAAATGCAGATAGGACTTACCTAAAGTTCAAGAAAAGACTGGATAAATGCCCAGACCAATGCTTCCGGTAATCAACCCATTGAAACCTTTAGATAATTTGTCTGTTCTTGATAGTATCAATGGATCTATGTCAAATTACTAGCTTTGTGAATGCTAAAGTGCATATTACTCATATTGATGCTCAGAGACAGAATAGAAGGATAATGAAACATCAAAGACTTGAACAAATTTGAAATAGTGTCTAGTACACAAACCTTATTGTTTTGGGTTGGTTGGGGGAGGTTGACAGGATGTTTGCTAGTTGGCAAGGGACCGAGTTCTAGAGTCTAGTCCAAGTTCAGTAGCTTATGTCAATTTTTTCTGAAATAGATTGTATATATTGGATCTGTATCTTTACTGCTGTTAGATGTTTCCTGCTCATTGATGCCTTGCTGGGCTATATACAAATGACACTGCAGTGATAACATCTTAGAATTTTAAATTTTTGTTAGAGTTGATATTTATGGTTGTTTTTCGTGGTTGATCTCTACGGTTACTCCTTTATATATATATATTTTTTTGACGGGTTCTTTTTGTTGGTGACATTTGAAATATTTTTATTTATATAAATCATTCTTATTGGCCGTTGATTGAAAACATGTATTATTGTAATGTCATGGTCAATTCAATCTTGATTGTAATTGTCTATAATAAATAAAAAAGTTGTGTTAATTATTATGAGCAGTAATAAAAGTATTTAAATGGGCACTTTTCAATAAAAATACTAATTATTAACTCCACTATCTATATACCTTAATAGGCGCGAAAAATTCCAAACATAACTAACAAAGTGAAACGGAGTGTAGAATACTAGGTTAAGCTTCTCAAGTGTTTGTTTGGCTTAACATTATCTTTAGTCTCAATATTTGGTAGTCTAGATGCTAAAAATCTTGTTGGAATACTACAATATCTAATTAGTTGATAATAAAATAGCCAAATGCCAGATGAGTCTAGATAGTTAGAACTATTGGGCCCATTTTGAATGTGGATAACTGCTGATTGGAATTCTTACATGTTTTTTCTTTGCTTATAGAGTTGACTATATATTTATTACTACCATGCTAATGTTGATGCATATTATATCAGGTATTCCTTTGGGGGAAAGCCTCTGCTGGTTAATGGAGATGTGAGTGACCCTGGAACATGTGGCATTTGTGGTGAACCTAGGCATTATGAAATGCAGCTTATATCTCCTTTAGTTTATTTTCTGCTTGAAAGAGCTATTAATGGACAAAAAGATTTGTTGGAGAACTGGAATTGGATGACACTTTTCATATATACTTGTTCCAAGGTGAGAATGTGTGTAAAGAATTTGTTTGATTACATATTATACTAATTGAAAGCAATTAAGCTGCTGGTTTCTTTATGACTGCCTTATAAATACCCCATAGTATCATTCCAATATTAGGGCAATGGTGAGAATGTGTGTAAAGAATTGGTTTTACTACATTTTATACTACCTGAAAGAAATTATGCTGCTGCTTCCTTTATGACTGCTTTGCAAATACCACATAGTATCATTCCAATATTAGGCAAGTTATGTTCAGTTTCGTTTTCCATTATAGTTATTGGTTGAGACGTTGTTTGATTTGGTCCATCCAGAGCTTATATGAACTTATCTAACGGAGCTTGTATGAACTTGTTAAACCTGATTGAGACTTATTGAATTTGTTGGACCTGATTAGCCATGATTCCATAAATAATTTAACTTGTTTAATCCTGATCGGACCTGTTGAATCCAGATTGAACTTATTATACGTGATTAGACCTAATTTCAACTTGTGTGACGTTATCTGAATTGAAATTTTTTTATTTAAGGTGAAGAGAACGAACCCGAAAAGTCCTTATTTTAGCTGTATGAGCACTTTGTTAGCTAGTGTAAGAATTGGTAGCATTCTTCTAAGATAATATGCAGAAGTCTGATTTTATATTTTCTGGAGCTGCTATGTGTGCTGTTGGTCCATTCAATCATATTTGCTTATTTCTAATAGTTATTATTAGTTTTTAGTTGATTTAATATCCATTTGTTCATCAGCAAGACTTTTTCTGTCCACCATGCTTACTGCCACTGTTCCATTTTCTATGTTTTATGTTGTTCTTCTTTTTGTTTTGCTAATTGTATGATGTGCTAACTTGCATCTAACTACTTTATCCTCATGATCTTGTGGTGTGGTGTTTACAGAACTGCTTTCAGAAAGTGGATCATGAAATGCCTGATTGGAATGGATGGACTGTGGTACAGGAAACTGTCATGGCACAGTTTGAGAATCCATCGTCAGAATCTTCTCGACTAGGTTTTTTTTCTTAGGTATTGTTTGGTTCACTTGTAAAATTATTGGAAATAGAAATTCCCATCAATTTTGAAACATGCATTGTTATTTGGTGGATCAAAACATAGGAATTAGAAATTCTTAGGAAATTCCATTTCCCACAAAACCGGGGAAATTATTTACCTAGGGTGACTGACTTAGGTAAATGGAATTTTCCATGGAAGTTTTACTTCCTATGTCTATCCAAACAACATTATTTACTTCCCAGAAAACTAAATTATATGGGAAATTAACTTTCATGATGGCCTTTGAGATTCTATAGTTGACAAATTAGCTGGTATAGATTGGCCATAGTGCTGTTATTTGAGCATCCTTAGCCTGATTTTGCAGCTTTAGTTACTCTGTTTTCTATTTGAATATGCTTACGGATCAAGCACGGAGTCAAGCTGTTGGATTTTTGGAACTTGATTTCTTTGAGGAACGGGCTTTTTTTGCTGGTCTTAATGGGTACAGCAATTATTGTTATCTGTTAATGTTTTTCACATTGCTGTTTTTTCTTAAAGGAGGGCACATTGCTATGTTTAATGTAATATAAAAGGAATTGTGTCCTCGACTTTAGTGCAATTACTAGATATAGGGGAGTAATTGAGTCACCTTAACGACCCGATTGGTTGTTGGTAATAAATTGTGTTAATGATAATGAATTTATAGTGTAGTTTTGTTAAAGAAGGAAACTTAAAATGCCCATGGAAAACAAATTTTCATTCTCAAGCTTTAATTTCTTCTTATTTTCTTTTCCCATCAATTACCATGGGGGAGGTTGGTATTAGATGAAAATGTATATTTATGAAGAAAATTAGATAAATTGGAGTTAAATTAGTTATATCATGAGAATGGATCTTGATTTTCCTTTTAAATCTACTCATAAATTCATTCTCATTACCATCATTTATGACCGGCTACCAAACGGACCGTTACAACCCTTTCAATATTGAATTTTCATTGGTCAAGAAAACATCAAAATTTTAATTTTATATATCTTCTCTCTCTAATTTATTGCATATAGTGTCTAAGATGCCTCGTAACCCTAACCATTAATGGTTAGGGTTACTCTAGTGTTTTCTAATAAAATTTGGATTATGTTAATAGTGCAAAGTATTTGACCTTGTTCCAATCAACACTTGTCAGTTGTCACCAGCCACCAGTTACCACTCATCACAATATGGCACTATTCTATAGAACCTTGGTCCTTAAGAATTGAGTGAATAGCCTAATATAGCAACAAGTGTATAATAAAACAAATTAAAAAAACTTACCAAAAAAAAGCAAATTAAAAAAGATAAAAAGTTTCCAATTCCATATGTTCGCAATTGCTTTTAGATTCACAAACCATAAAAAGAACCATCATTCAAAGGATGAATAAAGTTGTTGATATGCAACATGAATAGTACCTTGGGGAGCACAAAAAACATACAAGTCTTGAAATATAAATATAAAATAAAACTAGCACAACCCAACTCTAAAAAAGACTCAATAGGTGGTATTTATAATTTTTAAATCAAAACGGGCAGCAAAAATCTTGTAATGTTCAAGGCCATTCATCTTGACGGCTTCCTCCAGCGAAGGGCAACCTCCAATTCCCAAAACAATTAAATTGTTGAGTCGGTCCAAGGCATCCTTTGATTGTAGTTTCTTCAACTTCTTGCACCGGCGTACGACCAATTGACGGACACATGAAAGATATCCAAGCCAATCTGGTAAGTGTTCCAAATTATCAAAATAAGCAATTCCCAATGTCGTCAGTTTTTTAAAGTATTGGAGTTGTTCTGGAAGACTTTGCAACATTTCCCAGCCAAACACATACAACACTTGTAGAGAAGAGATGTTCAAAAGGTGGCTCAAATCGGGGAACTCGTTCAACTCCTCATAATTTCCGATGAGTAAAACAGTAAGGCAGGGAAAATTATAGAGCCAATAAGGTGGATGCATTATCATCTTCGTCATCCCCCTTATACTTAGAAGCCAGAGGCGATTCAATCTTGCCAAATTTGGGAGTGTATCCACCTGCCTGCAAGAACTAATCACCAACTCCTCTAATAAATTGCAATTTTCATTGGTCAAGAAAACATCAAAATTTTAATTTTATATATCTTCTCTCTCTAATTTATTGCATATAGTGTCTAAGATGCCTCGTAACCCTAACCATTAATGGTTAGGGTTACTCTAGTGTTTTCTAATAAAATTTGGATTATGTTAATAGTGCAAAGTATTTGACCTTGTTCCAATCAACACTTGTCAGTTGTCACCAGCCACCAGTTACCACTCATCACAATATGGCACTATTCTATAGAACCTTGGTCCTTAAGAATTGAGTGAATAGCCTAATATAGCAACAAGTGTATAATAAAACAAATTAAAAAAACTTACCAAAAAAAAAAAACAAATTAAAAAAGATAAAAAGTTTCCAATTCCATATGTTCGCAATTGTTTTTAGATTCACAAACCATAAAAAGAACCATCATTCAAAGGATGAATAAAGTTGTTGATATGCAACATGAATAGTACCTTGGGGAGCACAAAAAACATACAAGTCTTGAAATATAAATATAAAATAAAACTAGCAAAACCCAACTCTAAAAAAGACTCAATAGGTGGTATTTATAATTTTTAAATCAAAACGGGCAGCAGCAATCTTGTAATGCTCAAGGCCATTCATCTTGACGGCTTCCTCCAGCAAAGGGCAACCTCCAATTCCCAAAACAATTAAATTGTTGAGTTGGTCCAAGGCATCCTTTGATTGTAGTTTCTTCAACTTCTTGCACCGGCGTACGACCAATTGACGGAGACATGAAAGATGTCCAAGCCAATCTGGTAAGTGTTCCAAATTATCAAAATAAGCAATTCCCAATGTCGTCAGTTTTTTAAAGTATTGGAGTTGTTCTGGAAGACTTTGCAACATTTCCCAGCCAAACACATATAACACTTGTAGAGAAGAGATGTTCAAAAGGTGGCTCAAATCGGGGAACTCGTTCAACTCCTCATAATTTCCGATGAGTAAAACAGTAAGGCAGGGAAAATTATAGAGCCAATAAGGTGGATGCATTATCATCTTTGTCATCCCCCTTATACTTAGAAGCCAGAGGCGATTCAATCCTGCCAAGTTTGGGAGTGTATCCACCTGCCTGCAAGAACTAATCACCAACTCCTCTAATAAATTGCAATTTTGCAGCCCCTTCGGAACCCCTATCATCCGATCAATTTTAAACATATCCAACTTACGCAACGAGCTTAAACCACTGAGATTAGGTAGAGACACTAGTTTCGGGCAATTTCGTATACTCAATAACTCGAGAGAAAGCAGTTTTGCCAGATTATTTGGCAAGCTCTACAGCTCATAACAATGCCATATAGTCAATTTTTGGAGGGATGTCCACTTACCCAACTCCTCACGAATATGTGTGAGTGCTTCCACCCCCTCAATGTGAAGTTTTTTCACATAAGTGAAACTTGCTTTTTCATCGGTCATTATTCTTAGAAGAGGACGACTGCTCACTATGTGTTTAACTGTTAGTTGTTTAAGAGAGGGAAAATGACGTGGCATCCATTTCAATTTAGGACACTCTTCTATGACTATTTCCTCCAGTGAAGGAAAACTTCACTTGGTGCTTCACACCACTCTTCCAAATTACGAAGATGGCGTAAGTTAAGCTCTTTTAAGCTTGCAAAATACACCCCTGGTCTTACCTTCTCCATGGAGCATGAGCAACTACTTGATGATGCATGGGTTTCATTGCTCTTTAATAAGTCTAAATCTGCACTACAATAGAACTCGGGACCTATTTGCTTCATGTTTCCCATATTTCTGATCTCTACCCTTTTTAGAGAACCAAGGTGCCCCAATGTTGGTAATTCTTGGCATCTTCCACAATCAATAAGCTTAATATTTATGAGATTACAAAGAGTGACTGTGTATCCATTGTTGCATTCATTACAAATGTTCGTCCTTGTGAGCCATGATGGAAATTCATCGCCTGCGTACCCTTTTATGTATAGTAGCTTCAAATTTGGGTGAGGACACAACCCATCTAGTACCTCTTCATAGTTTTTACAAATTTCCTCATTATTCCAACTTAGTCGCAATTGTTCAATTCTGAAATTCTTGGACAAATTGGCCCTTTCAGCATCTAACTTGCTCTTGATCAATTCAAGTCCTTTTATCTCCAATTTTCCCCTTATGTGATGTAAATATCCTAATTCTAAAATATGGAATCCCCCTTCAGTTAACTGCAAAGGAGGGAGAGTGTGCAATTGACTTAGTTGTTGGATTACCCCTTCAACGGGACGAAATTCAAAACTCAAGCCAAGATGTCGTAAATTTACCAAATTACTTACTTGGACTCTAAGAAATTCCAGGTGGTTACACTAGTAAAGAATCAAGCTTTGTAAGTTATATAACTCTATGATGCATTCAGGTAAGACTTTGATTGGATTGTTGGTCAAATTCAATAACTTTAAACATTTCAATTCACTAGTCATATCAGGCAACTCTTGTACCCTTGAATGCTCCAAATTAAGTACACGCAAATAATTCACATTCTTCAATATTCCTCTTGGTAATGGTAATTTAGACATGTTATCCAATGACTGTAATTTTTCAAGTACCAACTCGTCTGGAAAATCCGAAATTGATTCCGCATGTGCAACTACTGTTAAATGTCGAGCATTAGGCACACTGTTTATGCTCATGTCAACCTCTAAGTAGGATCTTTCATGCTTAGCAATTGATCTAGCTAGATCATACACCAAATCATGCCAAGAATATAGGGTTGCTTTTCTAACTTCATTTCTCTTAGCTACAAACAAGAAGGAGATGCTTAGTAACTCATTTATATATCTTTCACCAACATCTTCAAGAGTCATGTTTTTATTATTAGACTTTTGAATAAGGCCCAAAGCAATCCATCTATCTATTAGGTCATATCTTTCAAACTTATAATTTTTAAGCATAAAAGCACATGAAGAAAAACATTTCTTCAGCATTGGAGATGACAAATAATTGTAACTGAGTTTCAAGGACGGCAATATCCCAGTTTCATCATCTGAAATATCCAATATCTCACTTTTTTCAATGATTTCCCAATCTTGAGGTTTACTTTTATTTTGCAATAGTCCTCCAATAGAAGTAATTGCTAATGGAACACCCTTGCACTTTTTCAGAATTTTCCACCCAACATTTTCATTTGGACAGTTTTGAAAGGCGATTTGCTTAAACAGTGACCAACTATCATCTACCGAGAGCTCTGACAAAGAGTGGACTAAAGAAGCATTCATTGCCTCCGCAACCTTATTATCTCTAGTTGTCACCAGAACCATGCTCTTTACGGAACCTCTAATGGATTCCAATATAGATCTCATCGAATTCCAATGTAGTGGATCTCTATTCCAAACATCATCCAGTACAAGAAGATATTTCTTTCCACTTAGATGTTCTTCAAGTTTTCTTATTGCTGCTTCCGCTCTATAGTTTTCTCTATTATCCTTCCCAAGAAATACCACCATCTCATTCAGAATTTTCTCAATGTTAAACTCTTTTAGATCAGAAATCCATGTTCTCTCATGAAAATGAGTTATCACAGTCTCATCTATGTACACTTGTTTTGCTAACGAGGTCTTCCCTATACCTGTCATACACACATTTATATACATAAACAAAATGCCTTATTATAAGAAATCGGATGTTGATAGGGTACATTAGATGTGATATTTCGGGACTTTAATTACTAATTAATTTTGAATAATAAAAGAATGAAACGTTTGATTGAATAATGTTGTCATAAGGACCAAAAAATTCTCTCCTACAGGAACCAAACCTTCTCTCCCACGACCACGATTGATAATAAACCACAAGAAAGTTGTGGATTGAAGAGTAAATAAGAAGGAAGGTTTTTGTGTTTTTTTTTGGTTTTGTTTTTTTAAGATGCATCCAAATTTTTTATTATAAAAAGGAAAAATTAGAAATAACTCCAATTTTTTTTCACGTTTTTAGTAATTACCCCCTTTAATTTTTATTTTTTTTAAATTTAACCCCCTAATTTTCCCTTCTGTTATCCAAATCACCCCAAATCACCAAAATATGTTATAATCTAACGGTGGGACCTATTTTTTACTAATTAAACCCTCTCCTTTCTTCCTAATCATTCTTTCATCATCATCTTCTTCATTTCATCACCCAAACCACTCCCACCACCATTCTCTCTCCTTTGATCACAACAACCACCACCACTTCATCACCCTCCTCTCCCAATTCAACTTGTTTCTCGCTTCTTTGACCCTCCCAAAACTTAATAAATTTGATTGTGTAATTGTCGATATATGTGTGTGAATGATTGAAGGAGTTTGGAACGAGGGTAAAGCTGCTGGAGATGGTGGTATTGGTGGTGGCAGGGGGTGGTCAAAGGAGAAAGAAAAAAATGGAGGTGGCGGTGGTGGTTAGAGTAGAGAGAAAGAAAATGGAGGTCATGGTGTTGCTGGTGGCAGGGGGTGATCAAATGAGAGAAAAAGAAAATGAAGGTGGCGGTGGTGGTGGTGGTGGCAAGAGGAGAGAGAAAGAAGATGGAGATTGTGTTAATTATGTTAGTGTATTAATTATAAACCATATTACTATGTTAAATATGTTTTGGAGTTGTTAATTAACATATCAAAGGTAATATTCCGTTAAATTCAACGGAATATTCTAATTTGGGGGTGATTTGGATAACGGAGGGGAAAGTTTGGGGGTTAAATTAAAAATAAATAAATTGAAAGGGGTAATTGTTAAAAACGCGAAATGGTTTGGGGGTTATTTCTAATTTTTCCTTATAAAAATATTAGGTAATTTTATCAAAAACATCTTGAATGTATAATTTTTTTGCTGAGAACCAACCAATACCTTTACGGCCCGTTTGGTAGCCGGTCATAAACTATGGTAATAGGAATGAATTTATAACTAAATTTGGAATGGAAATCGAAATCCACTCCCATGATGGTGTTACCTTAGCTCCAATTTATCTAATTTTCTTCACAAATATGCATTCCCATCAAATACCACCATCCCCAATGGTAATGGATGAGAATAAAAAATGAAAAGAAAATTGAAGCTTGAGAATGAAAATTTGTTTTCCATAGAGATTATAAGGTTACTCCTTAACAAAATTACACTATAAATTCATTACCATTACCAAAATTTATTACCAACAACCAAACGGGCCGTTAGAGTTTAGAGCATATATAAATAAATAGTTAATTTTAAATATGCATATTTTTTTTTTAAAACATAGCAAAATAATATTGGGAACAGTAATGTGTGTGTATTATAATACTTTCTATATAATATTTTGAAGCAAAAATTTTGAATTATGTTGCGTATTTTTAATACTAAAAAATTGCATATATTTTTATAGTATTCAAATATCCTAAATAATTAACTTTATGTAAAAACTATTTTTCAATTTGCAAATTAATGTAAAACCATTTTTCCTATAACTAAAATATCAAACCTTTTTCCCTTCAAAATAAAGGGAAAACTATTTTCCATCTTTTTTCTTACATCACTTGTACACTACTCCCACTATTTCCTATCTTTCCCTTTCATTTTCTTTATTTTCCATCACTTTTCTTACGTGATACCAAACGATGGGAAACACAATTCACAATTTTTGTTTCTTCCATCGTAAATTTTTTTTACGTGAAAATTATTTTACATTGAAAATGTTTTACACCTAACCGAACAAAGCGTATATAACCATATTTATAGTACCTTTTCTTTAAAAATTCTTATATACATCTAGATGTAAGGTGCATCTAAAGGTAATTTTAATTTGCTCATTTTATAATTTTTTTGCTCATTTTAATATTAAATGAACAATAAAAACATCTTTGGGTGACCTAACTCTACGTGCACCTGAGTGCGTACTAGACACAATGCCTAATTCTAGCAGGGTTTAACCACCAATCTTGTTATTACATCCACAACATTATTAATGGATCAAATTCGACGTCTATTTCGAAGCTTTATCAATGGTGATTCATCAAACTCTGATTCTCAGACTTTGGCGACGTATATTTGGACGTCTATTTTGAAGCTCTATCAATGGCGACGTCTATTTCTAAACATCTTCAGACTTTGATTCTTTGATTTCTAAACATCAAATTCTCAGATTTTTAAACAACTTTAGACTTTGATTCTCAGATTCTCTATCAATGGCGATTCATCAAACCACCACTGCCTCCAAGAATCCGACGTCCGCCATTGACGGGTGAAGAAAGCAAAAACGCCATCTTCAAAGCAGAGTTACCAAACGTATCATCTTCATCCTTAAAGATGTTAATTTTTTCTGTCTTCTTCATCTCCTATCTACCTCATAAAAACTCAACCAAATCTGGTGATGATGGTGATGTGTGGCTGGAACAAATCTGAACAAATCTGAACAAATCGAACAAATCTGATTTTTGAATCTTCAACTTTTGTTGTTGATGATGACGATGATGGTGATAATAGATTGATTATCCAGCAAAAGTGATATGAGGATGATGATGTGATAATTTTGTTGTTGATGATGATGGCGATGGTGGAGGATGAAGGTGATGATAATGATGATAGATGATGATGTTGATGCGATGTTGTTGCTGATGATGATTTTTTGAAGTTAAAACATGGATGGCTGAGATTAATATGAGTTAAATCAACGGTTTACATTAAGGTTCTCACGATTCTCACCGAGAGAGGTTCTCATATGATCTTCACCCTATATATATATATATATAGAAGTAGACTCATGTGAGAAATGTAGTTTTGGTGAGAAGGGTGATAAGCAACCATAACCCTTTGATAAACAAATGAATGGTTAAGATTAAGTTTGATTTTCTCTCCTTACTCCAATTGTTTGGAGTCAATGTATTTTTACTCAATCTATTTATAATGTATTAATTATATTTTGAATGTACCTATAGTTGTTAATTAAAGCATTTCTAGGTCATAGTTGATGTATTTATCTCTTCTCACATTTCTCACGATAAGAAATTTCTCACCGGAACCCAACCCTATAGTTGTTAATCAAAGCCACCTTCTTTTTTTTTTTTTTTGCAAAGGACCACCTTTGGCCGTATTTCGGTGTTTAATTTGAAACCCCTCTGCTGTTTCGGCGAACCCACTTTGTCCCTCCCCAAGTTGTCTTTTCCCCTTTTCTTCCCTTGAACCACCAGGCCACCCCAAAAAAAACTCGAAATCGAAAGTTGAAATTCAACGAAATATGGTTCCTTACAATTTATTTATTTATTTATTTGACAAAAATTGTTTTATAAGGTGGTTTTTGAAAAATTCTCCTTTATCTTTTAGGCATCTGAACAAGAGGGAATGGTGGACTACAAGAGGGAAGTGATATTGACCCTTTTCTTTTAGAGGAACACAAAAAACTGAACTCTAGTAAAGTGGAGTGCCGATAAGAATAATTGAAGCAAATTAATCATTTCCATGCACATAACGCTACACACACGATTCAAGAAATTGAAACCGGGGTAGTAGAATAAAATTATAGTGCCCTATATTGACTTTGCTGCGGTTCATTTGGTAACTTTGACTTTCTATAATTTTATAAATATAGGTAAAAATATAGTCAAATAAGATCTCGTTTGATTCAACCTAATGTGAACTTTCTTAATATATAATTTATATTATCACACATATTTAAAGATATATATTCATTTAAAATGTGCCTTGTGAGATAAGAAAAAGTACTGAATGACGCAATTTTTTAGGGACATAGGGAGTATAGATAGGTTAATAGAAGGCGTACGTACCTCCAAAGCCGACTACGGCGACAACAGAAAGGCAGTGGTTGGGGTTGTGGGTGAGGGAATAATCCCGGGGGTTGCAGAGCATGCGGACCACAGTATGAACATCAGAATCCCTGCCAATAAAGATGGACGTGTCAACATGCCGGCGAACATCCTGCAACGGATCATCATTCATCTGACGTCTGGCGGCTGGTAGTAGGGCTGATGAGGTTGTGGCCGAGGCTGAGCTAGCTAGCCGGCCAGTTACTTGATCTTCCAAGTCTTGAGTGATGCTCCGATCCGATCCGATACGAATACGGCTACCCAGGCCATTGTACTGCGAATGTACGCCCTTTCCAATGGGGCGAAGACGATGTAACGCTTTTTGGGCCTCCTTTTCTTGGCAGCGGCACTGGTTTAATTTTCATAGGCCAACACGTCCAGCAAATCCTCCACATCGTTGACTATGATAATTCATAGGGACAAAGTTAACTGCTACTCCATCCCTTCAATATTTTGCTAAAATGTTACATGTAGTCCACCCAAAACCAATGCACGTCTTTTGTGCCATAAAGGAAATTGATCTTTGTTTTTTTTTTATAAGGAAAAAAAAAACAATCAGCCAAAGTCAACCACAAGTGTCCTTTTGGATAATAATTAGGGAAAGAGCGATTGTGGTAAAGTGTAAAGGACCAAAAGATGGTCAAGAGAAAAGGGACCAATAGTTATGTCCAATATTGGCTAAGTAGTCTGATGCATTGTTAGCTTCTCTATAAATATGGTGGATGGAGTAATTGTCAAATTTTTTAAGATCCATCCAAGTGTCTTGTATTAGATTGTGAATTTCCCATGGGATTTACGGATTTACCAGAGTTGTCTAATTGCATTAATGACTGTAAGATTGTCTCCTTCAATTTAATTTGGAGGCTTTTAATACCGAGAGTGAGAGCATTTTTTACACCTTCTCGTAAAGCCAAAGCTTCTGCAAATAAAATAGACTGAGTATTATTATGAATTTGCATTGCTCCTGAATTGAGGATACTGCCTTCATGGTTTCTAATAATGAAACCTATAGAAGTATTACACCGTTGGTGTATGTTGGCGTACTTAGAGCCATCAAAGTTTAGTTTATGGTTGGGTCATCAATGCTAATTTTATGCCAATTAGAGATGTGGCATTGGAGTTAATTTGACGGGTTAGTTGAAAAAGGGGAATGGGATGGTCTTTAAAGACTAGTGAATTTCTAGCGAACCAAATATGCCACCATATAGTGGCTATGGTTGTAAAGGAATCTATACTTATTTTATTTTTGAGAAGACAAATATCATCTGTGGTAGATATGTTACAACATTGGTCACAAGATTGGTAATATTGTGGAACTGTCACATGACATGTAACGACCCGTATTTTAGCAGTGTTGTTTGCGGAGAAAACAACAATACAGATCATTATTAACTAAAAACCTTTAATATTAGATTCATTAATAACAGCGGAAGCTCTGAACTTAATCCATAGTATTTAATAAAACCAATAAATAGTCCGAAATAATTAAGTTTCCAAAGTCCATTATTACTAACAAAATAAGGAAAGTCCACTAAAAATAATACAAAGGCTAGAGATTGCCATCAGGGTAAACAAACTACTAATCTAGCTTGCTCACAGACCCAGCCCTTGCGTACCCCAATCAGTCATCAACTGTACCTGAAAAAGGATTTTGGGGTCCACAGTCAGTGGGGAGTAATTAGATTGTTCTACTTAATCCGTAGAACACAATTAGGAATATAATAATTAGAACAGGTCAACAGAACAGTCAAACAAGTCAACAGAAATAGTCATACAAAGATATTTCAAAATCAAGTACGCAGCGGAAAACATTCATAACACAAATAACCAACCAAGACACTCTAGATTGACTCATCCAGTGCTAGACTTCTAGACCCCTCTAATGACCTTCCAGTTCTAGTTCAGTTCAAATGCTAATCCGTGACACAGCCATATGCTTGTAGGGGAAACCTTAACTCTTCCCCAACTTTCCTTGTCTCATGCCGGTCAACCAAGAGGGGTCATTTTCCCGCGCACTGGGATCCAGAACTGCCCCAAAACCGCAGAAGGGACAGTGGCTTCGACTATACCTATGTTCATGGCACTTTAGCCACTAGATAGGCGGTCACTTCATAGTTAATTATCTTTTCAAGTTCACATTTCTAGTTCACAGTTTTAACTTCCAATGACACGACTTGATTTCTAATCGATTCTAGTTCAACTTTACTTGACTCAAAACTCTAGTCCAAGACTCAAAATACACGACCAGTTGACAACATCACACGGTAATCTCGACATTCGTTAATAAGCATTCAACTCAACAAGTTCATACGTAAAGGCATGCAACGATCAAGATTCAGCAACATAATCCAACCATAAACTTAAGTTCAGAAATTGAAATTTTACCCATTACTTACCAATATGTACACGACTCCTTATAAGCATAACAACACAATGATTCATCCTCATAATTTATACAATCAATTCAATTACAATTCATCTTGCAAATCTATATTAATTAATTAAAATAATTTTAAGAACTTAATCAAAGTCTAGTCTTTTATTTAATTGAACCATACAAACTTAGTCTTTTATTATTTCTTTTCATTCGAAATTTACGAACCAAACTAGTCAAAGAATCTAATTTCAATCAAATCAAAATACATGCTTTAATTAATTTCTTAAATTAATTTCAAGAATAAGTTCAAACTCTAATCTTTTATCAAGGAAGCAAGTAAAAATCACACCTTTTTATCTTCAATATCACATGGCTATGTTGAGTTAACAAATCAAGATTTTAGATTCATACTTCAAGACCTTTTACCAATTAAAGATTTAATTCAAGATTTTCATTAAAGATTATTATTAGATCAAGATTTTAATATAAAGATCAAGTTTTTAGTCTTGGTAAATGTTCGAACAAAATATATAGTTCACGGCATCCATTCGAACATCATTATATTTGTTCAATAATTAATTTCATCAATTCTAATCTAGCAAAAATCATAAAACAAGCATGGATTATCATAAAACAAGTAAATAATTCAATTAAATATCATGGTATTGCATATAACCCACACGACATTCACTAAATCATGCTAACAAGTAATTCAAAATAAAATTTACACAATTCTAAGCAATTCCAAGTAGTTCTAAACCTATTCTAAAAATTATATAACTAATCTATCCTAAAGATTAAGCAAAGCAATCTAATTACCTGTTTGTTGAAGTATATGGTTCGAATATGACACAAGTGCCACACGGTTCTTGGCTTCTTTTGGTGGTTCTTGCTTCAATTCTTGGTTGATGATTCAATAGGAAAGATTGAGATTTGTTTGGGTGAATGACTTAGCAACTTTTCTTTGAAGAACAAAATTATAAAAGTTGTTGTAGTTTTCCTCTATTGGCCGTGTAGTTTGGTAGTCAATAAAAGGGTTTGTTATGTTCCTAAAATATAGTAGGGAGATTAGGGTCAAAACTAGATTTTTGGGGTTGGGTCAATTATAGATATCTAGTTTTATAATTTTGGTAAATAAATTGAGTTAGTCAGTTAGAGGAAATAGAGGAGGGGAAGCCGTGTGGTTCATAGCATGAGGGGGTTATTATCCTCCTAAAATTTAGTAGGGAAATTAGGAGAACAAATGTAATACCCCGAAATTTCGGGATATTTTAAATTTTTCATAATTAATTAAATATATAATTAGTTGACTATTTAATTGATTATTATTTAATTAATTATTAATTTTATTGTAGCAGTCTAATTATTTTGATCATGGCCCGAACTTTAATTTCATCTTGCCAAAACCCGAGCCCAATTATTTCCTTTGTTCTTTGTATCTCACGGCCCACTCCTTCATCCTTTTCTTTAATTAATTTCTTTCATTTCTTTTAATCAATATTATTATTAAACCTTTATCTATTTTGTAACTAAGCCTAAAACCCTAATCCTTGCTTACCTATTCTCCCTACTAGATTTTAGGGATCATCACCCTTTTGTTTTTATTTTATTTTTTCGAAACTACAAATAAAAACTAAACTACAAAATAAAACCCCCCTTTTATTCATAGAGACTCACGTCCCCTTGGCTCTTTCCTTTTTATTTAATTCATTTAAATTGTTTAATCAATTTTTATTAGTTAATCTATCTGTTTGACCCTTTCCTAAAAACCCTATTTTTATTCCAACCCTTCCTATTCTTGTTACTAGATTTTAGGATGTCAAAACCCTCCCTATTATTTCCTATTTCACACGGCAATCCTAAGGAGTAACAACCAAATTGTTTTATTATCTTTTCCTTCCAAGATCAATCATTAAATTGTTCCTAAACCTTTTATATTGTTCCAACCCCTTAAAGATTGATCAAGAACCTTAAAGAAACCCCAAATAAACCTCAAAATAAATCCAAGAAACCTTGAAATATTCGAACCCCATCCATAATCAAAGGTAATTAGATCTGCTTTACTTAATCAATAGGATTGATTAGCAATATGATTATTAGAATAGGATTGATCATGTTTAGAATAGGTTTAGAATCATATGGAATTGATGTTGAATTATTTAGAATTATTTATGGTTGTGTTATGAAGAATGCCGAGTGTGACATGATGATATTCGAATGTTTCTTTGAAGAAAAATATGATTTTTATGTTATTTTCTTGATCTTTAATTAATCTTTTATGCAAATCTTGAATTGAATCTTTGATTTAGGCATTCTATGATGGTTTCTTGAATAAGATCTTGATGTTGTGTTAGACCATGAAGGCCGTGTATTTTAAGGTTTTAAAAGCATTGATTTTGTCTTGTTTTGGTACAAGTTTGATGATTTATTGATTAAAGTGTTATGTTATGATTTATTATTATGTTTATGTGATTAATTATTGTTAATTGTATTTGAGCAATTGAAGTGTAAGTTTTGGTATTTATGGGCAAGAATGTCGTGTGATGTTGAATGATAAAAATATGATTTTTATTTTGTTTTAAGCAATTTCTATTGATGATTATTGGTTTATTAAGGAAGAATGTCGTGTGGTACTATTTTGGGTTTAGAGTTTTGGGTCAAGTTAAGAAGAGCTAGAATTGAATAGAAGTGAAGTTGAGTCAATAAGGAATTGAATTGTGAAAAGGAAATCAAGAACAGAACAGAATTGAATTGAAAAGATGATTAACTATGAAGTGACCGCCTATCTAGTGGCACACGTGCCATGAACATAGGTTTAGTCGAAGCCACTGTCCTATCTTCGGATTCGGGACAGTTCTTGATCCCAGTGCTTGGGGAGTAGATCTTCGTGGTTGACCCGGCATGAGCAAGGAAAGTTGGGGGGAGTAGATCTTCGTGGTTCACCCCTTACGAGCATATGACTGGTCACGGATTAGCACCTGAACTGAATAGAACTTAAGAGTCAATAGTGGTGTCAAGAAGTCTAGAACGGAGTAAGTTAGTATAAAAGGTTGTGGTTATGAGGATTGTTATGATTGTTTTCTGCTGCGTACTTGATGATTATGTTTATATATGATTTCTTGATGTTTGTTTTGTCTGTTTGATTTACTTATTCCAATGATTATGTTTCTAATTGTGTTCTACTGATTAAGTAGAACAATCTAATTACTCACCACTGACTGTGGACCCCCAACATTCTTTTCCAGGTACAGGTGGTGATTGAATTGGGTTACACAAGGGCTGGGATTGTGAGCTAGCCAGCTTAGTAGTTGACCCTGATGTTTAGTTCTAGCTTATGTTTTACGTTTTTAGTGGACTTTCCTTATTTTTTATTGTTATTAGACTTTGGGATTATTATTTATTTTGGATTCTTTAATAGTTTTAATGAATAATATGATTAAGTTTAGAGCTTCCGCTGCAGTTTATGGATTTGTTCTTAAAGGTTTTTAGAAGTTAAAGATCTGTAATGTTGTTTTCCTCTGAAAACAACGCTGCTAAATTACGGGTCATTACAACAAAGGTGAGGTTTTGATAGGGTCAAAATAGATATAGATTATTATTATCCTTTTTGGTAGTTAAATCAAAATAAATAAATCACCAATAATATAAGGGGGACGTGTGCTTGGATAAGGGAAGGAGAATCATTGGGCTTGGGTTTTGACAAGATGAGGTGAAGGATTTGGGCCAAGGTGGAATAATTAGATTGCTACAGACATATTAATTAAATATTAATCAATTAAATAGTTAATTAATTAAATATTTAATTAATTAAGAAAAATTTAAAATACCCCAAATTTCCGGGTATTACATGACATCTATCAAGTCTTTCCTTAGTGGGGAAGCGCATCAACACAGATTTTCTAAATGAAATTTTTTATTTGGAAGAGCAATTCAATTCCCAAATCCATTTGGATGGGACTTGCTCGAGGTTATTATGTGAATTTTGGATCAGCTGGGCGACCGATTTAACTGTAAAATCACCATTGGGAGAAAGCCCCCCAAAAAATTTGTCTTGGATATTATTAGTGGGAATTAGGATAGAGGTAATTATGGAAGTGGTACATCTAGCTAGGCAGGATCGAATTTAATTTATTAAAATTTCATTGGCGGTCTGGCTTAATAAATTCACTAACTATTTGGTGAGGTTGATAATTAGAAGGATTTATAAGGGAGGAGATGGGATATTGGAATGCCCAGTTCTCCTCCCAAAATTTGATTTGTTGACCATTTTCTAGTTGTCATCTAAGGCCTTTTTAAAATAAGGTTCTTAATTTCATAAAAAATTTCTATTGTCAAGAAGAGAAGGCTGACAAAGGGAAGTTGAAGAGAAAACATAGTTTTAAATATTTTTTTGGGACAAGTTTTACCCAATTAGATTATGGGTTCTTAAGAAGTTTCCAAAGTAGCTTAAGTTAAAAATCTTTATTAGTGGTACTAGCTTTTCTCAATCCTATTCCTCCAAATTTTTTAGGTCTATAGATTTTATCCCAATCGACTAAGTTAGATTTTTAGAGTACGGAGGTTTGTTCCATACAAAGTTTCTACAGATTTTGTCTAGTTCACCATTGGTATGTTTGGGTAACATAAAGCTTTGCAAATGGAAACTTGCTTTAGAAGAGATGGTTGTTTGGGCTATTAATGTCCTCCCAGCTTGAGAAAGGATGTTTTCTTTCCATTTGGGGGTTGGGCTTTTGTAGACTCTATTAAGTTTTGGAAAGTCTGATTGGTGACTTTTTTTGTCGATAATCGGACATCCTAAATAGCAATCCAATGAAGAGGAAGAATTCATATTTATGATGTTTGCAAAGATAGATACTTGGTTAGGAGGGAAATTTTTAGTACATTGGAAGACATATTTATGGAAATCGACTAATTGGCCAGATATTTTGCACTAACGGCCTAGTACTTGCTTAATGATATAGTAGCTTTCTGGAGTTGCTTTTGCAAATATCATAGTATCATCAGTAAAGGTTAGGAATGGAATTTTGATTCCTGATTTCCTTGGGGGAGACTCCTATGCCATGTTTGGATTCAGTGCTGCTTTTTGAAGGAACCTTTTTAAAAGCTCAGCACAGAGTATAAATAAGAAGAAAAGGGGAAGGAGGGCCGGTTGGCTTACATAGAATTTAGGAGGAATTTTTAGCTTGATTACAACATGGGTTTGAGCTATAATTAAATTAATTTAAATTGGGATTTTAATTTAATTAAAATTGTAATGGCCCAGATTTTTCGGTATTTTCTCCATTTATTTAATTGTTATTTATGTGATTTTGTGTATGGTCCAAAAATTTATTTTGGACTATTTATTTTATTTTATGTGAATAATTTCGATTAAATTCGATTATTTTGTTTTTGGTTGATTATTATTTATTTGATTATATTTAATTAATTAGAATTTTTATTATTTAATTTTCTAATTTGTTAATTAATATTTGTTGGGCCAAATCGATTTAGGCATGATTAATCATGCAAGTGTGCAATCAGCCCAATTAATTATCGAAAGCCCAATTAGGCCTGTCTTCCTTAGCTTTGGCCGGTTCTCCTTAGGACAAGATGGCTTGGTTTTGCCACTTGCCTTGTGTTCACACCTTGATCACTTCTATAAATAGAAGGTGATTGTAAGGCTTATGATTCATTTGCTCATCCTTTGCCATCAAAAGTTTAAGCATAAAAACTCCCTCCATTTGCCATCATCACACGCCATTTTTGGCATCATCAACCCATCAATTGTTCATCTTCAATTCCAAACCCAAGCTTAAAGATTCAACATTCATTGATCTTTAAGTAACCTTAAACACTATAATTTTAATAGTTTTCAATCAAGAATTCTTGTTTGGGTCTTGTTCGAGTGGGTCGTGTGGAAGCCGTGTGCAAGTGGTGGTTCGTGTGGTGAACCGTGCAGCAGGGCCGTGTGCGAGTGGTGGTGCCGTGTTCGTGAGATCGTGCAACCAGGGCCGTGTTCGAAGGTGAAGCCGTGTGTGTGCTCGTGTGGTTGGCCGTGTGTTGGGGCCGTGTGGATTAGTTTCCGGGCAACGAGTTTTGTGTATATTTGTGTTTAATCTTCATTAAGGTAACATACTATCCAAATCCTAGTAGGTATACTATGATTCATAGGGTAGATTAAGTGATTGGATTAAACCGGAATAGATGTTTATAACCTTGTTTATGCGTGAATCATAGGCTGATTTGGGTGACGATTTTGTGAGGATTTTGCCTTGATTACATGTATTTTATGTTTGATTATGTTAATTTCATGTTTGATGTTGATCATGTTCAAGTTTCGTGAAGTTTTGATGTTTGGAAGTTGATGAAAAAGTTGTTAGAACTTGTCATGAGTATGCGAGTATGATTGATGATGATTGTGAGGTTAAGCTCTTGGTTGAGTTCTTGAATCTTGATTGAGTTCTTGGTTGAGTTCTTGAATCTTGATTGAGTTCTTGGTTGGGTTCTTGAATCTTGGTTGAGTTCTTTATAAGTCTTGGATGACTTCTTTATGAGTCTTGATAGTTTTTTATGAGTTCTTGGTCGAGTCTTAAAAGTTAAAGAAAGTTAAAGATAATTAAAGAAAAGATAAAGAAAGTTAAAGAATGATATTTGAGGTTCCAAGATTGGTTGATTTACATGTTATTCTTGAGTCAAGGCGTAAGATGCAACTTAAGATTAACTAAGAATGTAAATTAAAGTTAAAGATTTGCTTGATTTTACTATTAGACGCCTAAACTTAAAGTAAGATTCTAAGAATTGGGTTAAGACGTTGCCCCTATCCTATCCGCGGTATTGGGATAGTTGGAGGTCTTACTATGTCGTCTTTGGATATGGATTTCCCGTAAGATGGGTTTCATGGGGTTGGAAGTAAGATTCTCAATCCTGGCATAGTAGAAAGTTCGTTCGCGTAAGATGCGTTCGTACGTGCATAGTCTGGTCTAATATGTAAATGATTGCGCCAAAGTTTAAGATGTTTTAATTAATGGTTAAAGTTAATCGAGTCAGCATGATTACATGTTATGATTCGCGTGTTGGTATGTTTGATTTGATTGTTTGATTTATGCTATGATCTGTGTATCCCCGTTAGGGTGGGACGGTTATGTTACTCGCCACTGAAGGTGGACTATTGTTTATTTTTCAGGTAATTCTGATGATGAGGTTCTTGCTTAGCTTTGGGTTGGGCGAGTGCCGATGTTATTTAGTTCTTGCATTGTTGCTTTACGATTTCTAGTATTAGACTATAGTAGTGGTACTTGTGTATTCTAACTCTAACATTTGTTTTGGAGTTAATACTATTATTAGTAGTAGTGATATTTGGATTTAGATTTGTACAATCTTGTGGGTGTTGTACCTTTGGGATTTAGTATACATTCAATTTGAGGTTTTGCTTTTAATTTTTAAGTATGTTAGTATTTTAGAACTGACTATTCGACTCGTCGGTTTCTTCCGCGCCGGTTTAAGTGAGTCGGGTCGTTCACAGTTGGTATCAGAGCCGAATAGGTTTTAAGTGAAGTTTTAGGATTTGAGTTAAACCCGGGAGTTGAGAGCCTTACTATTCCCGAGTGATGAACCCAAATTAAGTTTAAGTATAAGGGAGAAGAGTTCGGGTAGAGGAACCGGGATAAGACTCTTTTTCTATTCTTTTTCTCTTGATTTTGTGTACTTGACTGTGGTGGGGATGTCTAACTGACACTGTAATTTGGTATGTCTTTGTTTTATTGCGTTGCAGCATGTCTACGCCTCGCCGGTTGAGTACGGGACGACAGAGGTTACGAGCACTCGAGGAGGCGATCCTTACGTTGGCACATCATAGTCGTCATACGCCTAGTGTGACGACCCGACTCGCTTAAACTGGCGCGGAAGAAACCGACGAGTCGAATAGTCAGATCTAACAAACTAAAATACTTAAGATTTAAAACAAAACCTCAAAATGAATATATATATATATATATATATATATATATACTAAACCAAAAGTACAACACCCACAAGATTGTACATATCTAATCCCAAATGTCATATTACTACTACTAACAAACGTAAACTCCAAATATATGTCAGAGTTAGAGAAATACACCAGTACTACAACTATAGTCCAATACTAGAAAATTGTAAAACAACAATACAAAAGCTAAATAACAACGGCACTCGCCCAACCCAAAGATAAGCAAGGACCTCATCATCAGAATTACCTGAAAAGCAACAACGGTCCACCGTCAGTGGCGAGTATCATAACCGTCCCACCCTAACGGGAATACACATGGACATAGCACGAATCAAACAACTAAATCAAACATACAACCATACATCGAAACATGCGAACCAACATAACGTACTACCATCAATTAATAACAAGTAATCATGCTGACTCGACTAACCTAACCAATAATTAACGAATCCTTAACTTGGCGCAATCATTCACATGCTAGACCGGACTATGCACGTACGAACGCATCTTACGCGATCGAACTTTCTACTATGCCAGGATTGAGAATCTTACTCCCAACCCCATGAAACCAATCTTACTGGAAATCCATATCTGAAGACGACATAGTAAGATCACCAACTATCCCAGTACCGCGGATAGGATAGGGGCAGCGTCTTAACCCAAGCCTTAGAATCTTACTCTAAGTTTTAGGCGTCTAGTAGCAAAATCAAGCTAATCTTACTTTAAATCGAAGTTTACATTCTTAGTTAATTCTTAAGTTGCATCTTACGCCTTGACTTAAGAATAACATGTAAATCAACCAATCTTGGAACCTCAAACAACAATCTTTAACCTTTCTTTAATTATTACTAACTTTCTTTAACTTTTAAGACTCGACCAAGAACTCATAAAGAACTCATCCAAGATTCAAGAACTTCAATCAAGATTCAAGAACTTCAACCAAGAACTCATTCAAGATTCAAGAACTCATCCCAAACTCATCATAATACACGCATAAAATCATCAAGTTCAACAATATAAAATTCATCAACTTCCTATCATCGAAACTTCATAAAACTTGAACATGATTAACATCAAATATAATACTAACATAATCAATCATGAAACATCATATAATCAAGTAGAAAATCATCATAAATCATTACCCCAAAATCAAAATATAATCCACACATAAACATAATTACATAACATCAAAACGGTCTAATCTAATCATTTAATCTATACTATGAATCATAGTATACCAACTAGATTGAGAAAGTATGTTACCTCAATGAAGATTAAACACAACAAAACCAAGAACTCGCTGCCCGGAATAGTACACACACAAGGCCAACACACGGCCTGCACACGGTTTGCACACGGCTTGCACACGAGCACACGAACACGGCCCTGGCTGCACGAACCCACGAACACGGCACGGCCCCTGCTGCACGGTCACGACACGAGCAACTTGCACCACCACACGGCCAGACCACGAGCCATGAACCTGCTGCACGGCTCACCACACGAACCACCACTTGCACACACGGCTTCCCACGAACCAACCCAAACACGCAACAACCGGGAACCCAACCTAAACTAATGTTCTTGATCACAAAAGATGAAGATTAATGGATGTTCAACCACTTAAAGACCAATGGGATATGAATCTTTAAGTTTTGGGTTTAAAAAGTTGATGAACAATTGATGGGCAAAATAGGCCAAAAATGGCGTGTGAAGGAGAGCAAATGGGAGGGAGTTTTGTGTTTACACTTTTGATGAGCAAGTGTGTTTAAGATGGCAAATGAGCAAAATGATGTTTAAGCCTTACTAACTCTCCTATATATAGAGGTTAGTTAAGGTGTGAATGCATGGCAAGTGGCAAAACTTGCCACATAATATGGGAGAAAACCGACCATGGCTTGCAAATGGGCCAAAGTTGGACTTTTGATAAATAGTTGGGCTAATTGCACTCTTGCATGTCTAATCATGTTTAAATAGAATTTGGCCCAAAAATATTAAATAATTAATTAGAAAATTAAATAATAAAAATTCCAATTAATTAAATAATAATTAAAATAAATAATAATCAATCAAAATAAAATAATTCGAATTTAATCGAAATTATTCACATAAAATAAAATAAATAGTCCAAAATAAATTTTGGACCATACATAAAATCACATAAATACAAATAAACACACGACAGAAATACCAACAAAATCAGGGTTGTTACACCTAGTACGCAGTCGACGTTAGATCGTATCGCACGTCATCGACCTCCGACCTACGATGGGGTTGCCGACCCCACTATCCCGGAGAGTTGGATCCGCGAGATGAGGAAGCTCTTCGACACGACGTTTTGCCCCGAGCACGAGAAGGTGCAGATCGCCGCCTACTATCTACGTGGAGAGTCCGATAACTGGTGGATTGTAGCTAAGGACACATGCTTGCCCCTACATTCGATGTCGTGGATCGAGTTCGTAGATAAGATCCAGGAGCGATTCTACCCCGACGAGTTGCGGTGGCAGAAATAGGAGGAGTTTCTTACTCTTACTCAGGTTAAGATGACAGTTCAGGCGTACACCAACAAGTTCACGGAGTTATCGAGGTTCGCTACGTCTGTAGTTCCATCAGAGAAGGAGCGGGTCAAGCGCTACATCAAAAAGCTAGATCCGAGGATTCGCGTTCACGTGATCAGTAGTGGAGCGAAGACATTTTAGCAGGCCTACGAGGTGGCACCCGAGATTCAGGCATCGACGATTGAGGAGAATGCGAGCAGGAAGAGGACTCAGGTTCCAGCGACATCGTCTTCTTTTAAGAAGCCTCGATTTAGTGCTCCTAGCAGTACCCCTTCGACCACGAGTTCGCATAAAGGTTCCGATGGCTCGAGATGCAGAGGTTGCGGTAGAAACTTCCATCCAGGGAAGCGGTATGATGGTTCGCCCATAGCTTGTTTTATCTGCAGGAAGGAAGGCCATAAGGCGTCAGTTTGCCCCAAGAGGAAGCCAGACACCGAGATCAAGCAGCTTCCGGCACCGACTAAGGCTCCGGTGAAGAACCGAGTCTACTGTATGACTTAGGCAGAGGCCGAGGTTTAGCCCGACGTTGTCTCAGGTAGATTTCTTATCTCTGGTGTGTTAGCTTTTATTTTATTTGATTCTGGTGCTACTGTCTCTTTTGTGGCGAGTAGTTTTGCCTCGAGATCTAATTTTCGTGGTAGCATTCTTGTTAGTTTTGTTATAACTCTCCCGTCCGGAGAGGATTTTATTTGTCAGCGCGAGTTCCGAGGAGTGCTTATCATGATAGCTGGGGAGCAAGCGACGGCCAATCTGAAGGAGTTCCCGCTGATGGAGTTCGATGTTATTCTTGGTATGGACTGGCTGTCGAAGTATCGAGCGATCATTCGTTGCCGAGATCAGTTAGTGACATTCCGAGGATCACAGGGCAACCGAGTTACCTACTCTGGGTTCGTCCTTAGGAAAGGAGTTAAGTTAATCTCAGCCTTAAAGATGAGGAAACATCGCCAGAAGGGCGATATGGTGTACTTATGTCAGGTAAGGAACTTGACGGAGGAGCGTCTGTTGGACGATATACCTATAGCGAGGGATTTCAGAGACGTATTTCCTGATGAGCTACCAGGAGTTCCACCCGAGCGCGACGTCGAGTTTCATATCGACTTAGCACCCGGGACAGCGCCGATTTCGAAGGCACCTTACAGGATGGCACCATCGGAGTTGCAAGAGTTAAAAATGCAACTTCAAGATTTGATCGACAAGGGCTTCATTAGGCCGAGCGTTTCTCCATGGGGAGCACCTGTGTTCTTTGTGAAGAAGAAAGACGGTAGTATGCGCCTGTGCATAGACTACCGAGAGTTAAATCGGGTAACTATCAAGAATAAGTACCCATTGGCTAGGATTGAGGACTTGTTCGATCAGTTACGAGGAGCGGGAGTGTTTTCGAAGATAGATCTTCGATCTGGATATCATCAGATTCCAGTCAAGAAACAAGACATCCCAAAGACCGCTTTTCGTACGAGGTACGGCCACTACGAGTTCGAGGTGATGCCTTTGGCCTTACTAATGCGCCAGCCGTGTTCATGGACCAGATGAATTGGACTTTCCATCACTTACTCGATAAGTGTGTCGTAGTATTTACAGACGATATCTTAGTCTATTCGAGAGATGAGTTTGAGCATGCGGAGCATCTCCGAATGGTACTAGAGATATTACGTAGGAATAAGTGGTTCGCGAAACTCTCCAAGTGTGAGTTCTGGCTTCGCGAAGTAGTATTTCTGGGTCACATAATTAGTAAAGAAGGTATTAAGGTAGACCCGGCAAAAGTTAAGGCTGTAGTTGAATGGAGTAGCCCGAGAAATGTGGCGGAGGTTCGTAGTTTTCTGGGATTAGCCGGATACTATCGACGATTTGTCCAAGACTTCTCCAAGATTGCTAGGCCAATGACTAGTCTCCTACAGAAGGAGATCCGATTCGTTTGGACGGAGGTTTGTGAGCTAGCATTTCAGCAGTTGAAACAGAGATTAGTCTCTGCTCCGATTCTTACCCTTCCGAACGATGAGGAGGATTTCGAGGTCTATAGTGATGCATCTAAGAGTGGCCTAGGATGTGTGCTCATGCAAGGCGGGAAGGTCATCGATTACGCATCAAGGCAGTTGAAGGTGCACGAGCGTAACTATCCCACGCATGACGTGGAGCTAGCAGCTGTGGTGTTCGCGCTTAAAATTTGGAGGCACTATCTCTATGGTGGTTCGTGTAGATTATTCACGGATCATAAGAGTCTCAAGTACATCTTTACTCAGAAAGACCTCAATATGAGGAAGAGACGATGGCTTGAGCTTATTAAGGACTACGACCTGACGCTTAACTATTGCGAGGGCAAGGCGAACTTAGTCGCTGACGTGCTGAGTCACAAGCATCAATTGAGCTTCAGTAGAGGCCATAGTTCCGTCAGACTTCGTCTGACATCTATGAGTGCTGAGCCTGAATTACTTCAGGAATTGCGTGAGGGTCAGCAGAATGATCCGCAGTTGGCTAGGATTCAAGAGGCTTTACAGCAAGGAAAGGCCGTAGGTTTCGAGATCTCTTCCGATGGTAGTCTGCGATTTCGAGGGAGGTGGTGTGTACCAGACAGTTCTGATCTTAGGAACAGAATTATGTCTGAGGCACATAACTCGCCCTACTCTGTTCATCCTGGAGGTAACAAGTTGTACCAGGACCTTAAGGGCCAATTCTGGTGGCCTAAGATGAAGAGGGATGTAGCAGAGTTCGTAGCACGATGTTTAGTCTGTCAGAAGGTTAAAATCGAGCATCAGAGACCTGGAGGTCTGTTGTAGCCACTACCGATTCCGACCTGGAAATTTGAGTCGGTTTCTATGGACTTCGTGGTTAGCCTACCTACCTGTAATGGTTTGAATGCCATTTGGGTAATAGTGGATAGGTTGACCAAGGTGGCTAGATTCATACCGATGAAGATGACCTGGTCTATGGAGCGCCTAGCAGAGGCTTATACCCAGGATATTATCCGACTTCACGGAGTTCCGAGGGAGATCGTTTCTGATCGAGATCCGAGATTTCTGTCTCGTTTCTGGAAATCAGTTCAGGAAGCCTTTGGGATGAAGTTGAAGCTGAGCACCGATTTTCACGTGGCGACAAATGGTCAGACTGAGAGGACCATCCAGACTCTGGAGGATATGTTGCGAGCATGTACTCTGGAGTACCATCAGTCTAAGGTACGTATGCTATGTTTGGTAGAGTTCTCCTATAATAATAGCTATCACTCCAGCATGGAAATGTCGGAGTCCGATTTGTTGGAATGATATCAGTGATACTGTGGCTTTAGGACCTGAGATGGTACGAGATACCGTAGAGAAGGTCCGATTCATTCGGTCCAAGATGCAGGCCGCTCAGAGTCATCAGAAATCTTACACCGATAATCGACGTAGACCGCTGGCTTTCGAGGTAGGTGAAAAAGTCTTGCTTAAGGTTTCACCATTCAAAGGAGTGACACGCTTTGGTCAAAAGGTGAAACTCCAACCGAAATTCGTGGGACCTTACGAGATACTGGAACGAGTTGGGGAGGTGGCATATCGGTTGGCATTACCACCTAGTCTGTCTAATGTTCACGATGTGTTCCATGTTTCCCAGCTAAGGAAATATGTACATGATCCTACCCACATCATCCCAGTGGAGTCGGCCACGTTTGAGCCGAATCTGACTTTCGAGGAGCGAACCGTCCAAATCTTGGACTGGGAAGTGAGGACCCTCCAGCGTAAGCAAGTCCAGCTCGTCAAGGTGTTGTGGAGAAATCAACATCATGAGGAGGCGACTTGGGAGACAGAGGCGTCCATGAGGTAGAAGTACCCAGAGCTTTTTGTGGGAGAGCAATCTCCTTTGCCATAAATTTCGGGACAAAATTTCTTTAAGGAGGGAGGTTGTAATGGCCCAGATTTTTCGGTATTTTTGCCATTTATTTAATTGTTATTTATGTGATTTTGTGTATGGTCCAAAAATTTATTTTGGACTATTTATTTTATTTTATGTGAATAATTTCGATTAAATTCGATTATTTTGTTTTTGGTTGATTATTATTTATTTTATTATTATTTAATTAATTAGAATTATTATTATTTAATTTTCTAATTTGTTAATTAATATTTGTTGGGCCAAATCGATTTAGGCATGATTAATCATGCAAGTGTGCAATTAGCCCAATTAATTATCGAAAGCCCAATTAGGCCCGTCTTCCTTAGCTTTGGCCGATTCTCCTTAGGACAAGATGGCTTGATTTTGCCACTTGCCTTGTGTTCACACCTTGATCACTTCTATAAATAGAAGGTGATTGTAAGGCTTAGGATTCATTTGCTCATTTGCTCATCCTTTGCCATCAAAAGTTTAAGCACAAAAACTCCCTCCATTTGCCATCATCACACGCTATTTTTGGCATCATCAACCCATCAATTGTTCATCTTCAATTCCAAACCCAAACTTAAAGATTCAACATTCATTGATCTTTAAGTAACCTTAAACACTATAATTTTAATAGTTTTCAATCAAGAATTCTTGTTTGGGTCTTGTTCGAGTGGGTCGTGTGGAAGCCGTGTGCAAGTGGTGGTTCGTGTGGTGAACCGTGCAGCAGGGCCGTGTGCGAGTGGTGGTGCCGTGTTCGTGAGACTGTGCAGCCAGGGCCATGTTCGAAGGTGAAGCTGTGTGTGTGCTCGTGTGGTTGGCCGTGTGTTGGGGCCGTGTAGATTAGTTTCCGGGCAACGAGTTTTGTGTATATTTGTGTTTAATCTTCATTAAGGTAACATACTATCCAAATCCTAGTAGGTATACTATGATTCATAGGGTAGATTAAGTGATTGGATTAAACCGGAATAGATGTTTATAACCTTGTTTATGCGTGAATCATAGGCTGATTTGGGTGACGATTTTGTGAGGATTTTGCCTTGATTACATGTATTTTATGTTTGATTATGTTAATTTCATGTTTGATGTTGATCATGTTCAAGTTTCGTGAAGTTTTGATGTTTGGAAGTTGATGAAAAAGTTGTTAGAATTTCAGATGATTATGCGAGTATGATTGATGATGATTGTGAGGTTAAGTTCTTGGTTGAGTTCTTGAATCTTGATTGAGTTCTTGGTTGGGTTCTTGAATCTTTGTTGAGTTCTTTATAAGTCTTGGATGAGTTCTTTATGAGTCTTGATAGTTCTTTATGAGTTCTTGGTCGAGTCTTTAAAGTTAAACAAAGTTAAAGATAAATAAAGAAAAGATAAAGAAAGTTAAAGAATGATATTTGAGGTTCCAAGATTGGTTGATTTACATGTTATTCTTGAGTCAAGGTGTAAGATGCAATTTAAGATTAACTAAGAATGTAAATTAAAGTTAAAGATTTGCTTGATTTTACTATTAGACGCCTAAACTTAGAGTAAGATTCTAAGAATTGGGTTAAGACGTTGCCCCTATCCTATCCGTGGTATTGGGATAGTTGGAGGTCTTACTATGTCGTCTTTGGATATCTATTTCCCGTAAGATGGGTTTCATGGGGTTGGAAGTAAGATTCTCAATCCTGGCATAGTAGAAAGTTCGTTCGCGTAAGATGCGTTCGTACATGCATAGTCCGGTCTAATATGTAAATGATTGCGCCAAAGTTTAAGATGTGTTAATTAATGGCTAAAGTTAATCGAGTCAGCATGATTAGTTGTTATGATTCGCGTGTTGGTATGTTTGATTTGATTGTTTGATTTATGCTATGATCTGTGTATCCCCGTTAGGGTGGGACGGTTATGTTACTCGCCACTGACGGTGGACTGTTGTTTATTTTTCAGGTAATTCTGATGATGAGGTTCTTGCTTAGCTTTAGGTTGGGCGAGTGCCGATGTTATTTAGTTCTTGCATTGTTGCTTTACGATTTCTAGTATTAGACTATAGTAGTGGTACTTGTGTATTCTAACTCTGACATTTGTTTTGGAGTTAATACTGTTATTAGTAGTAGTGATATTTGGATTTAGATATGTACAATCTTGTGGGTGTTGTACTTTTGGGATTTAGTATACATTCAATTTGAGGTTTTGTTTTTAATTTTTAAGAATGTTAGTATTTTAAAACTGACTATTCGAGTCGTCGGTTTCTTCCGCGCCGGTTTAAGCGAGTTGGGTCGTCACAAAAATTTTGCGCCTTAATTATTAATTACTAAGCTAAAGTGATCATAAAGACATGCAAGAACAAATTCGGCCCTAAATTTCGGTGTATTACACTAGCATTCTTATTCAAAATGTTCATAGTGTTCACAGTTATATCAAGAGTAAATAACCCCCGATAGAAGAGCCCTTCCCCACAAATTCCCCATTACAAGTACGAACTAATCTATCAAAATAAAATGAGAGTATCAGCTCGCCTTCATCAGCAGGCTTCTAGAAATCAGATTCCTAAACAGTTCTGGAACATGTCAAAGCATTAGTAAGAGTAAGAGATTTTTTAGAAGTTAGAGTGAGAACGACTTTTCCTTTTCCTTGAACAGTTACAGAAGTTTTGTTTCCCATGAATAAATTTTCTCCATCAGATTTCTCGTAGTTGCTAAACATTATTTTGTTAGTGCAGATGTATCTGTTTCGGGTGATTTTTGTTTTAGAGAGAGCTACCCAATCTTATGCCACAAACTTGACCCAGAACCACAAAAGGCGAAAGTTTAAATAAGAGAAGAGCAAAAGAAATATCAATGACTTAATTAGCTGCTAATCAGGGTTGATTAGGGTTAATCAACAATTACAAGTATGTGTTGTCAAATCAGCCAATTCTAGGAATCTGTGTTGCAATCATTACATTAATACCTTTATACAAGAATCTTCTCATATCCCAAGGTAAACTTTCAATGTGGGATAGTTATACATATATACATAGTTCAATAGGTGAAGTTTTGCCTATCTTCATGTCTGAAATCCAAGTTGCCACGTGTCTGAGTAGGGTGGTGCCACGTGGCCCTGTAGTTTTCTGCCACGTGGACCAGTGAGGTGCAGCCACGTGGACTTGTATTGATCTGCCACGCGGCCTTTTTACTTGAGGCTTCTTTAGGGCTTCGTTTTGGACCAATGTATTTGGGCTGTTGTATTTGGACTCCTCTCTGGACTCTTCTGTGGGCTCTTCTTTGGGGCCTTCGATCCACCTGGGCCTAGTTCTCTATTTAGGCCAATAAATTGGCAATAACAGTATCCAACACCATCACCTTTCAAGTTAGCCTCAATAAGAGCAACAACAATGTTATTATCGTCCTCAATTAAATTATCTTAGCCTTGTCCGTCCTTCTTCTTAGTCATTAGCCTTGTGACTAATCATTTCACACTTAAAGCAAGTACCCGTAAACTTCTTTTCGATTTTATTTTTAGGGTTGGAAGAGTTTCCCTTTCCCTTGATGTTTCTAGAATGGTTGTGGGGTTCAACAAGATTGGATTTGGCAGAAGGAAAGTAGGAATGTCATTAGCCTTTATCCTAAACCCGAAACGCATCCTAATAGCCCAACATTTATAATTTTTCCATCAAGAGGTTCGAGTTTAGACATGTTAGGAAGTAAATGTTTAGAAGCCATAATCGTCTTTTAGACTATTAGAACAAATTATGAAACAAAATAGAACATATCTCAAGATCAATGAACAATTTTTGTGACGTGGTCACATCCACTGTCCTAAAAGACGATTTCGCGTTATCCCTGTGTAGTAGAACAGAAGCGGTCGCCCTCCAGGATTAACACGGCATAAGAGTTTGTGTGCACACACAAACACTGGCTAGAACACATAATATTTGCCCGAAAACAAAGATTAAAAGTATGTTTAGATCTGAATTAGAAGGGAGAGAGATGAGAAAGAATTGTGTATAATAAAAAGAGTGATGAACTGATTTTATAGGAGAGGCAAAACGTATTAAGGTTTTCTGGTGGAGAGAATTAAGGATTCATTTTGTTGAAGAGAATCAAGGAGTCGATTTGGAATTTTCGATTTAATTATGATAGGAAAATATATTAATATCGTAATTAAAACTAACCTACATCCTTTCAAAAAGAACTAACTTAAACAATTTTGAAATTCAATTTAATTCATAAACCTAAATGGACCGATCAAACAAGACCGGATACGCACGCACATATGAAGGAACCCTATCAACCCATCGTTGGCTCATTCAACTAAAGTATACCAATAGACTAATTAATAAACAAAGGAAAAACACTATTCAATCATTTTTCAATATGAGATCATTGCCTCTCTTTTCTTGGGATTCTCACATTTCCTCTATATCCTTACTCTCACTCGTTTCTTTCATTAGAATCAAAAACTTCCAACAATATATATGGCAAGAATAAAAGTTTGTAGAAAATAGTAATGGAGTTACTGTAGGAGTTTATAGATATGATTAGCGGAATTTCAGGAAACAATTTCCTAACATCTATAACATCAGGATCACTAATAATAATTAATATGAATCAAGTATAAAAGATAGTAATTACAACCTTTGATGCGTGCTTTCATTGTCAAGAACGGAGATTTAGAGCCTCAATTGCTGCTCCTCTAATCAGTCCACAAGCACTGGATTAGATCCCACGTTTGCTAGTACGGAAGAGATGGATCAATATTCACTCTCTTACTTTTTAGGGAAAAACCATATGAACACAATAGGCTTTAGGGTTTTTATGATTGTGTTACTATGTGTGCCAACTGATCATAATCTGTTGTCTCTCATAACCCTAATAAGGTACTATATATACCTTATTAGTCATATCAGAGAAAACCCTAATCCTACCATCCAATGGGCTTTATTATTTATGCCCAATCCGGTGCCATTTTGTGTGACCTCATAGGATTAAGTTAAGTATAGTTGCAAGCCCAAAATTATGTACTCACTAATTATATTTATTCTCTAGCAAGTAAATATAATTTCCTAATTTAACTTAATTATTATCTCCATAATATAATCCTAATTATAGTTAGTAATTGCCGATAATGACTGAGGACATATTCCTTCAATCTCCCACTTGTCAGAAGACAATAGCACAATTATAAATTCCTTAAGTCTCTTAATGTCAAACTGACAATACTTTGGTATTCTCAATTTATGTTTGTGACGACCCGACTCGCTTAAACCGGCGCGGAAGAAACCGACGAGTCGAATTGTCGATCTAACAAACAAACTTACTAAAAATTAAAACAAAACCTCGAAAATATTATTACTAAAACCCAAAAGTACAACACCCACAAGGTTGTACAATACTAAACCCAAAAGTAAACAATACTAACAAGTAACTCCAAACACGATCAGAGTTAGAATATATGAACTATAAATACTAAGTCCAAAACTAGAAACGAAATACAAACTAAACAAACTAAAAGAACATCGGCACTCGCCCAACCCAAAGCTAAGCAACACTGCCATCATCAGAGTTACCTGAAAAATTAACAACAATCCACAGTCAGTGGCGAGTAACTTAGATGTCCCACTGTAACGACCCTGATTTTATAGGTATTTCTGTCGGATGTTTATGTGTATTTATGTGTTGCTATGTATGGTTCAAATTTATTTTTGAACTATTTATTTTATTTTATGTGAATAACTTCGATTTAATTCGAATTATTTTATTTTGATTAGTTATTATTTATTTTATTATTATTTAATTAATTAGAATTTTTATTATTAAATTTTCTAATTAATTATTTAATATTTTGGGCTAAAAAGAATTAAGCATGATTAATCATGCAATTTTTGTAAATTAGCCCAATGGATCACGAGAGCCCAAATTGGCCCATTTCCCTTGCTTGGCCGGTTTTCCCTTGTGTGCATGGCAAGGATTTGCCACTTGCCTTATGTTCACACCTTAACTAACTCTATATATAGTTGAGTTAGTAAGGCTTGAGGGTTCATTTGCTAAATTGCCATCTCTTGCCATCAAAAGTTCAAAACACAAAACTCCCTCCATTGCCACCAATTCACACGCCATTTTTGGCTTCATCAACCCCAATCATTATTCATCACCATTTCCAATCCTAAACTTAAAGATTCAAAGTCTATTGATCTTTAAGTATCAAAACACAATCTAAAACCCAATTGTTTCAATCAAGATCACTAGTTCGGGTTTGGTTTTGGGCTTGTTCGTGTAGCTTGCTCGTGTGGGTTTGATCATGTGGGTTGCTCATGTGGTGTTCGTGGTGGTGCAGCCGTGGTGGTGCCGTGCAAGGGTTGTGTGGGCCGTGCAAGTGGTGGTGCCGTGTGTCGTGCATAGCAGCCGTGCAGCAATGGCCGTGCAATAAAGGTGGTGTACGAGAGGTGGCCGTGTGGTATACGTGGTGCCGTGCGTGTTGTGCCGTGGCTAGGGCCGTGTGGTTCGAAGTTCCTGGCTGCAATTTGTGTTGATTTTGTGTGTTAATCTTCAATAAGGTAACATGCTTTCTCAACTTAATTGGTGTACTATGTTCCATAGTATAGATTAAATGAACAAGATTAGTTTATATGAAGTTTTGATCATGTTTTTGGGTATGAATGTAAATCTGATTTTTAAGTGATTTCATGATGATTTTAAGGTATAAAATGATGATTCTATGAGTGATTATATTATTATTAAGTTTTATGTTAATCATGTTCAAGTTTGATGAATTTTGGATACTAGAAAGTGATGATTTCATGTGTTGAATTGTTGGTTTTATGCGTGTAATTTGATGAAGTTGGATGAGTTCTTGATTCTTGAATGAGTTCTTGGTTGAAGTTCTTGAATCTTTATTGAGTTCTTGATTGAAGATCTTGAATCTTGGATGAGTTCTTGATGAGTTCTTTGAGTTCTTAATGAGTTCTTTAAGGTTCTTTATGAGTTCTTGATTGAGTCTTTAAAGTTAAAGAAAGTTAAAGAAAAGGTTAAAGAAAGTGATAAGATGTTGTAAGATGATTGGTTTACATGTTATTTTCTTAAGTCAAGGCGTAAGATGCAACTTAAGAAGTAACTAAGAATGTAAACTTCGGATTTAAAGAGTTAAAGATGGTAAAGATTAGCTTGATTTCGTAGCTAGACACCTAAAACTTAGAGTAAGATTCTATGTTTTTGGGTTAAGACGTTGCCCCTATCCTAACCGCGGTATTGGGATAGTGATTACCGCTATGTCGTCTTTGACATGGATTTCCAGTAAGATTGGTTTCATAGGGTTGGGAGTAAGATTCTCAATCCTGGCATAGTTGGAAAGTTCGTTCGCGTAAGAGGCGTTCGTACGTGCGTAGTCCGGTCTAGTTTGCGAATCATTGCGCCAAAGATAAGATTGGTTAAGTTAGTCGAGTCAAGCATGTATATTTGTATGATTCGCATGATTTGATGTTATGATTTGGGTTGTTTGATTTATGCTGTGTTCGTGTGTATTCCCGTTAGGGTGAGATAGTTATGTTACTCGCCACTGACGGTGGACTGTTGTTTACTTTTTAGGTAATTCTGATGATGAGGTTCTTGCTTAGCTTTGGGTTGGGCGAGCGCCGATTTTGTTATATAGTTTTTATATTGTTGTTTTACGACTTTGATTAGTTTGGACTATAGTTCTAGTACTTGTATACTTTACTATAAGTCTGACATGTGTTTGGAGTTACGTTTATTAGTAGTAGTAGTTTGACTTTTGGATTAGTGATGTACAAACTTGTGGGTATTTGTACTTTTGGGTTTAGTAATATAATATTTTGAGGTATTGTTTTAAATTTTAAGTATTTTAGATTGTTAGTTCTGGCTATTCGACTCGTTGGTTTCTTCCGCGCCGGTTTAAGCGAGTCGGGTCGTCACACCCACCCTAACGTGGATACACATGATCATAGAATACATCGAACAACCAAACCAGACATACAACATACGATCATGCAAAACAACATATCAAATCAACAATAACCAACAACAATAACATTAATAATAACGACATTCAACGATATTATCCAAAACTCGACTAACTCCCAATACTCGACTTTAGACTTATCTTTACTTAATCTTTGGCGCAATCATTTACATATCAGACCGGACTATGCACGTACGAACGCATCTTACGCGAACGAACTTTCTACTATGCCAGGATTGAGAATCTTACTCCCAACCCCATGAAACCCATCTTACGGGAAATCCATATCCGAAGACAACATAGTAAGATCTCCAACTATCCCAGTAGCGCGGACAGGATAGGGGCAGCGTCTTAACCCAAGCCTTAGAATCTTACTCTAAGGTTAGGCGTCTAATAGTAAAATCAAGCTAAACTTTAATCTTTAATCTTTTATTTACATTCTTAGTTAATCTTAAGTTGCATTTTACGCCTTGACTTAAGACTAACATGTAAAGCATCGAAGTTATCCTCAAGATTGCCTCTTTTGCCTTTTCTTGAGGTTAACCATAAACATTTACTACATCTTCAATCAATCTTAATCATTTCTTTAACTTTCTTTGAACCTCTTTTAACTTTCTTTAACCTTTCCTTAATTATCTTTAACTTTCAAGACTCGACCAAGAACTTATAAAGAACTATCAAGACTCATAAAGAACTCATCCAAGACTTATAAAGAACTCAACCAAGAACTCAATCAAGATTCAAGAACTCAACCAAGAAATTAATCAAGATTCAAGAACTTCAACCAAGAACTCAATCAAGATTCAAGAACTTCAACCAAGAACTCAATCAAGATTCATCAACATCATAAACATGCATACTATCACAAGCTCAACAACAATTTTATCAACTTATGATCATCAAAACTTCATGAAATTAAACTTAAACATAATCAACACGAAACTATTCATAATCAATCATATAACACATAGAATCAAGACATGAATATCACATAAACATCACCCCAACTCAACCTAATACACACGCATAAAATAGCCTATAATCATCATCATACTATCCCAATTTGATCACTTAATCTACCCTATGAACATAGTATACAAATTAGGATAAGAAAGTATGTTACCTTAACAAAGATTAACCACAAAACGTACAAAAACTCGCTGCCGGGAAGACCAAAGCACATGGCCCAGAACACGGCAGCAACACGCACGGCATCACCACGGCCTTGCACACGAGCACCCTTGCACGGTGTCACTGCACGGCCACCACGCTGCAGCCCACACGAACACCACGCAGCACCACACGGCCACCCTTTGAACACCATACGAACACCCAAAACCCGAAACCAAACCCGAACAAACGATCTTGATCAAGGCAATGAAGGCTACTTGTGTGTTTACTTACTTAAAGATCAATGGAGGTTGAATCTTTAAGTTTTGGGGTTTGAAAAGTTGATGAACAATGGTTGATGGTGAACTAGCCAAAATGGCGTGTGGAAGGAGGGACAAGGATGGAGAGTGTTTAGTTTTTAATTGTGGCAAAGGATGATTAAATGGGCAAAAATGATCCCATGCCTTACTAACTACTTCTATTTATAGAAGTTAGTCAAGTGTGAACATGAGCCAAGTGGCAAACCAAGCCACCAAAGAGAGAGAGGGGCCGGTTGGGCTTAAAACAAATGGCCTTCTAAGTTCATTTGGGCTAATTTCACTTAAGCATGACTAATCATGCTTAAATTCGTACTTGGCCCAAAACTTAATTAATTAATTAGAAAATTAAAATAAAATTATAATTAACTAAAATAAAATAAAATAAAAGAAATAACAAATCATACTATAAAATATTCACATTCAAGTAATAAAAATAGTCCAAATAAATTTAGACCATGCACATAATCAAATAATTACTAACACGAAAATCAAGAAAATAGCCCAAAAGTCTGGGGCGTTACAATGTTCCTTGATCGCTAAGTTCGAACTGCTCAAATGAAGTTCAACATTTAAACTTCTTTCGCATGGCCATGCATTTTTCCAGTTCTAGCTCATCAAGAGGCCCTGACACCATTCCTACTAATTAGGACTTATTCACTCTAGTATGACCATAACTCTCACTCAATTCTTAACTCCACCTTATCATTGCTTTTATGACCTCCTTTTATGGCACGGCGTTTAACAATGTCAAGGTTAAGCTAATTATTTTGTGGTCATTAAGACATACTAATGTCTAAGGAATCCACTAAATATAGATTTTCGATTCTACTTTTAGTATCTGTTAGGTCAAGTCTCAATGTATCAAACATACATTCATACAATCAATTAAACATCACTATATTTCTATAGCCCATGGAACTGCGCTATCAATTGATTATATGCTAGTCTTTAAACAAACCACTTATGTCCATTTTAGTGATTTTGACTAGGGACTTTAGATAATATGTGATTTCAGTTCACTTTATAGAGTTCCATTATCAAAACGTTTTCAATAATTCTATTTGAAATCACAAGTTATTTGGACATTTTATTTAACTTCAAACCAGAATTAAATAATATTGAAACTATGTTTCAAACAATAAACATTACCATATGTTTTACAATCATGGACTATATTCATGATTTAACATAAGACTTCATCAAAGACATTCTTTAATGTTTTTTATTCTTTTCGTCCTAGCATGACATTCATATTCGGATTACAATAATGGTTTGATTACTGGATATGAGACATTCTCATTCATATAAACTTTGCAAATTTTAAACTTTAAAGGAAATAACTTATATTTCGTCATACCAGGATATAATCCTGCATTCCTTCTTAAGTACTTTAGGATGATCAAGGTATTTGAAACATTTATGTAAGTGCAATGTGATATATACAATAGATCATATTGTCAATACAAAAGGACTATATGTTTTAGCTCACCGAACGTTTACAAACGTCAAGTCTTGCTAGCATGTAACATTGAATGAGATGGAAAAATCTGTAAAAGTTTTCCAAGTTGAACTTAGTAAGAACCTTATCATTATAAGTTCTGTAAATAATACAGATTTATTTCTATAGATCTTGATTCCCGAAATAAAATCAATTTGTCTAAGGTCTTTCATTATAACCATTGCAGACATATATCTTGACTAACTCAAGTTTATAAAAACAATTCCAGAAACATAACTTGACTAACTCAAGTTTATGAAAACAATAATTCCATAACATGACTAACTCAAGCATGTGGAATTTATTTTCTTATGCTAAGTATGTCAACTACATACAAGATCAAAAGGACAATGCTGCTCCCACTCAACTTTTGTAAACACAAACCTTCCTCTCAAATTATTTTAGAAAACCAAACGCTTTGATTATTTTAGAAAATTGAGGATTCTAACTCCGAGATGCTTATTTTAGTCCATAAATGGATTTCTTAAGCGTGTAAATCTTTTTCTGATTTGCTGGAACTTCAAAACTCTTTGGTTGTGTCACATACACATCCTCTTTCAAGAAATTTATTCAAGAAATCGATTTTGATGTTCATTTGTCATATTCGGAGTTGTGACTCGTCAAAAAAAATCTTCATAGATTGTTGGATCCTCACATCCCGAAATGAACAAGTCAATTCAAAACATATATCTATATTGTAATAACCCGGAATTTTGGGCCAGAAAATTTCGCGGTTATTAACGTTATATTTTCAATTTTAGTCCAAAAAGGCCCACTATATTGGACTATTTTATTTTTAGCCCAACACTTTTCTCTTCCAAATTGGGCCAAAGACCCAATTTATTCTTCTTGTTGGTCATGACCGGCCTTCCTCTCTTTGGGGCCAAAGTTTATTTTTGTTTTAATTAGTTAAATGTTAATTATTATTTTGGATAATTAATTAATTTAATTAATTTGAAATAATCAAAATTACCTATTCAAATGTTGTTGATGACCTAACAACTTTTTTCCCCCTTTTGTTGCTCTTCCACGGCAGCCAGCATTAGTTTAGGGTTGTTGCTTGTTTTTTTTTTATTATTTTCTTTATATATAGGACCCCTTCACTTCTTTTGGGTCCTATTTGTTATTTGCTCCAAAAACCCTAAAGAAAATCTCCTCCTTTCTCCTTCTAAAACAGCCGTGAACCCCCATTGTTACCTTGGAAATTTTGCGATTTAAGGTAACTAAGCTTTTTCATTTAATTAAAGGGTAGCTAATCACATAGTTAATTAGAAATATAACATGAAAATTGTAGGAATTTAATTTTGTTTTTACCCTATAATGTCGAGCATGTTATAATATGAACCTTGAATTGTTTTCATGATTTTTCCTTGATTTCTTTATATGATTTATGCATGTTTTGATAATTTAAGTTGTATAATTTAATCCATGAATATTTATGTTGATTCGAATTTGCATGAAATAGGTGATGACTATTCTTGATTATTTTCTTGATGATTTTCGAGTGTAATACATGAATGTTATGAATTGTTTCTTGTATTTTTCTGGAATTTTGTATGATAATCTTGATTGTATAATTACTCTAAATTGCATGATTAATTCTGATCTAATTATTTTGATACTCGAAATTTTGCATGAACAATTTTGGATTTTTGTTCTTGATTTCTTCTATAATTGTCGAGTGCATCCATATATTTTGTCATGAATATTTGAGTTGTTCTTTTGTAATCTTGAAGCATGATCATGATTGATTTAATTAATAAAATTTATATCATGTATTGTAAATCTACTTACTCTCGGGATTTTCCCGAGTGAGCTAAAGATTAAAGAAAGTATTGAAAGTGTTATTCCTATAAAATCTTGATCATATTAGGTTAATTATATGAATCTTTATTTTTTTTTAATTCTTGAAATTGTTTGATTGCTCTTGAATTATGGATAAATGCCGTGTGATGATGAGTTAAAGCATGTTAATTTGAATCTTGATTCTTGATTAAATCTTGTAGTATGACTACTATTTCAATTGCTTCATTAAATTTAATTATTGTTAGGGACTAAATCATATGAATAAATTGTTCTATTTTGTCCATTTAATCATTTTGTCGAGTGATAGAATAAAAGAAGGAAAATATAATTTTTATCATAATTTTTGGTAATTTTAGTAATTAATTAATTAATTAGGAGAAATTAAGAAAATTAATTAATTATTGTTTTAACTATGAAAAATGCCGTGTAAAAGGGAGTGGAAATGGTCTTATTTGATTTATTTTGACTTATTATAAATTTTAGGGATAAATAATAATAAAGGTTACAGATCAAAATAATTATTAGGAATAAGTTGTAAAGTGTAGGGATTATAAGGAACAATATTATTATTGTGTCTAATAGGGCCGAATTGTTATGGGTAGATTAATATAATTATATGTTGGATAATGTTACGGAATTAATATATGATATAATGTTAAGGTTAGTATCCGAAGGGGTAGGATTATAAGAATATGTTATATATATTTGAAGGATAGTATTATTATAAGAATTGAAATGCATAAGATATTACTAGGGATAAGAAAGGAAACAGAGTAATAGCTATACATGTTATGTTTCGGTCTCTGGCTAGGAAAGACTTGGTATTTAAGGTGGCCAATATACGTGCCGCACCTCTCTTTCCTGGGACTCCGAACATTTCATTTCCTATTACGGTCACCTAGTATTATCCTAATATATGATATGATATAATTAAATGAAGATATAAGATACAATATGGACGCCCACCTAATGACTCGAGTAGTTAGACTGGGTTAAGTCGAGGCCACTGCTCAATGGGTCGAGCACACCTGATGACCCGAGTAGTCAGGCTGAGTTCCCCGAGTAGTTCTGGGTCTTAGGATATGTAGTCGTCTAGTAGTGGTACACGAGCCGCTACTAGGAGTTATGGCCATAGCTTAGGCTTAGTGGTGAAACACGAGATCCGCTACGGGTTGAGTACACGAGCTCATCCCGGCATGTTCTAGGAAAGTTGTGGTGAAACACGAGATCCACAACGAGTTATAGTGACCGGTCCAACAAAGATGATATGTTATGTTAAGATCATACGATTTGATATGTTAAGATGAAATCATAAGATGAAGTGATAAGATGATTTCAAAAGATGACCAGATATGATATGATCTGATGTGATAAGATAAGTTATATAATGAGAAGAAGATGATAAGATATGGTTATGATTTATTAAGGTATAATATATGAGAGGATAGGTATAAGTTCAGTATATTATAAGTCTTCCGCTGTGTATTTCTGTAATTATACGAGCATGTATGCGTGTGTATATATATACGGATGTTGAATGTATTTGGTATGTATTCTAACCGTATTTGCAGGGTTGATTGTACGTACTTTATACGTAATTATACGTATTCTAACCGTATTTCTGCAGGGGTATTTATACGTATTTTTATACGTATCTTTATACGTATTTTTATACGTACCTGTATACGTATTTTATACGTACCTTTATACGTATTCTTATACGTACATTTATACGTATTTTGTGTATTTATGTGTAAAGCATGTATTGAGTTCTTTACAGTTTTTATGATATTTTCTATGCAATTATGTGTTTGGTGGTCCCTCGATTAAATGGGACAGCCTAGTTACTCGCCACTGACGGTGGACCCCCCCCTCAGTTTCAGGTGATGTTGCAGCAGAATAGAGCGGGCTTCGCCGGATGGGCTTGAGAGATTTAGCCTTTATTTTAAGTATCTAGTTTATCCAGAACAATTTAAACATTTATTTAGTTTATCCTATGATCCCAGCATGTTGGGACAGTATTTCCAGACTTTTGATGTAATAACGATTAGTGGATTATTATGGTTTTTAGTAGTTATATTAATAAAAGATATTTCTTCCATTCTAATGATTTGATTTATTGTTTAATATGATTAAGTAATGATCCGAATGTCGATTTCCCTTCGTAAATCGACAAGCTAAAAAGTCGGGTCGTTACATATATGGAATCCATTAATTATATGATGATTGTCTTATTCATTAAGAGCTACATAGGACCATAGCAACTGTTGAAATGTTATCTCAACAATTTGAGCATTTCAGTACGAATCATATTAAGCGGGCAAAACAAAGGTTCGTGAATGGAATGCACTTACTTCAACATATTGTTAGACACTGAGAAAAAAGGTCAAACACCGAATGTCTTTCCTTAAGCTCAGTATCAAACTTTCTTATCATAAAGACAAGATTATGTCTTTTAAATTTGCCTCTAATGTAGGACTAACTACATCTATTTGTTTCTTATCAGGAACTATTCAAGATATACACTACTCCCACTTGACTTTTTGGAAACATAATCTTTTCCAGAAAGGCACAATTTTAAAGTAACAAACACTTTGTTCTTAAATCAATTGTAGAAGTTAGATCCGTTGTTTCTTTGGGGTAACTTTCGAAAAAACCAAATTTTCAAATTTGGTTAGCGTTATGTCCAAAAGTAAACATTTTACAATAGACATATTATCCCAATTTTGAAGGAAAGACTAATTAAGAACTTTTCCTATCCATATCTCATATGGTATATATGTCTTTTCTACTATTTTGGACAAAGTCTTTGTTTAGTTTTAAAATACAGCAGTTTAGAGAGCATATTCTCAGAAGTATATTGAATGATCACTAAATCTCACCGTTAATCAAACCATTTTCAAGAAAGGTTTGATTACTTCTTTCAAACATGTCATTCAGAAATGACACTTTGTTACGAAATTGATTGTGAAAGGAATCTCACAACCTTTTGATGAGTATCAAAAATAAAATCACAAAAACCATTGCAACTGCAATCTTATCGCAATGCATTTATCATTCTTGTTAATTTGATTCTCTATTTGCCTTCTCCGAAATATTCAAACATTTCAAATAATTTCAGCTTTTATTTCGTATTGTAAATATCATCATGTTTACTTGAATCGTTAGTAAAAGTGTGAGGTAGCTAAACCCTTCCTTGTATTTGAACTCATTGCAAAACACATCTACATGTATTAGGGTCTTGAGATCATTGGCACTATCACCTTTTCTAGTAAAGGATGATTAAGTCATCTTACCCTTCAAATATAATTTACATACATCAAACGACTCGTAGTCAAGTGATGTTAGAACTCCATCCATTTGGAGCTTCTGTATGCTCATCATATATTACAAAACAGGGATGCCATTGGTAAGTGGGTTAAGAATCATTTGTTTTTTATTTCTTGTGATATATTATTTTGACAAAATCAAACTATTTGACCAGTAATTAGTTTGGCAATAGGTTTAAAACATTCTATTCAAAAAACAACAATTTGTTCATAATTTAATATCATATATTGCAATTGAAATAATGTTTTTAGTAAGAATGAAATAACAATTATTTGATTCCAAAAACAAACTGTAAGGTAAGGAGAGATATATTCAAAATCTAAAATCTGACATACAACATTTGTTTGTAGATTTACCTTTAACTAGTTTTCTACCCTTTGTTTTTCGCACATTCGAAGCAATGTGAGTTCAATAATATGTATGACATACATAGTGAGTGGAAATGCCAATCTTTTATGGCATAAACATCAAATGAAAAACTATATTTACTGTACTAATTGATCTTCCTAATATGTTTGGAGTATTCTATCAAAATGGATTATTCTATTGTAGTAGAAAACACTTTGATATGTTGTCTTCTACAATATTTGGCTTTTCAGCATCAACGGATTTACAAACGACAACATTTGTCTTTTGTTCTAACTATATTGCCTCTTATTGCCATCCAAACATATCCTTCTGTAAATCCTATTTATTTTATTGAATAATTTAGTTAATACTTCTTATATTCAATAAAACGATAATGCTCAATCATATTGAGTTTATCTGTAATTTTGCAAATGGTTTTCCTCACTATTCACTTCAATAGTTCAATCCCATATTAAATCTATTATGAAATGAGAAAATGGTTTCAAAATTCAACAATTGGAATCATTGAAATCCCGACCTCTCCACTTTTCAGAACGATCAAATCTTTCTAATAACATGTGATCTTATGGTCACTGAGACCTCTCTATGGTTTTCAGAACGATCAAATCTTTCTAATGACATATGACCTTATGGTCTTGGAGATTAAGCTCACTTATTGTCTCGAGGCCATCAACCTCTCCATCCTTCCCTTTTGAAAACATTTTTCACTTCTTGGATGATGGTAAGCATTATTTTCTCAAACTTATTTGAGATCATAAACACTAATATTAAGGTAAATATTGAGTATTAAACATTTTCTAAAACAACTCTACCTTAGCTAATTTTATTAGCTTGGGAGGTTTTTAGTGCAAAATTTAAATATGGATTTCAAGAATTATTAATTTATATTAATTATGAGAACAATTCTCAAATATAGTTCAACTTGCATAAAATTTGAGAACAATTCCCAAAACTTATTAAATGTTATACTAAATTATATCATGCAAAGTTTAATAATGTTTGTTAAATAATAGCCCAAGTTTGAAATAATTTAACAAGTTTAAGCTATTAACACTTTATTCGAGTAAATTTTGGCCCCATCCGAATAAAGTAATAACCAAGATTCCCTCCCACTAAAATTAAACGGACTTTGGCCCTGCCTTTAATTTTTAGCAATTGAGGTAAGTTAACATTTTACTAATTACAAACACTTTGTAATTCTTGGCCAATAGGCAACAACTATGTGTTTTAAACCTATTTCTTTGCTTCAAAACCCAAAACTTTATCTTTTGATAGTTTTGTTGAATTTAACCAAACATTAACATGTAAGTTTCGAAAACCTACCCTACTCTTCCAAGATTAAAAGTGACACCCTGCTTTGGCAGAATCTATCAACTTATGATCGAGGGTCTCATAGGTGTTGTTTGGGAAAGCATATAAACTCAATATTAAAATTCGGGACCTAAATTTGTTATAACTAATTATAATTCTTGGTAGATAATTTAACAATACTTTGCTAAATTTTATCTCATAGCTTCAAAATTCAAAACTTTGTCTTTTGATAATTTTGTTGAGTTAAACCAAACATTAACATGTAGGTTTCAAAAAACTACCCTATTATCCATGAATTACAAGCAACACCCTGCTTTGGCAGAAACTATTACTTATGATTCTAAGGCTTTATAGGTGTTTGTTTGGAAAAGCAATTAAAACTCAATATTATTAGTGGGGATCAAATTTATAAATGTGGTTATTATCAAGTGAACACATATAATTAATTAAACCACAAACATAAACTTATAAGCATTTAATTATAAAATAAATGCGTAATAAAGCAAAATAAATATGATCCTAGTATGGCCCATATGAATAAAATCTAATCTTTATTAACTCCATTTGAATCTTCTTGGACCACTTTCCTCAATTCTTCATGGACCTCCACTTTTGATTATTTACTATTATTATTTAAACTTAAATAATTGAAATAACATTACAAAAATACAAACGATTTGCAAATCGTATTTAATTTACAAATAATACATCACGATGCGCAGATCGTATTTTCTATCCTATTTTGGGCCATACTAGTCATAATATGTAAATAATATCATATATTATAAACCTGCAAGCATTTAAAAAATATTGCAAATAAAAGCAATAACCACTAATACCATATATTAGTATACTATTATTTTCATTCAACTAAAATTCATATATGGAATTAATCAACATTAATTATTAATTTGCATTATTTGGAGGCGTTTAATACTAATAAAAAAAATATTTATTTAATTGTTATTTAAACTCTTTAAATAATAACTTTATTTATTCCAAAATAAATAAATAAAACAAAACAAAAAAAAAAAAAAACTTTGTCAACTTACCAAAACTTATTTTGTGTATAGTTAGAGAAAATGGGGTCAATGCTTAATTATAGGATTAATAATAATTTTTTTTTATTACATTTCCCACAAACTAATTTGCAAAAAACGAAATTCAAACAATGATTTTGAAGAATTGAACAAAGTTAGGGTTCGAAAATTTCAAACCAAAACCTTGCACAATTCGTTTGATTGAGGGATTAAAACAACAAATTTTTTACATGAATTTGCAATTAAAGATGTAAGAAACAAAAGCCCCAATGTAATTTGGAAGAATATCAAGTATTAATCCTTGAATTTGGGTTCCTTTTGTTCGAAGTTCGAACTGTTCGAACTGAATTTTTTTTTTTTTTTTGAATTTTCGAGTATAATATAACTAAAATACAATTAAAATCACTATTTTAATTATGCAAATTAACCCATATATTTAATCCTACCTTAATTGAATGAAAATAATAATTTTTATCATTGAAAACATGATCATATTAAAATTATTAGAGGGCTAACTGATACCACTGTAGGAGTTTATAGATATGATTAGCGGAATTTCAGGAAATAATTTCCTAACATCTATAACATCAGGATCACTAATAATAATTAATATGAATCGAGTATAAAAGATAGTAATTACAACCTTTGATGCGTGCTTTCATTGTCAAGAACGGAGATTTAGAGCCTCAATTGCTGCTCCTCTAATCAGTCCACAAGCACTAGATTAGATCCCACGTATGCTAGTATGGAAGAGATGGATCAATATTCACTCTCTTACTTTTTAGGGAAAAACCATATGAACACAATAGGCTTTAGGGTTTTTATGATTGTGTTACTATGTGTGCCAACTGATCATAATCTGTTGTCTCTCATAACCCTAATAAGGTACTATATATACCTTATTAGTCATATCAGAGAAAACCCTAATCCTACCATCCAATGGGCTTTATTATTTATGCCCAATCCGGTGCCATTTTGTGTGACCTCATAGGATTAAGTTAAGTATAGTTGCGAGCCCAAAATTATGTACTCACTAATTATATTTATTCTCTAACAAGTAAATATAATTTCCTAATTTAAGTTAATTATTATCTCCATAATATAATCCTAATTATATTTAGTAATTGCCGATAATGACTGAGGACATATTCCTTCAGTTACTACTAAACATTTATATCCTACTCCCTCCGTCCTTAAAAGATTGCCCCATTTACTTTTTCTCATCTCACGAGACACATCTTCAAATGAAAATATCTTGAGATATGTATAATAAAAAATTATAATCATTACATATTAAAAAAGTACACATTGAGCCGAATCAAACGAGATCCCATTTGACTATATTTTTTCTTACATGTATAAAATTATAAAGAATCAAAGTTATCAAATGAACGGTACAAAAAGTCAAAATGAGGCAATCTTTAAGGGACGGAGGGAGTATTCTTTTACTTCCTCTTCTATTTAATTTGTTTTCTATTGCTTCATTTCTTTCCTTAGTCTTGGAGTACTTGCTAGCTGATTGTTTACTACGTAGATTAGGAGATTAGGTGGTACAGTGTTAGAAGTTTTGGAGTTGATAGCTTACATAGTTACATACTTACCATAGGATGCGGACTACTCAATTAATTTTCACCTACTTCATGTTTAATTTAACGTAGCTTTTTTGAAACATATACTCGTCATATTTATTTTTTGCACTTATTTTTTCTTATAGTGCATACAAGAGAAAATAAGATGAAATTACTTTTGATTAGTGTACAAGAGAATCTGTTTTATGCCATCGTTTTAAAATCTAATCAAAATGGTGGTGCAGGGGCGACGCGCCTTGGTGGTTAGAGGATAACGCCCCGAAGTTTTTCGGTTTATTGTAATTAGACTTTTGGTTTCTGTTTTGGGTTTTTCTAGGCCTACTAATATTAGTTTTTCTAAAGTTCTATTTATACACCATAATCTGTAGCATAATTTTTCTAAAATTCCTCTCCTCTACAAGTGGATAAAGCCAACACATAGTTGATGAACCACCTTAAATCTGTATTTTTTTCTTGCATTTGTTATAACAAAATGTAATATATAACAAAAAAAAAAAAAAAAACTAAATTTATAAGGTGATTTCTAACAGATTTTACTTATTTTAAGATGTTATAAAGCTTTGTAGTTTTGTATCCCCTCTATTCCTTAACATTATTTTTTATCCTATTTTCGGCTATAGGGAATAAAATTTTACCAAACATGAACCTACTAGAAACATGCTTTAGGTACTATTGGATTTGAAAGAAAAAATGTTAATTATTGTCAAAATAATTTGTTACTCCGTATAATTTTATTGGAATCAAATAAACAATTTTCAACAAGGATCGTACAAATGAGCTGAGGTTTCACTTCTACATTGTCTGGTCATATGAATCATATTTCATAGGTTTAAATTCTTGTTGAACCCATATGGTACACTAATGAGTGTCCCACATTGGAAAATGGAAAGAGACTAAACTAACTTATATGTCTAGGAGTTACTTCTCCTATTACCAATTAATTTTAGGAAGTAACCTTCTATGGCTTGTAAATAACCTAACTTTCCTCTTCCATATTGGGTTGCCCAGGCTCGTTTCTAATATTCAATCAAACATAACATGTATCAGAGCCCAGGTGTGCTAATAATAGAAATGATGTTTCTATGTAAATTTTGAAAGAAAAGCAATAATACCAATTTTTCTGTACAAATATTCATTCTCATCTAATACAATTATTTCCAATTATAATAGAAAATACGAAGAAAAATTAACAATTGAAAATGGAGAAATATATTCCTGTAAGGATTATGAAGTTTATTTCATTGTCAAATTATACTTTGAACTCATTTCCGTTGCTAAGTTTTTAATTTTTTGGGGAAGGAAATTAAACATATATAGAACCCCACAAGGCTTTCTATCACAGATAATATCATTGGCATACATGTGAGGCAGAGGGTGTGCTGCCGCTAATGAGGATCGAACTCGGATATCATCCCCGAGAAGCATATGTTAATTACTATGTACTTCATCTTATGTGATTAAAATTTATTGTCAACAACCAAATGGTCTGTAGGGGACAAGCTTACGCCTTTAATGCGGATAGAGGTGTTAATTTAGTTAATCAGTTCAGTTATGGTTGGACCCAAATGGTTTGGTTGACTTCAGTTCAGTTGACTTCAGTTAATTTTTTTTCAAATTAACCAATGCAGTTTTAACTTTTTAGTTTCAGTTCCAAACCAGTCCAATTATTTTTATTTTTAGTTCAAATCAGTTCAGTTATGATTTTACCCATACGATTTCAATTATTGTTAGATCATTGTGAACGATTGACATAACAGTTCCGATTGTATTCAGTTTACGTTATGCTTGGTCTTCGGTTTTACCCGTATAATTTCAATTAATGTTAGTTCATTGTGAATGGTTGATATATCGGTTCCGATTGTTTTCATAATTTTTGCAATACTTCTAAGTCATATACTCATATGGATTACAATGATTATCTTATGAAATGGGTCGATTAAATACAATTTTTATCAATTAACTTTAAAATTTAACAATACTAAATTATAAAAATATTAAATTTTTATTAGTTAGTTTTAAATTATTTCTCCTTAAATGAATTCTTGCAACAAATGACTTTTCACGTATGCCGAGGAAAAATTTTGAAACTTAATATATCTAATTATGTATTTAATAAAATTATAATCATTAAATAATAAAAACTACAAGTTAAGACGAATCTAATGGGATCCCACATGACTATATTTCTTCTGTATGTACAAATGACAAATTACGATCAAAGACTCAAAGTAAAAGTTGTGAATAGTGTCAAAAATACATTTGTTGCAAAAATTCATTTACGCAGGAAGTATAACAAATTAACAATTCAATTAACTTTAAATTATAACAATATCAAGTCATTTTGGTTCAATTGATCAACAATTAATAACAGTTTAGTTAACTAACAAAATCAAACAATTTATAAGTCATTTCAGTTCAGTTGATCAACGGTTAAAAACAGTTAAATTAAATAATAAACTAACAAAACCAAACAATTTATATTTAATTTCAGTTATGGTTCAGTTATGATCAGTTAAAAACAGTTATATATAATCAACCTTTTCAGTTCAGTTGATTTCAGTTCATCAATCAGTTCAGATTCAGTTCAGTTCATTTTGTTTCAGTTGAAATTTCAGTTATCAGTCATTTGATTTTTGGTTCATTTTATTTCAGTTAAGTTCAGTTCAGTTCAGTTAGATTAACAGTTGAACCAACAGTTCCTACCCAAACTCAAAGCAGTAAATGCGGAGACAACAATATTTACAGTTAGATTAACAGTTGATTTCATCAATCAATCAGTTCATCAATCAGTTCAGTTTCAGTTAGGTTCAGTTCAGTTCAGTTAGATTAACAGTTGAACCAACAGTTCCTACCCAAACTCAAAGCAGTAAATGCGGAGACAACAATATTTACACATAGTTGCAAGTACATAAAATCAGATAATGCAGAATTCAAATCACAAGCAATGATATGTCCCATCACCAATAGCCGGCCTTTACTTTAATTTACTTGAACTCACAAAGACATTCATTAATATATATGTTACCTCCTATATGGTTACTTTTTTGACATATATTATACGGAGTACTAAAATTCCCAAATTCATACAAAGTACATTAATTGCTTATTACTTACATGCAACAATACTCCATCTGTTGGTAACCTTAACATTAAATCCATGCTTCATATGAAGAATTACTGATAAATCAAGCTCTCCATTATTGTTGCCCCCATGAATGACATTATTATGAAAGTTATAGTTATGAACCAAGGTTGCACCCACCATCTTGATTTGAGTTAGAGCAACTTGTTTTCCTAGGCAAGTCCTTGGCCCTGTGTTGAATGATAAAAACTTGTAAGACGGCTCATACTTGATCTTCCCAGCGTCTGTAATCCATCTTTCTGGCTTAAACTCGTAACAGTCATCGCCCCATATCCCCTTCATTCGCGCCATGGCGTATAAAGAAAACAATATTTTCATGTTAGGTGTGACGTGGTGACCACTTGGCAGAGTGTCGTTTTTTATTGGAGATTTGTGTTGGAATGGTACTGGTGGGTATAATCTTAACGACTCACAAATTGCTGCATGTAAATAAGTTAGCTTATTAATCTCGTCTATTTGGAATACATGCCATTGATTACTATTATCATTTGGGATAATTATCCCTTTTAGTTCCTCTCTTATTCTATTCTCGACTCTACGGTTTTGTGTTACTAACCAAATGAACCATGTAAGAGCCGAGCTAGTTGTGTCACGTCCTGCAATCATTAGGTTTAGTATCGCGTCTCTTAAAAACTTGTCACTTTTAATATTTGTTTCAAATTCTTCTTTTAGGAACGACGTTAAGAGATCTTCTTCTTCATCCTCATCCTCATCCTGAACGTGGGGGTGACGCCCCCTCATTGACACAATAATCCGGTCAATGAAGTGATCAAGGACCTCCCAGGCTCGGCTAAGCTTGGCGGGTTGCCCTAATCCGAGCCACCCTAGGAGGTCCCACAGGTTTTCCGGGAGTACATGGCGGTACGCTATGGCCTCCTCGGCATCATCCAACGCCTTAGAGAAGGGAACGTCGGGGAATTCGAGTGACAAACACCCGGGATCATGCCCCGTGACAAGCAAACAAGTAGTGTCAAAGGTTAACCTTTGAAAAACATCTTGCAAGTCAAGGACACGGCCGTGTTTGTACCCATGTTGTAGTATAGGAACCAACCCTTCACCAACCTTATTATAAGTAACCTTAACAAGAAACTTAATGAACTTAGGATGATTAACAAGTGCCCGTGTGAGCTTCCTTTGAAGCTTCCACAACTCACCATCAGAGTTAAAGATTCCATTGCCTAAAATATCAAACATCTTAAAAAACTCTTCACCTTTAGGGTAATTTGAAAAGTTGGAGCTCATAACATATTGAATATTAGAAGGATCAACAGTGATAATAGCATCCATGTTAGTAAAACACGGGCCAATGAAGTGAAAAGTGCAATTTGAGGTTAACATAAGCTCAACACAACGGTGGTGGAAACGGTGGAGATGGGTTAAGAGACTAGGTAACATCCCTAGGAGAGGCCAATTCCAAGGAACCCCATGCCGAGTTAAGTAGCATGTTAATAAAAAGCATGCAATTGCAACTAATATTTCTGGGGATTCAATTATTGGTCCCATTTTTTTTTTTTTTTTTGAATTGGATTGGATGGAATATTGAATTGAATTGGATTGATAGATACTAGCTTAGTGTATATTTTGTGTTTTTTGATTTGTTTTGGGAATCAAGGATATGTGTGGGTTTCTTAATTTATAGTAGAAGCTATGGACTTCATTAAATGAAGATGGTTAAGGCATTTGATTGGGGGTGTTGGTGAGTTTTACTTGAACGTGCAAGTATCATATTAAAGACCTTATATAATGGTTTTTTTTAGTGACCCCTTTGCCAATTTCATGTTTTTAAATTTTTAAGAATTAGGGATGGCAATATACCAATCCAATAGGAAAAGTGCGATTTGAATTCAAAAAAAAAATAATAATAATAATAAAATAAATCAGATTTCGAGTCGGGGTCGGATGTTAGAAAAATTAAAATGCGATAACTCCGACATATAGTTAGATTTATACTTTTTCTACGTGTTGGGCCAAATCGCAAGGTCACACAACACACTGTCAAAGGCTTGTACACATTAGGCAATTGAGCCACTACACTCTAAGCCACTATTAGCTTTGCGTTGCTTGCATCGTCCCTATTGAACCATCGGCTCTGATACCACTTGTTAGGCCCCACAACACCACTTATACTCCGGCATTAGTATGATATTGTCTGTTTAGGCCTAGCCCGCTCAGATTTGTTTTTAGACACCTTCTCAAAAGCCTCATACTAATGGAGTAGGTTGACATATATAAGCAAGACAACACTTTGTTATTTTTCTGATGTGGGGCTTGGATTGCAAACCCCAACATTACGTTGTATTGAATTAAATTTATAAAGTTTTAGATAAACTATTTGGTAGTAATTATATATTTTATTATTATGATATAATATCTAACTTATTTATATTAGCAATAAAATATAAAATAATTTTAATATAATATTAGACATTTATTTGATATATATGGCCATGACAATTTGGTCTTGCTCCAAACCTAATACGATCCAATTCATAATACAAATCTTTAAAACCAAAAAATACAAAACAACATTCGACTTCGTCCCAAAAAATACAACTCTAACTAGTGTGGAGTTGGAGTCCCATCTGTTTACCATTTCTACCGTAGTACTCCCTCCATTCCAAATTAAATGATACATTTTGAATTTTGGCACTGTTCACTTTGTAACTTTGACTCCCTTTCATTCTATACATATAAGGAAAAATATAGTCATTTGGGATCTCGTTTGATTCGTCATAATATGTACTTTCTAAATATATATAATTTTTATTATACATAACTAAAGATATTAATTTTTAAAGATGTGTTTTGGATGATGTTAAAAAGTAAATTTAACATTTATTTTGAGACGGAGTGACTAATAATGTTATGAACTAGCCTGACATATATATATATACTGTCAACATACTTTCAACCTAATTTGATGAAACACTATAAGGAGAATGACGCACCTTATCACGGGAGAGGATAAGATTAATAGTGGTGGCCACTGGGCCGGGTTGGCCCGTCCCGGTTTTTGGCCCTGATGGGTCGGACCCGGATAGCCCGGACCCGGCCCGTGATCCAGCCCGGTGCTAACCGGGTGGGTCATGAGTCGGAGTGTTATAACCCGTAACCCGGTCAAACCCGGTCAAACCCGGTCCAACCCGGTCAAACCCGGTCCAACCCGGTCAAACCCGGTCCAACCCGGTCCAACCCGGTCAAACCCGGTCCAACCCGGTCAAACCCGGTCCAACCCGGTCAAACCCGGTCCAACCCGGTCAACCCGGTCCAACCCGGTCCACCAACCCAGTTAACCCGGTCCCCGATCCAGCCCACCAACCCGGTCCAACCCGGGTGGGCCGGTTCATGGGTCGCCTATCCACGAACCCGGCCCGGTCCGTTCGGTGGCCACCACTAGATAAGAACATGTTGACAAAATTAGTGCACCGAGGTTCGAACTGATTTGTCCATCTGATTAACTACATAGGGTTCAATAGGTTCTCTTATGTTGCTATATACTCCATCCGTCCTAAAAAATAACTCTTTCTGGTGCGTCCCTAGATACTTGATCAATTTCCTTTTTTACTATCATGACCCACCACTTTTATAGAGCAGTTTTTATGGGACAAAAGGAGTATTAAAACTAGGGATGCAAGTGGAGCGGGTCAAGTAGGAGATCTGCCCCATCCCCGCCCCATTGATGAAATTTGTACTCACCGTGGGGATGGGGATGCCGGATGAGGATGGTTTTTAGACTACCTACACCCCATCCCCGCCTTGCCTCGCCCCACCCCACACTACCTTTTGTATGAATTAATTTTTATTTTTATAATGGACTACTTATACACATTGAAAAAAAAAAAAAAAACTTTGTAACATATTTTGTGGTCATTTTATTATTTATGTATTTTGGCCTTATGGTCCTGTTTACTTCCTTGTAAGTTAAATGTTTTGTGGGGATTAAGTAGGTTTGTAGTGAGGATTACATGGGTTTGAGGCAGGTATTTGAAGAGTGATGGCGCAAGAAACATGGGTATTAGGCGTTTATGGATATCCACTTGGGTGATGGGACGGGTATGATTCCCTATATTTCATCGCCGGGGCGGGGATGCAAATAAAACTATACCCACCTCAGGCCCGCAGGGATGGAGAAGGAATGGAGATAGAAATTACAATATTCGCCTCGCTCTGCCCCGCCCCACTTGCATCCCTAATTAAAGCAAACCCTCAATCTTACCGTAAATTGATGTAGGTAGATGAATCCAATTTTGCATTTTTAAAACTATTGATACATATTCATATTTTGCTTGCTTAGTATAATGGCGTGACAAAATTAGATGACCTATCTACCGCAAAAGTGCTCATACTATGATCCAACGAGTATACCTAAAACCGCACATACAAATATAATAACCAATTAACCATGTTGAATAGTTCCTCAATTTATGTGTAATTATTTTATTAATACTAACTAATATACTTGATCCGTATTTTAATCTATTAGATGAACCACTTTTCAAAAGCAATTTTTGAAGAAGATAAAAATAAAAAAAAAACCCAAGTGATTGCAAAATGGTAGAAACAATTTATTGTACAAAACCAAAATGCTGCATTAAAAACATACTAACATAAAGAGTGCAATACTTGAAAAGATGTTTTTACAATGGAAATTCCCGTTGTGAAAATGTGATCCCGCCATAAAAAAGAGGGGTAGTGAATAATTTTTCCTATCGTAAAAATTTGACACTGTTGTAAAAAATAGGGTCATAAACTCATAAATGATTATATGAGACTCTTTTTTTCAGAGATTTATTCAATTTAAATAGGTTTGCGGGTTGGAGAAATCTAGACCCAACCCATGATGAACGAGACACAGACCCTTATAAATGGGTCATGTCTATTCGGGTCTGGATCAAATTCTGGACATGTTGTTATCTCTAACAATGGTCTCACGGCCTAGTGGGACCCTACCTCTTTGATGTTTTATTTTTTAATTTTTGGATATTATTATACCTGTTTTGTTAGAAAAAATAGTTCATCCGTAAATAACTATTTGCAAGAAAGGTATTTCCTTCATAACATAAAAATGGCAACGATTGTTTTTGCACGCATTTTAAGGAATCGATTTGGGGTGTAAATGATTAAATTAATCAAAATAATTTTGATATTAGTAACTTATATCCATATTCTTACTTGTGTTAAAACTATTCTGATTAATTCATTCGTTTACACCCTTAAATCGTTTCCTCAAAATGCGTGAAAAAATAATTGTTGCCATTTTTATGCTATGGAGGGAGTATATGATTTGAGTTACAAAATACTCTTTTGTTGCAAAATAAAGGAGAACAACTATTAAGAAGTGGTGAAGTGAGCATTAATGTCACCTTGCATTTTGTAATTGTGCATATATAGTGTTCAACATTGATAATTAATAGAAGGATTTAAACTTTTGTACTATATTATAAGTAACAAAGCAGTTGGTAATGAAGGCAATTAGCTCGTAAGCGACAAGTGAAATGGCACTGTCAAGTGTTAATAAAACTTAATTAATAAAGGTTAGCTAAAGGAAGTTATTTTTTTTTTTTTTTGAGAGGAAGTAATTGTTGAACAAATAGGTTAGAGTAGACCTGTCAAACAGGTCGGGTCGGGTCGGGTCGGGTTGGTGTAAAATAATTGCGGGTTCAGATTGTACCGGGTTGGGTGTTAGCGGGTTCGGGGTCAGTATTAGCTTTTTTATAACCCAAATTCTTCGGGTTCGGGTTGACCCAGCAGGTTGGAAAGTTTTATAACGCCCTTTAATTTTTCATATTTTAATGCAATATATGTACTAAAATGTATCTTAAGAGTTCTAAAAAGTACAGATTATAAGAAATATCTTCATTAATACCTAATTCATGACAAAAAATTGATGTTGTGTTCCAATAAAAATAATCTTAAATTCAAAGTTTTAATGATAAGAAGTGTTTTTGCTTACCTTTTCCTATAATATCATAAGTTTAATACATTTTTAATGATTTTTGGATTAGGTCGGGTTGAAAGCAGGTCGGTGTCGGGTTAAGAGCGGGTTGTGTTTAACGGGTTCAAAACGAATTTAATTTTTTTTTTGTCAAAACCCACTATTTACGGGTCGAATTTACTGAATTTATTGGATCGGGTCAAAAATTGACAGCTCTAAGTTACTGGCATTAAAAAGGCCGAGTGGGACCAAATAATAAGTGGGTGCAACTGAAATTGGTTCATTTAAGTACCAACTGCTACATGGCTACTACAACGGTACAACCTATAAGGCTACAAGCATTAGTCCATCTCATAACACTGACTATCATATACCGAGTACACTGAGTTACTCTGACACTAATAGTCCGTTTGTTTGTTGGTAATAAATCGTGATAATTGTAATGAATTTATAGTGTAATTTTGTTAAGGATGAACCTTATAATCTCCATGGTAAACAAATTTTTATTCTCAAGCTTTAAGTTTCTTCTCATTTTACATTCTCATCCATTACCATTGGGGAGGGTGGTATTTGATGGGAATGAATATTTGTGAAGAAAATTAGATAAATTGGAGCTAAAGTAGCACAAGTGCACCACCACGGGAATGGATTTTAATTTCCTTCCAAATTTAGTTATAAATTCATTCCATTACCATGATTTATAACAGGCTACTAAACGGATCGTAAGACTTCTTTTTGGTTGTTTTTTTTAGAAAATTATACTCTTCCTTGCTTAAAATATTTGCTAGATATCAGCTACGTTGCACAGATACAGGTACGGGTTCAAGAGCAGATACAAAACGTGTACATATAATATGTTATTATTAAAATTAAGGATACGGATATAAATAAGAAATTAATACATAAGATATACGGAGTATAAAAATATGAAATTTTATGAAAATCTTCAATTTAACTTGGAATTTTTTTTGAGCAAATTTAACTTGGAATTATATTTGTAAAAACACAATTAATCAAGTAAAATGATAAAGTTCTTTTCAAAGAATAATAGAAAGACAGAAAAATGGCTTAAATAAGGAAAAATATTTTTTTTAAAAAAATATAATAAAAATCAGAGTGAGGTGTCAGGTAAACGTGAAGTATCAGTATCGTATCGGTATCCGATGTTAAAGGATCATCTCAACCATCGCTTCAACTGATAGTTGAGGCCCAGGAATATGTTATATACTCTATCACTCCCCCTCACATGAAAGACATTTTAGGCTTGAAATATGGATGCAACAAAGGCTCATCATACCTTATGCTAATTAATTAATTTCACTTTGCAAAGGAGGGGGTAGATGAAATTCAGAAATATGATGTTATATACCCTATCATCCGACACGGCTATGGCTAGGGATGTCAGTTTGGGCTGGAACCCGTTGGGTTAACTGAACTGACCGTGACCTGAACTGAAATAAATTGAATTGAAAGTAACCCGTAACCTGAAATTGACTTGAATTGAAGTGACCTGAACTATTATTGGCCCGTGAATTAATGACCTGAACTGAACTGAACTTGAACTGAAAGTAACCTGAACTGAGGATAACATGTCCCAAACCCGAAGATTTATTAAATCGGATTGAACTGGACTGAACTGAAATCAACCCGTTACATTATTTGACCTGAACTGAAATCTTATTCAACTTGAAAGTAACTTCATATTAAAATTAACATATTAAGAAACTTTTTGTGTTTTATGATCAATTTTTATCGTAATGGATGCTCCAAAATAACCCAATGTAAACTGATGCCAACCTGAAACATACCATTTCTTATTGTTGAACTGTATTAATCTGAACCATTTTGGATTGAACTGATACTAGCCTGACCGTTAATGACCTGAACCTGAACTGAACTGTGACCGAGAAAAAAGACAACCTGTTATGACCTGTTACCGAAATGACCTGAACTGAATTGGACTGAACCGTTGGGTTAATAACCTGATTTAACCTGAACCGAAATTGAACTGAACCCATTTGGGTCAACCCTAACCTGTACCGTTAACCCGTTTTGACATCCCTAGCTACGGCTACCTAATTGAAGTATTCATGCATCTTAGGATATCAAGGAACTAATTTCGGCATCCATCCTCCGATTCAATTCTGCACTTCATTTTCTCTTACATGAGTAGTTCCTGTAAACACTATTCATGTTAGGAGTGAGAAGTGCGGAAAGGATTTGAAAACTGCGGAAATCATTTGTCCATATCAAAGTGTACTAGATATTAAGAATGATGTTACTAAATGCAGTCCTCATTTTACTTACTAAAGCCCGCATTTGGACAATTTTGCCTTTGGCTACATGTGCGTGTGTTGGACGTAGAAAAAAATGACATGGACCATGCGCTTGAACCTAGGCCGAGGCACATAGGTCATGCGCCCAAACCTAGGTCTAGGCGCATGGTCTATGCGCCTCGGCCTTTCTGATTGAACACTTGGTCTTCAAATGATCATATTTCCTTCGTTTTTTAGAGAAATTGACGTATATAATATATCAAATCGAAGAAATTGGAACAAGGAATCTTTTGCAAGTTGAATTGCCTAAAACCGAATTATGTGTAAACAGTTATGAGTATTTGAATGAGACCGTTGTGCAAAAGCACTTGTAATGCTTTCAATTCATAATTTATGTTTTAATTCATGATTTTAGTTTAATAATATATTTTATTTCATGATTAATCTTGATATAAAATAAAGGGTGGGTGGAGGTGGGAATGTGGGATGTGATAGGTTAATTGTTATATTTTTAGGGGTCAAGGGCAATTTTGTCCATAAGGGGGCTTTAGTAAGTAAAAAAAAAAAACTGTGTTTAGCAATTCACTTTAAGAAAAATACATGTATAATAGGATCTTAAGGTGTTAAGATAAATGAGAGGAAAGTATAGGTATAGTTAAAACATAATTGATTAATAGTGTTATTTGTGAATAAGATATATATGTTAAAGGGATAAATAAGGGCCCGACCTTGAGCTAGGGTAATCGAACAGGGCAACTGCTCAGGGTCTAGACGGAAAAGGCCCGATTTTCCTTTATTTTTTTGGATGCTAATGAGCTATAAAGGCAGGAAAGAGAATCAATCTCGGGATCACCTGGAATGAGGAGGAAAGTTGTAACTATCCCTCACTCTCTCCCAATTTACACTTTTCTATCTCATTGATCGGGTGCTAGGGGTCGTTACTTCCTAGGTCCGGTCAAAGTATAAAAACCCTATTCCCTAACTATCCTAAATGGGTAGTATAATGGAGTACGGGGTCGAATCCACAGAGAGGTAGGTGATCGGGATTGTTTCTAGGCCAATCTTGCTATTTGAGGGTCTCTTTTTGGGGTTTTTTGGGTAAATTGGGATTTATAAACAATGAAACTAACCAAATTAGACTACAACTACATCTACAAGTAAAGTCACTAGGGAAGGGGGAAAACACGATATTCCAAAAATTAAGCACGAAGCAACCACATAACAAGCATAAAATCAATTGTTTCAAGCAAGGAGATTAGTTAATGCAAGTGGGCTTAGATTTCTCAGCCGACCCACTTACATAACATCTCAATCTAGACCAAACCAAACACCATGGATCGAATCGCTCGGTAGACTAGATCTCTCATTCTCTACCTCGCTCACAATCCGGTTCGAAGTACCCTAGACCTTTTCTAACATATTGTCTCTAACCTCATGCTTAGATTTCTCAACCACACTTGGTTAGTCCAATATTCTATCCTAGAAGTTGGCCAAACTCCTAATCTAGCATTTTAACCCATGTTTGAAAACAAGCATCAACAAATAATTTCACACCAAACTAACAATTACTCCATGTTCAATAATCAAAATACCATCATTTTCCCCCTCCCCTAGCTAAAAATCTAGCCTAGGTGAGGGGTACTCATACTAACTAAAGCAATACACAAAACTACCATAAGAGAAAGCATGAATAAGAACAAGAACATTGAAGAAAATAGCAACTACACTAACAAATCAACTAAAAGATGCAAACTATAAACTCATAAACCATAAACAAGATGATTAAACCAAGAACAAGCTAAGTAACAAACATAATAGCATAAAGATGATAAACAAGTATAAGGGAAGTGAGAAATGTTACCAAAAACTAAGAGATTGAATGTATTGATTGATTGCAAAATGATGAAGAAGACATGTTGATTGAAGATTACAAGCTAAAAACTACTCAAAGCTCTTGTGTTTTTCTCTCCAAAAATACTGAAAACAATGCTCAAATTAAGTGGTAATTTCGTGCCTCCTAAACCTAGAAGAGTTGGGGTATTTATATATTACATGAGAGAGAACATATGGACGCGCTGAAACTGGGCCAAGGGAGCGGACGCTCCAGGGGTTGGAGCGGACGCTCCATGGGTTGGAGCGGACGCTCCATGGGTTGGAGCGGACGCTCCATGCATGGGCGAGCGGACGCTCCATGGGTTGGAGCGGGCGCTCCATGCATGGAGAGCGGACGCTCCATGGGTTGGAGTGGACGCTCTGGCCTTTGCTAGCAGCCAATGCCTTCTGATCATGGGCCGAGCGTCCGCTCTAAATTAGAGAGCGTCCGCTCTGACATGTCAGAGCGTCCGCTCTCATATTTAGAGCGTCCGCTCTGAGAAGACTGCGCAAAGAGCTGATCTTGTAAGGCTCATAACTTTTGATGTAGATCTCTGATTGGAGCGTGTAATATACCGTTGGAAAGCTCTTGAACTCTAGTTTCCAACACAATAGGCCCCACATCCAAAAGATTTCCAGAAAAGAATTTATGCCCAAAATAGTGGAGGGTGGTCAAAACCGGCTTCGAATCCTTTGGCGTGGACCTAAAACAACTCATGTTAAATATCAAAGCACTTCTATTCCCATTTCCTCTCAAAAATGCATAGAAAATACCCAAAAATGAAACGAGACCCAAATCTTGGTAACATGTAACGAGCGGAGGAAAAACCAATTAAAAATGCACAAATATGGGCAAAACAAAGAATAAAAAGGATGAAAAATGACCTATAAGATGGTGCACAAATGCACCGATCACTCATTTACCATTAAACTATTGAAGTAACAATTTTAAAATCTTTATTACTCACATTTTCCTTCTCATCTATTGGATCAATTTTTTCGTTAATACTTACTAGTATTTTTATTTATTTTTTTAAAAGTATTTTTAATTATTTTGATACATTAAATCTTGTTATGTATCATTCGTAATTGATCATTTTAGTAACATCATATTCTTTATGCATAGCCTTATTATTATAGTGACGGTGTAACGACCCGACTTTTCGTACGTTGTCGATCTCGTATTCATCGACAAACCGGTTTGTTACCAATCGCTTATAAGTTAATAAATAACAATTAACAACTATATTAAGTTTAGAAGTCTAACTTTTATTAATGGAAAGGAAATAATGGAGTCCTCAAAACAACTAATCAGGGAAAACGGTCTAAACTTAACAATACTAAGGAATCTTGGCCCAACAGACTGTGCAAAAATAAAGAAAAACTATAAATAAAACTAAAGGATAACGAAAGAACTAAATCTCGCCACTGTTCACAACCCAAAACCACGCCAGGCCAATTACACTTCATCTTCATTACCTGAAATGGGGTCCACAGGCAGTGGGGAGTAACTAGACTGTTCCACTTAGTAGTGGAACCAAACAACATAAAATAATAGATCAAATAGCAGGCATAGCATAATCAATTCATTTATCAATCATAACAGCAAGTAATACAACAACAACAACGTACAACAGGAAACATAGGCAGCGAAACAACAACATGATCTTCATATACCACACCAAAAGTTTACAACACTCAATCATCAATGCAATTAACGACAACAATAGACATCAATAATATCCCCGACACGACCATAATCGATACAACAAACAATATCCCCGCCACGGCTTGAGGCCGATACAACAAACAAGTCCCCGCCACGGCTCGAGGCTGATACAACAAACAAGTCCCTGCCACGGCTCGAGGCTGATACAACATACAAGTCCCCAACACGGCCTTAAGCCGATACAACATACAAAGTCCCCGACGCGGCCTTAAGTCGATACAACATACAAAGCCCCCGACACGGCCTTCAGTCGATACGACATTGACACGACAGACTCAAAGCGATAAATGACACGACTCAAAATCAAAGCAACATATGACACGACTCGAAGCCGAACGAGTACCAACATTCACGCATGACTCTCACGAATTGACACAACAAGTTCAACAATTCATACAAGCAATTTTGCACACTGACCAAACAACATATGAAAAACAAGAAACAAACATAAAGGTTCGATTTTTATATGAACAAAGGATTCGAACTTTACCCATGAAACAAGGGCCATTCGGACTTCATAATATCAAGCACGAAATCATGACAACAATTCAAGACAAGCTTATAAATTAGGCATTCAACAAGATTCATGACAAGATTCAATAAATTCAATAACAACGCGTTTTTGGTGCAACTGGCCGCACCATTTAGTAATGGTGCGGCGCGCTGATAAATAAGGGGGTTACAAAGTTGATTTTTGTATGGGGTTACAAAGATTTTGTAACCCCACTTAAATACTTTTTAACCCCAACTTTGTAACCCCATTTAAATAATTTGTAACTCACTTAAACACTTTGTAACCCCACTTAAATATTTTCTAAACTTAAAAAATACTTTGTAACATCACTTAAACACTTTGTAACCTAAAAAACACTTTGTAACCTCCCAAAAAACACTTTGTAACCCCAAAAAAACTTTGTAACCCCAATTAAACACTTGTAACCCCAAAAAATATTATAACTAAAAAAAATACTTCGTAACACCAAAAACACTTTGTAACTCCAAAAAAACACTTTGTAACCCCACTTAAACCAAATAAACCTTTGTAACCTCACTTTATAACCCTACCCCAAAAAATACTTTGTAACCCCACATAATCACTTTTTAACCCCCAAAACACTTTGTAACCTCCAAAAACTCTTTGTAACTCGAAATAACAGTTTGTAACCCCATTGTAACTCCAAAATAACACATTGTAATCCCAAAAAATACATTGTAATCCCACTTAAACACTTTGTAATCCCAAAAAACACTTTGTAACCCCACTAAAGACTTTGTAACTCCTAAAAACGGTCGCACCATTTGAAACAATGCAGCTGGCCGCATATAAGAATTTGTGATTCAATAAAGATTCATAAAGATCAAAACTTACATAGAAATAATTAAAGAAAATTCAAGGAACAAACCAAGAACACAACTATATCACTCGGCCATCAAGAGAGTAAATCCAAGATTGAGTTTTTATTCAACAATTGGCATAGATTAATTAAGAAACTTCATAAAATAGAACTAGAATTCAAGATTAGGAAAGAAACAACACAAAGATTCAATCTTGGTCATCAAAACCATGTTGACGCATGATACAAGAAATAAAAACACAACCTTTATACATCTAATACAATTCATGAATTCAAGAAATTAAAGATTCATGCTTTAGTCATCAAGTATGCATTAAAACGAATAAAAATCCATGCTTCAAAACCATATAACCATACGCATCCACTCATCAAATTAATGGTTCAAGAATTTATCAAATTGCATCAAGATTCATATGAAATCATCAAATATAGACTAAACATTGCTTAAACATGTAAAAATTCATCAAGATTCAAGATAAACAAGTAAAGAAACGAAGAACATCACCCTATGCTACTCGACATTCACAAGCATAAAAACAATCATCAACAGATTCTATCTAATCTAGTTATCCTATGAAGATTGATCCTAATGCTAAGTGAAATAGCTAGTTACCTATTGAAGTTATCACACACAATTCACGCACGACCCTTGCCTTCCACTCGAAAAAACCGTATAAGCCAAGCAATACAATCCACGCACCAATATGATGATCTTGGTGCAAGATTGTTGAAAGTTTGAAGGTTGAAAGGTCCTTGAGTTTTAGGTTGAATTGATGAAGTGAAGGGTCGAATTCTTGGTTGGTTGGTTGTTTGTGCAGTGTCATGAGTATAAGGAAGAGAGAAGGATTTTATGGTTTGTGTTTTTGGGATGATTCAGGTTTAGAACAATGTTAGGCTAGAGGTGTTTTTATAGAACAAAATCCATCCTTTAATTATTGTGGGCTTTAAAGGAAACAAATAAAATGAGGCCATATAAAAGGGGGTCGGTTATGAGGGAAATGCAAGGCAAGTCTTGGGATTGATACATAATTACAGAGTCAGGGTTTAAGTCTGTTGGCCCGAAATAAATGAGTTTGGGCTTAATAGGCTTAAACTACACAAATAAACATGAAATTTTACAACCCAAAATTTAGGGTTATTACAGTCTCCCCTCCTTAAGAAAATTTCGTCTCGAAATTTCATAAGGAAGCACAAGTAAGCACAGAGATAAACAAAACACAACAATTAAAATAAACACCTCTTATAACGACCCAGATTTATTGGTATTTCTGTTTTGATTTATTTGTGTATTTATGTTATTTTATGTATGGTCCAAAATTTATTTGGACTGTTTATTTTTATTTTATTTGAATAATTTCGCTTATTTCTATTTTTGGTTGTTTTATTATTTATTTCATTATTAATTTAATTAATTAGAATTTTATTATTTAATTTTCTAATTAGTTAATTAATTTTTGGGCCAAATGCAAATTAGGCATGATTAGTCATGCATGAGTGCAAGTAGCCCAAATGATCACAAAAGCCCAATTTAGCCTTGTCATAACTGGCCCCCCTATGATTAGTGACCTAATTTGCCACTTGCTTAATGTTCACACCTTAAACCACTTCTATAAATAGAAGGGTTAGTAAGGCTTAAGAGTTCATTTGCCATCTTAAACACCTTTGATAATCTTTTGCCACAATCAAAAGCCAAACACAAACACTCGCCCTTTGCCTTAAGTCCCACACGCCATTTTTGGCTTATGAACACCCAACCATTGTTCATCATCCAATCACTTCCAAAACTTAAAGATTAAATTGCTATTGATCTTTAAGTAACTTTAAACACAATAATCTCCATATTTTTCAATCAAGACTTCTAGTTCGGGTTTGGTTTTTGGGGTTTGTTCGATTGGGTCCGTGTTCGTGAAGTGGTCCGTGTGGTTCATATGAAGGACCGTGTTGGTTCGTGGTGGCCATGCAGTGGCAGCCGTGTCGTGTTGAAGACGGTGGTGCAAGTCGTGGTGGTGCCGTGCAAAGCCGTGGTGGTGCCGTGTTCGTGCAAGCCGTGTGTGTGCTCGTGGTGAGGTCGTGTTGTGCGTGTGATAGGGCCATGTATTTTGGTTTCCGGGCAGCAAGTTTTTTGTGTTAATTTGCTTAATCTTCAATAAGGTAACATACTTTCTTACCTTAATTTGAATACTATAGTTATAGGATAGATTAAGTGATCATGTTGGATGATCTGAATTGTTGATGATTGTTGGCCATTTCATGTGTGATTTTTAAGGGGTTGATTTGGGTATTGATTTCATGATAATTTGTTAAGTTTTCATGCATATTTTGATGGGGTTTTCGTGTGACCTAAGTTTGAAGTTGAGTTCTTGATGAGTTCTTTGAGTTCTTTATGAGTTCTTGGTTGAATCTTAAAATCTTGAAGTTAGTCATATGGTTTTTAAAGTGTAAAGTTTATTGATGTTTATTGAAGTTTTATTTAAAGATAAGTAAAGTTTAGTAAAGTTTTCTAAAAGAAAGTTTTAAGAAAGTTAAAGGAAGGTTTAAAGAAAGTTAAAGATTCGATAAAGATTGATTAAAGAAGTAGTAATTGTTTATGGTTAGACTCAAGAAAAGGCGTAAGAAGCGATCTTGAGAATAACAAAGTTGTAAGTAAGTAAATATTAGCTTAAGTTTGCTTTTGGACGCCTAACCTTAGAGTAAGATTCTAAGACTTGGGTTAAGACGTTGCCCCTATTCTAACCGCGGTATTGGGATAGTGTATACTTGCTATGTTGTCTGTTTCATATGAATTTCCGTAAGATTGGGTTCATGGGTTTGCGAGTAAGATTCTCATTCCTGGCATAGAAGGTAAGTTCGTTCGTGTAAGAAGCGTTCGTACGTGCATAATTCGGTCTAAAATGTAAATGGTAGCGACAAAGATTATTAATGATTTAAGTTGGTCAGTTTTACGTTAGTGGTTATTATTATGTTGTTTATATCGCATGTTGGTGTGTTTAGTCTGATGTGTTGTTTGATTTGTTCTATGATTATGTGTATCCATGTTAGGGTGGGACTGTTATGTTACTCGCCACTGACGGTGGATTGTTGTTAATTTTTCAGGTAACTCTGATGATGACGGTGTTGTTTAACTTTAGGTTGGGCGAGTGCCATTGTTTTCCTATTTTAGACTATGTTATGTTTTTAGTTTGGATGTATAGATTATGTATTTCGTATATTTTAACTCTAACAGTATTTTGAGTTACTTTCTAGTAATGAATACTTTTGGGTTTAGTATTGTACAAACTTGTGGGTGTTGTAATTTTGGGTTATAGTAATAATAATTTCGAGGTTTTGTTTTGATTTTTAGTAAGTTTGTTTGTTAGATTGACAATTCAACTCGTCGGTTTCTTCCGCGCTGGTTTAAGCGAGTCGGGTCGTCACACCTCTGCTTCGAACTGCTCGGGGTACTTCTCTCGATGTTAGAGAACTCACAGGAGATTCCCTCGTGTGATAGCTCTAGACTCTGAAGACTTGGAAACCGATGACACAAGAGTAATCGCATCAAATAACACAAGGACAAACATAATATAAACCAGGAAATTACCCGTGACGACGTCTGGTTGAGCTGCGACTTCTTCTTGAGTCATGCAGAATACGCGGTTCCGCACTGGAGCCTTGTTGCTTGTATCTGCAGCTCGCTTCTTTGGGCAAAACATTGACTTATGGCCAGCTTGCCCACACTCATAGCATACGATCGGTTTACCATCGCACCTTATTCCGGGGTGGACTCCCTTCTTGTAACCGTTACAAATCCTCGGGCCTCGATCCTGAGATGGTTGGCTGAATTGATGTGAGCTCCTGCTGTCTTCAAAACGAGGCTTCTTAACTGCAACTGGAGTAGGAACTGGAGAAACCTTCTTTTTGTCTGCTTCTTCTTCAGCAAGAGATGTGTGAATCTCTAGTGCTATCTCATACGCCCTTTGAAAAGCCTAAAGAAATCTTCCTCAAAAGTGAGTCCATAGGGCAAAGATAATTAGATATAGAGAGTATGACAAAAAAAAAAAATCCCGATTTAATTTTTATCAAGTATTATTTAAAAAAATAATACTTCCTCCGTTTCGAAATAAACGTAACAAATTCTATTTTAGGAAGTTTTAAAATAAATGCAACAATTTTAATCTTTCCTTTTTTATAAGTCTTTTCTTCCTATCTCTCACATCATCACATACCGTACTTTCTCTCTCTATATCTTTTACTCTCACAACAAAAAATAGACTAGTAGTCCGTGCCATCCAATTTTTTACGTTTTTTTCGAACCGGAGGAAGTAATAATATTCAATACTTCTAACTGAATGTATGGGACCCTTACGTATTACTTCACCCTGGGTGCTTAGATTGTTAGGAAGACCCAGTTAAATAAAGTAAAAAATACAAGTGAGTCTTATATACTCAAATAGGAAACATAACAAATAATTTGAAACAACTATTTATGAAAAAATATAATCAATAATTTGAGACGAGCAGTATAATCAATAAATTTCTACCTTTTTTATGGAGAAATTATTAGTGCATATCTGTTATGTATACATAACAACTAAAGGACAAACTTTTTTTTGATCTTTTTCAAAGAAAAATGGTAACTTCTCTTTGTCCTGTACGTAGTTGGTATTGATACATATCAACAATGGGTGTATCATAGCTCTTTTTTTATGTATGATAACTTTTGGAATATTTATTTGTTATGTTTTCACCGTCTTTCATAACTTTTGGACTATTTAATTTATACCGGCTAAACATAAACTTGTTCTACATCATATTATGAGAGTGAGTAGTGATGTTAACAAGCCGGGCCAAGCCGAGATCGAGCATAGTCGAGCTTCCAAAAACCATGTTCCAGCTCGGCTCGAGCTTGCTTGTTTACATATTTGAGCTCGAGCTGGGTTATAAACGAGCATATGTTTAAACGAGCTTTGTATATATTGTTTTATTAACTTTTAATTGTAACCTTTAGCCAAGAATATGTCCATATTACATAGGAGAAGAAACGTAAGAAAACCCGAGATAACACGATAATACCCGAGGTATACCTCTAACAAACCGTTAGTGTAATCTGCACAAAACCAAATTTAACCCTAACTTAATAAGTGAGTATAGTCGTTTATAATGAATTAATAATAATAGCTGAAATCGTATGGATAAAACTACTATTAACCATAACGTAATTGAATACAATTAGAATCTTTCACAATGAACTAACACTAACTAAAATCGTACGGGTAAAATTGGATATAAATCATAATGAAATTGATTTGAATTAAAAATAAAAAGAACTGATACGGGTTGAACTGAAATCGAAAAAGTTAAAATCAAACGGGTTAAATTAAAAAAATGAAACGCAAATTATTGGGTGGACCCGGGATCATGCAGCTGGGTGGTCTGGTTTAAATGACGTTGTAAACATTTGGTACTTTTGTTGTGAACATTTGATAATTTTGTTATGAACATTTGATAGTTTAATGCTGGTGAACATTTGATGATTTTGTTGTCAACATTTGATAGTTTAATGCTGGTGAACATTTGATATATATATATGTATTTTTTTGTGTGAATATTTTATAGTTTGATGTTGATGAACAAGTGATAATTTTGTTGTAAAATTTGATAGTTTGATGTTAATGAACATTTGGTAATTTTATTGTGAAAATTTGATAGTGTGATTTGTGAACATTTGATAGTGTGATGTTGTGAACATTTGATAGTTTGATGTTGTGAACATTTGATAGTTTGATGTTGTGAAGGGACAAAGTTGTGAATGAAGTAAAGTGAAGTCAATCAAATCGTTTGGTCCAACTGATTAACTAGAGTCCTTTAGTAGCAGTGCAGCACTCTATCTCTCTTTCTTTCACCTTCTTCCTCTGTCGAAGTGGGACCGCCTGAACTTGCTATTCAAGTGGGTATTGTGCTGCCTTTCGGCATTTCCTCCATTGAAACAAAGCTTTTTGAGGTAAGAATGATTTCTCCTTGAATAATGTCAAATCAATTATACAATGGATTTAATTGTCTGATAGTGACTTAGGGTTCTTCTAGGGTGGATAATTGAAGCGTTGGTTATAATTAGGGAAGTTAATACTGCGTAATTTGTTACTAGAGTTATAAGTGAGGAGAATTTTGAATTTTCGGTCCAATTTGTTGTTAATGTGTTGTAGACTACGAAAATGGAGCTTTTCTTCCTGGGCCTAGGGAGGCCGCCCCTCTTGCCCTGTCTTTGTTTATAGCAGGTTGCTGGGCTGCTCTTTGCTTATTTGTTTTGAACTGTGTTGAGGTGAATGAAGGCCTGTTTTTTTGGTGTTCTGGTGGTTTAGGGTTGTTCAGTGGGGTAGTGTATGTTATGTCTTGTTTTGTTTCAGGCAGAGCGCTGCTTTGCTACTTCTTTTGTTGTGGTTGTTGAGATGGATGCACATGATGTGCCACCCTTATAGACCCTTCCTAGAAGGTGTGGTTAGGGTGGTACAAATGCATTTGTTCCTTCCCATTTTTGTTTGTAAATGGTGATGTTTGTATTCCTTCTATTTGGTAATTAATGAATGTTGAATTGGATATTGGAAATTTGGAATTAGAATCGGATCTGTCATATGTGAATCGTTGACAGTTCTAAATTTGTAATAGTGAAATTAAATTTGATTACAATTTCAGAATTATGAAGAGAAAACAAGTTCTTGAGAGTAGAATATGTATGGAGAAAATTCTAACCCAAACCCCCTTACTCAAACAAGCCACCAAAATTCTTCTTTATCCCATAATACATTTTCATCTCAAGAAACGCCAAATATTCCCGAAATAAATACTTTTTAATTTTGAACGTAAGAATTTTTCAAGAATATTTTCATACAAAAAGTTTTATTTTGGGAATATTTGGTGTTCTATTTCTGAAATATATTCAATGACTTGTTTAAAAATATGTAGGGAATATTTTGAACGGATTTGCGAATTAATTTAGTTCAGAAGAACAGGGCCTTACGCTTTTGCTTTTTTGTTAGTTAAGATTTGACTTTTTTCCTCCTACAATAAGATTTCAAACTTTATTATAAAAAAGAAATGAGTCTCACTCCCACTCCACCCCCACCTCCATGTAAAATGGTATTCATGTAATGTACATTAATTCAACCCTAATGAACATTAGTATAAGGATTAATATTTCTAAAATTTGACTGATTGAACATTCGTCATCAACTTAATGAACATCTATTTATTTACCCACTAGTGTACTTTCTATGAATTAACCTTCACAAGGTTTTGTTTAATTTCATACATTATTCTTTTTTTGTCAAATCCTTGCTCCATTCCGCTACATTGAGCTTGTGACGTGAATTCAATTTCTGAAAACTGCGTTTTTTGTGTGTTTTGATTGATAAATAGCTTTCATTCTTGTTAAACCATTACTCGCTTAGTGCCTTTTCTTCTTTGTATCATCATCTGCTTTCTCACCACAGTTGAAAATGGCGGAAAACCAAGAACAAATTCCAGAGGAAAATATCAAATCTCTTTCAGTCAGTGACACCCCTCAGTCATCAGTGTAAAGCCTTATGTGTTGAAATTTCATTTATCTGATTTCATAGCTTGAATCTGGAATTACTATTGTCGGTTTGCTTTAATATATTTGTATATGTGCGTATTTATTGTTGTTAGGATGTCATTGGAAGAACGGTTTATGACTATAAAGAGTGTTGGTGAAGAATGCATTCAAGAAAGTGAATTAATGGAGCTTTTGAAGAAGAAACCGGAACCAACTTGTTATGATGGCTTTGAACCTTCTGGTCGTATGCATATTGCCCAGGTAATTTTCTTTCAAAATTTCGGTATATTCATTTTCAATCATTCAACTATAAATCCATTGTCTACTTCTATTTTTATATGCGCTGCAAACAGAATCAGTCCCAGTTACATCAGGTTAGGGGCTAGTTTTTGTGAGCTAATGATCTAATTAGCTTCCTTCCTGTCCAAACTCAGTGTTAGACTCTTAGTTATACTCTCATGATTAATGACATTTTTATAACTGCCAGAAGAACAAGTTGGAAACCGAAGTGGAAAAAGGCATGAGTTAAAAGATGTCTGATCAAAAAAACCACAGATTTAACATAACTTATGTGGAAAGTTAAGTCATAGTAAACATTTGAACATACTGTAATAATGTCAAACTGTTTTGACCAGTGTCACATAGTTTGTGGATTGCTTCGGATTGTGGAACGGGTACGGGTATGCAATTCGCTAGTTCAGGGATTTAGGATTTGTTGGGGGTATTTTTTCAGTGCGATTTTTGGGTCATGGTTCGCTTATATATATTATGCTCATAAATTAATACATTTATAAGGGATATAGTCATCATACCTCATTGTTTTACTAGATTAAAATTAAATTAACTAAAGGCTCTCTTAACTGCTTATAAAAGTTTTAAGGATTTGTAATTTCACTACACACCAACATAGTAAAAACTCAGATGAAAGTTACAAGTTAGAGGTAAAAAGTAAAAACAAAGACAAAGTACTATAAAAAATCTGGATGACTGGAATAAACTAATAATATTAATATTAAAAAATAACATAGTACTTTTGCATACTACAATCCTTAAAATGATTTTTTTTTTCATCTTCCTGCGTTCTTCTTGTGCAATTGTGCTTAAGTCAGTTTTTTGATCTCCTGTTAACGCCAACCCTAGTTTCTTCTTCACAATCCAAATTGAGACCAAGCCCGGCCTGAGCAGGGGCGAGCAGGGCTGTCGCCCAGGGCCCAAGATTTTAAGGTTCAATTTCCCTTAACTGGCTGTAATGCAATATAATTAAAATAGTTGGCAATATTATTAGATTGTCTAACGTGGCTCAGTGGTTAGCAGCTAGTTCATGAGTGTACTTTCTTGTAGGTTTCGGGATCAAATTCCATTACCTCCACTTTCTCATTTTTTACCCCGGTTGTGGTCAGACAGCTCAGACTTCGTCCATCTAGTTCTCTCCCTTTTTTTTCCTTTCTTTTTTTTTTCTTTTTTTTCCTTCTTATTTTGGCAATGGTACTAGTTCTCTCTTTTGATTTCTGTTTTGAATCAGTCTCTTTTGTGTTTTTTTTCCTCTTCCTTTTTCACACTTTCCCACCCCATTTACCATGAACTATAAAAGGAACTATTTTTTACAATAAAATCTCAAAATAATCTCACATTGTACACTTATTTTTTTTTAAATGGGTCTCGTTATTCAAAATTTGATCCATTTTAAGAAGATAACTTACTACTGTTAATAGATGGGATTTTTTTAAGAAGATAAATGTAAATGGTGAGATTATTTTAAGATTAATTGAAAGTTGATTATTTTGAGATTATTTGAATGTAATATTATTTTGAGATTGATTAAAGGTGATATTATTTTGAGATTAATTAAAGGTGATATTATTTTGAGATTAATTAAAGGTGAGAGTAATTAAAAGTGAGATTATTTTGAGCAGACCATCAAAATGTGAGATCATTAGAATCAAATTGTCCTTTTATAAACTGTATTACTCATGTTTTCCTTCTTAGTTCTTACCCATTGGATCAATATTTTCGTTACTAATATTTATAATTATTTTGCTACATTAAATATTTAAATCTTATTCTCTATAATTCGTAACTGGTCGTTTTAGTAATATCATATTCTTTTATTATATCCTTTAGTCTTAGTTTATTTCTAATTAACTATCACTTTCTATTGTTATTTAAGCTAAAAGCTTAGATGTTTAAAACTATCCTCCATTCTATTATCTTTACATCATTTTTGACCTAAAGAAATCTCATTCATAAGTGGGTCCACATGGCAAATTTAATGGAAAATAGCAAGTATGGCCCAAAAAAATCATCATTTTTACCAATTACAAGTATATTTTTTAAAAAATAATAATAAATATTTAATACTTCTAAACGACCTTATAGGGCCCTTACATGTTACTTCGCCCTAGGCCCTCAAATTTTTAGGAACGGCCCTGATCGAGACCAGCCCACCTCACATCCTCTAATTCCATTAGTGATTTCTCTAAACTAACATCTTCAAGTATCACGTCCCATTTCTTGCGAGGACGTTTCTTGTAACTCTCTGTAAACCTTGACAAAAGACGACAATTGGAGTATGTAAACAAATTTATTAGTTCTATTGTAGACTAATCTATTTCTTTTTAAAAAGTATGAATTAACCCAAATGAATTCCAAGATATCTCCGCCGACGAACTACTAATTGGCTTGGCAAACACTTTCTTAGCTACCTTAGCCAACTCAGGACTTTGGGAGGCATACATTGACCACTAATCAATTGTAAAATGGACCATCAATCATGTTGTGACCATGGAAGCAATTGATTGATGGTCAATGTATGGCTCCAAACTCCTGAGTTGGCTTAGGTAGCTAAGAAAGTGCTTGCCTAGCCAATTAGTAGTTCATCAGCGGAGAGATCTTGGCATACATTTACGGTCCGTTTGATTGTTGGTAATAAATTTTGGTAATAGTAATGAATTTATAGTGTAATTTTGTTAAGGATGAACCTTATAATCCCAATGTAAAATAAATTTTCATTCCCAAGCTTCAACTTTCTTATTTTTTATTCCATCCATTACCATTGGGGAGGGTGGTATTTGATGGGAATGGATATTTGTGAAGAAAATTAGATAAATTGGAGTTAATCTAGCACCACCATGGGAATGAATTTTGATTTCCTTTCCAAATTTAATTATAAATTCATTCCCACTATCATCATTTATAACTGGCTACCAAACGGGCCGTTAGGTTATTTCATACTTAAACAGAAAAGGATTAGCCTGCACTAGAATTGATAAACTTGTTTACATACACTCCAATCTTCGTCTTTTGTCAACGTTCACAGAGAGTCACAAGAAAGTTCCTTGCAGGAAATGGGACGTGATACCTGGGCAACAATATGGTTATAAGAACCCAAAAGAAATATGATAAAAAAATATAAATTTAAAACCTATTAAATAATAGTTATTATTATCATGGAAGGTGTATGATCATATATTTGTAAAACAACAATAGATAACCATGACAAGTTTTGGGCTATTGTTGTGATTAAGCCACTGGAAGTATATCATTAAAGAGCCACTGGAAGAAGTTAAGTAAATTTAATCACTACTAATGTACTGGGCTCCAAAAACATTAATAGCTAGTACTGATGGAAATGACAATTGATGAATGAAAGCGAGGAAAAACCATGTTCATGTTCAAAGTTAGAATTATTTATTACAAATGTATAGATGATGGCATAGATATATGTGCGTGTGTGATGTACAACAATATTCACAAGCACAACAAGCAGTAGCTGCAGGATAGTAACTAGAGCTAGTTGGGAATTGAATGGAAGATATTAATCAACACTCATCACCAATAATAATAATGATACCATCAAACTCACTACCATCAAACTCACTTGTGAGTTGATCAAAATAAGTGGCCAATTCAAGAGAAGGAATTGATAACAAACCCAACACTCAGCATTACTATCAAGCCATAACAAAATAAAACCTTAAAATCCAAACCAAAGAAGGAAACGATGATGGTAATAGGGATCAATTTACTTCATGACCGATTAAGCACCAACATGGCACTCAAATTTATCTAGACTAGTTCACAGCATTCACTATGTTCTTGTGCTCAATATCACACTCAAATATGGTAAGTGGCCTTAAATCAATATCAGACTCAATTATGGTCTTACGTTCTATAAATCAGCCAAAAAAGGCATAAAAAATAAGCTGAAATGCTTCAGCTTGATCAGCCAAAAAAAGGCATATTACTCATATGAATAATAACCAAAATCACTACAATATCCAAATAATGTATAGTAAAATGCTATGACTCTAAAAACAAAATAGCGAAGTAACTAATCAGCTCAAATCCAGTATGTAACATTTGATCCAGAAAACTAAAGAAAACAAATGAAACCAATAGATCACAAAGCTAAAATCTGGAGCAATATCAAATAATACAACAAAAATAAATCAAAAATAACAAGCAATAGCATGGATTCAATATCATCATTATCAACATCATCAATTTTAGGAAAAGAGAAGAGAAAAGAGAGAAAATATCGTCAATTAATTGAACAAAAAAATCGATAAAAATAAGAAGAGAAGAAACAAATTATCTTGGAGAAGATCGAGATTGATGAAGAAAAGCTCGTCGATCGCGAGAGAGGAAATTGATGATTGTGGCTGATTTTAGGGAAAGATTGAGAGAAAGGTCGAGTGGTGTTTCACTGTTTCCTAATTGTAGGGAAAGAATGAGTGAGGGAAATAGAGTGGCGGAAAAAGGGGAACTCCAAAACTAAAAATGGGTAAAGGGCATGAGAAAAATCACAACCAAATAACAATTAAGGGAAGGGAATAGTAAGTTATCTTTCCCTTTCTTGTTACCCTCCAACCAAACACCCCCTAGTAGTTTATCAACTGTCAAGGCTTAAAGATGATAATATATCCAAAGAAGCAAATACACACTAGTAGCTTGAGGATGTGATTGTAGTCTTGTGGAGGGGTTCAATCGTTCATATTGTGTTTTATGACGGTGTTGGGAGTGTTGCTTAATAATTGGTACTAGAAAAGGGCATTATATCATTTTCTTTGCAAGTTCTTGTGTTAATAGTCTGGAAGATTATTTTCAGATAGATCATTCGGGAATTCAACCTTTCTTAATTATAGCTTGGTGGTTTGTTTTTGTGACATGAAGAGAATTTTTCAATTGTTCAGATTGAAAAAGTATGTTTTCTGGTTTCATGTTTAGTAGTTTTCTTTGCAGCTACTATTTTTCTGCATTAAAGATTCACTATTGATATTCAAGTGATATATCTATAATGCATTAGGTAGGGTGTTTAAAATTGATCTGTATTATTAAGTTTGCTAAATATGAAGATAATGTACGTAATGGTATTGTTAAAACCTGGTGCTCTTTGTTTTAAAAAGTGTGCCTCGGGCGCGCCTAGGAGCGCATCACTCCCAAGTTCTGAGAAATGGGCTTTAGCTAGGCGAGGCTCAACAACCTTAGAGGGAGGGGGGGGGGGCGCCTCAGAGCGCCTTTGGTAAGGCACACCTTTGCACCTTAAGGAAAATGGTTTAGATTTAAGTTATAAACTGGAGAATGATTGAAAATTTTTCAATTTAAGACAACCTTAACTTTTGCTTATATCATTTACTAAATTATTAGGTATCTTTTTAATTATTAGGAAAATTTGTCAAAACCCATCTTTTCTAGGCCAGTTTGTGTTAGGGCTGCTCATTCGGATCGATCCGATCCGATCCGAAAGTTCGGATATCCGAAATATATCGGATATCCGATCCGAAAGATCAGAAATTATCGGATCGGATATCGGATCGATCCGACGATCCACAATTATTTTTTTTTTTTACTTTTTTTCTATTTTTTCATTATTAAATATTCAAATTTTAAATGTATTTTCCCACCTTATTCTAACTTCCAAGCTACCTGACGAATATACCTCGCGTCCACGCGATATGTCTCAATTTTTTATGATTACAATATAATCTAAAGACTAGTTTTAAATATTACATGTTTAAAAAAATAATTAACTAACAAAGTCGCTAAATTTTGCTAAATAACAAATACAATTAGTAAATTACAACTTTAAAATAACAAAATCGTTTGCATTAATTTTTTTTCCACCGACTCATCAATCTCAATGCTAGGTTGCTCCACAATCAATTCTTTCATACCTACAATACATGTTGAACCAAAAAAAAAAAAATCAAGAATACATGAAAAAAATCAACATATATAAACAAACATATATAAACCTCATTGTTGAAAAAAAAACCAGCTTATTCATCTTAATTAAAACAAGCATATAAATAGAAAGAAAAAGCATATATTAACCGAAAAAATATAAATCAACATGTATATATATTTGCCAAAAATAAAAAAAAATAAACATGTATATATATATAAAAAAAACGAAATCAGGATGTAGATATAAAAAAAAATAATAAATAAAAATCAGAACATATATATATATATAAAATCAAACTCAGCATATATATCACTCAAATCAGCATATGTATATTGAAAAAATTTCGTAATCAGTATATATATAACGAAAATCAGCATGATATATATACCTCATATATATCAAAATCAACACATATCAACATATAAACGAAAATAAATCGAAATCAGTATTTATGTATGTATCAAAAAATCGAAATCAGCATATATAAATCGAAAAAAATCAAAACAAATATATAAATTAAGCATATACCTCATTGTGTTTGTGAGAGGAGAGGTTGAGGACGCCGAAGAGAGGAGTGACAAGCGGCACTGCTGCGGCGGAGAGCGACGAGGGCAGCGGCAGGCCGGTAGAAGCCAGTCGTTAGAGTGCAGAGGTAGAGAGGACTGCTGAAGGTCTGAAGCAGTGAAGTGAGGGATGTGTAATTAGGGTTAATTTTTGAGAAGTGGGGAAGTGATGAGGCGGCTATGAGAATTAAGAAATGGGGAAGTGGGAATGAATACCGTATAATGCAATAAGACCATAGCCCACAAGTACATGCTGTACAACACAAAGGAAAAAGGCCCCAAAAAAAAGCCCATTATTTTTCGGATCGGATTGGATATTCGAAAATCCAAATTTTGTGATCCGTATCCGACCCGAAAATTTTTCGGATAGTTCGGATCGGATATCCGATTTTTTTTCAAATTAAAAATATCCGCTTTTTTCGGATCAGATCATTCGGATCGCGGATCGGATCACTTTGAGCAGCCCTAGTTTGTGTCACAAACCATCTTTTCTAAAGTTAATTGCCTAAAACTATCTTTTCTAGTACAAATGTTTGTTGACCACTATCTTTTGTCGGTTTCTGGCGTTGAATGTCACGTGTAAATCACGTGACTCACTTAAATCTGTTTTTCCCCCTTTTTTTTCCCCATTTTGTTGCTTTCCCCTCTAAATTCACCCTAAAATCCAACCCTAACCCCCCCCCCCAAAAAGAAAAAAAAACTTTTTTTAATCAATTACTTCTAGTGATCTGATTTGGGTAAATACAAAATGTTTTTTTTCTTTTTGGATTTTAGGAGGGATTGTGGGGGGGGGGGGGGGGGCAACGAAGTGGGGGAAAAAAAGATTTAAGCAAGTCACGTGACAATTAACGCTAGAAACCGGCAAAAGATGGTGGTCAAGAAACAGTTGTGCTAGAAAAGATGGTTTTCGGCAATTAACTCTAGAAAATATGATTTGTGTGGAAAATATGGTTTGTGACAAAATTTCCTAATTATTACTTCCTCCGCTCCATATTAGTTGCAAGGTTGGCAATTTGGAGTTTGGACACTATTTATAATCACTCTTATAATTCACTTTTGTGCTTTATACATGTAAAAAATATAGTCATGTGAGATATCTTTTGAATCGTCTCAATGTTAATGTTTTCTTTATTGTGATCTAATTTTTATAATTTTTGGTAAATCAGATGTAAAGATATTACGAATATATATTATACATTGGCAAACGTGAAAAAGGGAACGTTACAACTAATATGGAGTGGATAAAGTATTAAATACAATCTCTAAGCAAAAAGTAAATTGAAATAAATAAATGAATACATGCGCCTTGCATACAAAAGGCGCGCGCACCTTACACCTTCTGCCTAGGCTTTAGGGACCATTTGCACCTTGGTGATCCTTGGGCCTTTTAAAACTAAGATGGCGCTGTTGCATTTTCAGGGGGCCATGAAGACAATTAATGTTAACAAGTTAACATCTGCTGGTTGTAGAGTAAGGATGTGGATTGGTGATTGGTTTGCTTTTTTAAATAACAAAATGGGTGGTGATTTGAAGAAAATTGAAGTTGTTGGGAAGTACTTTATTGAAATTTGGAAGGCTGCTGGAATGGATATTGATTCTGGGAAAGTTGAGTTCTTATGGTCCTCAAAAGAAATTAATGCACGTTCAGATGAGTACTGGCCTCTTGTGATGGATATAGCTCGGAAGAACAAACTTCCAAGACTCCAAAGGTATGTCTGGTTTCTAAATTATCCTATTGTCTCTATAGAGTACTCTTATTGAATCGCCTTGTTTTCGCTTGCAGGTGCTGTCAAATTATGGGTCGTGAAGACCCAGAGGATTTATCTGGTGCTCAAATCATGTATCCATGCATGCAATGTGCTGATATCTTTTTCCTAAAGGTATTGCATGCTTGTATGATATGCTCTTAGATGGGTCACTTGTATGCAATGCATTGATATTAAAGGTTCTTTTTTGAATAGGCGGATATTTGCCAACTTGGTATGGACCAGCGCAAGGTCAATATGCTTGCTCGGGAGTATTGTGACGATATCAAAAGAAAGCATAAGCCTATCATTTTATCGCATCGTATGTTTTGGCTCTTTGTACTCTTCTAGCATGTATTATTGTGTATCATATCACTGCTACTTGTTGCTAGCTACTTAGCTTTTGACTCAAATTTTTCTACGTTGGTGGTTGCTGACAGATATGCTTCCTGGCTTGCTCCAAGGACAACAAAAGATGTCAAAGTCTGACTTATCATCTTCAATTTTCATGGAAGATGAGGAGGTATGGTATGAATGGCACTGTTATCAGCTTGCGGCATGTCTCACTAAAGTTCCTTTATTGCTGGAGATATATGTTTTGCAAAATTGGTCAGTAATCGCTCAATTAAAAAAAGTCTGGATTGGTACTTGTTACATAGTTGTCTAACGATACTTGAGCATTGACAAATGACAAAAATCAGGAGAGAGGATCTACCATAAGGGTAGATCATTTTTGTCATTATAACATTGTATTAGTCACCTAGGAGTTAACAGTTAGGCCAATAGTATAGGCTGTTTGTCCAAGTGATTTCAAAAACAATCATCATTATTTTTATTTGTTGTGTGCTGTTCTCTCAGGCTGAAGTTAATGTGAAAATCAAGAAAGCATACTGCCCACCAAAGATAGTTGAAGGAAATCCATGTCTAGAATATGTGAAGTACATAGCATTGCCATGGTTCAAAGAATTCACTGTTGAGCGCAAAGCTGAATACGGTGGACCCAAGTAAGCCCTTTGCACTGAAAATCTCTGTTATGAATATTTGGTTTGATTTACCTTTGTTACCCAATTTGTCTTTGTTTCAGGACCTACACGACTTTTGAAGAACTAGCAGCTGATTATGAAGCAGAGGCACTGCATCCCGGTGACGTGAAACCTGCTTTAGCAAAGGCACTGAATAAGATTCTTCAGGTAAATTTTGGATGCATTTTACTATTCAGCAAAATTCCTTGTGTGTTTGTTGGTTAAGTACACTTGAATATTTCATTTTGTTTTGATACATATTCATTATTTGGCAGCCTGTAAGAGACCATTTTGCGAACAATGATGACGCCAAAGAGCTGCTAATGAAAGTTAAGGTTTGTTGTACTCGTCTCTTTTTAGTTGGCTTGCGACTGGTTTGTGTGGAACTTATTTGATGTTGCGGTTCTGTTTTTGATTCGTTTCTTAATTTTGCAGAAGTACAGGGTCACTAAATGAACAGAACTAGACTTCGATGGTAAACAAAATTAACTTAAGGTTGTGTTTGGAAAAATAGATTTCATTTCAAATACATCATTTGAATTATAGAATTTAAGTATTTCAAATGACATGGTTTACCTTGTCATTTGAAATCCTTACTTTCATTGTTTATTACCTGTTAGTTGTAGAATTTGGGCAAATTCATCATTTGAAATTCTTGGACATCCAAACACTATAATTGTCTCAATTCCATAATTTCAAATGAAATTCTAGAATCCAAACACACCATAAATGAATTTGTTACCGGATTTGATTAGATTGGATTGGATTGAATTTGACATGTCAATAATTTACAAGACATTTACTGAGGGTTAATTGGATTGTGTATCCCATGTTATTTGAAACAAATTTTGTAGGAAGGAGTTGTGACTTTGAGATGGGAAACGATCATGAATTCATGATGCTGATGTTCATTTTTGACGATAGTGAACATGTACAATGAAGTAATGATATTTTTTCTACTGTCTCTGTAACTTTTTTAATTCGCATCGGGTATTACCTCCAAAACTTTTTATTTGCAATGATTCGACATAAAGTAGAAAGTAAATGTGTGTAATGGTTGCAAATATGAAAAGTTCCGGAGGTAGTACTAAATATTCTCTATGTAACATATTAATTGCAACAATTTGAATGAATTTGAGACAAAAAAAAATGTCAAATCGTTAAAATTAATATATTGCAGAGAGAATAATAATCTTCTCTTAACTTATAGTAATACCCAGGTTACGTTAAAAGGTAGCTTAGGTGGTTAGAGCTTCTCTCCAGATTATAGGAGATCGTGGGATCGACTCATCTTGCCTTTGTGGCACTCTGAATATAGAAAAAAAGGTTACGTTAAAAGCCTAAATATTGACTTTTTCCTTAGTCTTCTTTGCTCATACCTTTGCTTATATTGTCTTCTAAGGTTACGGTTAATTGTAACCCACATAATAATAGCCCTAATAGGGCCTAATATGAGCACAACATCTAATATGCAACAGGGCACCAACAAGAAATAAGGCCAAGTTAAATTCTGTTTTTGAGAAAATTTATGGTCTTGTCGTAACTCTTGCATTGTCTAAGGGACAAAGGAAACATCATGTAAACCAAATGAATTTTTTAAAAACTCATTATACAAGATTTAATGTTAAATCCAATATTGCTTTCCTCCATCCCATCAAAACAAAGAAATGCTTTTACAAAAGCCAATCGTTATCAATCTAATAAATAGTCACACAAATAAAGGATTCCTGAATCAAAGAAGTCTTGCACGGCCAAATTCGTCAACTCAGCCCGCTCAAACCCGTGAACCCAATCGCCAATCGACATTGAGCCGTGCAAGACTTCTTTGATTGAGGAATCATTTATTTGTGTGACTGTTTATTAGATTAATAACGATTGGCTTTTGTAAAAACATTACTTTGTTTTGATGGAATGGAGGAAAGCCATATTGGATTTAACATTATATCTCGTATAATTAGTTTTTAAAAAAAATTGAGTTCATGGGTTTGAGCGGATTAGCGGATTGAGTTGACAAATCGGGCCGTGCAAGACTGTTTAGCGAATGAGTTGGGTCATGGGTTAGGTTGGAGAGGCACGACCCATGAGCCACACCACAAATTTCAGCGGCAAACATAAGTTGGGTCGGGCTAACCCATGTATGACCCAAACGAATTAATTGATTGACCAAATTCAGGCTGGTCTGGGCCAACCCCGCCTAGTGGCCATCTCTATTTTGATGCAATTCTATGTTCATGGTGACCAAAGGAAATGCATTATGCTATGTTTGGATATAAGCATTTCATTTGAAATGATGGATTTGGGCCAAATTACATGTTTGACAAGTAAAAAAAATTTGGAATTGGATTTGGTCCAATTCCCAACCCAAATACTTTACAAGCAAATATTGTGTATTTCAAATACTTAACAAAACCATGTCATTTCAAATTCTAAAAACAATCCAAACAAATAATTGTCATTTGAATTATAACATTTTAATCTCAGAAATTGAATTCATTAATTTGAAATGAATTCCACATATTCAAACACTACCTTAAATTTTTTTACCATACAGAATCTAGGGCACCTGAAAACCAAAGTGGTTTATTTCAAACTATCAATCGATCATAATTTTGATTTTAAATACAGGCACCTGGTCAAAAATCATTTAAATTCTAGCTGTATAACCACATAAACAACAATGACTTGAATGAATGTGTGTGTGTGTGTTTTTTTTTTTTTTTTTTAATATCCTAACATATGTGATTTTCATTTAAAACTAAACTAAATTGATGAACTAAAATTGACAATAAAATTTACAATATCTGCCAAAAAGTAATAAATTGTTTCAAGTTGAACTATTTTCATCTGGAAACTAATTGGGTCAAACTTAGAATGAATTGAACGATAAATGCCAAAAAAAGCTTTGAACTAAAAGTGCAACGAACTAAACTAAGTTTATATGGAAATACGGTAAACGAAACTGTTAGGGTAAAACTAAACTGAATTGACAGTTCTAGTTTTGAAAATGTCTAAAATATTATTAGTTTTGATTTTAACCTAATACGACCCTGATAAAAAAGGTACCCATATTGTATTTCTTCACTATTTTACAACTTTTAAATCCCTGTCTTGATTCTCATACCTCTCAACCACAGTGCACAAAATAATATCAGTTTTTTTTTTTTTTTTTTTTTTTTGTGAATTTTTAAATGCTTGAATTTTTTTTTTTTTGGTGGGTTTCATACAAGTAATCATTTTTTAAAAAAATTATTTTTCTTTTATGGCAATTAGGTATAAATAGGAAAAGTGAAGCTCTAGTGAGAAGAGTGAAATTATAATTAAAATTTTCAAAAAATTAAATTTCCTAGGCTATCCACACTAAATTGGGCATATTGAATAAAAAAGTTGAACTTTAAGAGTATCTTAGAAAATTCCAAAACCACAAGAGTATTTTGGCAATTTTACCTTAGAAAAATATCCTAAATAACTATGTTGACATATCATGTTATATGCCAATTGCATCAAGAAGTTGAGAGTGTTGAGATACCGAAACAAGAGAATTAGCAACAATAGCCCCACTTGCAGCCACAGCAGGGACTCCAATGCCTGGAAATGTTGAATCTCCACAACAGTATAGTTGCGGAATTGGAGTCGTATGCCCCGGAAATGAGTCTTTCCCAGCTTGAATAGCCGGACCGTATGTTCCTCTGTTTCTTCGAAGAAACCTTTGGTGGGTTAATGGTGTACCAATCATTTTTACTTCACACTTTTCTCTGTCGAAATTTGGACCAAGTGCTCGCTCTACTGCCTTCCACATTACCTGCGAGTATTCGAAAAAATAAAAGAGCTTGCTTGTATTAGCGGTTTCTCATCAAACGCCAGCGAATTATTATATGGAGAGTTTAGGGGCATGCCATGAAAATAAGGGGAATTCAAGAAAAGATGCAAAACAACTCAGAGTTCTTGCTTTGAAATTTCCACCTTTTTATGGAAATAGGAATACAAATTTAGATCAGTGTTACATACTTCGCCTTTTAGTTCGATTCTATAATTCGTGGTTCGCCCAAAATGGGCTAAGAAGAGCCCAAAACTGACCATGATTAGCTTTTTTTTAGATCGCAATTCGCAGCCACTTTAGGGAACTATGTAACATTGATTTAGATATGTTAGACACTTAGACTTGCTCTAAAGTAAATAAGTTTGTATAGGATAGCATAATTACTAATAGTTTCAAGCAAAGTTTATGATGTGCATGCAGTAGTCTCTCTGACCATAGATCATCACACACGAACACTTCAGGTGCACAAACAATAGGCGCATGATCATCTATTTGTCAAGAGAATGGCTCTTTCTCACTTTGACACCACCATTAATTTCTTGAAAATTTATCAGACATTTTTAACACTAAAAGATATCAGACATTTTTAACACTAAAAGATATTAGCTTATTATTGCAAAACATCTAGAATAATAATATATTTTTAGATTCATACATAATACAGTATTTCAATATATAAAAGAATAACCGAGTCTGTTCATGAAATCTCGAGTTGAGCTTAACATAACTCAACTTGGCTGGTTAAGGTCTCAAGCTGAACTTGACCTGAGTCGAGGCAAGCTCAAACTGTTCACGAACAGGCCAAGCTCATAATCACCCGTATCCTAAATGCTAAACATAGGTTGAGTAAATTTTTACTTTATTTGTTTTAATAAAAAAAAAAAAACAACAACAAAATCTCATGCTATAAGCAAATCACACACTACAATCTTGAATTCCTCCACAAACCACTCCTCTCCAGAAAAGAGGCCCAACTTTTTCTTTATTCAAGTAGAAGGATAGTTCAAAATGCAACAAGTAAGATGAAAAACAAGAATAAGGAGGTTTTACCTCAGCTCTTTCAGCCTTGAGCCTTTTGTATTCATCACTCCTACGATCAAGCCCTTCCCATAATTCAAATGGTTCTGTTCCGGGTGTGTATGCATGTAGTACATGCTTACCAGGGGGAGCTAAATCTGGACTCAAAACAGTGGGAACTGATATCAAAACGACATTCTGATCTGCATCAACTCCTCTCTTCCAATCATCCACGACAATATGATGAATACCCAAGTCTTCACGTGATCCCTAAAATAAGTCAAACATTAGGTGATACTGGTATCCGTCCAAAATAGGCGACCCTGTGCTTTTTTTCTTTTTTGGTGAAAAGGAAAATATATTAGTTAGGTAGAGTTTAAGATAGGTTCATACAAAGTAGTAAACTTAAATACTTAATACAATCCTCCTGATAATAGTTAATACAAAAGTCCGAGGGAAAATGGAGGGGATTCATTACATTCATCATACTTGAGCTTCTTCTACTAAACCCTAGACCCTGTGCTTTATAGATAATATAAAACAAAGAATTTATTCAGCAATATTTTCAGCTGAGAGGCCAATCTGATGGATGAAGACAAGAAATGCAAATTGCAGAAACATGCCAATACCACACGCCAAATAATTTTTTTTTTGAATCAGCCAAATAGTTCTTGTACCTGATGATGCTTGGGATAATGGAAAAACACCAACATTCGTATTTAAGTGATGTATCTATTAAAGTTTCTAGTTCCTGATAGGATTTCCATCGACAACAAGAGTTTACGTCAATTAATCAGGATCTCTAAATTTATATCAAGATTAGGACCAAGATCAAATAAAGCCAACCATAATAAACAGAATAAAGCCAATTCACCTCTGCATTAAAACCAAGATGAAGATGCATGAAAGATTCACATTGTTGAGTTGATTTAATTCTCTCCTGATAAGTCATAGGTAAAGCTTCCTTTGGTAGCAGATTCATGGTGTCCCACATTGATGCATTACTGACAACTGCCTTCTTTGCTCGTACAAACTGCGGAAAGTACAATAAATGAATGTAAGGTAGGTTCCACTTAACAGATGTATCTAACAGGCACAGCTATCTCTTACTCTCCATTCACTTACTTGACCACTTCTGAGTCTCACCCCAACAGCTCGGCCATTTTCAACAACAATATTCTCAACATGAGACCGAAGGGAGATCATTCCACCAAACTTTTGAATACCACGAACTAAAGCCTCAACAATTGCCCCAGTTCCATGCACAGGGTACTCAAGAGCACTTCCTGGCTTGTACCACTCAGCAAACATGTAAATCTACAAGGTACAAACAGATATGGTGAAAGTGATTCTCAATTACAATATCTTCAAAAAGCAAGGAAATGATTATTGAAAGCTATAAAGATGGTCACATAACAAAGCTAAAAGGAGCTATATATCGACAACGTTATGATTTCAATTTACTATTGTTTCAAGACTTGGATCTCATCCAACTAACAAATCTTAACCCCCACTGGGAAAATCAGCTTCATCTGTAAATCAAAAGTATAAACTTCGAGATTTGTGCTACTTGGACTCTTCATTTTACCTCAAGTACCCGTGTCGGATGATCGACACTCGCACATGGGTATAGACACTTGACACTTAATTTTGGGCTAAAAGCATGAAAAAAAAAATTCACAATTTAGCCAAGTCTGATACTTAGACATGTACCCGTGTCAGGCACTAGTACCCGAGTCAAAGTAGCATAGTTTGAGACTGTGCGGTTGGCACTTTCGAAGCAGTAATTACTAATTATCTCAAAGTGTAAGCTGTAATTAATCTCAATACATCAAGTTAACTAATTTCCGGAAAAGAAGTATAATTTATATAGTATCAGTGCCAGATCGATTTTAAAACTCAGCTATGTATTCAACTCACAAAAATAGTCATCAAAAAAGGGAAAATAAGGTTGAACAGTGTTCTGTTCACTACAGATTTGAAGTTATCACACAGAAGTAATAGTTACCATCTCTGCTGAGAGTATACCATTAGATTTGACACCTGCAAGAAGGAAAGCTAGAAGATCCACCCAATTCCGTATAAAAGGATCTTTCAGACCCAGCGAATCAACTATATTCGAAAAAGGTTGGAGAAGCTTTGTGGCACCAAAAGCTCCTTGAGGTCCCATCTCCGCAAAAGACTTCAATAAAGAAGGAGCATACCTAGCTCCAGCAGTTGAAATGACACCCAAATCGCCTCTTATAGACAAAGGAGGAAGGGCCATTGCTGCTGCAGACAGAGGTAATATAGCATCCTGTTATAAGTAGAACTATAGTAAATCATCAAAAAAATAAATTGAACCTTTTCCCGTAGTGTACAATAGGGAATCCCGATGGCCCAGATTATGCAGAAACCAGAAATCTTAATACTCTCTGTGTCCAAATGACTTGCTACATTCCATTTACAAGGTTTTCAAGAAACAACTTTGGCCATTATATCCTCTGATTAAGCGATACAAAAATTGTAGATATTTCATATCATAAATATATACAATGAGATGAGTCCAACAACATCCTACAAAATTATACTATTTCTTTAATGTATTTTTTAAAATGAATCAGTTAAAGATAATAAACCGACTCTTAAAACGAAAATGTAGCAGGAGGAAGGTAGCAAATAATTTGGAAGTAATTTTACTGAGACATTAGCAAATAATTTCACATATATTAACAAGTGTCCATAACATAGTTATTTCAAGGCTGGTGGTCATAATGGGTTTAGTGAAGCTGAAGAATAATTGAGCTTAAGGTTGGCTTGAAGCAAATCAAGCCTAAACCTGATCTTGAATGAACCAACCTTGACTTCATCAAGCTCAAAATTCAATTTGACCTCAACGAAGTTAATACTTCAGGTGTTACTAAATATGTCAAGGAAAGCCACCCAACCTTGCAACTTATGTAAGGGAAAGGGAGCAAGAGCAAGAAAGGGAATATGGTGGCAGTAGAGTTGGCAAAGCATGAAATAATTGACTAGAAAAGTTGTTAAATGATGAAGCATTTTAACCTTGTTAGAGTCTGAAATAGTACTACAGAAGAGAAAATACATTCCAGAGGGAGTGAGTTGAGCCATTCAAAGGCGCTTCCTTAACAAGGCTTAATATCAAACAATCTTCATCTTTCCTAATAAGGTCATGTTTGTATTTATTTTATGCCATCTTCAGTATTCTTACTTGTGTTTATTGCAGTAAGAACATATCAAAGCCAATTTGAATTTTCTGCAACACTTTGTGAAACTAACAAATATTTTGAGAAATTTGTGTTATAATGCACAAGACATGCTTACAAGTTTAAAATTAAAAGTCAGATCTTGTTTCATGGAAATACAGAGAAAAATGCTAAATATACTACAATGCCAAAAGTAGAAATATTAACTACAAACAAACATTCATTACGCCGAACGATGCGTAATTTTGGCATACATTCTAAAATTGTTGTCCTTTTTGAAAATATACTACAAGTAGATGTTTATATATCCTTAGGCCTGTATATAGCATTACCAAAATATGTAATATAAAAAGAAGAGTCACGCAAGAACTTTTTGTCATGCCAAAACTAAATAAGGTTAACATGTTATGGCCTAGACTCTAGAATCAAGTTGAGCACTAGCTGAACTCAGTCACTCATGCTTGGATCAAGCCACATCTAAGACATTATAGAGCACTTCGTTCATCTAGGAAAAGTCGAGATCCCAATCTAATCAAATTAAATTTTACTTTAAAAAAGTTTGGACTGGATTTGGATTCATATTGGGATCCAAAATAATTTGGACTGAATTTGGTCACACAATTTTGAAAATCATTTTGTAAAAGGGCATAAATTGTACTATTTTAAAGCTATAAGTACTGAGATTCTGGAGTATTTAACACGTCATAACACCAGATTTTACGATTTTAATAGCTATTGGCAAATTTGTTGAATCATAAAAAATGAATTAAAGAACAGACTAGTAAGCCATTACAAGCTGCAATTATAATGAACAATACAGGCAACTTTGGCACATGGAATTTTGTATGGACATGACATTGAAAAGATCAGAATAGACTTGAATGAAATTTTCTTAAGTCCAATATATTTTATGCAGGGAAACGTTCGGTTTAGCACGTCTAACTTATAACCTAAACTCAAGCAATCAAATTTGATGACAATTTTACGACTTAAAACTTATTTTCCAACAACATACAACCTTCCATCAAAAAACAACATATGACCATATAATTTGAACAGAATAGATGACTAGAGAGTAGAGATACAAAGTCCAAGAAATAATAGAGATACCGTGGATCCTGATTCCTGTTCCTTTAAATGTTCAAACATCATAGAAGGGAGAGAAGACAATGATACTCACAAGAAGTTTTCTCCACTCCTGAACGGCATTGGCCCCTGCATACTCCTCAAGATCCTGTGTGTGTTAGAATAGAAATTAGTGCAATTGATTTAATTAAGCAAAGTCTGACAACAATTCAATGTAAAAAAAAAAGGCTAAAAGATATTTTTTAACCCTCCATCAGTGCATCATAGAACAAATGTCTTAAAGAATTAAATTTGTGTTAAGACTAGCTCAAGTTTTTTCTTTTTTGGTAAATAAAAGTATTTTATAAAATACCAAAAGAATAATAAACAACCTATTTAGCCTGATTTTAGAGAGCTTAGCAAAAGTCTATACAAAACAATACTGTTCTACATGCTACCCAAACTGTAACAAAAGACCCCACTTAGAGTTTCTACATCATAAGAAGTTGCCTACAGTTTGCATTACATCTACAAGCAACAAGAAATATAATTTCCTTAACAAGCATTTGGGCTGGTTTACAATTTTTTTATATTTTTTTAGCTAACAGATAATCATTTGTAGCATCTCATTTGTAGCATCTCCTAACATTGGCATTTTAGTCCAGATTTATACTAGGTCATTATTAACATTATCACTTTCAAGCTAGATTGCATTAAGTCAGGGATGGATGACGGGGTTAGAAACAAATTCGGGTCCAGGAATTGAAAACTGCAAATCTGAAAATTAGATGACTGGTTCGGACTACATATTAAGCGAAATATAGGCATCATTCCAGATTCGAGGAGAAACCGAGTACGGAGACAGCGGCTAAATGAAGAATCTGCACTATATGGTTATGGCTTCCAGTTCTGTTACACTTTTCACATAGCACACGCACATGAACATTGAACAATTACGGATGAGTTTCATAATGTAGTGAGGAGAAGCAGTGACAAATTTTCTAATAACATGGGTTCATACATAACTCACAAGATAAATATAAGTGACTAGTATCGAGTAAAAAAGCAAGAGCATTTTATAACAGGGCCTAATTTGAAAGGGAAGAAACAACGGGGGAGTAGTAATCACCTTGAAGAATTCAGTGGGTCCAATTCGTGACACAAACTCCCCTTCAGGTATGTAAACCTTCCATGAATCATACTTTGTGCAAGGGATGGTTTCGCCAAGAGCATCCAACACCTGAAAGAAGTGAAATTGCGGAGTTCAAGGAAGCTAAAAAAAAGGCTACGGATAGATTCAGGGTGCATTCTCTTCGTCTGAAATTTTCTGATTTGATATGATCTGAAAACTAATAAGAATTGGTGAGATGAGATGATATCTGATCTGGACTGATCTGAGTTGAAGAGAACAAACCCTCAATCTTCACTCTTATTAAAAAAATAGTAAACACCATTAACAAACAATTATTGCTCATATAGTTCTAGTTCTGATGTGTAATAATTTTTGGTTGCTTTCTTTCTTAATCACCAATTCACCACCTTTTGTGATCCACTTGGTCTTCGAGTTATCAAGTTGCTTCTTTCCCAATAGGTATTACATAATAATGGAAACAATTTCTCTACTTCCTTTCTATGGTAAATTTTTTTACAATAAATTACTTATGGTCCCCACTCCCCACCCTTTTGTACTTTTTGTTTTTTTCCTCTTTTTTCTCCTTATCACATGTTATTTCTCTCTCCTACTTTTACCAAACTACACCTTCACCCATCATTAACAAATTTTTCCTAGGAATTTCCCCTAGTCCATTTGTTGCAAGTAATAGGTAATGGAGGGAGTAGGTACTTAGAGAAAGGGTTTAGAACCATCTGAAAAAAGCACACGTAGCCAGTAAAAAGGACTCAGGAAAGAAGATTACTTGTGCAAGAGGATTGGCCTGAGGACCTCTTGATTGAAACCCAGAAAATAGCGAAGGTCCAGAATCAAACTTGTAGCCTTTCACTTCAAATGAATGAGCAGCACCTCCAGGTTGGTCATGACTTTCTAAAACAAGAACATCTTGCTCATATCTTGCTAACAGTCCTGCACAACATAGTCCTCCAATGCCACTACCAATGACTACCACATCTGCCTCAGGCTTGACTGCATAAAGGACAAGTAGGATAAAATTCATTCCAATTACCACAAAATTGAATTGCAATCTGTGATGCATGTCCTTCAAAGTCAATTGGAATATGCATGCACTCGAAAAATGGCAGTAAAAAGTATATCATTCATTCATTTACATTAAAGTATATCTAACAAAATATCATGAGATTGTAATAACCATTCTAAAAAGCTAACTATGAAGGATGTTAACTGCATGCAACTTATTCACACATACCTTCTACTTCATTCTTCTCACAAATCTGATTAAAGTTAATTCAAAACATTTAAAAAAACTTAGATTTTGGTTTGCCATTGCTATTCTGAAGGTAATGCCATGATTGCGATTGCTATTAAAGACTTCTAACCTAAAGCATCAGAATTCTAATTCAAAGAAGTTAATGCGGATGAAGATTAAAGATTAACTAAAACACTGGGCCTGCATTGTCTTCATTAGACTTCTAACCACAATGACAAACTGGAACTTTATAGAGAATTCTAATTCAAAACCAAAGAAGGCCCAGTTTTTCCAGTTTGTCAGACAATGGTAAAGACGATGACAATTGTCGGTCTTCACCTGCATTGACAATGGTAATTCGAATTCTAATTCTAATTCTAATTCAAAAAAGGTAATGACAATGACAATTGTGACTGTCTGTTATTAGAAGTCTTATGTGAAAGGTTGAGCTTAAATTTGAATGATTTAATCTCAACCATTGTAGATTACAGAATGAGATATGTGAATGGTGATGATGAAAATTGGTCATCATTGGAAATCAATCACCAACGGCAACATTAATCACTCTTTCTTTCAGATTAATTAATCCGAACAATCGACTAATCGAATTGATTAAATTTGGTGACTGAAAAATTGGTTGTTTCGGAGGGCATGTTTTCAATTAATAGGGTGTGAGCAATGAATCTGCACAATCAGATTATGGCTTTGGATTACATTTTATTCGATTAATAGGCCAGCGTTTGGCAAGCGCAAAGTGTGCGATGCAATAGGGCTTCTAAAAAGTAGGGGTCCCAAAAATTATACTCCGTAATTATTATTGCTACAATAATATAGCAATGTAAACAACATAGATCAATGGTACCTTTTGATCCTTAAACCAAGATGTCCAAACGTCTTCTCTCATAAATTCTTCAATTCTCAATTGCACCCTAACTATTAATTCACCATACCTTTCAATTGAGAATTAATGGGCCATTTCGTTTTTGTCTTTTTGGTAATAAATTATGGTAATGGTAATGGATTAAAAGTGTAATTTTGTTAAGGAATAACCTCATATTGCCCATGAAAAACATACTTTCATTCCCAAACTTGAATTTTCTTCTTATTTTTTATTACCATCCATTACCATTGGAAATGGTGATATTAAATAGGAATGGATATTTGTGAAGAAAATTAGATAAATTGGAGTTAAACTAGCAACACCTTGGAATGAATTTTGATTTCTCCTCCCAATTTACTTATAAATTTATTCTCAATACCCCATTTATAACCCGCTACCAAACAGGACGTAAGGGCCTCTAATTATGAATCGCAAGGGACCCCCAATCTCCTAGCCCCGGCCATGGCGGCCACACATATCATCCATAACTCCAAATCAAAAAGTTATAATTCACTGTAACAAGTTACCAGTATAAAATCATATCATAATTAACAAAAATCAAAAAGCATACATGATTGAACTTTAGATATAACAAAATACCAGTATAATAGCAATAGCATCACATGCATATATACAATTGAACTTCAAAATCATATCATAATTAACAAAAATAAAAAAGCATACATAATTGAACTTTAGATATAACAAAATACCAGTATAATAGCAACAGCATCACAAGAGCGATTGCAAATAAATAAAAAATAAAAAATTATGCAACAACAAATGAAACTATAATTGAATTAAGTTAAAAAAGAAAACCTGGAACAGAAGCAGGGGTGCCGTTGGTGGGAGAAGGTGGTTGACCGTTGGAAAATTGCGCCAAAGTCGAGAACTTATTTGAATTTGAAGTGAATTTAACAGGGGAAAATGGAGTTGAAGAATAAGGGAGATAGTGGAATTTGGGGAAAATTGAGAGACCACAAAATGCCATTAAAAATTAAAATAACACTAAAATTACAATGTCTAAAATGAATTAGGAAATGGTTGTACATGAGGTTCTGTTTTTAGTATAGAAAAAAGAAGATGAGGAGAGAGTGAGACTGTGAGAGTGAATACCTTCCATTAATTCATGCACGCTTAGCAAGGTGTCGTTCAGGCACGAAATTAAAGTCCAGTCTACTTCATGATCCAGACCAGCCTCAGCAGCCAAGGAAGTTTGTGATTATTAATAGTGCTATTTGTACTTGTTATTTTAATAGTTTTTTATGTACCGTTACTTCGGCTGGCGTCCTAGGTAACTAGAAGCAGCATGTTCTGTTGTAAAAAAAAAAAACAGATTGTGAGAGTGATAAAGTACTTCCTCCGTTCTAAAAAAACGCAACAGTTTCCATTTTTGGATGTTTCAAAATAAATGCAATAAATTTTTATTTTCCTTATATAGTAAACTATTGTTACTTAAAAGACATAAATACCCTTACTAATTCTTTATTTGTCCCCACCTTTTCTCTCTCTAATTCTTTAATTGTTCTCACTCTCTCTCACAACTCTTTTAATTGTCCCCACTTTTCTCTCTATTTATTTTAATCAACAACCCCTCACTTTTTCTAATTACCCACAACAACAAAAATGCCTAAGAGTCCGTGTCATGACAATTGTTGCATTTTTTTTGAAACGGAGATAGTATTTGATTTTTGAAATATTAGGTAGACTTTGAGCCTTTTGTTTGCCTTGGCCTTTGTATAGCTCTTAGCTAACCACGTTCTACAAACAAATTTTATCGTATGGCTTGAGGAAATGGCTTTTCTTCATCACACAAACCTATCTTTCATTAATGATGATGGGATACAAAAGTTTAACACATTACAAATGGTTTTAGAAATCTAACTGTAAAAATAAACTTAGGCCTTGTTTGGTTGATGTAGGAAGAAAATTCTCATAGGTAATGGAAATCCATAGGAATTTATTTACCTAATGAAATTCTTACGAATTTACTAATGCTATGTTTGGATACAAGGATTTCATTTGAAATGATGGAATTGAGTCAAATAACATGTTTGACAAGTAAAAAAATTGGAATTGGATTTGACTTAATTCCTAACTCAAATCCTTAATGGGTAAATTATATGTATTTCAAATATTTAACAAAACTATGTCATTTTAAGTCCTTAAAAATACCAAACATGTAATTGGAATTTGAATCGCAATATTTCAATTTCGGAAATTGAATTTATCAATTTAAAATGAATTATACATATCCAAACGCTACCTAAACTTGTTTGGTTGGCAATGTGGGAGTTTGCCATTCCCATGAATTTTCATTAACCAAGGTGGGACTTGATAATTTATTTCCTATGATTTGTAGGAAGTCACAATTCCCATGAATTCTCGCTTCCCCCATTTTTATGTTTTTGTGTCAACCAAACAACATACCTAAAATGAAATTCATGGGAATTTTGATTGCCCATCGACTTTTTTTGACAACCAAACAACACCTTAACTTAAAAATCATTGGTCATACCCTTGATGATGACTATCAGTCCCTACTGATTGAGTTCTCACCTCTTATTGATAGATCAAGAGTTTCGGCATGGGGTTTAGTCAAGCACCCAACCTTGCTTCTTCTACTGTCCCCCGCAGCTCTCGGGTTCCCAACTAACAAATTGAGGGTTCGTTTGGTAGAATTTAATTTTTTTAAAATTATTTTTTCATTTTACGTTGTTTGGTTTGGGATAAAATATTAAAATGTAGTGAAAGTATTGAGTCAGACGTTTGACCCAATATACTTAATTATAATAGTGAAAGGCTTCGGAAGGTCATAACCTTATGCTCGGATATCCGATCGGGACATATAATATGTCCAAATTAATTAATTTTTCGAGACGAACGCAGTTGCAAATACATGCAGGGAATTTTGCCACGGTAAAAATGCGACAAAAAATTTAAAATCTGACATATACTGATATATCGACCAAATCTGTACAGGTATTCCTTTGTTTTTGTCCAAGTGCTCATATTCTGTTAAGTTCTTTTTTTTCTAGGTTTTATATTCTTGTCCAGGTTAATGATATTTTTTTGACCAGGTTCATTACATTTTGTCTAGGTTAATTATATTTTGTCCATATTAGTTACATTTTGTCCAAATAATCCATTACAAAATGTGTCCAGATTTAACAAATTTGTCTAGGTTAAATAATATGCGTCTAGGTTTACAAATGTGTCCAGTTTTAACAATATGTGTCCAGGTTAAACAAGTTTTTACAAGGTTTATTATAAATATGTGTCCAGGTTTACAAATATATGTCTAAGTTAAACAAGTTTTTACTAGGTTTACAAATATGTGTCAAGGTTAAACAAATTTTTACAAGGTTTATAAATATGTGTCCAGATTTACAAATATGTGTCTAAGTTAAACAAGTTTTTACTAGGTTTATAAATATGTGTCCAGGTTTAACAATATGTGTTTAGCTCAGTTGGACTCATTTGACAGTAACATTACTGTCAGACGAGTCTGACACAATACCTTCTCTAAAATGTATTCCCTCCGTCCACTATTGTCTATATGAGGAAGATCAGCTGCTAAACATGTTCTTAAAAATAAAAAAACTAATGTAAGCACATAACAGTTAAAGTATATAGACATAAATAAAACTAGTGAAATAGCTCATTTTTAATGAGTTTTGAGTGTATTATTATTATATTATTACGTTTTTTTAGTAATTTTTTACGAAAGATTCGTTAGATTATTAGAGAAATATTTTAACATAGCTAACTATATAAATTAAAATTCCAGCGAGATAGGTTTTGCTACGATTTTCGAAGTTTGTTTCAAAATAAATTGTTTTTAATTAAATTATATTGATAACATTAGAAGAATTCAATTAAGCCTAGGAGTCATCATAAAAATATTAGGCCTAGGAAGTACAAAGTAGTTCAAATTGAAAGAGTAGTTTGAGTTCCGTTTGAAATGTAAAAACATTTATTATATAAATATAATATAATATAATATAATATATAGGCAATTTGGCACATAAAGTGGCTCACACTTAGTAAGTGAAGGGGTGAAGCGATGATAGGGTATATGTAAGAAAAAATGGAGAAATTTTAAAAATTAGGTATATTTGTGGATAAAATAATGAAGAGTAAATAGCAAATTAAATTAAAGTTAAAACTAGCATAGATATGGAATATGTCCAAATGATTTTAGTCTTGATTTCTTTTATTACATTGTGTTACTATTTTCGGAACAAAAATGGCCTCCCTACAAATTGGCCTTTGGTAGGGATGCTACTTCCTCTTCTCAAAAACCTTCACCGAATTAATGATTATGTAGTTGAAGTTTTAGAAAAATCCCATCAAAATTTCTTGTTCAAAGGTCCATGGTTTACTAACATGGTGATGTTTATCACCCTTGAACCTTCAAATATACACCATATAATGAGCAAAAACTACCTGTTAGGGGTCGAGAGTGCGCAGCGGAAGTGAAGATGTATTGATCGAGAAATATAATAAGGGAGAAAATATGCAAGACTAATATTAAGATAAAAATGGACGATTTTGTGTGGGAACACCCACTTGACGACGAGCCTTTTATTCCACTATATGAAATATAGGAGAGTACAATTACCCTTTTGAGGGTGTTTGTATTACAATGAGACTCTCTCTATTTTTACTCACAAAGGAGTATTACAATTGGTATAGTGGACTTATAAACTAATTATTTTGGTGGAGGTTTAATATGAAAGGCTTATGTATTTTGTGGGTGAGTATGTGTGTGGCTTCTTTGGTTGTTGATGATGATGGGTGTGTGCATGTAAACCTATATATATAGGTGAACTATGGAGGTGGTGTATAGATCAAGATTTTTCTAGAATATTCTATATTATTCAAGCTCTAGAATGATGGTGGTTCTTTTTAGTATTCTCCATCATTCTCTAGAAATTTCTTTCTAGAAAAATCTTGATTCTTATATGCAACTTCACCATTTTTAAGTAGATTCTAGAAGCACTTAGAATTTGGGCCAAAAATTTGGGCCACACCCAACACTACCTAAATTACTCAAAAGGTCCAAAGTTTAATGAAATACTTGATGTTCTTGGAGATGGTCTTGTTAATGCAGACTTTGATTTGTGGAAGTACCATCGCGGTATGGCTCAATCATTCCTCGGCCACCCTCAATTTCGTCGATTTTTGGTTGAGAAAGTTGAGGAGAAACTTGAGAATTCCCTTATTCCTGTCCTTGATCATGCTTCTAAACATGGGTTAGTAATTGATTTGCAAGATTTGTTCCAAAGATTTACTTTTGATGTGATTTGTACTCTCATTATGGGACATGATTTTGAATCTTTATGTGTTGAGTGGCCTCATATTCCCTTCTCTAAGGCCTTAGATGATGTTGAGGAGGTGATGTTTTATCGTCATGTTGTTCCTATGGGTGTATGGAAGTTTTTGAGGTGGGTTGGGGTAGGAAAGGAGAAGAAGTATAAAAATGCTTGGGTTATTTTAGATGATTTTATCTACAAGTGCATAGCTAAAAAGAGACAGGAATTTAAGGGTCGAGGAATGCTGGATCAGAATAACGGAATAGGTGTTGATTTATTGACGTTATATATGAATGAAAATTCTAATGCAAGTGACAAGTTCTTAAGGGATACTATGATAAATTTTTTTATAGCTGGGCGAGATACGACAAGTACTGCTTTATCGTGGTTCTTCTATCTTCTTACTAATAATTCGAGAGTGTTATTCAAGGTCCAACAAGAACTAGATCATAAGAATATAAATAACATCCACGAATCTGACGAACTAGTATATTTTCATGGTGCGATTTGCGAGTCTTTAAGACTATATCCTCCAGTAGTATTCGAAGCAAAGGCTCCAATGAAGACAGACACGCTCCCAAGTGGGCACCCCGTGAATCCGGACATGCAAATTATCTTTAACTTATATGCCATGGCAAGAATGAAGTCAATATGGGGAGATGATTGTTACGAGTTTAAACCAGAGAGATGGATATCGAAAAGTGGAGGAATCAAACATGAGCCATCATACAAGTTCTTGGCCTTCAATGCCGGGCCGAGGACTTGCTTAGGGAAAGACATGGCCTTCATTCAAATAAAGGCCGTGGTGGCAACAATCCTAAAGAACTACACCATCCAAGTTGTGGAAGGACACCCCGTTGTTCCAGATATCTCTATAATCCTTCGGATGAAGAACGGGCTAAAGGTCAAGGTATTCAAGTACTAGTAGCACACCTTGGACTTAATGTTGATTCTATAGGTGATTACATACATTATAATGTTGTAAACTTTATTTCTATTGAACTATATATATCCCTCAACTTAATTAGATAGGTAATCATATCATAATTATTAGTATAATGTTGCAACCTTTCTGTTGAAATACTAATACTCTCCATAACTTTAATGGATATTAATTACTTCATCATCTAATAAAATTAATGTGCCTGAATATCATTACTTTTTTTCTATAATTTGATAATATGAGTGGTACTATGCATATGATTTGGTTCCTACTTCAAGCTAAGTCACCCAGCCTTAAAAAAGTCAGGATAATACTATTGGTTTTGCCAGGAGAATACTAATGCAAGGAAAGGGTCGATGTTTTACCTAATTTCAATTGCTGTCTTTGCCAAATAAAAAAAAAAAAAGTCATGAAAAAACTATGTGCATTTCAATTTGGGTAATTCTATTGGTTTTGTTTCATGCTTGTTTGGACTCCTAAACTATATGCCATTTAAAATGGTGGCTTTCGCATTTCGTAACAAAAACACTTATGTGATGGTAATCTATTTTCTCCTATCTACTATCTTAAAAATTCTTATATACATCCGTATGTATGGTACATTTCAGAGTAATTTTGCTCATTTTATAGTTGTTTTAGCTCATTTTAAAATTTAAAATGAGCAAAATTATTTAAATTGAGCAATAAAAATATCTTGGATGCACATACATCTACGTGCATTCAGATCTATAATAAACTCATTGTTAGTATCTACTATATACTATAATGAGTATTTAAAATGAAAGACCAAAGCAAAAACTCTTACAATAATCCACCTCATCCCTACAAGATCAGAGTTGACATACGGGCATTGCAAATTAATTTTAATCTCCTCATACATAAGTAGGGATGTCAAAACGATTAGAGTTGACCCAAACAGGTTCAGTTCAATTTCGGTTCAGGTTATTAGCACATCGGTTCAGTTCAATTCAGTTCAGGTCATTTCGATAACAGGTCATAACAAGCTGTCTTTTTCTCGGTGACAGTTTAGTTTAGGTTCAGGTCATTAAAGGTCGGGCTAGTATCAGTTCAGTCCAAAATGGTTCAGGTTAATACAGTTCAACGATAAGAAACGGTATGTACGTTTAAGGTTGGCATCAGTTTGCATCGGGTTATTTTGGAGCGTCCATTACAATACAAATTGATCATAAAATACAAAAAAGTTTCTTAATATGTTAATTGTGATATGAAGTTACTTTCAAGTTGAATAAGATTTCAGTTCAGTTCAGGTCAAATAATGTAACGGGTTGATTTCAGTTCAGTCAAATTTAATAAATCTTCGGGTTTGGGACATGTTATCCTCAGCTCAGGTTACTTTTAGTTCAAGTTCAGTTCAGGTCATTAATTCACGGGCCAATAACAGTTCAGGTCACTTCAGTTCAGGTCAATTTCAGGTTACAAGTTACTTTCAGTTCAGATCATGGTCAGTTCAGTTAACCTAACGGGTTCCAACCCAAACTGACATCCCTACCTAGTTTGAAATTAAATAAGCTACATGCCATTATATAGTCAAATTTGTTTTGGCTTAATTCAATTCATATTTGATTCGTTTCAGCTTCGTTTAGGTTACTTGGACCAAGTGATGATTTAATTACAATTCAATTTAGTTTGTTGTTTTTGGGGTTGGATGAATGATGTTTATTGTCGTAGTTTACTCTATTGGAATATATAATGGTTTTAAAAGCCTTAATGTATAAAATTTAACGATTATATATTCAATTCTTTTGGTTGTTATGCCTAGTTGAAATTATAATATCTTGTAGCCCCCCATATTATGATCTCATAAAAGGTCCTTTATGATCAATTTAATGTAATATTAGGATGGTGGTTACAAATATTTGTAAGCATATGCTTAAAGTTTTCTATATATATATATGCCTTTAGAGATAATCATAGATAGGTTCGGGGCTTGAATAATAATTTTCATACTCCAAGATTGGCAAGAATGGTGTTTGACTCCAATCCCTCACTTTCAAGTGCAAGATTGTGTGGGTGTGCCATAAACATTGGGCAACGAATCGGCCACAACGTTTTTTACTTAGAACAGAATGAATCTCATTTTAAAGACAGTGGATTAAGTTACACGACATCTCATATCCAATTCCAAAATCATTCTTGTACTTACCCTTTTATTTTTCCACATACTCGGGGTGATTGATTTCTGGACAGATTTATATTATTCAGGTGCCTTTCAATTCAAGTAGGGGTGCAATTGGGGTGAGGCTGGGCGAATATTGCAATAATTCTTATCTCCATCCCAGCCTACTTATGGAATCCCCATCCTCACAGCGGCTATAGTTTTTATCCCTATCCCCTCGCCGATGGAGATATATAGGAAAACATCTCCGCCCCATCACCCAGGTACGTATCCATAACCGCCTAATACCAATGTTTTCCGCTCCACCATCCGTCAAATACCCGCCCCAAACCCGCGTGATCTCCACTACAGACCTATATACGTGTATAGTTGTGAATTATGAGTATGAGAGTGAGTTTCTAATTTTGTGAACAAAAAGGCCATAAGCCTATAATAATATAAATGCCCAAAAATATGTTTTATTTTCAATATGTTTAAGTAGTCCATTAAAAAAGGAAAAATAAATTCATACAAAAGGCATGACGGGGTGGAGTGGGGCGGGGGTGGGGCGTAGATAACCTAAAAACCATCCCCATCCCTATCTCCATGGTGGATGCATTTTCATCCCGATCCCTATACCAGCCCCATCCCCACAAACATGGACCCATCCCCACCCCATTGAGGCGGGTCTCCTATTTGATCCACTTTCATCCCCATCCCTAAATTCAAGTTATTTTTAGGTTATATGCATGTTACATTACTTTAGACTATCTATATAATATTAAAAAGCATTCATCGCATTGTATTTTGCCACATAGGTGCCTCATCATTTCTATATCATTAGTTTACGTGTCATCACACCATTTAAAACCTAAAATAAATTATAAATCAATAAAGCTCAACAAGCATCAAACGCACAACCTAGCTCCAATCAAGATATTCAAATTTTGTAAATAACTTTCACTGATAATAATTTAGTTGGCAGTAGATCAGTGACAACGAAAATAAAATATAAAAAGAAAGATTGCGACCCGGGGAAACGCTAGAGCCAGAATACTAGTTTCACTTTATATAATGAATACCGGACTTATTATATTACAAGTCTCAAGCATAAGCAAAAATCTACTGCAATTGTTTAATTGTTCATCAATCAATAAAGATGTTCGATTGTTTAAAAATTTGCATGAGTTTATAAATTGCGATTGTTAACGAAATTTATGGAATAAAACTTGCGAGTGTTAATCGTTACAGATTGTTAATCCCTATAGGTAGGGATGTCAAAACGGGTTAACGGTACAGGTTAGGGTTGATCTAAACGGGTTCTGTTCAATTTCGGTTCAGGTTAAATCAGGTTATTAATCCAAAAGTTGAATTCAATTCAGTTCGGGTCATTTCGGTAACAGGTCATAACAAGTTGTCTTTTTCTCGGTCACAGTTCAGTTCAGGTTCAGGTCATTAACGGTCAGGCTAGTATCAGTTCAGTTCAAAACGGTTCAGGTTAATACAGTTCAACGATAAGAAACGGTATGTTTCAGGTTCGCATCAGTTTACATCGGGTTATTTTGGAGCGTCCATTACGATAAAAATTGATCATAAAACAAAAAAAGTTTCTTAATATGTTAATTGTGATATGAAGTTACTTTCAAGTTGAATAAGATTTCAGTTCAATTCAGGTCAAATAATGTAACGGGTTGATTTCAGTTCAGTTCAGTTCAGTCCAATTTAATAAATCTTCGGGTTTGGGACATGTTATCCTCAATTCAGGTTACTTTCAGTTCAGGTCAGGTCAATAATTCACGGGCCAATAACAGTTCAGGTCACTTCAGTTCAGGTCAATTTCAGGTTACGGGTTACTTTCAGTTCAGTTTATTTCGGTTCAGGTCACGGTCAATTCAGTTAACCCAACGGGTTCCAACCCAAACTGACATCCCTGCCTATAGGTGTTCAAAAATCGAACTAACATCAGAGTAGAACAGTTACAATGGTTTACATAAACCTTTAAGTGATGTGAATTAACGAAATTAAAATGAAACTAAAAACTTAAATTGAAAATTAAAACAAACTAGAAGTGGTCAATTGAAAATTGAACTAATAACTGAATTGATAATGAAATGAATTGAAAATAATTGAATAAATATGAAAAAATAACAACTATGATTGAATGAACTGAAAAAGGCCGAAATTGATTTGAAATGAAGCTAAAGTTGAAAATAATCTAGCCAAAAACATTTTTTTTTTAAAAAAAAGATTGAACTGAAATGAAATTGATTTTAAATCATAACTTAGTTATAAAAATTGTTCATGTTCTGGAACTCCTTCTGAATAGTCAATGATTTTTAGTGCGCTGATGTTGACTTGGAGTACTCCTCGCTAGAGTTAAGTCCTGCAAAACAGTCAAAGGGTGCTAACCCGGGGGTGGAACCCGGGAACGCCTTCCGATGCTTAAGTTAGATATCGGAAGTAAGGAGTCAGAGTATTATGAATTGTGAATTATCAATTGCGTGTTTTATATTGCGTACCTGAAAAGTGATTTGACTGATCCTTATATAGGTTTAGGTTACCCGGTTAGGGTTTAGGCTGAGTTAACTGTGTTGACATGTGGGCTTGACCCATGACACGTGTCGTCATGTTATTTAATTTGTTGTAGCATATCTGTTGTATCCCTAACCCAATAGAATTATTGGGCTTAGGATTCGGGCCCGTTTATCCTGGGCCGACCACTTTGGTGGGCCCGGAACAAAAACTTATAACAAAAATCTAATTAAACATAACTGAAACCAATTAGACTCAACTATTTTAACCAAACCCTCACTAACTCCTAAAAGGTCAAAAGAAAAGTTTTTAAGCATGCCTTATTCACTAGGAAACAATGAAAGGTTCCTAAACTAACCAACATTCATTTGTAAGTAGGTCCTCCCTTCCCGGTTTTGAAGTTTCTTGCAAATTAAATCATGCAATATGCATTGCAGACTTGATGAGAATTCCAAACGCAATTGGCTTGAATTTAATACTTACGGTCCGTTTGGTTGGTGGTAATAAATTGTGGTAATGGTAATGAATTTATTGTGTAATTTTTGTTACGGATGAACCTTATAATCTCCATGGAAAACACATTTTCATTCCCAAGCTTTAATTTTTTTCTTATTTTTCATTCCCATCCATTACCATTGGGGAGGGTGTCATTTGATGGGAATGGATATTTGTGAAGAAAATTAGATAAATTGGAGCTAAGCTAGCACCACCATGCATATATTCATGCACGTAATGATGGATGTATATATTTTGTATAAACTTCAAGGTCTAAACTGCAAAAACAAAAATTACAAATTATATAAATCAATAATCCTTTAAACTGAAAAACATAAGTCTTATTTTCTTTCTTGACACTTTTACAATCTACATACTAGATGATCAATTCCCAGAATCAACAAGAAACATATAAATTGATTATAAATTCAATTTATGCGCATTTAAAAACAAAATATACAATAATGAAATCAATTGAAACAATGTAAAAGTTAGAGACATAAGTACTTCCACATTTAGGAATAATCTCCACATTTAAAGGAAATCAATTGAAACAATGTAAAAGTTAAAGGAATAAAATTATAAAATTATGTACAATATGAATATCAAATGAGAGTATCGATTTGAAGAAAAAAAAACAAAGGAATTATATTACTCATATGTATGTCTTGCTTTAATCGAACTAATCAGCTCTCATCCTTTGATATACCAAAACTGCTTGGGCTTGCTTAGGGGTGATAATGAGCATGGCCTATTCACAAATAGTTATAGCTTGGCTCGGTCAAAGCTTGGTTAAGGCTCGACTCGTTTTAGCTCGGTTCGAGTTTGAGTTCGGCTCAAGACATTAACGAGCCGAGCTTGATGAGTTGTGCCAAGCTCGACTCGAAAGGCTCGTGAACAGGCTAGATTAAATTTTTATATATGTATAACAAAATTATGTTATATAGATAAATTTATTGATTCTTGTTATTATATATCGATCACTGAATTAATAGTCTTATTGTTACAATATATACTCAAAAAATTTATAATAGAGAAGACATATAAACTAAGAATAATATTAGGTAAACTGTTCGTAAATAGTTCGATAAGGGTTCGGTCAATGTTTGGTCGAAACCCCACCCTAAACCAAATAATAATTAATGGTGTTAGATGATGATTAATGGTGTTGGGTAACAATTTAATTTGATTTATTTGGGTTTAATTAATGACATAGAGTGGGCCCCACCTCACTAACGTCCAAACTTAACGGTGTCAGTAATGATTTTTAATGTTGTTAACTTTTGGGGTGCAATTATTTTAACTTTTGGGGTGCAATTATTTAGACGTCTGAACATTTTGGGGGCTGAATATATAATAAACTTTTGAAGTTTCCGGGGGTTTAATAAAATTAGTTGAGTTTCTGGGGATTTTGTCAAAAAATGCCCTAAGTTGCTGGCGTTCTTTAAAAAGAATCCAATAAATTTATACAATAAAAGTTTACATTTCTAAAATAATTCATATCATACTTTATAACGAACAAAAGAGTTTGCAGATAACTAACGTACGGTTTCTAACAAACAAACTAATCGAAGAATAAAACATTAACTGTCATTCACCACAAATTAAACTAATATAACTATACATTATTGTCACAAATCTGCATATATAATGAATATTAATATATTTATGTCTAATAAACTATGTCAATAACATTTTAACCAGTGGCAGCCCAGGATTTTCATAATGGTGGGTCACCATCACCTGTAATGAATACAAATTTTGCAAATTTAGTGGTTTGTTTTATGTAATATCCTAATATTTTTTTTATAAGTATAAAAGGCATTTAAACTATTTTTTTTTTCATTTTTTTCAATAAAATTATAACTATTTTAAAGGAGTGTTACAATTATTAATTTTAGCATTATTATATTATTTTTCTCAATATTATTAAGCCATAACTTATACTTTGAAATGTTAGTTGGGTCAATAATATTTTAAGAGTCTAATAGTTTCAAGCCCATTTCAAATCAACAATAAAATCAACATCCATTTCCAATTAAAAAAATAAAAAATGAAAAGAAAAAAAGAGAGAGAAAAGAGATGCATATACTGAAGTACACCACCATCATCTACTCCTCCTATATATCATCTTCCTTCTCCTACCATAAGCAACATCATCCATGGAACCTTCAAGTAACCTCCCCATGTAACCTTCAAAACCACCTCATCCCCTCTACTCCAGTCCACAGCATGCCAACAACCGTCCACCACTTGAACACCACCTCTAAGCCACACAGGCCAGGCCATAGACACCACCCTCCTCAAACCCTCAACCCTTCTTCTCCCTTTCTTCCTCCGATCCTCTCTCCTTCCCTACCTTTCCTCCATGCTCACTGCCCACCAGAGGACTGTCCCATCCCACCAGAGCACCAGGCCACCACAGCCACCGATTTACCCTAATAAAAATTTGAAATAAACCTGGGTCCTGTGACCCAGGATGTACATGCATAGGGCCGCCCCTGAGTATAACACTATCTAAATTCAATACTATATATCTATTATTGTTTTATTTATTTATCTAACGCATGCATCACATGCATAAAATTAAAGACCAGTATTATATGATAGAGATAAAGTGGACTGGACCTCAATCCGTGATTTCTTTATAAATATACTTATGACATTGTATCGTTCGGAAAGAACATATCTCACATAATAAATATTGCAAATTTGTAATATTTGTGATCCAAGTAACCTTTTGCCCATTTTTGCAAAAAAAATCTATTTGTTATCGTCCAATAGTTCAACTTCTATATCCCAATTTCCTATAGTAAGTAAAAAAATAAACGAATATTAGAGGTTGATTTAAGGATGGTTTAGGAGTGTTTGACTGATATATCCCCATAGCCTTTGGTGATTCACCTCAATTCCCAAATATAATATGGTGTTTGTTCCTGTTCTGGAACTTCTCTTGAATAGTCAACGATCTCTGGTGTGTTTGATGCGGACTCCGTACGTTCCTTGCTAGGGTTTTGACCTGCAAAACAGTCAAAGGTTGCTAACCCAGGGGGTGGAACCTGGGAACGCCCCTCTGATGCTTAAGTCAGATATCGGGTGTAAGGAGTTAGAGTATTGTGAGTTTGCGAATTATGAATTGCGTACCTTTGGAATGATTGGACTGATCCTTATATAGGTATTAGGTTCCCCGGTTAGGGTTTTACTGAACTAGCAGGGCCTGTGTGTGGGCCTGGCCCATGTCACACAGTGATAACCTGGTCAAGGTAATCAGATGATACGTGGCATTGTCTGGTTCGTTGTAGAGTATCTGGTGTAGACCTACCTTTATCAGAATTGGGCCTAGGATTTGGGCCCACTAATACGGGTTTGACCACCTGGGTGGGCTCGGAACAATTAGCCCCACGCTCGGCGTGGAACGGGAATCTTTGAGCGTTAGATGCCGAGTGGAATTATCCGAGACTGATTTGGAGCAAAGGCCACAAGCACCTCGATGGGGCTAGCCTCGGCCCAATGATCCTTTCCTCGACCGTGGTGGGGAGTTCCTCGACCGTGAGGGTGCTCGCGACTCGCGACCTCCCACCTTGCTGGCTCGTGTTGGCTTGGAGTCACCTCGAGGGGATCGACCTCGACCAACTGGTCACCTCAACCGTGCTTTCTCGACCGTGAGTACTTCTTGCCGCGGTCTCTCAATAGTCACCTCGAGGGGGCCGACCTCGACCGTGAGGGCCCCCTCGACCATGACCGTGTTTGGCCTCCTTGACCTCGATGGAGGTACCTCGATCCAGATGAAGGTACCATGATCATGGAGTCGTGTCTTGTGTGTTTTGCCAACTGGTGCCTTGGAGCTAACTACCTCGACGTAGGGGGGGGGGCACGATGGGGGCCGCGACCATGGGGATACCCTTCATTGGGCTCGACCGTGACCACCTTTCCTCGACCCTGGGGTCAACCTCGACCGTGTCTAGCTATCCTCGACTGTGAGGATATGCACTAACTATGATGCTAACCTTGGTACCTTGGCGCCTGTAACACTACTTCGAGGGTGTAAGACTCGATGGTGACAGCGTCTATCTCGACCACGGGTAGTCTACCTCAATCATGCAACTATGAGGCCTTTTGATGAATCTCGTGATTATCTTTCCTCGGCCATGATGTTTCCCCGAGGGTGAGGGCCTTCTAGAGGTTGATGATCCCTCAACCTCGAATGTCCTGACCTTGAGGGTGAAGGGTTTCCTCGATGGTGCTTACCTCATCAGGGTTTTTTGGCATTTTGAGGCCTTTAGAAGCCTCGTTTGACCTTTTCCCTTTTTCCATAGTGTTCGTTTCGAAAAATTAATCAATTTCGACATATGATTTGCCTCGTTCCGACACCCGAGCGTAAAGTTATGGCCTTCCGAAGTTATTTAAGGCCTATGATTGAGCAGCAAATTCAAACAACTGTAACTTCTTCGTTCCAAGTTCAAATAAGATGTATGAACTGCCGTTGGAAATATCTTTCAATCTACTTTCCAATGAGGTAATAATTGCATCAATACGATATGTCTAGCTAAAGTTATGTCCAAATTAGTGAGATGTAGTCAAAATCCTTCGAATTGAGATAGGGGTATCTCGACCGTGGAGCTGTGACTTGTGTGGTTGCCGTTGTTCCCTCGAGGGTGAGGTTACCTCGACTATGAGGACCTCCCTCGACCCTAAGGGCATACCAAAAGTGTTCTCCTCGATCAACATGGCTCCCTCGACCATGGCAAGGATACCTCGACAGTAGGACCATATCTTGCGTGTGGGTGCTAATTGTGGCCTCTAGGGCCATTCACCTTGAGTGTGGTGAGCTCTCCATGATGAGTGAGCCTCTATCGAGATGAACCTCGAGTGGGAGTAGCCCCACTTCGATCGTTAGGGCCTTTCTTCGGCTACCTCTCTCTTGACCTTGATAATGGTAATCTTCATTGGCTGGACAAATTTGTGACCTCGACCAATACTATCCCCTCGACCATTTGGGAGCTACCTCGACCATGCGAGACTTTGAGTTCTTGGAGTAAAGGTGGCCTCACCTCGAGGGTGAGCACCTCAACCACGAGGTCTTTACCTCGTTTATGTGAAGCTAGGCTTGTTGGTATGATTTACCTCGAAGATGTCTTCAGGGAGGCCAACCTCGATCATAGAGGCCTACCATGGGTGTATGTACCTCGATGGTAAGGTCCCTTTCTCCTTTGGTCAAATCTTCCTCATTCATATAGTATTCCACAATTGATGATTATTCAGCTTTGATCATAATTTCTTGCTCAGGATATCCCTTAGGATGACCAACGAGGTGATTTTGGTGGCGTTTCTCCGCGACCGTGAAGAACTCCATGCAAATTTCCATGATGAAAATTTTCTAAGTGCCGGTTCTTTTCCAGGTTTCTCTTTACCTCGACTGTGATGGAGGGTCCATTATGGTTATCTCAGCCACCTCATTTATCTTGATTGTGGAAAAGGTTATGGCAAAGGGCCACTCTTGACACCTCGAGGGTGTACTACCTAGAGGGCGAGGAGATGTTGCCTGATCATGAACATCCATACTCGAGCATAGTGCCCTGATAGTAGGATCCCCCCCTCGACCATGGGGATTTCTATTCTGATGACCCATTGTCATTGATAGATGTGGTCTCTCCGTGATTGTTGATTTATTAGCCCCACGCTTGGTGTGGAACGGGAAACTTTAGACGTTGGATACCAAGCGGAACATCAAAACTGATCTCCGATGTATGGCCTGATGCTCTTAGACATACACCCATGATCGACCTTAACCATGAAAAGCCCCACTCGACCGTGTTAGGCCCACCTCGATCATGTGGTTGTCTTGTTGATCCTAGCCTTCCCTTACTGATGATCTTTCAACCTCAACCGTAGAGGTCTTCATCTTGTCTTACTGGGGTTAAGCTAGTCTCCACAAAATCCCCTTTGAAATGACCAATTATGTGGATTTGGCCATTCTACTCCGCGACTGTGATCTTGCTATCCGCGACCATGGTCATCTGGGTCGCGGTGAGGGTAAAAGTTAGGGACCTCATTTATGAACTCGAGTGTCCTCTTACCTCGTCTGTGATCATACTTTCCGCGACCGTTAGGAACTTCTTTACATGAATTTCCATGAAATTTTTCTAAGTATTGATCTTTTCAAGGCTTCCTTGTCTTCCCTCACCTCGATTGTGAGGGATTGATAGCAGAGGTTTTGGGTCTCTAATAACCAAATACCCCCGATGTAGTATAGTGGGGGTTATCGAACACAGGGAACAATGGAGATTTAGGAATGAGCAAATTAAAATGGATGAAGATCTTGTTTTGGAGGTTTTTAGGGTGAAAAATTTCAATTAATACACTAACACTAACAACTGGCAACAAAACTAAACTAAGCACAAAATAGCTAAAAACACAAGAAAATTAACAAATAACAAGCACTAGGGGTTATGGTTCCGGATTCACTAGACTTGGGAGATTTACTCCAAGCAATTCTATGACTAATCAATAATTTAGGGAAGAGGAACAATCTCTCTTCAATACTCAAAACTTTTCCCAAAGACAATGAGTTGGAGAGTTGATTCATTAACAAAGCCTTTCCCAACGTCATTTGAAAACTTCACAACTCCCACCATGGGTGCAAGACTTTTTCCTAGTTTCACCATTCAATCCCTTGACAAAGCAAAACCAATGAAATTTGGGCAAAAAAAAATACAACAAACAACTCGTAGACAAAGAATTGAAGCATTTCAATACAAGTAAGTAGACTTGATCAACATCAACTTTCAAGCTCTTTGACACCAAACTCAATAAACCCATAACATCAAATACCCATAAAATCAACGAAAACCCCCAAGTCCTTCATAAATCCTTCCCCATAAACCCTAGCAAGAAAACTACTCACTACTCATGGAGTTTGAAGCAATAACAATGGAGATTGAAACTAAATAAATCTTAAGCATGATTAAGAAGTGAAAACAAGCAATAGAACAACCAATACTAGCATTCAATAGACAAAACACAAAAAATGAGAAAGGTGAAGAAATAATACCAAAAGATTACTTTGATTAACAATGGAGAATGAATAACAATGGAGTTGAAGCTTTTTCTCTCTACAAATCTACTTTCTCTCTCTAGTTTCCTCTCTACTTCTCTCTAAAAAAACATTGTCTAAAAAACTATGAAATAAACTTGATAGATAAGAGAGAAATCTGAGTCTCGTATATATTTTTTTCGCTGCAGCAATCTTGCCCGACCGCTAGAAATGAGGAAAAACGGGCGCGGCTGAAGAACAGAAAAAGAGCAATGTAGCGGGCGCCCTTGGCCAAATGTCGCGGGCGCGCTGCTAGCGTCGCGGGCACGACAGAACAGAGACGCGGGCGCGACGCAGGCTAGAGGCATGCTGCTGCTGTAGATTGTCACGGACAAATATAGAGACAGAGAGGGCACGCCAAAATCCCTGTCTGCGCCTTCCAAAAGCCAACCCTATCAAATTTTCAACTATAAGCTCTGGCTCTTGGGAAGGGTCGGCACGCTTTCCGAGGCATCGGGTTGTGGGCCTGAGTTGCTGCTGAAATTACAAAATCGCCCTCGGGCTCTCTTAGCCTTGATTTTGGGGGTCACGGAACTGTTGTATGCATCTCGAAGCCTATTTAAGGCCTCTCACGACCCTTGTCGGCTATCGGGAACCGCACGAGAACGCACGAGTAACCTACATGAATACATACAAGGCATAAGAGATACATAATTGCTCATTTATTGAAAAAAATAGCAAGAAAACAACTTTAACCTACTTAAACTCGAAACAAACCAAGCCTATGCAAAAAGGACTAAAAACTAAAGAAAATAAGTCTAGAAGGCATTGAAAATAAGCGAAAAGAGCCCGGAAAATAGGTCCAAAAATGGACCGATCAAAATCCCCCAAGCTTGCCTTTCGCTTGTCCTCAAGCAAAGAGAAACAAAAGAAATAGTAATAAAAACTAAAATCCTAACTCACTTTCGTAGGAATCACGGTTACTTTTAGCAACAAGCAACAAGCCATTTAAACCTCAAAGTTACCAATGAGGATGAGTGTTGCTCTCGTAAGGGTTTTCTAGGAGTTGGACCCATAACTCTTCCAAAAATAAATCAAGGCAAAGATTCACAAAAACAAAGGAAGGAAAACAATAAGAGAGAAAAATAAGAGAAAATAAAACCAAAAATCTCTAGATGGACTTGTAAATGGACCGGATCAGTGAATGCAAACCTTTCTAAGCACTAGCGGAAAACATGCTCAAAGATGTCAAAGGTGGATAGTCAAATAAAACATGCTAGATAGAAGAGCTAGAGAGGTACAATCCCCTTTCGTTCCGCAACCAAACAACCACAGGCTATGCTAGTTTCGTATCCACCCAGAGAGGTAGCTCCTCATGACTCCACGAAGGAGCCGGAAAAAGAAAAAGGAGAAAAAATTTAGGCTACCCGACATCTCATCATAACACAACCGCTCAATATGCTTGAACCATGACTTCCTCCACCGAAAATGACTCAACTCTCTAGGATCAAAAGGACTTAAGGGTTGTAATGTAGGGGTAGCGGTAGGGTAGGAATAAATTTGGCTTGTGATGCTCAAAACCTAAATAGTGAAGCAAATAAGCGCCAATGAGCAACAAAAAGCAAACAACTCCTAATACTCCGCACATATACATACAAAATCCCCCAAGCTTATTCAAAGAAATAAACAAAATTTAAAAAATTTTACACAATTTTTCGCATTACTCCTCCCCCAAGCTTAAAGGATACAATATCCTCATTGTGAAAAAAAAAGAAAAAAAAAAGAAAGGAATAATGCACTTTTTTTAATCTTTTTTTTTAATCTTTTTTTTATCCCTTTTTTTTTGGTTTCTAGGTTTCAACATGACCTTGTCTTTTTCAACTTAGGTCAGCTTTTGCTTGCAACCATGCAAATCAATACACTTGAGCTTAGGAAAACTCCCTTACTACTCCACAAATTTACATTGCAAAACAAATACAACCCACAATGCTCCAATTGATTCACTATACCTAAAGGGGTATAAAACAAAACAAGGGGCATATAAGGCTAGTAATGTGGCTAGAAGAATAGGAAAGGCTAAGCTAAAATGGTTACAAAGGATAAATGTAAAGCAAAAACCTATAAAAATGAAAGAAGCAAAGAAAAAAAAAACCAAAAGGGAAATGAAAAAGGAAAAAAAAAGGAAAAAAACTAAGAAAATGAATGCCTCCGTCCTCCCCTAGAGTAGCTCGGTCGCGGTCTCGGCGAGTCATGAATCAAGTTCTTGATCAAGCTAAGCTATGAAAAGGATCCTATCGCCACTCAAACAAAACAATGTTGAAGGCTTGAAAGATTTGATAATTCCTCACAAGTTAAGGGTAGTGGATTGCAAATACTATCTATAGGGATTCAACTAGCTAGCAAAGCATCACCAATCATACCACAACCCAAGAGTTTAAGTTTCATGAACTCTAAAGCTCTAAAACCTAGCATATAAATATTTGAAAATCAACCCCAACATCTCAAACCATGTGGACCGCTAACAATTAGGAAGGACCGGTAACATCTCAAACCATGCATTCAAAGTCCAAGATTCTAAAGCAATCAAGTCCAAACTAGAAACAAAACCAAAAATCCACTTTGCCTTGAAAGGAAAAGAAAAGAAAAGAGAAGCTAAAAAAATAAAAAAAATAAAAAAGGAATAACAAAAGAAGAAAATTATACAAAAGTGAGGAAAACAAAATCCAAGCATGAATGACTCTCAAATAAGCAATCAAGCATCAAATAAATAAATAAATCGAGGCCCAACGTCATCGATATCCAAATGTCCTCAAGAGCTTAAAAGCCAAAATTAAAAGCCAAACATCCTCGAATAATCATCTCCTCTTAGACCTAATCCTAGAGCTAAGCAAACAAAGAAAATGAAAAGAGAATAAAGGGGTGTTGGAAAGATCTCACCAGGAGCAGGAGCAATTAAAGCAATATCTCATGTCGTGCAGCTCTGTACCTAACTCAGAAGAAAGATCAGTACAACACAAGAATAAAAGAAAAGAAAAAAGAAAACAAGAAAAAGAAACTATCAACAATGTCAGCATAAAACACTGGCCAATCCAAACCAAGTCCGAGCTAAACCTGAAAGCAGACAATCCTATGCACCCACAAAATGCTACAGAAAGCAACGCGAGAAGATACAAATAACTACTTCATCCTACACCCTATAGGCAAGTAAAGACCTAACATAAACTCCCCTCCCCCAAGCTAAATGGATGCCATCCCCCCCAAGCTAAACACAACGCGTCTTGAGCGATAGAAAAGAAAACAGGGCAGACCAAGGGGGAAAGCAATACACGACTAGGCATCCTGATCGTCCGCAGCATGAGTCCCACTAGACTCGCCGCGATAAGAAAACGGCTCACCAAAAGGAGTGAAAGTGGACTGCCAATCAGGGGGAGTAGGGCAGAAGTTGTAATAGGGGTCGACTTGAGGGCCAGAAGCAGACGTGTAAGGCGGCCAATCGTAATTGGGGGTCGTGGGGCCTACCCCCGGAGGGGGTGGCCCACGCGGTCCCCAACCATCGACAAAGACTAACTCAGGGACACTAAAGGGATAAGCGGGATCAAGTCGAGAGTCACATCCGCCCGGACGATAAGGATCAAAAGGAGGGGTGCCCTGAATATCGGAGGGTGCTATGTGGACACCCTCCCAGTAAGGGTAAGAAGGATGGGACCCAACTGGTCCCCACCTAGGCACGGGCCCCTCCTGGGACGGGCGGAGAGGGTAGTTAACGTAGGGAGTGATCTCACCCCTACGCACGAAAGCATCATAGACTTGGCCTCCAAAGTAGGCCGAGTCATCATGCGGAACATTTCCTCAAATTGAAAGGAGGAAGGGGCTGCTCCCGGCTCATGGGCGGGTGAAGTGGAAGTATGAGGGATGACCTGAGGCTCTCCTGCAGGTGCGTTGTGCGGCGGCGCAACCGCTGTACCTCGAAGTAAGCGGGGCAGGATAGCTCTTTGAGGAAGAATCCAAGGAGAATCAGCAGCCCAGTCAACACGGGTGAGGTCAGGGTCGGGGAGAACGCACCAAGGTCGTCCATCCACCTTCCAAATCCAAGTCTGGGAACGGGTGGCAGGCTCAGCGAACTTGTACCTTTCAAAATCTTTAGAGTCCAAAGAGTTTTCAAGAGAAATGGGGTCAAGGTTTTCTATTTCAGTTCCGAACTTACCCTGCTCTAGAATTAAGGCGATTATTGTGATGAACCCGCCAAACCAGATGTCACCCTTTCCTTCCTTGGCTTGTGCCTCTAGGACTCTCGAGAAAAATAATGGACAAAAGGAGCAGTGTCGTGAGTGTTTCGCGGCTAAGTGGCTAGCCAGCAAAGGGCCAACTCGAGCTGTGAAATGTTCCCTATATTATCCTTATTAAAGAAAGGGAATGTCAGGAGACGGCAAAGGCTCCTCATTGCCGGATGAAGAATCCTGCTGACCTTAGAGGTCTTAGCACTGTATTCCTCTTGGTCGGAGATAGAACTCCACCAAGCCTACAAGTTAAAACCATCCAGGGAGGTGACATCGGAAATGAAGTTGGTGGATTTGGGGAGTTTAAAATTTTTTGCCAATTCTCTTTCCGACAAGTGAAAATCCTCATGAAATAGTTGGAAAGAGACTGAGAAAGAGTTGGACTCACAGGAGTTATGTAGCTCAAAAGAAGAGATAAATTCAAGGGAGATCCTTGAATAAGTCTCCGCCTGCAACCCAAAAAAGGAACCTAGACCTAAGTTAGACGCAAGACGCTCAAATTCTTGCCGAATACCTAGTTGGTCAAAGAAGCGCGGGTTATAAAATGGCGTGGGTCTCACAACTCTCTCGGACAAGCGAATAAACGCCGTCCATTGGCATGCCTTTGTAAATTGAATCCCCAAAGTGTTCAAGGGATATGGTGGAGAAACAGTTTGGCGGTTTGGAGGTGGTTGTAGTGAAGGTTGACGCCTAGGCCTCTTTTGGACTCTAGAGGATGACATTGTTGACAAAAACACACCAAAAACACACAAAAACAAACAAAGACAAATTTGTTCCCTAAAGCAAAATCTCACTCAAGAGTGCTCCTTAAGAAGGAGAATTCTAGATCCAACCAATGTAACACAATCCTAGACAACTTGCTTAAGATAAAGGGATTTCCTACACTAGGGCAAGCACCAAGGACTACCCCAACAACCAAAAATCCAAAACCAACTACAACATAAGCATAAAACACAAAGTAGTCATCCAAACATGAAAAGCCACAGGAAAACCAAGTAAGGAAAATCACTCACCAAGGGAGCACAAGTATAACAATGCTTAAACTAGTGGAAAAAAATGTAATGCTAGTAATAAAAACATCGAAAGATAGAATATAATACCTTGAGGATGTCAAAATTACTCACAATTACATTAAAGAACTCCACCACGAAAAAGCCCTAAAATGAAGAACTTTGAACCCTAGGTGAAGAATTCCCCAAAACGTGCAAATTCGTGCCCAAAATGCTTGAAAAGAGGGTGAGAATGTATTTTGAAGATGGATAATGTAAAGGAAATAGAGGAATTGAAGAGGTTGGTAGGGATTGGGGTTAGAGAGAGAAGGGGAGAGGAGAAGAGAGGGTATCGAGCTCGCGAAGTTTGAGATCTCCCCTCCGCGATTCTGTTTTAAAACAGCACCAGAAAACATGCTGCTAATTTGTCGCGGGCGCGAATAAAGGTGGCACGGGCGCGACATGAGCGCTACAGCAAAAGCTAGCTTGCAATCGTCGCGGACAAGGAGGATTTCTTCGTGGGCGCGGCAAAATCCCTGTCCGCGACTTTTAAAACACCCCAATTACTTGCAGAGCTTTAGACCTTGCCACGTTCTCTTTTCATAAATTTCCATGCCATGTCCCTACACACAAACAATATCATAACAACACCCGGTTAAGGTTATTGCTAAGGCTAGATTTGGGACTCGGTCTTCAACCCGAAACGACCATTTTGTGGCCGGTTAGGCACCGGGTCCCTAAGCTAATATAACCAAGCTAAAACCGGGACTCCCTCCCCTCGCTAAGCTTAAATCTTCGGGCAACAAAATCATCCCAACAAGCACAACAACAAAATAAAAAATAAAAAAAATAAAAAAAGGCTTTTAAAAGAAAATAAAATAAAAATAAATAAATAAAAGAAAATAAAAAAAGACTAAATATATTACAAATGCTTGAATTTATGGTCCTAAGCTCGACCCTCATTCATCGGTCATCAACTAAGGATCCACCGTAGAGGTGGAACGAAGGACTAACTTCCCGACCATGTGTGGCTCACCACCGCCCCAATAGTGCTTGAGGCGTTGCCCATTTACCCAGAAAGGCTCGTCATTTACCTTGATCAAATAAGAACCGTAGGGTCGTGTTTCCAACACCTCAAATGGACCACTCCACCTAGATCGAAGTTTCCCGGGGAAGAGCTTCAACCTTGAATTGAACAAAAGAACCATGTCTCCCACATTGAACTCTTTAGGGGTAGTTATCCGATCATGGTACTTCTTGGATTTCTCCTTGTAGATCCGGGAATTCTCATAGGCGTCAAATCTAAGCTCCTCGAGCTCATCAAGTTGAAGTAAACGGTTTTCACCCTCCTTCAAGTCCATATTTAGTTCTTTGATCACCCACCATGCCTTGTGCTCCAATTCCACGGGAAGATGACATGATTTCCCATAGACAAGCCGAAATAGAGTTGTCCCAATTGGTGTCTTGTAAGCTGTGCGGAGCGCCCATAAAGTTTCATCAAGCTTCAATGACCAATCCTTCCAGGTTCTGTTCACCACTTTTTCAAGAATACCTTTGATTTCTCTATTAGATACCTCAACATGTCCTTGGGTTTGAGGGTGATAGGGAAGCCCTACCTTGTGTTGAACACCATATTTTGTCAAGAGCTTCTCAAATTTTTTCTTTGCAAACTGAGAGCCCCCATCACTGATTATGCATCGAGGAACTCCAAACCGAGTGAAGATTATTTTCTTGAGAAGTTTCATCACCACCTTATGGTCATTGGTGAGGGATGCTAGGGCCTCAACCCACTTCGTGACATAGTCTACGACCACCAAAATGTATTGATTGCTACATCAAGATGGAAATGGGCCCATGAAATCAACACCCCACACATCAAATGGTTCTACCTCTAGGATGCGTTGCTGAGGCATCTCATATCTCCTAGTGATTCCTCCGGTTCTTTGGCATCTATCACACCCTTTCACAAATTTGTGGGCATCCTTGTGCAAATCCGGCCACCAAAATCCTCTTTGTAGGACCTTAGCTGAAGTTTTCCTTGGCCCACCATGTCCACCACATTCTGCATTGTGGCATTGATGTAGGATTGAAGGGACCTCCTCATTTCTCACACATCTTCTAAAGAGCCCATCACTACACTTCTTGAACAAATAGGGATCATTCCAAAAGTAATGTTGGGCTTGTTTGTAGAATCTTTTAAGTTGTTTTCTTGTGAGATCATGACGAGCTACTCCGCTTGCTAAGAAGTTAGCAATATTCGCAAAACATAGAATAGAACCCGAGGCAATGGCCATGATGGTCTCATCCTTAAAGTCTTCATCAATAGGGAGTCTTTGCTCATCCGGTGATATGTGAGAACTTGGTATCCTTAAGAGATGATCGGCTACCAAGTTTTCACTTCCCTTCTTGTCCTTGAGTTCCATGTCGAACTCTTGAAGCAAAAGAACCCACCTAATCAACCTTGGCTTAGCATCCCTTTTGGCCATAAGATATTTCACCGTGGTATGATCAATGTAAACCACTACCTTGTAGCAAACCAAGTAGGGACGAAATTTCTCAATAGCAAATACCACCGCCAACATCTCCTTCTCTGTGGTGGTGTAGTTCATTTGGGCATCATCCAAGGTTCGGCTGGCATACGAAATCACATGTGGCTTCCCATCTACTCTCTGGCCAAGTACCGCACCTACACAATAATCACTAGCATCGCACATTAGCTCAAACGGCAAGCTCCAAATTGGAGCTTGCACTATAGGTGTGCTAGTTAAAGCGGTCTTTGATCGGTCCATTTTGGACCCATTTTCCGGCTTCGTTTCACTTGTCTTTCGGGCCTTTTAGACTTTATTTCATTGGTTTTTAGTCTTTTAGTATAGAATTAGCTTATTTCATGGTTTCCTTCAATAATGTTGTGTTTTATTTGTTTTCTTGAATAATTAGGCTCAAAATGGAAGCATTTCAAGTGCTCTTGCATATATAGGCTGATTCAAAGACTCATATTTTTTTTATATAACTCTTTTTTAGGTTATTCTACTTGGAGAAGATTACTTATTCCAAGAGCTTTAATTTGATATATTATATGCTTAATTCTGATAAGAAACAAAGGAGATATGAGCATTTGAAGACCGAGTGCGCAGATCTGCACGACCGTGCAACTTCCCTTCCTTTGAGCACGATCGTGCAGTTATAAGCTGCACGATCGTGCAGCAAGACCTTCGTTTCGCCACGATCGTGCAAGGTTCAACTGCACAATCGTGCAGCTTACTACTGCACGATCGTGCACGACCTGCAGCACGTGAAATTTTCTGATTTTGTGTATTTTAGGGAACTTTTAGAGATTAGTTTGGAGAGGCTTTTAGCTATGTTTTAGACACTAAGTTTCAGATTTTAGACTATCATTAGATTGTACTCTAATTGCTCAATAGTAGAAAAAACACACTCTCAAATTTCTAGGTTTTCCAATATTCAAGTAGAATAAGATTTTGTTCTTCAAGTTCTTTGATTCACCATTGTTACTAAAGATTTCACAAGTTTCCATTGAAGTTCCAGTCTAGGTTTTATTTGTTTTCATTGTTGTTTAGATTGTAATTCTCTAATTCTTGTTGTCATTTTAGTTTCAATAGAATTAGTTCTTTGTTCTAGAATAGATTTAATTGAATTTCATGATTTTTGCTTTAATGGCTTCCATTAGTGAGTAGTTTCTTTTCTAGGGATTGGATGACTTGATGTTATTGATTTTGGGGGTTTATCATTGGATTAGTTGTGTTTGAATAATCTTGATTGTATTTCCTCTAGAATTCTTGAACTTAAGCATGATATCTTGGTGAAGTGTTCATGATGAGTTTGGTGATTATTGATGAATTTGATAATTGCTTTCAAGATTTCCATGAGAATTTCTTAATTGCTAGAGATGGTAATTAGGATTGTGAATTGATAAAAGTAATTTGATGAACTCTATTTTGGGTTTCGCTAACTTGACTATTCGAGAGAGGTTAATTTAGCGTCTCCTAGAATTTCCTATTGCCTAATCGAGAGAGGGTGTTGGGATTGAGTCCGTTAACGCTTTTTGAATATTCACATTGCAATTGAGATAATCAAACATGAGTTAATTCAATGATTATAATTCCTCCGATTGAAATAGCATTAGGAAGTCTAATCTTTAGAGTTTTAGTCGTTTGATAATTCGATTGTGTAGTATTTCAATTCTTTTGTTGTAGATTAGATTTAATTCCATATTTCACTCAACAAATAAAAAGACCCTTGGATCATTCTTAATTACGACTAAATCCGCATTAGTTCCTCGTGGATCGACCCTAGCTCCACTAATACTACGTATTAGTTTGTTAGGTTTTTATAAATTGTATATTTGGGAGGCAACTAGGGCCACGACACCCTAGGAGCCGATCAGTCTTCAGGGCCAAGAATGCATAACAAGTTTTATCAAAGACAAAATCAACATCTTTTTGCAACAAAGCAGTCAAAGGTTTGGCAATTTGAGAGAAGTTTTTAATAAAACGCCGGTAAAAACCGGCATGTCCAAGGAAAGCTCTTACCCCGGTCACCGATGTCGGTGGGGGAAGTTTCTCAATTGCTGAAACCTTTGCCGGATCCACTTCAATTCCCTTCTTGGAGATTTTGTGGCCAAGCACTATCCCTTCCTCTACCATGAAATGACATTTTTCCCAATTGAGGACTAGGCTAGTGTCTTGGCAACGTTGGAGGACTCTTTTTAAATTTTCCAAACAAGAGTCAAAAGTTGAGCCTCCAACACTAAAATCATCCATAAACACCTCAATCTCCTTTTCTAGCATGTCGGAGAAGATGGTAGACATACATCTTTGAAATGTAGATGGGGCATTACACAAACCGAAAGGCATCCTTCGGTAAGCATAGGTCCCATAAGGACAAGTGAAGGTGGTCTTCCCTTTATCATCGGGATGAATAGGAATTTGGTAAAATCCCGAATATCCATCCAAAAAGCAATAGTGTGTATGTCTTACCAATCTCTCTAACATCTCATCAATGAAGGGAAGAGTAAAGTGGTCTTTCCGGGTGGCCTTGTTCAGTTTCCTATAATCAATGCACATGCGCCACCCGGTGACCGTCCTCATTGGGACATCTTTCCCATCATCCCCCCTTACAATGGTCATGCCTCCTTTCTTGGGAACAACATGGACGGGGCTCACCCAAGCACTATATGGGATATTGTAGATGATCCCTGCCGCTTTGAGCTTATCGATCTCTTTCCTCACCACTTCTTTCATGGTGGGATTAAGTTTTCTTTGTGGCTCAATCGAGGAGGCATCCTCATTGTCAAGAATAATTCTATGCATAGCAATGGAAGGGCTAATTCCCTTAATATCGTCAATGGAGTAGCCTTGAAAAGTTTTTAAAACATGCAAAAGTTTTGCCAAAGAAGTGTCATCAAGGCTAGCATTAACGATAACCGGCTTCAACCCTTCATCATCTAAGAAGGCATATTTAAGAGAGTGGGGAAGGGGTTTAAGTTCTACCTTGGGAGGAGGCGTAGAACTCTCCTCCTTCACATCATCGTTGTCCTCAAGGACATCACAAACAAGTACCTCTTCATTCTTGAGAACCGGAGCCTCATCAAGTGCCTCCATCATTTGTTTCCCATTCTCACTCATCATCAAGGTCTCATCCTCATTCAAAGCTTCAAGTACTGGGTCTTGGGGTAGGAGTGCTACCCTTCCTAGACCATCAAGTTCCTCTTCCACAAGATTCACCCTATACACCTTCTCCACCATGGGCTTCTCTCATAGTTTGGGAGAATTCAAACACCACATGCTCATCCGCAACTTCTAAGGTAATTGTGTTCTTCTTGCAATTTATCACTGCTCCCAAAGTTCTCAAAGCCTCTCTTCCCAATATCAAAGGTGTAGTCGGGTCCTCCTAAATGTCCATAACCACGAAGTGAAAAGGCACAATTACATGCTGTATTTGAATAGGCACATCTTCAATCTCACCACTAGGACATCTAACCGACCTATCCGCAAGTTGGATGGTCTTTCTTGAAGGAAGAAGTGGGAAGTTCAACAATCTTGCAATAGACAATGGCATCAAGCTAACACTAGCTCCAAGATCCGCAAGTGCTCCCCTAGGGTCCAAATCACCGATTTTGACAGGCAAACAAAAGCTACCCGGATCACCTAGCATCTTAGGAAGCTTTTTGTCAATGTAAGCACTCACTTGGTATGGCACTTGAATCACCCCCTCACTAGGTTTCCTCTTATTTGCAAGAATGTCCTTCAAGAATTTTGTGTATGAAGGAATTTGTTGAATAGCATCCAAGAATAGGACATTAATGTGAAGTCCCTTGATCATCTCACAAAATTTAGCAAATTTGTCATTTAATTTCTTCTCTACTATCCTTTCGGTGTAGGGAGGAGGAGGCTCAAACCTGCTTGCTAGTCTCTCTCTCTCTTCCTCACTTGTGCTCTCTTTCTTTTTTTTCATAGGCACTCTTTCTTTTGAACCCTCACTTTCTTTTGTGGCTCTCTTTTTACTCACAACCTCTCCTTTTGTGGGCTCACTTTTTCTCTCAAAATCTCTTTCAACATCATCATCCTCAAGAGCAACCTCTAACGGCTCACCATCATCTTTCAAAGAAGGCCCATCATATGTTTTTCCGGACCTCAACTCAATTCTATTAACTTGATCCACATCATATGTAGAAGCGGAAGAAACATTTGAAGAGGTGCTTGGAACTTTCTCCTTATTGTTAGCAAGTTGTGCGATTTGAGTCTCTAGCATCTTCATATGAGCATTCATAGCATTCCTTTCTTCCTTGTTCTCTTGTTCCATTCTTTGAATGGTTTGAAGGAGGATCAATTGAGTGTTAGGATCTTGAGGTTGCTCATTTTGTGATCTTGGGAGTTGTTGCGGAGGTGGAGGAGGGTTCCCCATGGGCCTTGGTTAGCCTTGGCGTTGGTGCGGAGGAATGAATTTGTCTTGGCCATTAGAGTTACCTCGGTTGAAATTTTGAGAATTTTTGTTCCATTGGTTGTTTCCATACCCGTGATTGTTCCATTGACCACCCCCTTGGCCACCAAAATTGCCTCCATACCCTTGTTGTTGTTGATTAAAGCCTTGCCCATGACTGTAATCCCTTTGATTGGAGAAATTGTTGAAGTTGTTGAAACCTTGTCCCCTTGGGGCTCCAATCGCCGCCACATGCTCGGGACTCAAACCACCACAATAAGAAGTATCATGATTGGTGCCCCCAAAAATGTCACAAGAGAAGGCATTGACTTGGGCATTGGAACTTTGGCCGGGAGAAGACAATTTGGCGAGTTTCTTGTTCAATTGCTCAAGTTGGGCTTGGATTTGGGTAGAAGAATCAAGCTCCAATTTGCCGCCACATCCTTGAGTTTGCTTTCTCCTACTATTACAACCCCAACTTTGATTTTGAACCACCTCTTCAATAACTTCTCCAACTTGCTCTTGAGGGATCTTAGCAAGTTGGCCACCACAACCTGCATTCAAATTTATTTTGGACATATCATCTAAACCATCATAAAAAATTCGCATCACAAAAGTATGAGGCAATTAGTGATGTGGGCATGCTCTCAAATAGTTGCTAAACCTCTCCCAAACTTCACTTAGAGTTTCATCGTCCTCCTGTTGGAAGTCCATTATCTTCTTCCTTAGTTCCGCAGTCTTCCACTCAGGTATGTATTTCTTTAAGAAAGCAGTGGTCACCTCTCCCCAAGTTTTCAAAGAGTTGGGAGGAAGATTATTTAACCATCTTTTTGCCTTGCCCGCCAAAGAGGACCGAAACATGTGCATGCGGATGTAATCTTGGGAGACTTGGTTTGAAGCAGTGTCCTCTTACCTCGTCTGTGATCATACTTTCCGCGACCGTTAGGAACTTCTTTACATGAATTTCCATGAAATTTTTCTAAGTGTTGATCTTTTCAAGACTTCTTTGTACCTCGAGGGTCTTCCCTCACCTCGACTGTGAGGGATTGATAGCAGAGGTTTTGGGTCTCTAATAACCAAATACCCCCGATGTAGTATAGTGGGGGTTATCAAACACAGGGAACAATGGAGATTTAGGAATGAGCAAATTAAAATGGATGAGGATCTTGTTTTGGGGGTTTTTATGGTGAAAAATTGCAATTAATACACTAAAACTAAAAACTGGCAACAAAACTAAACTAAGCACAAAATAGCTAAAGACAAAAGAAAATCAACAAATAAAAAGCACTAGGGGTTATGGTTCCGGATTCACTAGACTTGGGGGATTTACTCCAAGTAATTCTATGACTAATCAACAATTTAGGGAAGAGGAACAATCTCTCTTCAATACTCAAAACTTTTCCCAAAGACAATGAGTTGGAGAGTTGATTCATCAACAAAGCCTTTCCCAAGGTCATTTGAAAACTTCACAACTCCCACCATAGGTGCAAGACTTTTTCCTATTTTCACCATTCCATCCCTTGACAAAGCAAAACCAATGAAATTTGGGCAAAGAAGAAATACAACAAACAACTCGTAGACAAAGCATTGAAGCATTTCAATACAAGTAAGTAGACTTGATCAACATCAACTTCCAAGCTCTTTGACACCAAACTCAATAAACCCATAACATTAAATACCCATAAAATCAACGAAAACCCCCAAGTCCTTCATAAATCCTTCCCCATAAACCCTAGCAAGAAAACTACTCACTATTCATGGAGTTTGAAGCAATAATAATGGAGATTGAAACTAAATAAATCTTAAGCATGATTAAGAAGTGAAAACAATAAATAGAACAATCAATACTAGCATTCAATAGACAAAACACAAAAAATGAGAATGGTGAAGAAATAATACCAAAAGATTACTTTGATTAACAATGGAGAATGAATAACAATGGAGTTGAAGCTTTTTCTCTCTACAAATCTACTTTCTCTCTCTAGTTTCCTCTCTACTTCTCTCTAAAAAAACATTGTCTAAAAAACTATGAAATAAACTTGATAGATAAGAGAGAAATCTGAGTCTCGTATATATTTTTTTCGCTGCAGCAATCTTGCATGACTGCGAGATATGAGGAAAAACGGGCGCGACTAAAGAACAGAAAAAGAGGAATGTCGCGAGAGCGCTGGGCCAAAGGTCACGGGTGCGCTGCTAGCGTCGCGGGCGCGACAGAACAGAGACGCGGGCGCGACGCAGGCTAGAGGCATGCTGCTGCAGTAGATTGTCGCGGACAAATGTAGAGCCAGCGAGGGCGTGCCAAAATCCCTGTCCGCGCCTTCCAAAAGCCAACCCTATCAAATTTTCAACTATAAGCTCGGGCTCTCGGGAAGGGCCGGCACTCTTTCCGAGGCATCGGGTTATGGGCCCGGGTTGCTGCTGAAATTACAAAATCGCCCTCGGGCTCTCTTAGCCTTGATTTTGGGGGTCACGGGACTGTTGTATGCATCTCGAAGCCAATTTAAGGCCTCTCATGACCCTTTTCGGCTATCGGGAACCGCACGAGAACGCACGAGTAACCTACATGAATACATACAAGGGATAAGAGATACATAATTGCTCATTTATTGACAAAAATAGCAAGAAAACAACTTTAACCTACTTAAACTCAAAACAAACCAAACCTATGCAAAAAGGATTAAAAACTAAAGAAACTAAGTCTAAAAGGCATTGAAAATAAGCGAAAAGAGCCCAGAAAATAGGTCCAAAAATGGACCGATCAGGGATGTACCTTGAGAAGCAAATGCTTTAATTTTTTTCCACTTTCCATAGTAGATGCCCATGTTGAATGGGGCTTTGGCTTGAGGTGATCCACTAGGCCTTAGGGGGTAATGAGCCCCATGGGTTGATACTTTTTACCTCGAGGGTCCTTTCTACCTCGAAGGCAAGCATGATACACCTTGTGGGACAAAGCCTTCCCAGTGACCTCGAGGGTCTTCCTTACCTCGACCGTGATAAAGGTACAAGGAAAGGATGGCCCTTATAACCTCGAGGGTCTTCCTCTTACCTCGAGTGTGATGGAAGTAATTTGGAGAAATATGTCTTGATTGCTCACCTCCTTTGATGGGTGCCCACATTGAGTGGGGCTTTGGCCTAAGATGATCAACAAAGTCTTGGGGGGCTAATGAGCCCCATGACATGGTTGATACCTGTCCAGCCCCCCATCTTCCTTGATGGATGCCTGTGTTGAATAGGGCTTATGCCTAAGATGCTCAACTGACTGTCAGGGGCTAATGAGCCCCATGACATGGTTGATACCTGTCCAGCCCCCCATCTGCCTTGACGGGTGCCTACTCTGTGTAGGGCTTATTCATTGGCGTAAGGAGCTATTCTAAAACTAAGGGGCTAATACGCCCCTGGGACTTTGAATGCCTGTCTAGCAACTCCATCTCCTTTAATGGATGCCTATGTTGAATAGGGCTTGTGTTAGCCTAAGGTGACGCTATCAAGGACCCTGGGGCTAATGAGCCCCAGCTGCTTGATGAGGCACCTGTCCAGCCTCCCCATACTTCTCGATGGGTGCCTACGTTGATTACGACTTATCATCCCGATTAGAGTTTCATTTTATTAAGAATCAAAGTAATAACACTGAGCTCGACCCTGTTAGGGATTTATAAGTTAATGATCAAAACTCGACCCTGTTAGGGTTTTATTATTGCGAATGTTATTTCCATGATAACAAGAAAAAACTCGACCATGCTTTGGTCTTATTACAAACGAAAAAATAACTCTAGTGAGGATAATCAAAGAAACTTGACCCTGTTAGCGTCCTAATTGCAAACACTAACTTCGGTAGGGAGCTAAGATATGACATTAATAATTCCATCAGACTCAGCGCTATGACTACGCTTTTGCCTTTTTTCCCCTCCATCATTCGAGGGATAAGAGTTTAGTTTTCGTTGGTCTGCTAGCTTGTCGAGAGCTTTCTTTAATTCTCTACAGTCCTTTGTGGTGTGACCACATTCATGGTGATATTCGCACAAAAGCTTGAGATTCATCCTGCCGACGGGTGTGCGAACAGGCAATGGCTTGGGGATAATATATTGGTGTTTAATGTCCAAGAAGATTTCTTGTCTATTGGTGTTGTATCTAGGATCCATACCACCATCACGAACATCTTTCCTCGAGTCGAACGTCCGGTTAGGACCTTCACCTCGATGGGGCCCTTTCCTTTTTCCATCCTTTTTCTCAGACTTCTCAACGGGGTTATTGATGTTTGATGCTTGCGCATACTTCCGTGTTCTGTCCATCGCGTCAGTATACGAGGACACTTCATTTTCCACTTGAACTTGCCGCGTTTTAAACCAGACATGAACGCTGCATAGGCCACTGAATCTTCAACGTTGGGTATTTGGAGTAGTTCAGCGTTGAAGCGTTTGAGGTAATCTCCCAATAATTCATGTTCCCCTTGCTGGCAAGCCATGAGGTGGATGCTTGGCTTTCTTTGTTTCTTCTCAGCCACGAAGTGACTAAGGAACATGGCCTCCAAGATGGCGAAGCTAGTGATTAGACCCAATGGGAGGTCAGTGAACCATGTCAGGGCCAGACCCTTGAGGGTAGTAGGGAAGTATCGACACCAACTTGTCTCAAAGCTCGTTTGCACTGTCATTTGAGCTTTGTAGGCGGTGATATGGTCAACAGGATCAGTAGTTCCTGAGAAAGGCTCGATGGTTGGGGCTTTCACCTTCTTTGTGTCAGTGGTATACAGAATCCTTTGGCTGAATGGAGTTTTGAAGGTGAGCGTTCCCGTTGGTCGCTCCAGCTTGACCACTGGGGATCGTCTTGTGCCCTCTTCCCGGTTAGGGATAACAACTGACCTCGGATTTCTAGCAGTGGTATGATGAGATCTCTCTGGCGACCTCCTTGGCTGGCCTTGTGTTTCTTGCCTTCTATTGTCAATGATCTCCCTAGCGTCCGAAGTAGTTCGTGTCCGACGCGTCTCAATGACGTTTCGACCATCTTCGCGCCTAAAGTTTATAATTTCTCGAGCATCCCCGGGCTGGGATCCTCTCTGCGAACGCGCCCCCGTCACCGGCTAGGGATGGGGCCCGTTGATGGAGCAGCTGCCTGGGATGGAGGCCTTTGTTGCCCGACCAGCGCAGGTATGCTGTCTTTTAGCTCCTGTAAGCTCTTTTGGAATTTGTTGTTCATCGCTGTTAGGATGTCTTCGAAATCCTTTCGAGTGACCATCTGTTCTTCGTTGGCACGTCGATGACGGTCACTCACCTGATTTGATGAATTTTCATCGGTGGCGTGTGCCTCCTGCCGGTTAGGCGATTCACGGGGATTTTCTTCAGGCTGATTGGATCGAGTCGCCCTTGCTCTGGTGTTAGCCATGTCTTTTGTTCTTTTCCCCACAGAAGGCACCAATTTGTTCCTGTTCTGGAACTTCTCTGGAATAGTCAACGATCTCTGGTGTGTTTGATGCGGACTCCGTACGTTCCTTGCTAAGGTTTTGACCTGCAAAACAGTCAAAGGTTGCTAACCTGGGAGGTGGAACCCGGGAACGCCCCTCCGATGCTTAAGTCAGATATCGGGAGTAAGGAGTCAGAGTATTGTGAGTTTGCGAATTATGAATTACGTACCTTTGGAATGATAGGACTGATCCTTATATAGGCATTAGGTTCCCCGGTTAGGGTTTTACTGAACTAGCAGGGCCTGCGTGTGGGTCTGGCCCATGTCACACATTGATAAACTGGTCAAGGTAATCAGATGACATGTGGCATTTTCTGGTTCGTTGTAGAGTATCTGGTGTAGAACTAGCACTATCAGAATTGGGCCTAGGATTTGGGCCCACTAATACGGGTTTGACCACCTGGGTGGGCCCAGAACAGTGTTCTTTTCGCGAGATTAAAGTGGATTGGATAGGATTAGAATGCATTAGAATGGATGGATAGGATTAGGGTGGATTAAAATTGATGAATGAGATTAGAATAGATTTGGATAAATTGGATTGAAGGGATGAGATTGGAATATGATTGTAATATAGATAAAAGAACGCACCCTTACGGCATGTTTGGTTGTTGGTAATGAATTGTGGTAATGGTAATGGATTTAAAGTGTAATTTGTTAAGGAAAAACTTCAAAATTCTCATGGAAAACATATTTTTCAACCCCAATTACCATGTGGAATGATGGTATTAGATGGGAATTGATATTCGGGAAGAAAATTAGATAAATTGGAGTTAAGGTAGCACCACCATGTGAATGAATTTTGATGTTCATTCCAGATCTAGTTATAAATTCATTCACATTACCTCAATTTATGACCGGCTACCAAACGGGCCGTTAAAGAGCTTCTAAAACTCGAGTTTGATTCACTATTAAAAAAATTGTCTTATGAAGGTTAAATTAGGTTATCTTCATTATATAACCCCAAAGGGGATCTAAGGTGTCCCTGGAAAATTCTATGTTGAACCTCTCCTCCTCCCCCACATTTATTAAAAACACAAGTAACATCTCTCTTAATTATTGAGAAAAGTTAAATTATTACAATTTTTAAAACTTTTTTCAGTGAAAAGATTGCAAAATATATATTTCGTAAAAAAAAAAAAATAAGAAACACCAAAATTCATATTTTTATATATTCTCTATAAATACACACCCATATTGTTAGAGTTTGTCACATAGAAATTTATCTTTTAACAACTCTAGTAAAATTTGATAGCCGATAGTGTATAGTGAATAAACCTTTTCTTTTGTTCATTGTTGTAAGATGGTTGGATGATAAGGAATATGTTTGTTTACGATTATGTGGATGAGTGAGAATTTGACGAAAATTTCTCTCTAATCTTCCTAAATAATTTTTTGCTCATTTTCAATTGCATATTCTTTTTATATATCTCAAAATCATCCCATAGTTGAATCTTATTTTATAAAAGTTAGGGGGGTGGACAAATAATATAACTTTATAAGTATTCAAACATAATAAAATGTATTTTTCCTGTTTTACTTTTGTAATCTAATTATAAAAAATAATAATGGTACAACAAAATACATTTTTATACAAATTCATATCTTTTCAATTTTGTGTTTTTAGTAACACAAAATGGATGTGAACTCTTCACATATATAGTATGTATAAATTTTTTTTATATCTATTATATAAGTCAGTGGTGCTTAGTGCTGGCCACCGAACGGGCCGGGCCGGGCTCGAAGCAGACGACCCATGAACCGGCCCACTAGGTTACTGGGCCGGGCCGAACCGGGCCGGGTTCATGGAGTGGCGACCCATGAATCGGCCCACTCGGGTTGGGATCGGGTCGGTGACCGGGCCGGGTTGGGCCGGGTTCATGGGTTGGGACGGGTTCACGGGTTGGGTTCGCAGGTTCATGGGTTTAAAGGGGTTTAGGCATTTAGGGGTTTGGAGAGGGTTAAGGGGGGTTTGGAGGGTTGGATACTTGGAGGGTTTGTAATGGTTTTGAGTTTTTATAGTAAATTTGTAATATGAATATATATGAATATAATACATTAAAACAATTACACAAGTAACAAATTTACTTTAATAAATCATAGTGTTGACCAAATAAATTAAGTTGCAATATATATTGAATTTATATTATAATTTACAAATTACAATTATAAAAATGTAAAAGCTAGAAAGTTAAAGTATTAATTACACAACTAGAATTCGTAACTAATAATTAATTTATTACAATTTACAAATATATTTTTATAAAAAATAATAAAATTAAATCACTTCAACACACTGGAAAAAAAATCCAAATGATATTAGTTAATTACAATTTACAAAACATATACATTAAAAATAATTATTTAATTAAAAAACATTAAAATAATTACGTAAAAAATAAGGCAAAAATATATGAAACCCCCCCGGGGGAGAGGGGGGGGGGAGGGGCTTGTACTTACTTTGATTATTAAAATTTAATTTTTCAATTAAATTTTAATTTTCAAAATAAGGTGCCTATGTATCCTTAAGTAAACTTAAGGAATCAAAGCCCACGTAGTTCTTTTGCATACCTGAATGGTGGTCATGGACCGTTGTTGTGACTTTTGACTTAGGTTGTGTCATTTCCGCTAGGGCCTACATCAGATTCCGATGTATCCATCAACATCCACGGGTCATCTTCGTCTTCGTCGTCTTCCTTCAATCCTTGTATCCTCTTTTCCGCCTGATCCCAATCTTTTTTGCAAAGACATATTTCTATGGTATCAAGGCGTAGGCTAGATCTTTTTTCATCCAATACTCTTTTACCTGCACTAAAAGCTGACTCGGAAGCAACAATTGAAGCCGGAATTGCTAGGACATCCTTAGCAATTCTAGCTAGAATAGGAAATTGAGCTGAATGGCAATGCCACCATTTAATGATCTGAAAATTTTCGTTAGTTTCAAATTGAAATGATAAATAATCATCTATACCTGAACCTTCATCTCGGGAGAGTGATGATGTGGATGGTACCTTCGATTTCCCTTTCCGTAGGATAGATGCTAGAAAGGGATCTCTGCTTTTCGGCTTTGGTTGTGAAGCTATACCGGGTTGATAAATACCAGCATAATGTTCATATAGTCTATCTAAAATTGTCTTACAATCATTTACATAATTATCAACATCATAATCCATACCAAGAGTTTCGTAATAAAAGGTCAACAAGCTTTTCAAACCATCAAGCTTGAGACCCGGGTCAAGAATAACTGCAATGCCATAAATATAAGGGAATTCGGCAAAATAAGACACCCATTTTGCCTTCATTCTCTCCAAGATGTTGGAGACGGCAGCAACTTCACTGTTCTGGCAGCCTTCGTGAATGGCGTGAACTATTTTAATACCTTCTAATACAACTAAATGTACATTAGGCTCATAAACATAAGAAAAAACGTTAGTAGCATATTCAAATGCGGCAAGTACATCACGAACAACCATTGCAACAGACCAATTGTAATTAGTTATCATTTCATTAGGCTCCGAACGAGTTTTATTATATAATTCAGTTAAAACTTCACGATATTTAATCGCATCATTCAAGAACTTAAAAGTAGAATTCCACCGGGTTACGCAATCTATACCAATGCATTTTTTCTTTAGTCCTCTTTCCTCACATTTTCCTTTATAAGCCCTGCTCATACTACGAGTGACTCCAATCCACTTTACTACACTCTTAATAGGTTTTAATAAGGGATGTAACTCTTTAATACCTTCTTGCACAGATAAGTTTAATATATGCACACAACATCTAACGTGTAAAAGGCTACCATTAAGTAGCAAAGGTACGTCACTGTCTTGTTTTAAAAAATCAATCGCACGGGTATTAGCTGATGCATTGTCAAATGAAGCTGAAAAAAGTTTGTCAACCAACTGTAAATTTTTTAAACAATTCACAATACGAGTTTTAATGTTAAAACCCGTATGGTTTTCCTCCATTCCCTCAAAACAAATAATCCGTTTTTGTAAAAACCAATCATGATCAATCCAATGAACAGTTACACAAATAAATGGTTCACCTACACAAATAATCCGTTGCAGGGAGCCGTTGCTTGCATGCATGCAGAATTCGTCCGGGCGGGCCGAACAGTCCGGTCCTGGGTCACGGGCCGGTCACGGGCTGGGTTGCGGGCCGAACACGGGCTGGGTCACGGGTCAGACCGGGTTAACCGGGTCAAACGAACGGACTGGGTTGAAAAAATCCGACCCATGACCCACCCATTTGGTACCGGGTCGGGTCACAGGCCGGACCGGACTCAGCGGGCCTAACCCATCAGGGCTAAAAATCGGTCCGGGCCGGGCTAGGCCAACCCGGCCCGATGGCCACCACTTACCGGTGCTATAGTGTCTCCTATATAAAAAAGATTACATGTCCCTAGTTTAAAAAAAAAAAATTATCTTTGAAAAAAATTTATCATTACTTTATTAATTTAAATTTTTTCATAACAAGAGAAATTCAAGATTTTCATTAAAAAAGTTACTGAAAACCTATTTGAAAAAATAAAATTACATTTAAAAAATGAGTTGAAACAACGAAAGAAAATTTAAATAATTACAAAGCAATGAATGCAAATTTTTTTATCCTAAATATTTGTTAAAATAATTTCAAAGAGCAAGAAAAAAAAAAAAAAAAAATTCATAAAACTATTGAATTATATAAGATTAGAATCTCATCAGTTCACCTTAATAAGTTAAGTGATAAATAATTTTATTATATTAATATTATAAATTTTTGGAAAAATTGCAAATAATATTCCGAATTTTGGGTCATCTTCTATGATTATTCCGAATTTTGAATAATCCACGAATATTTCGAAGTTTGTCCCTTATCTTCCACCAATGTTCCCATTCCACCTGCTACCTACTGAACTAGTAAAAAAAAGTTGTGAGGCCCCTGATTAATTATCCTAATTATCATTAACACTAATTAACTTTAATAATCTAATTATCATTAACACTAATAATATTTATTAATCTTTAAATCATTAACACTAGTTATCATTAACACTAATTATCATTAAAACTAATAATATTTATTAACCTTTAAAACAATACGCGCAAATCGAGGTGGAACGAGAACGTAAATCGGGGCTAATCGGGTCATTTTTTGCAAATTCCAACCTCAAATCGGACCCAATAGGGTTTAAATGACCCGTAAAATCATGAACGGACTATTTTTTACGTACATCGATCAGCACGTACAAATCGAGGCGAACCGGGAACGCGAATCGGGGCTAATCAAATCGGGTCGTTTTTTGCAAATTCCGACCTTAAATCGGAACCTATAGGGGTTAAAATTGACTCTTAAAACCTTTAACGAACTATTTTTTTGACACATAGATCGAGGCGCACAAATCGAGGTGTTCACGCAAATCGAGGCATTCCTGGTTCGCCTCGATTTGCATGCACCGGTCTACGTTTCAAAAAAAATTAGTTCTTCAATGGTTTTATGGGTCAATTAAATCCTTATGGGATCTGTTTCGAGATTGAAATTTACAAAAAAACGACCTAATTCGATTAGCCCAGATTCGCGTTACCGGTTTGCCTCGATTTGTACTGATCGATGTACGGAAAAAATAGGTCGTTCATGATTTTACTGGTCATTTTAACCCTAATAGGATCCGATTTGAGGTCAGAATTTGCAAAAAATGACCCGATTAGCCCCGATTTGCGTTTCCAGTTCACCTCAATATGTGCGCATCGATATACGTGTCAGAAAAAATAGCTCATTCAAGGTTTAAGGGGCCATTTTAACCCTTATGGGGTCCATTTCGAAGTCGGAAATTACCAAAAACGACCCGATCCGATTATCCCAGATTCGCGATCCCGGTTCGCCTCGATTTGTGCTGATCTATGTACGTAAAAAAATAGCTCGTTCATGATTTTACGGGTCGTTTTAACCCTAATGGGATCCCATTCGATGTCAGAATTTGCAAAAATGATCCGATTAGCCCCGATTTGCGTTTCCATTTCACCTCAATTTGTGTGCATCGATATACATGTCAGAAAAAATAGCTCATTTAAGGTTTTACGTACGGGTCATTTAAATCCTTATGGGAATCGATTCGAGGGCGGAATTTGCAACAAAACAACCTGATTAGCCCTGATTCGGGTTACCTGTTTGCCTCGTTTTGTGCGCATCGATTAACTTGTCAGAAAAAAAAATCCGTTCAAGGTTTTACGGGGTATTTTAACCCTTAAGGATCGAATTTGAGATCGGAGTTTGCAAAAAGACCAGATTAGCCCCGATTTGCGCAAAATGATAAAAGGAAAAATAAAAAAAATAGTGCAGACCCCACCCCCATTTTATCGGTTTTAACAGGTTAATTAACCTGTTAGAACATTGGTGGAAGATAAGGGGCAAACTTTGGAATATTCATGGATTACTCGAAGTTCGGAATAATCACAGAAGATGGCCCAAACTTTGAAATATTATTTGCAATTTTTCCTATATTTTTTATACTAACTTACATATTTTCAAAGAAGGTGACAACTTACTTATTATTCGTATTTTGCAGGAAAATCCGCGTGTCCATGGAAGATCCAAATTTTAATGAAGGATATAAAACAACTCAGTCGCTAATTTTATTCATCCACATCTAAACACATCTACCGCGAGGCGAATCGTACATAAGATTACCTCGCTTCCTTAGGTCATTGGGTTCCATCTCATCAGGATATTGATCCTTATGTAGATGCAAAATTTGCTTATTTTGTAATTCTAGATAGATTAGGATTTAGTCTTATGAAAAAACAGCCCTAAATCTTGTATAATTTTCCATTAAAAATATATATATATTCTTCTAGCACATACTTGGGACAAATTAAAAACCACTAGTTATGGAGTATTCAACATCTTGAAGACACTAAAAAAAAAAAAAATCGTATAAATTATGAGACTAACTTTGGTTCCTATGGACCACAAGTCCATTGGGAGAGACGAGAGAGTACTTGAAAAATGGAAACAAGCACATAACTAATTGTTGTTTGGGTGTGGACTACATGTTGTTTCAACGGATTATTGTGTACTCTAGTACATTATTGATGGGTGTCTTCTCGAACCTTCATTTTCCTTGTTTTCGTATTATTATGCATTGTCAATTACTCCATCTGTCTCAATTTACTTGCTTCATTCTAACTTTGGGCATTATTTACATGTGAATTTTGACTTTATTTAATTTAATATACGTAAGAAAAAAATATAGTCATGATTGATTTAGTTTAATTCGTCTCAACATGTATTTTTCAAATATATAATTTTTATAATTTTTTAATATATATAGTTAAAGATTTTTTATTTAAACTTGTGTCTCGGAAGATGTGAAAAAGAGAATGTAACAAGTAAATTGGGACGGAGGGAGTACTACTAGTTAATGGAGTGTCAAATCACATTACCTTTATGTACAACTATTTTTTATTGTAACGATTTGACATAGATCGAAAGGCAAAATATTTGAGCTATGATAGATCTATATCCGGTATATGTATACCATGGCAATTTCGTAAATAAGAACGGAATAAAATCTTTTTTTAAAATTTTTGGCACCACATTTAACTCTATGTTCATTTTAGACACAATAAAAACCCACTCGAGGCAGAAACACCGTATACATGAGACAATGTTTGAGCCACTCACGACAAAACGTATATGATATGGTGGTACCACATAGAACCTTTTGCCTCATTTACTCGTCTAGGACATGATAAACCAACTCAGGACAATATATGTTGCACTTGAGATAAGAGTTCAACCACACAGGACAAAACTTTTTTATAACGTGTTTCCACTTGCAACCTTTTGCCTCATTCACTCGACTTGGACATGATAAAAAACCAACTCTGGACAAGACATGTTGCACTTGAGACAAGACTTGAGCTACACATGACAAAACGAATAATAGTAATAATAAGTTATGTAGTGTGTGTCTTAAGTCTTGTCTGAAGCCCAAGATGTATTGTCCTGAGTTGATTTATTGTGTCTAGTAAAGAGTTGTATGTAGTGCCAAAAAAATAATATATTCTTATTTACGAAATTGCTATAGTATATATATATCAGGTATAGATCAATCGTTTCCATTTTTTTTAGTTAGAAAAATGCACAAATTCAGGGTGTATCTTTTCACAAGACGGAATACTTGCCTATCCAGTGTTTAAAAAAAAGAGAGAAATTTGCATCTACAAAAAGATAAATATGCTTATAAGAAGGTGTTCAATGACATAAAGAAGTGAGGTAATCTACTACCCTGTTCGTATCATGGTAAATGTGCCTGAAATGGAGGAATCAAACCGGTCAATAAGCTGGTTAACATATTTCATAAGAGTGGGTGTCCATTGACATGCAAATAATGGTAAGTTATGAACTTCAACATTTTTTTTTAAATCTTAAGTTAAATGCTAATCGTAGTCTATTTCGAAGGGCTAAACTTTTTGCTAAATAGTTACCAAAACTATTATTATGGATAAATATTCTAGCTGCTGGAAATGTGTGGAGATATGAGCTATCAAAATTTGGTTTGGTTGTTCCTGGTGAAGTTAGAGACAAGCCCGGTCCTAAGCCTGTGTAAATAGACCTATTCCACAGGTCTCCATTTGAATGGGCCCCTCAATTCTTGTTCTATTTTATTATATATACTCATGAAGTACATGAGAAAAAATGAAAAAGAGTTTGATGGAGTGGTTGAGCATGGAGCACAAATGTTGCATTTTATTGATTGACGCTGGTTCGAATCCCTTTTAATTTTTCCCTTTTTCCCTATAAGCAATGGCAATGATAGCTACACATGCTTTTTTAATTTTTTTTATTTGTATCATATTCACATGTTTTAAAAGTTCTTCCAAATTTTCTTTTAAAAAAACTAAAACATTTAGAAAAACATCTCATTTTGAATATTTTTATAAACGTTCATTTATTGTCTATAATTTAACTATCATCTTATACTTTAATCTCATGTGTATGTATCATACTTTGTTTTTTTATATATCTTCTAAAAATTTTACATCTCCCCCCCCCCCCTTTGACTTATATTACCATTTTTTTCTCACAAAAAAAAATTATATAGTATGTTTATTCAAGATTCAATCAATAATCTACTTTAATACCCACCTCTGTAAAATTCTCTCAGATTCGAATTGGGGAGAACATACAAAAACAGATGGAGTATATATATTTATTTATGGATCTTACTTAGCTTAAAAACATTGTTAGACAATCAATAAACTTCTAAAATGACATTAGTTTTGGAATGGATATTAAAATTGTACGTCAATTAATACAACAATTGTAAAAAATTATACTACCCTCTCCGTTCTCATTTGTTGTATATGTGTAAAAATTATAATAATTGGATATTAAGAACGTACTCATTGAGACGAATCAAACAAGACCCTACATGACTATATTATGATTTATATGTTGAGAGTCTTCTAAACAAATGGGAACGGAGGGAGTATAAATTTAGGGTCTATTTATCGATCAATGATGTACAAATTGTACAGAACCTCCATAATGATTGACACGGCCTTGCCATCCTCTGTGGCGTCGAAGCTGAGCCATGGTGTGCGTCGAATTGGGCCGTTGGTACCTAGGCTTGGTTGTTGTGTCGGTGGTTAATTGTTGGAAGACGGAAGTAGGAGCTTGTTTACTTCAGATTATATTCAGTTCAGTTCAGCTCGGTTCAGTTAACCTCTATTCAGTTCAGTTCAGTTCAGTTCATCTCTATTAAGTTCAGTTCAGTTAAGTTCAGTCCAGTTCATCTCTAATCAGCTAATGTAAACAAGCCCTAGGTGTTTGGATGGGCAAAGGAGAGAGAGAGAGTGAGAAAAAGGATGGTTGTGATTTTGGGTTCCGTTGGGCATTGGGATGGATATTTTTTGCAAAGTTTTGTTTTTTAGTTTTTTTTTAAAAAAAAAAAATTATTTGTGAGAATCAACTATATGTATTGACATGTGTCTCTTATACCAAAATTTTAACCATGGTTAGTTTAGATTTTAGTGGAAGGGTATAATATAAGCTTAAATATGAATTGAGGGGTACAATTGGAAAGTTTCAAAACACTTAAGTACAGCTTGGTAAATACAATACCTTAGGGGTATACATTAAAATAACCAAAATTTTTTATATATACCCAAACAACGGAATACAAGCTATCTTAAAACTCATAAAATTTTTCCCTTGATAAGATTAAATTAAAAGAGTTGTAACTTTATTATTATGGGGTAACTTTGATGATTTTAGGATAACTTTTAATTCGTTGTACAATAATTTACTGTACAATCTAATGGACATTTATGAATTATGATACATAAGTTTGTTTAAAGAATTTGTCTTAAGTTAATTAAATGTAGCAGATATCAAGGAAAATTTCCTTAATAATTGGTACCTTGCTAGGTGATAAACTTGTTTTAGCCGGAATGTGTGTCTCCAGATTGGTCCTATTTCAGGATATGAACATTTGAAGGGGGAGGGGGAGGGAAGCCAACAGGCCCAACATAATGCTAAGATAAGATTCAAACCCTGATCTCGACCATGAAAAGTGGGAAGCTCTCGAACTGAGCTAAGGGCTCGTTTACATTAGATGAATAGAGATGGACTGAGCTGAACTGAACTTAATAGAGATGAACTGAACTGAACTGAATAGAAGTGTATTAATTGAACTAAATAGAGATGAACTGAACTGAACTGAACTTAACTGAATATAATCTGAAGTAAACAAGCCCTAACCCCAACATCTCTTGCTAGGTGATAAACTAATAATGATATTAAAAAATAGATGGTATCCATGGAGTGAATTATCTATTAGTTGGGCCCTTTAAGATTTGTTTTCTTTTTTTTTTTTTTGGAAGGATAAGATTTGTTTTTTTTTTTTTAAGGATAAGATTTGTTTTTTTGGTTATTATGTAGTTTTGTCCCCTCCCTAAAAAATTATTGCATACGTCATTTTATATTGTACCAAACAGGCAAACACTACTTCGTATTAATTTTGTTTTAAGCAAAATTGTCCCACAAACTCTCCCCCTTTTTTTTTTTACAAAATCTCTTAAATTTTTAACTACAAATTTATAACTTTTTACTATATTTCTACATATGCTAAAAGATAATTTAGTAAAGAGTATCTAATGTGATGAGACGGTTTGACACAACACTGGTTGTGACTTTTTAATTTCCTCATACCCTACATGATGTCTAATTACCCAATATAACATTTATTTTTATTATTTTATATAAAACCATTAAATTGCACACCTTCCTTTAACCCTCCTCCCCGGAATTCACATGAGAAGTGATTTTTCATGCATGGTAATTCACATTTTATGGAAAATTATTTTCTTTTCTCAATTTTCTAGAAATTAGGCTAAATTGTTTGGTTGACACCGTAGGAAATTGCATTTCCTAGGAAATTCAAATCACCGAGCTGGGGCTTGGTGAATAATTTCTCATGTCTTATGAAAATTTTCATTTACTAGGAAATTATAATTCCTTGCTCTTCTCAATGTTCTCCAACCAAATACAACCTTCTTTTTCAATTTCTTAGGAATTAGTATTTCCCATAGAAATACACTTCAACCAAACAACACATAAGATTAAGTACCAAATTTGCATTTAATCTCTATCATTTCAATTATCAACCCCTCATTTATTGTTACTCCCTCTGTAACATATTAATGGCAACAATTATATTTGACATTTTTCCTCCCTAATTTATATCAAATTGTTTTCATTAATATGTTACGGAGGAAGTATTAATCTTTAGTCTTTATTTCATCTTTTTCCAAAATATCACTTCGTTGTATTTCATTATTCTTCTTTTGATTGTATTGTACTCCCTCCGTTTCCATTTGTTTGTCTTATTTGAAATCTTGACACTATTCATAAGATCGGAGAATATTCATTATTACTCTCAATTTATAAAACATAATATAGTCATGTGAGGTCTTGTTTTATTTGTTTCAATGAGTACGTTATTAATATCCAATTATTATAATTTTTACACATATACAACAAAAGATATTTAAGGTCAAACAATTACATTGACATATGTGCAAAGTCAAAACAGGACAAACAAATGGGAACAAAAGGAATAATAAAAAAAATTTAGTATTTAAATTAGTGAAAGTATTGGGTCAGACGGTCTGACCAAACAATCTGGTCAGACGGTTGACCCATATACCCAATTATAATAGTGAAAAACTTTGGGAGGCTATAACTTTGCGCTCGGGTGCCGGATCGGGGCATATAATATCTCGAAATTGATTAATTTTTCGAGACGAACGCAGGGCCACCGGAAATCGCCAAACGAGGCATCTAAAGGCCTCAAAATGCAAAAAAAAAAAAAAGTATCCATGTTATATTTTGTCCAAGTTAGTTACAAAATGTGTCAAGGTTTTACAATATGTGTCCAGATTAAACAATATGTGTCCATGTTTACAAATGTTTCCAGGTTTACAAATAAGTATCCAGGTTTAACAATATGTGTCCAGGGTTAACAATATGTATCCAGGTTTGTCCAGGTGTGTTCAGATTTGTTCAGATTTGTCCATGCAATGTTTGTCTAGATTTGTCTAGGTTTGTCTACATATGTCCAGGTTTGTCCATATTTGTCCAGGTTTGTCAACATTAGTCCAGGTTTGTCCAGGTGTGTCCAGATTTATCCAGATTTGTCCATGTTTGTCTAGATTTGTCTATATTAATTTGTATAAGTTTTTCCACATTTTTCCAGATCAGTATGGCATGTGTCATAAGGTTGAGTAGGACTGATCTGACAGTAAGTTTATTATCAGGCCTGTCTGATACAATACATTCTCATATAATAATATACTAACTAGTGCCTTGCTCAAAGCCAATTGTATGTATCTTTATGAAATACTTACATTAAAGTTGTGATAAAAACCAATTGTATGTTTCAAAAAAAACCAATTGTAGGCCTCGTATACGATAAAAATTAATAGAAAATATTGAAAGGTTATAGTTTATTGGGTGTTGGGAAACAAAAGGTGATAAAATATATTTTTTTTTTTAAAAAAAAGGTTGTTAATGTAAGAAAGTGTTAATTTCCACTTTTTTAGCGCTTTACTCATTTTACTCATAACTTTGAATATTCTTATAATAGTTTAAAATTTTACATAATTTTCTTATTTCGGTCCATTTGGCCAGTTACTTGCATTGTTACACATCTATTAAGTCAATTTTTAATTTTATATAAATTATTTAAAATTAAAACTCATGGTAATTAAGTAATTAGTTTGTGTGTTTTAACGGTTTTTAATGGCTCTCAAGATTATTGGAAAAAAAAAATGAGAAATTGGTGTAAAAGTATATTATTTTATTAAAATTAATTTAAAATATTTTATTAGTTAAGTAACTAATTTGTTTTATTGGTTTTTAATGATTCCCAATAGGTTATTGGACCAAAATGAGCACAAAGTATATACTAACTAGTGCCTTACACAAAGCCATAATTTTTCAAGAGAAAGTTTACAATGAATTCCCTATTGCGTGCCTTTACAAAAGGTATATTTTATTGAAGAGAAAGTTTATAACATGTAGATATCATATCATAGAATCTTACATATTAAGCAATATAATAGATTATTATACATACAATATGTGACTAAGACTTGAATACCTTTACTTTTAGCCCATGCTTCATCCTTAGTATTATGGAGATATCAGGAACAATAGGGTGTCCTTCTACAGCTTGGATGTTGTAGTTCTTGAGGATTGTTGCCGCCACCGCCTTCATTTGAGTGAAGGCCATGTCTTTCCCTAAGCAAGTCCTCGGCCCGGCATTGAAGGCCAAGAACTTGTACGATGGCTCATGTTTGATTCTTCCGCTTTTGGATATCCATCTCTCTGGTTTGAACTCGTAACAATCTTCTCCCCATATTGATTTCATCCTCCCCATCGCATACAAGCTAAAAATAATTTGCATCCCTGGATCCACGTGGTGTCCACTTGGGAGTGTGTCTGCTTGTGCAGGAGCCTTCGCCTCGAATACTACTGGAGGGTATAATCTTAATGACTCACATAATGCTCCATGTAAAAAGACTAGATTTTTCAATTCATGGATGTCATTACGATATAATTCTTCTCGGATCTTGGATACCACCTGTGGATTCTTACTAAGGAGATAGAACAACCACGATAAGGAGGTACTTGTCGTATCTCGTCCTGCTATAAAATAATTTAGGATAGTATCCCTTAAGAACTTATCACTAAGGTTGTTATTTTGATTCATGTATAATGTTAATAAATCAACACCAACTCCCTCATTTTGATCCAACAACTCTTGATGCTTTAATTCCTCTCTCTTTTGAGCAATACACTTGTAGATAAAATCATCTAAAATAACCCAAGCTTTTTTAAACTTCCTCTCTTTTCCAACCCCAACCCACCTCAAAAACTTCCACACACAAATAGGAACAACATGGCGATAAAATATCACCTCCTCAATATCATCCAAGGCCTTAGAGAAGGAAATATGAGGCCAATCAACGCAAAGAGACCCAAAATCATGTCCTACAAGAAGAGTACAAATTGTATCAAAAGTAAATCTTTCAAACAAATCTTGCAAATCAAGCACTAACCCATGTTTAGAAGCATGATCAAGGACATGAATAAGGGAAGTCTCAAGCTTCTCCTCAAGTTTGTCAACCAAAAATCGATGAAATCGAGGGTGGCCGAGGAAGGTTTGAGCCATACTCCGGTGGTACTTCCATAAATCAAAATCTGCATTGAAAATACCTTCACCAAGAACATCAAATAATTGATTAAATTTTTTACCTTTAGGGTAATTTTGAAAGTTTGTGCTCATTAGATGGTGTATATTTGAGGGTTCAACAGTGACAAACATCACCATATTGGTAAACCAAGGACCTTTGAATAGAAAATTAAGTTGTGATTTTTCCATCAATTCAACAACATAATCATGGATTCTATTAGTGTTTTTTAGAACAGGAAGTAACATCCCCACTAATGGCCAATTTGTAGGGAGGCCCTGTTTGTTGTGAAAATAGTAGCAAATTACAATGAAGGAAAATAAAATAAAAAACATCTCACCATACTCCATAACAGAAAAAAAAAATCCTATTTAATTTGTTACAAGTTTAGTTTAATAAGCTAAGCTAGCTAACACACTTTTATAGATGTATGCATGGAGTCATCATATAATTGATACTCCACTTCACTGGCTTTCCTACTCTTTTATGTTGACCGGGCTTAATTGAAAATGTCATCAATTTTATAGTACGTTGGGCCCGTTCCTAAGTATACATATGCCTATGGACAAGATTAAAAAACTGGCTTCCCATTGCATAACTAATATAATTGTGGGCTTGGTGGTGGTATTGGTGTTGGCTAGGCTTAGTGGTAGTGGTGTTGGCTGGGTTGAGTGGTGGAGGTTTTGTTGTGGATGATTAAGTATGGGAGTGAGAGAACTAATAAGAGTAGATTGGTCTTTTTACGTATAACTCTGGCCTGTGAGCGATTTTAAGTAATTGGTGGGTGAGGTTTAACAAGTCCCATATAATTAAATAAATAATTTAAGGTTGTGGAATAAGTGATATTTTGATTTGCAAATACTTAATTTTATTAATCATATAAGACGGAGGAGATCGATAATTTAAAGTGAAAGTATTGGGTCAGACGGTCTGACCAAACAATCTAGTCAGACGGCTGACCCATATACTCACTTATAATAGTGAAAAATTTCGGGAGGCTATAACTTTGCGCTCGGGTGTCGGATTGGGGCATATGATATGTTGAAATTGATTAATTTTTCGAGACGAACGCAACTGCAAATACCTGGAGGGGATTTGGCCACCGGAAATTGTCAAACGAGGCCTCTAAAAGGCCTCAAAATGCAAAAAAACCGTATCCAGGTTATATTTTGTCCAAGTTAGTTACAAAATGTGTCCAGGTTTTACAATATGTGTCCATGTTTAAACAATATGTGTACATGTTTACAAATAGGTATCCAGGGTTAACAATATGTATTCAGGTTTGTCCAGGTGTGTTCAGATTTGCCGGGTTAACAATATGTATCCAGGTTTGTCCAGGTGTGTTCAGATTTGCCCAGGTTTGTCCATATATGTCCAAGTTTGTCCACATTTGTCCAGATTTGTCCATATTTGTCCAGGTTTGTCAACATTAGTCCAGGTTTGACCAGGTGTGTCCAGATTTATCCAGATTTGTCCATGTTTGTCTAGATTTGTCTAGGTTTGTCCATATTTGTCCAGGTTTGTCCACATTTGTCCAGATTTGTCAACATTAGTCTAGGTTTATGTCCAGATTTATCCAGATTTGTCCATGTTTGTCTAGATTTGTCCATATTTGTCCAGGTTTAACAACTTTTCATCAGGTTTACAAATTGTGTCCAGGTTTCAAATGTGTCCAGTTCTGTTTCCAGGTTTACAAATGTGTCCAGGTCTACCAATACATGTCCAGGTTTAACAGCATGTGTCCAGATTAAACACATATGTGTTCAGGTCCAGTGGACTGGTCTGACAGAAACGTTACTGTCAGACCGATCTGACACACTACCTTCTCATACTTAATTACCATGAGTTTTAATTTTAAATAATTTAAATAAAATTAAAAATTGACTTAATTTTAAATAATTTAAATAAAATTAAAAATTGACTTAATAGTGTGACATGTGTAACAGGTAACTGGCCAATTGGACCCAAATTTCGTGGAAATTAATGTTCCTAAACTAACCAACATTCATTTGTAAGTAGGTCCAAGCTTCCCGGTTTTGAAGTTTCTTGCAAATTAAATCATGCAATCAATATGCATTGCATACTAGATGAGAATTCCAAACGCAATCGCTTGAGTTTAAGAAAATGACATAACTTGTCTTCCTGAATTTAATAGTGTTTAATTATCATGGTTTAAGAAAAGAGTGTTTAACCAAAATAATGTTGGGAGCAAAAATATTTATCAAAATACTGTCAAACCAATAATATTTATCAAAATATGGTCCACGTCAGCCTTGTTTTTAATTTTTTTACGCAGTATAAATCGCTATTTTAGATAGCAATTTATTTAACAAAATCGCTATCTCAAATAGCGATTTATTTAACAGAATCCCTATCTCAAATAGCAATATTGTTGAGGTTAAAAAAATTCAATCAATGCCTTTATTATAGAGAATAATGACCAAAGTTGGGTTGTTATTAAGTTATAGGGAAAATCGCTATCTGAGATAGAGATTTACCATACATAACAAAATTTGCTACAAATAAATTTTTTTTTTTAAAAAAACATAAACACTCTCTCTCTTACGTGGACAACATTCTCGTAATTATTTTTTCATTGACAATATTTTGGTAAATAGTTTTGGCGTCAACATTATTTTGGTAAAACCCTCATAAGAAAATGACATTGCAATGTACAAAAAGCCATGCTTTTCCTAAATTAATCCTCTCATTGTGGCATTCATGCACGTAATGATGGATGTATTTTGTATAAACTTCAAAGCTCTAATTAAACTGCAAAAACAAAAAATACAAATAAATCAATAAATCATTTAAACCGAAAAACATAATTCTTATTTTCTTTCTCGACACTTTTACAATCTACATACTAGATGATCAATTTCCAAAATCAACAAGAAACATATAAATTGAGGTTTTTTCACCAGGTACCCCTGACTAATTTCAAAATGTATGGGGTACCTCTATGTTTTTACGAATGCACCAAATACCCTTGAGTAATTCGTAAAATGCACTTAATACCCTTACTAATCAAAATCCGTTACTGTTCTCGATAATTTATGCACTGAATACCCTTACTAATCAAAATTTGCCCAAAAAAATCGAGTAAATGAAAAGACAAAGAATGATGATAGGGTTTTTTCCCATTTTTTTGGGGATTACTATAGGGTTTTTCTTTGGGTTTTGATTTTGGAGCGTAAGAGCAGAGCAAATGAAATAGGAATATGAGTATCGACGGGCAAATATATGAACTGGGTTAACTTAAGGGTTGTCATAGTTAAACAATTTGACACCCAATTAACGCAAGTTACCCATTAAGAGCATTAAGTGCATTTTGTGAATTACTCAAGGGCATTTGGTGCATTCGTAAAAACATAGGGGTACCCTATACATTTTGAAATTAATCAGGGATACCTGGTGAAAAAACCGTAAATTTAATTCATGCGCATTCTAAAACAAAATATACAATAACGAAATCAATTGAAACAATGTAAAAGTTAAAGACATAAATACTAATCTCCACATTTATGAATAATCTCCAAATTATGTACAATATGAATATCAAATGAGAGTATCGATTTGGAAAAAAAAAACAAAGGAACTACTCATATGTATGTTCTGTTTTGATCCAACTAATCATTTCACATCCTTTGATATACCAAAACTGCTTAGGCTTGCTCAATTTTATGGAAATGAATCTACAAGTGGTGATATAATTTTTTTTTTAATTTTATGTGATTTAATTTTATAGGAATAGGATCGTGTGAGAAAGGGTGCTTTTATGTGAGAAGGACTTTTATGTGAGAAAACATCTGCACCGCTTATAATTTTAGATCTAAGGGTTGTTATTTGATCTTGTGTTTTTGTTAGTAAGGGCAACTTGGTAATTTAATTTAAGTAGTATATTTCTATTTTTTATAACAAAAAAAACTGTTTTTTTTTTAAAAATACGTTTTTTTGAATATTTTTTTAATTCAAAAAATTGGTTTTTTTCATAAATAAAAAATATCTAAAATTCAAGTTAATTGTTTATTTTTTCGTAAGTACTCGTGTTCCAAATTCTATAAGTGTTCAAAATTTTATAAGCCAAGTTCAAAATTTTATAAGCCATGTTCAAAATTTTATAAGTCATGTTCAAAATTTATAAGCTTTGTTCTAACTTTTAAATGCTATGTTGTAAATTTAACAACCTATGTTTAAAATTTATAAGTCATGTTCTAATATGTTTATGTATGCAGAAAATGTCAGATTATTGTTGGGTTTATTTTAAGTATATGAACTACTGATAAAATAAAAGTATATGAAATATTAAATTTTTTATAAGTCATATTCTAAATTTTATGATTCATATTCTGAATTGTACGGGTCATGTTCTAAATTTTTATAATATAGTTTCCAAACCATATAAGATAGAACTAGAGCGTTGATTTATTTTGATCTAATGTTGATTATTTTATGAACTTGTAATATTTATTAAAAAAAACAGCAAATTACAACTTATTAAAAAAATTAAGCCTTAAAATTATGATTTTTTTAATAACGTAACTTTTTTAAAAAATTAAGCCTTAAAATTATATATTTTTTTAATAAAAAATGTAAATTCTATTTTTTAATTGAATATTGAGTTATATATGCATATGCTCTAAAGTTTATAGCCATGTTCTAAATTTTAGGAACTATGTTCTAAATTTCATTAATCATACTCTAAATTACGCTCGAATCTTTTTTTTTTAAATACAACAAATCTAGAAAAAAAATCCATAATATTGATATTTTAAAAATAAAAATATTCAAAAAAAAAAAAACTGTTTTTTTAGAAAGTCATAAAGAAAAAAAAGAAGAAAAAAAATCCTAATCCTACGTATTATGAGGAAGGGAGGGGAGAAATTTTAGGGTTTTTTTAAAAATTGTTTTAAATTAAAAAATCCATATAATCTTAGCCTTTAGATCAAAATAAATCAACGCTCAAGATTTTTTCTCAGATAAACAAGCCTTCTCACCTAAAGAACCTTTCTCACATGATCCTAACCCTATATATAATTATATATATATATATATGTTTTATGCTTAGACCATCTCCTACAATGACCAAGTTTTTTTGGTCATCTTCCCTTTTTCCTCCTTCTCTCTCCTCCACCTCACATGACCAACCAATTTTATTTTTCCCTTCTTAACAATAACCCATTTACCATACTCTCTTTCATACTTTAACTTACCCCACCCCATCTTTTTCTCTCTCCATCCTTTTTTCAATTAATAATTTGTTTTAATTTAAATGTAATTAAAAATAAATAATTATGATTAACTATTGAAAATAAATAATTATGATTTTTTTGGTAATTAGGATAATTTTTATCCATAATTACTCTAAAAAATATATCCACAAAATTATAATATAATGTGTTGTAGAAATGAAGAGTATGAAATTTGCTATTTTTTAGCACAAAAAATAGCAATTAGAAGAAGCTGATTTTTTTTTTGTGATGAAAATATAGCAAAATGGGTGTCTATTTATAGAGGATGAAAAATTATGATTTTTTTTTTGTAAATTCTGAGATATAGCCGTTGCAAAAATTGCAACGACTATATTTAATCAACGGCTCAGAACGAGCCACTTGGCAACATCTCCCCACGCCTTTGACACGTGTAGCATGAGCATGAGTCAGCTTTTTTTTTTTCTTTTCCCTTTTTCTTCCCCTTTTCCTCTCTCTTTTCGCGTGTAAGGCCAGCTGCATGACCCAGTTGGTTTTTCGACCTTTGCAAGCATTTGTCATGCATGACCGTTTTTTGGGTCATTATTAGTTGGTCCATGACCCAACTTTTTGATGACCAAACCCATTTTGGGTCATTGTTAGTGATGCTTGGATCATGTGACTCTCTCAACAGATTACAACCTAATCCCTCAAATGTCTAAAGGGAAAAAAACATAGAACAAGGGTTTTACTTTGTAATTTTTTTTTAGTGACTCTCTCTCTCTCTCTCACTCTCTATGTATCTACTAATATAGATCGGGTTCGATCTACTAAAAAACTTGGTTGGGGCTGAAAACTATTTTGTTTCAACATTAATATATATATAGTCATTCATTAAACATTATTCAACCAATAACCTTTACTTCCTCCATTAATACAAAATTTTAAACATCAATATCTTTAATTTTGTTGTTGAAAAAATTATATGAAGAGAATTTTATTAAAGTGCTTTTCAAGATGAATCAATAAAACCCTAACGTTGTAAATAAATCAAAACTAATGAAGAATTAGTAAAGCATAATGTTGACAGAGTTACATTTTTTTTTGGGTACAAATGAGCCACAAAGGGCGGGGATGAGAATCGATCCCAGGATCGTCTAGAATCGGGAGGGAAGCTCTAACCACCTGAGCTATCCCTCACCCTCTGTTGACAGAGTTACATTGATAGAAAGGAAAATGTACAATATGAAAAATTAACTTTGTCATAATAAAGGTAGAGCTGATTAAAAGTGGCCCGGCCCGCAGGCCCGGCCCGACCCTCTTTTTTGCGGGCTTTAGACATGAAAATTAAGCCCGAATTTGGGCCCATCTCACCCCGATTTTTTATTTCTTCGTGCGGGCCTTGAACATTTAAAATTAGACTTTTTTGTTACTTATTTAGGCCCGACCCGAAAAAGCCCGAAAAGCCCGCCAAGTCCGCACTAAATTTTCGGGCTTTGGCTAAGAAATTTGGGCCCGAACCTGGCCCGCTTTTTGGGTTTGATTTTTTTGCATCGGCTTGGCCCAAACCCGGCCCGACCTGGCCCAGATCACCTCTAAATAAAGGAGTGGCACAATAGATAGAAAAAAATGGTCAAATATTCTTTTGATATTTTAATCACCATTTAAATTTTGTCAATCAATTAGAGTGAGAATATGGAGAATATATTAGATGACATTTACTTTTATAATAGAGTTATTAATGCCAATGGGTTTAGTACAATACTATAAAGGGTGATTTAGTCATTGACACCCTGATTTCATTCCTTGGCTTATATACTAGACATTTATCATGTATACACCCTGATTTCAACCAGTCTGCTGATTATATTGCGTCGCTCGAGCACTGGGCCCCTACGTATGTCGACATTGATCCCTTTTTGGAAGCTAATTTTTCTTATTTTTTAGCTCTTGATAAGTTAGGTTATTTCTTCGAGAGGAAGAACTCATGATTTCCGTGTAACCTTTTCTCCAAAAAAAAAATAATAAAAAAAAATTAAAATAACTAATAATTATCCTTAAAATAATGATAATCAAATTATAATAAAATTTAATAAAAAAAAAACAAATTAAAAGATATAAATTTACAAAATTCAATAAAAAAAAAACAACTTAAAGTAGAAGTTCTAGAACAAAATAATACATGTAAGAGAATATAAGATAATGGTCGAAAACTAGAAAAAAATATAAATAACTTAAAGAGAAAGTATTATGTCAAACAGGTCTGACCCTAATATATGGTCAGACGAGGTGACATTACATTAACTGAATACTTCGTAATACAACAACGCAACACCATCAAAAGTTCAAAACAGTGTAATGATAATATCTATAAAGAGCAGCAGCAGCAACTTTCACCAATAGAAAACAAAAACAGAGCAGCAACAACACAATATGAGGAAATTTTAAATTTTAATTCAATGTCAGTATAAAATATAATCAATAAAAAATATGGAATACAATAAATTATTTTCAATATTCATCCTAGTTAGAGTCTTTTTTCTTCTAGGTTAGTGTTTTTTCCCTCCAGGTTAGGGTTTTTTTTTTTTAAAACCTAGAAATAATGGGAACTAACCTGGACAAAAAAGAGTCCACCTGGACATAATAACAACTAACCTGGATTAAAATTTTGATTTAAAAAAATAATTGGACATGGACAACATAACAAATAAACTGGAAAAAAGTATGTTTAACCTAGATAATTATATACCAAACTGACCTAAAAAAAATTTAAAAAAAATAAAAACTAAACTGGACAAAAATCAAAATCACATGGACAAAATCAAACCTTATTACCTGAAATGATATTTAATAGACCTGGAAAGCAAGTCTTCAAGCCTCTCTTCTTTCAACCATGTTAAAAGAACCTCTGCCATCGTCAGGATTAATCATCATAATCACCATCATCATCATCTTCATTTTTGGTTTCAGCAGACCTCCTGTATAATCATCATCATCTTCATTTTTGGTTCACCATCATTATAACGTACGTACCTGGACAAAATTAAAACTTATTTGGACAAAATAACATTGACATGGACAAAAATATATCTAACCTGAAAAATATTATAACTTACCTGGACATATTTACATCTAACCTGAAAAAATTATAACTGATTTGAAAAAATATAAAACTGGACAAAATTATATCTTGCCTGGACAATTTGTATTTTACCTGGAAATACTACCAACTAACCTGGAAAAATAAAATACCCCCACCCCAACTGACCTGGAAACTCCTCGAAAAATCAGTACCTTTCTTCTTCTTCCTCTCTCTTTACCCAAATGAAGTTCAACCATTCGAAGTATAAACTGTAGAGTATAAATTTTGAACCTAAACTCTCAAATGACGCATGATTAACCAAATAGAGAGGATGACACATGATTAGCAAAGCAAAGGAAAAAATATCGTACATAAAGTGGAAGCTTCACACAAAGTATTAATTTAAAATTCAAAAATGACAGAAGTTCAAATATGTAGTCCACGGAATTGCAGAGGAGACGAGCTACAATTTCTAGACGAAGCCTAATTTCCAAAAATGACGAACTTCAATCCTCAAATTAAGTGATTTTTAGAGGATGATGAACTTGATTAAGCTCAGGTTAATGTTTGGGAGATGTTCAATTAAGCTTTGATATATTCAAAGTAGTAAACAAAGTGAGTAATTGGGTAAATGGTCTGACCAAATTATTTTATTTGGGTCAGATCGTCTGACCTAATACTATCACTAACTTAAAACTAGAGTGGTTAGCTAGGAGTTGGAAGCAAGATCAATGAATTTATGATAGTGATTGGTGTGGTTGAAAATGCTGGTGATGATGAGCATTGAGACACTAATCAGTAAAAACTACTAATTGATGAAAGGATTTGCTTAATTAATTGTAACTGAAGATGATGTAGTAAATTAAACCATGTAATAATCTTTTGAATCCAATTGATTTATGTTCCCTATTGAGATTAGTTGATTGAATATAATTAATGTAAAATTACCTCTTTATTGAAATAATTTAGGGATTAATTGTGAATTGATTGAAGAATAAAAAGTTGGCTTTATTTTTCATCATATCCCTTTTAAGGGCTTAATTTATTTACGATTGATTAAGGTATATGTATTAATGTAATTCTTTCAAGCGAACACCAAGTCTTCTGCGGAGGTGGTGGTGGTAGTGGTGTCCACATAAAATTAAATTATTATACCTTACCCTTAATGAAATTTCTTAATGCACAATTAATGTGAGCATTATAGGTGACCTATTATATATTACTAATTGATATTTTCAAATTCAGTTATAAAGCTAACAATGTAGAACTACCTTTATTGAAGTTTAATTATGAATCATCTCTATTATATAAGCCAAGGGGGGAGCCATGGTGTCCCCCCTCAAAAAGTCCATCTTAACCCTCAAAACTTTCTAAAATCTAAATTTTTATCACCCCTGTTGAGGTGATTTTTGGTTCACAACAATGTAAATGTAATTTATGGGCCGAGAGCTAGTTCAAATCCACGTGAATGTGCTCGTTGATCTGCACAAAGAACAAACGTGAGCTACCCCAGGAGGAGTTCCGGGGAAAGACTCTCCGACGCTCAAGTGAGTAAAGTGATCAAATGTAGACAGAGAGTGAGGGAGAAGTTTGAGGTGTGTTAGTATTTTTTGGATACCTTTGCATGTGCATGGTCATGGAGTATTTATAGTACCATGAGAACGTAGGAGGAAACTGTCCATGGTAGGTTGAATTGGACCTGGTAGGCGAGGCTGGACCTGGTCAATAACCCTGGGCCTGGTGGGTGTTCCCTGGACCTGGTAGATAGGATTTGGACCAGGCTACTGTTCCCTGGACCTGGTAGATGTGATCTTGACCAGGGAGGTGCTTGAGCGTGGACTTAGGTGATTAGGTCCCCTGTACAGGCTTTGGCTTGTATCTGGGCCTGATCCTTTTTATGGGCTTTCCTCGTGGCGTGCCTCTTTCATGTGTTGATATTGGATTGGGCCTTACCTTTTTAAGTGGTTGGCCCAATAACTAATGGGTGCATTTTGCCCCATCAATTTGCCCCCCCAAGTCCATAAAAATTAAGTAGGAATTTTTATGAATTTTGTTGAGTGGGCCCTGGTGTGACGACCCGACTCGCTTAAATCGGCATAAAAGAAACCGACGAGTCGAATAGTTAGAACTAACAACTCAAGTACTTAAAAATTAAAACAATACCTCAAAGTATTATATTACTAATCCAAAAAAGTACAACTACCCACAAGTTTGTACATAACTAAACCAAAAGTCAAACTATCAATACTAATAAAAGTAACTCCAACCACATGTCAGAGTCTAAATCAAATGTATACAATTAACACTACTATAGTCTAAAACTATCCAAAACCGTAAAACAACGAAAATACAACTAAATCATAAAATCGGCGCTCGCCCAACCCAAAGCTAAGCAAGTACCTCATCATCAGAATTACCTGAAAAGTAAACAACAGTCCACCGTCAGTGGCGAGTAACATAACTGTCTCACCCTAACGGGAATACACAAGAACATAGCATAAATCAAAAATCCAAACCAAACATCAAATCATGCGAAAATCATACCAATATACAGACTCGACTCATCTAACTTATCCAACTTATCTTTGGCGCAATCATTCATAAACTAGACCGGACTACGCTCGTACGAACGCCTCTTACGCGATCGAACTTTCCAACTATGCCAGGATTGAGAATCTTACTCCCAAATCCTATGAAACCAATCTTACTGGAAATCCATGTCAAAGACGACATAGTGGTAATCACTATCCCAATACCGCGGTCAGGACAGGGGCAACGTCTTAACCCAAGCCTTAGAATCTTACTCTAAGGTTAGGCGTCTAGCTACGAAATCAAGCTAATCTTACATTCTTTAACTTTAATCCGAAGTTTACTCACTTAGTTACTTCTTAAGTTACATCTTACGCCTTGACTTAAGAAAATAACGCGTAAACCAAATATCTTACAACATCTTAACGTTTTCTTTAACTCTTTCTTTAACTTTCTTTAACTTAAAAGACTTAATCAAGAACTTATCAAGACTCATCAAGAACTCATCAAGAACTCAAAGAACTCAACCAAGATTCATAAAGAACTCATCCAAGATTCAAGATCTTCAACCAAGAACTTAATCAAGATTCAAGAACTTCAATCAAGAACTCATCTAACATACATAAACCACACGCATACTTCAAAATATAACCATGAAATTACCAACTTACTAGTATCCAAAATTCATCAAACTTTAACATGATTAACATGAACTTAATACCAACATAATCAAACATAAAATCAACATATTCAATCATCAAATCATCATTAAACCACATCAAAATCAGATTTACAACCATACATGAAAACATGATCAAACTTCAACATAAACTAATCTTATACATTTAATTCATACTATGAATCCTAGTACACCAATTAAGTTGAGAAAGCATGTTACCTTATTGAAGATACACACACAAAATCAACACAAACTCGCTGCCCGGAACGAGACACACACGGCCCTAGCAACATGGACCACCACGCACGGCACGGCCTTACCACCACGAACCACACGAGCACCACAGCTGCCCAGCACGGCTGCCTATCACGAACCACACGAGCACCACGGCTTCACACGGCACCCACTGCACGGTTCACCACTCGAACCACCACTCTTGCACGACTTCAACACGACACCCACACGGTCACCACTCGAACACCCACACGACACGAACACGATCAACCCAAACCCGAACTAACAATCTTGAATGCAAACCAACAGATTTAGATTGTGTTTTGATACTTAAAGATTAATAGACTTTGAATCTTTAAGTTTAAGGTTAGAATTGATGATGAACAATTGATGGGTTGTTCATAGCCAAAATGGCGTGCGGATTGATGGCAATGGAGGGAGTTTTGTGTTTTGATCTTTTAATGGCAAGAGATGGCAAGTGTGTTTAAATGGGCAAATGAGCAAAAGGATCATCAAGCCTTACTAACTCCTCTATATATAAAGTTAGTTAAGGTGTGAACACAAAGCAAGTGGCAAATCCTTGCCATGCACTTGAGGAAAACCGGCCAAGCAAGAGAAATGGGCCAAATTTGGGCTTTCGTGATCAATTGGGCTAATTTAACAATATCGCATGATTAATCATGCTTAATTCGATTTAGCCCAAAAATATTAAATAATTAATTAGAAAATTAAATAATAAAAATTCTAATTAATTAAATAATAATTAAAATAAATAATAACTAATCAAAATAAAATAATTCGAATTAAATCGAAATTATTCACATAAAATAAAATGAATAGTTCAAAAATAAATTTGAACTATACATAGCAACACATAAATACACATAATCATATGGTAGAAATACCAATAAAATCAGGGTCGTTACAACCTCCCCTCCTTAAAGAAATTTCGTCCCGAAATTTAAGGCAAAGGAGATCGCTCACCCTCAAACAACTCCGGGTACTTCTGCCTCATGGACGCCTCTATCTCCCAAGTCGCCTCCTCATGGTGTTGATTTCTCCACAACACCTTGACGAGCTGGACTTGCTTACGCCGAAGGGTCCTCACTTCCCGATCCAAGATCTGGACGGGTCGCTCCTCAAAAGTCAGATTCGGCTCAAGCGTGGCCGACTCCACTGGGATAATGTGGGTAGGATCATGTACATATTTCCTTAGCTGGGAAACATGGAATACGTCATGCACACTAGATAAAATAGGTGGTAAAGCCAATCGGTACGCCACCTCCCCAACTCGTTCCAGTATCTCGTAAGGTCCCACATATTTCGGTCGGAGTTTCCCCTTCTGACCGAAGCGCGCCACTCCTTTGAATGGTGAAACCTTAAGCAAGACTTTGTCACCTACCTCGAAAGCCAGCGGTCTACGTCGATTATCGGCGTAGGATTTCTGACGACTCTGAGCGGGATGCATCTTAGATTGGATGACTCGGACCTTCTCGATAGTATCGCGTACCATCTCAGGTCCCAAAGCCACAGAATCACTAATATCATTCCAACATATAAGACTCCGACATTTCCTGCCATACAGGGCCTCATACGGAGCCATCTCGATGCTGGAGTGATAGCTATTGTTATAAGAGAACTCTATCAAACAAAGCATACGTACCCAAGAATGATGGTACTCCAGAGTACATGCTCGAAGCATATCCTCCAAAGTCTGGATGGTCCTCTCAGTCTGACCATCGGTCGCCGCATGAAAAGCGGTGCTCAACTTCATCTTCGTCCCAAACGCTTCCTGAACTGATTTCCAGAAACGAGATAGAAATCTCGGATCTCGATAAAAAACAATCTCCCTCAGAACTCCGTGAAGTCGGATAATATCCTGAGTATACGCCTCTGCTAGACGCTCCATAGACCAGGTCATCTTCTTCGGAATGAATCTAGCGACCTTGGTCAACCTATCCACTATGACCCAAATTGCATTCAAGCCATTGCAGGTGGGTAAGCTAACCACGAAGTCCATAGATACCGACTCAAATTTCCAGGTCGGAATAGGTAGTGGCTGCAACAGACCTCCTGGTCTCTGATGCTCGATCTTAACCTTCTGACAGACTAAACATCGAGCTACGAACTCTGCTACGTCCCTCTTCATCTTAGGCCACCAGAGCTGGCCCTTGAGGTCTTGGTACAACTTGTTACCTCCAGGATGAACAGAGTAGGGCGAGTTATGTGCCTCAGACATAATTCTGTTCCTAAGATCAGAACAGTCTGGTACACACCACCTCCCTCGGAATCACAGACTACCATCGGAAGGGATCTCAAAACCTACGGCTTTGCCTTGCCGCAGAGCCTCTCAAATCCTAGCTAACTGTGGGTCGTTCTGCTGACCCTCGCGCAATTCCTGAATCAGATCAGGTTCGGCACTCATAGATGTCAGACAAAGCCTGACGGAACTACGGCTTCTACAGAAGCTCAAGCGATGCTTGCGACTTAGTACATCTGCGACTAAGTTCGCCTTGCCCTCGCAATAGTTAAGCGTCAGGTCGTAGTCCTTAATCAGCTCAAGCCATCGTCTCTGCCTCATATTGAGGTCTTTCTAATTAAAGATGTACTTGAGGCTCTTGTGATCCGTGAATACTCTACACGAACCGCCATAGAGATAGTGCCTCCAGATTTTGAGCGCGAACACTACAGCCGCTAACTCCAAGTCATGCGTAGGATAGTTACGCTCGTGCACCTTTAATTGTCTCGATGTGTAAGTGATAACTTTCCCGCCTTGCATGAGCACACATCCTAGGCCACTCTTCGAAGCATCACTATAGACCTCGAATTCTTCTTCATCGTTCGGAAGGGTAAGAATAGGAGCAGAGACTAATGTCTGTTTCAATTGCTGAAATGCTTGCTCGCAAGCCTCCGTCCAAACGAATCGGACCTCCTTCTGCAAGAGACTAGACATCGGCCTAGCAATTTTGGAGAAGTCCTGGACGAATCGTCGATAGTATCCGGCCAATCCCAGAAAACTACGAATCTCCGCCACATTTCTCGGGCTACTCCAGTCAACTACGGCCTTAATCTTAGCCGGGTCTACCTTAATGCCGTCCTTACTAATCACGTGACCCAAAAATGCTACTTCGCGAAGCCAGAACTCACACTTGGAGAGTTTCGCGAACCACCTATGACTACGCAATATCTCAAGTACCATTCGGAGATGTTCCATATGCTCAGACTCATCTCTCGAATAGACTAAGATATCGTCTATAAATACTACGACACATTTATCGAGTAAGTGGTGAAACGTCCGGTTCATCTGGTCCATGAACACGGCTGGCGCATTAGTGAGGCCAAAGGGCATCACCTCGAACTCGTAGTGGCCGTATCGATTACGAAAAGCAGTTTTCGAAATGTCTTCTTTCCTGACTGAAATCTGATGATATCCAGATCGAAGATCTATCTTCGAAAACACTCCGGCTCCTCGTAACTGATCGAACAGGTCCTCAATCCTAGGCAGCGGGTACTTATTCTTGATAGTTACCCGATTCAACTCTCGGTAGTCTATGCACAACCGCATACTACCATCTTTCTTCTTCACGAAGAGCACAGGTGCTCCCCACGGAGAAACGCTTGGCCTAATGAAGCCCTTATCGATCAAATCCTGGAGTTGCGTTTTTAACTCTTGCAACTCCGATGGTGCCATCCGGTAAGGTGCCTTCGAAATCGGCGCTGTCCCGGGTACTAAGTCGATATGAAACTCGACATCGCGCTCGGGTGGAACTCCCGGTAGTTCATCAGGAAATACATCTCTGAAATCCCTCGCTACAGGTATATCGTCCAACAGACGCTCCTCAGTCAAGTCCCTTACCTGACATAGGTACACCATATCGCCCTTCTGGCGATGCTTCCTCATTTTCAAGGCAGAGATTACCTTTACTCCTTTCTTAAGGACGAACCCAGAGTAGGTAACTCGGTTGCCCTGAAGTCCTCGGAATGTCACTGACTGATCTCGGCAACGAATGATCGCTCGATACCTCGACAGCCAGTCTATACCAAGTATGACGTCGAACTCCATCAGCAGGAACTCCTTCAGATCAGCCGTCGCTTGCTCCCCAGCTATCACGATAGGCACTTCTCGGAACTCGCGTTGACAAACAAAATCCTCTCCGGAATGGAGAGTAATAACTGAACTAACAGGAAAGCTGCCACGGAGATTAGACCTCGAGGCAAAACTACTAGCCACAAAAGAGACAGTAGGACCAGAATCAAATAATACTAAAGCTAACACACCAGAGACAAGAAATCTACCTGATACAACGTCAGGCTGAACCTCGGCCTCCGCCTCGGTCATACAGTAGACTCGGTTCTTCACCGGAGTCTTCGTCGGTGCCGGAAGCTGCTTAACCTCAGAATCTCGCTTCCTCTCGGGGCATACTGACGCCTTATGGCCTTCCTTCTTGCAGATATAACATGCTATGGGTGAACCATCACACCGCTTCCCTGGATGGAAGTCTCGGCCGCATCCTCTGCACTTCGAGCCATCGAAACCCTTATGCGAACTCGTGGTCGGAGGGGTACTACTAGGTGCACTGAATTGGGGCTTCTTAAATGAAGCTGTCGTCGCCGGAACCGGAGCTCTCTTCTTGCTTGAATCCTCCTCAGCCGTCGATGCCTGAATCTCGAGTGCTACCTCGTAGGCCTGCTGAAATGTCGTCGCTCCACTACTGATCACGTGAACGCGAATCCTCGGATCTAGCTTTTTGATGTAGCGCTTGACCCGATCCTTCTCCGACGGAACTACAGACGTAGCGAACCTCGACAACTCCGTAAATCTATCGGTGTGTGCCTGGAAAGTCATCTTACCCTGTGTAAGAGTAAGAAACTCCTCCTGTTTCTGCCACCGCAACTCGTCGGGGTAGAAACGCTCCTGGATCTTATCGACGAACTCGATCCACGACATCGAATGCAACGGCAAGTACGCATCCTTAGCTAACGTCCACCAGTTATCGGCCTCTCCACGTAAGTAATATGCGGCGATATGCACCTTCTCGTGCTCGGGAAAAAACGTCACGTCGAAGAGCTTCCCCATCTCGCGGATCCAGCTCTCCAGAGTAGTGGGGTCGGCAACCCCGTCGTAAGTCGGAGGTCGATGACGTGCGATACGATCGAACGTCGACTGCGTACTCGGCGTATGACGACTATGGTGCGCCAACGTAAGGATCGCCTCCTCGAGTGCCCGCAACCTCTGTTGTCCAGTACTCAACCGGCGAGGTGTAGACATGCTGCAATGCATCACCACAAAAAGACATACCAAGAATACAATGTCAGTCATATACCCCACCACAATCAAGTACACAAAAATATATAAAGAAAGAAAATAGAAAAGGCCTTATCCCGGTCTTTCTACCCAACTCTTCTCCCTTTACTTAACCTTAATTTGGTTTAATCACTCTGGAATAGTAAAGCTCTCAACTCCCGGGTTTAACTCAAATCCTAAAACTTAAAACCTATTCGGCTCTGATACCAATTGTGACGACCCGACTCGCTTAAATCGGCGCGGAAGAAACCGACGAGTCGAATAGTCAGAACTAACAACTCAAGTACTTAAAAATTAAAACAATACCTCAAAGTATTATATTACTAATCCAAAAAGTACAAATACCCACAAGTTTGTACATAACTAAACCAAAAGTCAAACTATCAATACTAATAAAAGTAACTCCAACCACATGTCAGAGTTTAAATCAAATGTATACAATTAACACTACTATAGTCCAAAACTATCCAAAACCGTAAAACAACTAAAATACAACTAAATCATAAAATCGGCGCTCGCCCAACCCAAAGCTAAGCAAGAACCTCATCATCAGAATTACCTGAAAAGTAAACAACAGTCCACCGTCAGTGGTGAGTAACATAACTGACTCACCGTAACGGGAATACACAAGAACATAGCATAAATCAAAAATCCAACCCAAACATCAAATCATGCGAAAATCATACCAATATACAGACTCGACTCATCTAACTTATCCAAACTTATCGTTGGCGCAATCATTCATAAACTAGACCGGACTACGCTCGTACGAACGCCTCTTACGCGATCGAACTTTCCAACTATGCCAGGATTGAGAATCTTACTCCCAAATCCTATGAAACCAATCTTACTGGAAATCCATGTCAAAGACGACATAGTGGTAATCACTATCCCAATACCGCGGTCAGGATAGGGGCAACGTCTTAACCCAAGCCTTAGAATCTTACTCTAAGGTTAGGCGTCTAGCTACGAAATCAAGCTAATCTTACATTCTTTAACTTTAATCCGAAGTTTACTCACTTAGTTACTTCTTAAGTTGCATCTTACGCTTTGAATTAAGAAAATAACGCGTAAACCAAATATCTTACAACATCTTAACATTTTCTTTAACTCTTTCTTTAACTTTCTTTACTAAAAAGACTTAATCAATAACTTATCAAGACTCATCAAGAACTCATCAAGAACTCAATCAAGATTCATAAAGAACTCATCCAAGATTCAAGATCTTCAACCAAGAACTTAATCAAGATTCAAGAACTTCAATCAAGAACTCATCCAACATACATAAACCACACGCATACTTCAAAATATAACCATGAAATTACCAACTTACTAGTATCCAAAATTCATCAAACTTGAACATGATTAACATGAACTTAATACCAACATAATCAAACATAAAATCAACATATTCAATCATCAAATCATCATTAAACCACATCAAAATCAGATTTACAACCATACATGAAAACATGATCAAACTTCAACATAAACTAATCTTATACATTTAATTCATACTATGAATCCTAGTACACCAATTAAGTTGGGAAAGCATGTTACCTTATTGAAGATACACACACAAAATCAACACAAACTCGCTGCCCGGAACGAGACACACACGGCCCTAGCAACATGGACCACCACGCACGGCACGACCTTACCACCACGAACCACACGAGCACCACGGCTGCCCAGCACGGCTGCCTATCACGAACCACACGAGCACCACGGCTTCACACGGCACCCACTGCACGGTTCACCACTCGAACCACCACTCTTGCACGGCTTCAACACGACACCCACACGGTCACCACTCGAACACCCACACGACACGAACACGATCAACCCAAACCCGAAAAAATGATCTTGAATGCAAACCAAGAGATTTAGATTGTGTTTTGATACTTAAATATCAATAGACTTTGAATCTTTAAGTTTAAGGTTAGAATTGATGATGAAAAATTGATGGGTTGTTCATAGCCAAAATGGTGTGTGGATTGATGGCAATGGAGGGAGTTTTGTGTTTTGATCTTTTGATGGCAAGACATGGCAAGTGTGTTTAAATGGGCAAATGAGCAAAAGGATCATCAAGCCTTACTAACTCCTCTATATATAGAGTTAGTTAAGGTGTGAACACAAAGCAAGTGGCAAATTCTTGCCATGCACTTGAGGAAAACCGGCCAAGCAAGAGAAATGGGCCAAATTTGGGCTTTCGTGATCAATTGGGCTAATTTACAAAAATCGCATGATTAATCATGCTTAATTCGATTTAGCCCAAAAATATTAAATAATTAATTAGAAAATTAAATAATAAAAATTCTAATTAATTAAATAATAATTAAAATAAATAATAACTAATCAAAATAAAATAATTCGTATTAAATCAAAATTATTCACATAAAATAAAATAAATAGTTCAAAAATAAATTTTGAACTATACATAGCAACACATAAATACACATAATCATATGGAAGAAATACCAATAAAATCAGGGTCGTTACAGTCAAAGGTTGGAAAATCATTTTCCCTTGAGTCCCTTTGCTCCTTTTTCCCCTTATCTCCCTTCTTTTCTTGCTGTCTTCTTTTCTCACCAGGGGGAGCTCTCGGAGCTTTATTGAACTCCTCTGTCCTGATGAACTTATCGGACTCCTGCATTGCCTCTATGAGGGTGGAGATATTTTCCCTGACCAGGTGGTCCCTGTAGGACCCTGGTTGCAGGCCATGTTTTAAGGCCATCATAACTATGTCCGTTTTGAGGGGAGACACAATAATGGCCTCCCTGCTGAATCTAGCCAAGTATTCTCGCAGGCTTTCTTCCCTGCTCTGCTTGACACTCATGAGCTCCATTGATCTCTTCTCTCTTCTTCGTCCACTGATGAAATGGCTAGTGAACTGTTCAGTGAGTTGGGTGAAGTCGTAGATGGTACCTGGTGGCAGACTCTGGAACCAGGATTAGGCCAGGCCTGTCAAGGTGGTTGGGAAATATTTGCACCAGGTAGCGTCTGTATAAGGGCCCAGGTACATATGACCTTCATAAAGCTGAATGTGGTCGTTAGGATCCCCTATCCCGTCATATTTGATATGACCAGGTAGCTTCACCCTTTGAGAAGATTCGAAGATGACCGAAGCATGGAACGGTGACTTTGTGGGGGTTCTTATTTCTGGCCTTGGTGGCCGACCTGCTCTGAGACTTGCGGATGGTCCTGGAGTCCTATGTTGGACAGGCTCCAGACCTAATCTAGCTGCTGAGGTTGGGCCCAACCTATCCCTGACAGATATTGGCTCTCCCAACCTGTCCTGGATAGAGGTTGGTGCACCCAACCTTTGATGTACGGGCGTTCTCACGCCCAGCCTATCGTACACTGTGGTCCGGTAGGAAGACCCCGTGTTAGCTTCCTCACGGACAGTGGTACGAGGGGACGGATACCGCTGACGGCGGTGTTTCGTCTCATGAGCAGTCGATGGTCGTCTTACCACCTCACGGGTTGCTTGGACAGTTTCTTCTTGCACCCTTGTTTTATTCGAAGTTGAGAACCAACTTGGGTGGTCTCGTGCCTCCCTTGTCGTATCCCAATCACTTTCTTCCCACCCCCTTGGAAGAGATGTAGGTGGGGTGGATCTATGTTTATTGGTTGAAATTTTTTACTACCCGACCCACGTGAGTAGCTTAGCTTCCTATGCACGCGAGGCTGTTTTGGATCGTCCTTGGATGGAGCTTTGAAGTAGATGGCCTTTTCGTTCCGACGGAGGAGAATGGTCGTGACGGGGCTACTGAGTAGTCCTCGTCTGAGGGCTCATCCTCAACCTCCGATCGTTTGGTTGCACTAGGCTCGCTTATTTCTGTTTCCTCCTTCAGCAGAGACGCTGTACGAAGAATTCGAAAAGCTTCCTCTACCTGAGAGGGTGTTGGCATTGCACTTGCACTACGGTGACTTCGTGTCACATGAGGCGTATGCACACTACCACTTTTCTTTTCGCTCGAACGTTGTGGAGGTTTGCTCCGACTGTCACCGGAGTCACCGTGCTCAGACATGATTCAAGGATGTTTGGAGGTGAAAAATGAACTGAATATGGCACTCAAACCCTCCTTCTAGCGCCAAATTGTTGAGGTGATTTTTGGTTCACAACAATGTAAATGTAATTTATGGGCCGAGAGCTAGTTCAAATCCACGTGAATGTGCTCGTTGATCTGCACAAAGAATAAACGTGAGCTACCCCAGAGGTGTTCCGGGGAAAGACTCTCCGACGCTCAATTCAGTAAAGTGATCAAATGTAGAAAGAGAAACTGAGGGAGAAGTTTGAGGTGTGTTTAGTATTTTTTGGATACCTTTGCATGTGCATGGTCATGGAGTATTTATAGTACCATGAGAACGTAGGAGGAAACTGTCCTTGGTAGGTTGAATTGGACCTGGTAAGCGAGGCTGGATCTGGTCAATAACCCTGGGCCTGGTGGGTGTTCCCTGGACCTGGTAGATAGGATCTGGACCAGGCTACTATTCCCTGGACCTGGTAGATGTGATCTTGACTAGGGAGGTGCTTGTGCGTGGACTTAGGTGATCAGGTCCCCTGTACAGACTTTGGCTTGTATCTGGGCCTAATCCTTTATATGGGCTTTCCTCGTGGCGTGCCTCTTTCATGTGTTGATGTTGGATTGGGCCTTAGCTTTTTAAGTGGCTGGCTCAATAACTAATGGGTGCATTTTGCCCCATCCACTCCTAATTATTAAAGGAAGTTATTACGATTTTTGAACTTTTTAAAATAAAATAATACAAAATATAAAATGTGAAAAAATAAAACAAATATACCAAAATCAATATATTTAAATTCTCTATAAATAGACATCCATATTGATATATTTCATCAAATAAAAATTTTACATTTTGATTATCGTAAAAATTTGGTAGCGGTCAATAGAATATGGTAAATAAATTTGATTTTTCAATTTTTCCAACAAATAACTTTTTTTTTGTTTAAACAGATTAAATATAGTTGTATTTAAAATAACATCGCACGCAAAGCGTGCATAAAATGCTAGTAATTAAAATATGGCATGGCATGACTACAACTTTGAAATCAAATTAGTTAGGAAGTTAATTAGTTGTGTTCCAAAAAAAAATCACATTTATTAGTATAGAATAGAATTATACAATAAATGTTTATATCTCTAAAATAATTCATACCATGCTTTATAACGAATAAAAGAGTTTGCAGATAATAACTAACTGTTTCTAACAAACAAACTAATCAAAAAATAAAACATCAACAATCATTCACAATAAATTAAACTAATAATATGACTATATATTATTGTCACATATCTGCATGCATAATGAATATTAATCTATTTATGTCTAATAAACCATGTCAATAACACTATCTAAATTCAATACTATATACCTATTATTGTTACATATTTGTATATATAATGAATATTATATGTTACATATTTGTATATATATGAATATTTATTTTATTTAACGCATGCATCACATGCATAAAAGACTAGTATTATATGATAGAGATAAAGTGGATTGGACCTCAATCGGTGGTTTCTCAAAAAATATATTTATGACATTGAGTGTTGTTATCAAATTATGGAGTGCCTAAATCACTTCTCATTGTTCAATAGGTTTAAAAAGAGAATTTGTCGTTCTAAAGAACAAATCTCACATAATAAATATTGTAAATTAGTAATATTTGTGATCCAAGCAACCTTTTGCCCCCTTTTGCCAATAATCTTTTTATTATCGCCCAATAGCTAGTTCAACTTCTATATCCCAATTTCATATAGTAAGTAAAAAAAAAAACAAATATTAGAGGTTGATTTAAGGATGGTTTAGGAGTGTTTAAGTGATTTATCCCCATAACCGTTGGTGATTCACCACAATTCCCAAATATAATCCCTAGGTGGTGTTCTTTTTGCGAGATTAAAGTAGATTGGATAGGGTTAGAATACATTGGAATGGATGGATAGGATTAGAATGGATTAAAATTGATAAATGAGATTAGAATAGATTTGGATAGATTGGATTGAAGGGATGAAAAAGTATTAGAATTGATTGAAGGAATTAAAAAGTATTAGAATTGATTGAAGGAATGAAATTAGATTATGATTGTAATCTAGAAAAAAAGAACACACCCTTAAAGAAATTTTAAAACTCGAGTTTGATTCACTATTAAAAAAAAATGGAGTATGAAGATTACATTATCTTCATTATATAATCTAAGGGGGAGCTAAGGTGTCCCCTGAAAAATTCTATGTTGAACCTCTCCTCCCCCATATTTATAAAAATACAAGTAACATCTATCTAATTATAATTAAGGAAAGTTAAATTATTTCAAATTTTATACTTTTTTTAATGAAAAGATTGCGAAATATATAATTTGTAAAAAAAAAAAACACCAAAATTCATATTTTTAGATTCTCTATAAATACACACCCATATTGTTATAGTTAGTCACATAAAAATTTATCTTTTAACAACTCTAGTAGAATTTGATAGCCGATTACTTCGGAGAACTGATGAAGGAGTAAACAGAATTGTTATTGAATGAAAAATGAATTGTACATATACATTAAATGAGACCAAGTACACGTAAGAAGAGGAACTATAACTAACTTATAACAACCTTACAGTACAATTACTTAACTAACTGTTTCGGGCCCACCCAGGTGGTCAAACCCGTGTTAGTGGGCCCAAATTCTAGGCCCAGTTCTGGTGAGGCTAGGTACATATCAGATATTCTATGACAAATAAGGGGTTGCCATGTGTCAGCTGACTGGGTAAAACCTTAACCTAGTTGCCATGGGCCCGGCCTAACCGGCTCAGCAAAAACCCTAATCAGGGAACCTAATGCCTATATAAGGATCAGTCCTGTCACTCTAAAGGTACGCAATTCATAGCTCACAAAACTCACATCACACTGACTCCTTACTCCGAATATCTGACTTAAGCATCGGAGGGGCATTCCTGGGTTCCACCCCCGGGTTAGCAACCTTTGACTGTTTTGCAGGTCAAAACCCTAGCAAGAAGTGTACGGAGTCCAGATCAAGCACTCTCGAGATCGTTGACTATTCAACAGAAGTTCCAGAACAGGAACACTAACTAACCCCCAATATATAATGGATAAAATTTTTTTTTTATCATTAATGTGAGAGGACAGGATGAAAGGGAATATGTTTGCTTACGATTATGTGGATGAGTGAAATTTGTCAAAAATTTCTCTCTAATCTTTCTAAATAATCTGTTGCTCATTTTCAATTGCATATTCTTTTTATGTATCTCAAAATCATCCCATAGTCCAAAATGAATTTTGTATTTTTTACTAACACAAAATGGATGTGAACACTTCACATATATAGTATGCATAAATTTTTTATCTCTAATATATAAACCAGTGGTGCTATAGTGTCTCCCATATATATATATATATAGATAAATAGATATAGATATAGAGGAAGGATTGGCTAAAAATCAAAAGTTGGTTGAAAACCAGACAGAAAATGGTTTAAAGGGGTATATTAGCAGTCGCAGGGGGTACATTAGATGTGTAAAGGGGTACAAATGGTTTTTAGCAAAGGTTACTAATATTTACAATGATTGCCATTAGTAATCACACGTGTACCCCTTTAAGTGTCTAATGTAGGGGTTTTTAGGTTGAAAACGTTTTTAGTTGATCCTCTTGCTATATATATATATAGGGTTGGGTTCCGGTGAGAAATTTCTTATGGTGAGAAATGTGAGAAGAGATAAATACATCAACTATAACCTAGCGGTACATTGAGCACCAACTATAGGTACATTTACCATACACTATAAATACATTGAGTAAAAATACATTGACTTTATACCATATATACATTGACTCCAAACTATCAAAGGAGTAAGGAGGGAAAATTAAATTTAATCTTAGCCCTTCATTTGGTGATCAAAGGGTTGTGATTGCTTCTCACCCTTCTCACCAAAACTACATTTCTCACATGAGCCTACTTCTATATATATATATATATATATATATATATATATATATATATATATATATAACCTACATGTTGCTAGTAAATATTTATCTTCTAAAAAATTTATCATTACTTTATTGATTTACATTTTTGCATAACAAGGGAAATTCAAGATCTTCATTAAGCAAGTTACTTAAAAACCTCTTTGAATAAATAAACTTACAAAAGATTTACGATGTCTACAGAAGCCCCCACTTTGATTGAGTCTGGAGAGACGAAAGTCAAAGTACTCCTGTCGGGACGGAGGATTACTCAAGACGTTATGCGACCTTGAGTCACTCTTTTTAACGTCGGTACCTGCAAAACAAATGTTAGTTTTACCTGCAGTCGCGCCCCGTGCGGTTTAATCCCTAGAAGCGCCTAGATCCTCGGGATGATGGTGGACGAATCGTCTGGATTTTCCGGATGTACTTGGATCCTTCGGAACTATTCCCTTGGGTAAAAATAAACCCTTGGGACAATGATGAAAAGCTGTATAGGCAAAGTCAATCAAGAGTAAGTTTAAACTCTTGAAAAGGTGTACGTGAGTAAGCATAAACTCGCGGGAGAATATGTTTAGGGTAGGTAAACCCGTTGTGGGCCAAGTGTAAACTCTTGGTATAAAATTTGACGAGTCAAGAGTAAGCATAAGGTAAAAAAATATAAATAATTGTAAAGCAACATATGCAAGTTTTTTATCCTAAATATTAGTTAAAATAATTTCAAAGAGAAAAAATCAAATAAAAAAGTCATAAAACTATTGAGTTATATAAGAGTAGAATCTCATCGATTCAACTTAATAACTTAAGTGATAAATAATCTTATTATATTAATATTAAACTAGTTTTTGAGCCCGTGCAAGGCAAGAGTTATTTTTTAAAAAAATAACAAAAATAAAAATTTATATTAGAAAATGATATAGAATTCTATTATTGTATTTATTTTTTAACGCTTACACCAAATCAACCAATAATCACCATGAGAATTCTCAAGATAACTTCAAAATTAATGCACAAAACATTAGAAATTGGAGAGAGTATGATACTTGATGAAGAGGTAATCAAAAGGGCTATAATTAATATTGTTCAAAGAAAAAGAAAAGTGTTAAAAAAATTATCTTAAAAAGATGACACTTGGCAAAAAAAATTCTTTGTTTTAAATATTTAACTAGTTTTTGAGCCCGTGCAAGGCATCAGTTATTTTTTTAGAAAAAATATCAAAAATAAAAATTAATTTTAGAATATGATATAGAATACTATTATTGTTTTTATTTTTTAATTGCTTACACTAAATCAACCAATAATCACCATGAGAATTCTCAAGTTGAATTGAAAATTAATGCACAAAATATTAGAAATTGGAGGAGGTATGATAATTGATGAAGTGGTAATCAAAAGGGCTATAATTAATATTATAAGGAAAAGGGTTAAGAAAATAATTGTCTTAAAAAGATGACACTTGACAAAAAAAAGTTCTTGTGTTGATTTAAAAAAAAAATTGAGAGAGAATATTATTAATTTAAATCAAACTGTGTTATTATTTTTTAAAAATAAGGTTTAAAATATGTAGAAGTTAAAAGAGATTAATTAAGAAATAATGAAAGAATTCTAGAGATCTAATAATAAAATTATCTTGAGAAAAAAGGGAAAAAAGGAGTCATTAATCTTAAAAATAACACATGACAGAGTTGAAACAAGGATTACCAAATGGATGACACATGTCACTTAAAACTTAATGTTTTAAATATTTAATTATAGATTATTGATTATAGATTTCTTATAGTGACTTACATATCTATTCTTATGGCACATACTTTCGCCCAAATTAAAAAGTACTAGTTATGAAGTAGTCAACATCTTGAACTATAAAAATATTTATATCCCTGAACTTTTGGATTTTCTCAATTGTGCCCGGTTTTTTTTACTTGTTCAGTCGTGCCCCTTAATTTTTGATTTTTAACTAGTAATAACCTTCCCTTATATACCATCTGGCATCTGCTAACCCTGTTAAGTTCACACTAAGTAAATCCTTAATTTTTTGTTTTTTTTTTTACAAAAAAAAAAAAACCCCAATTTATCCTTGATTTTGCATTTTATATATATCCCAAAAATAGTGATTTATTTGTTAATTGTCACTCTGCACTCTTCTTCCTCTGTTTTGTATCATCATAAATTGCTATAAATCAAAATTAATAATCAAATTATGATGTTGGGCTCTGTATTGTGTAATTAATTGGAAGAATTCGAGATGATTGTAATTTTGGTATATATAAAACACATAGTCAAGGAGGGAAAAAAATGTTTTTTTTGTTTTGTTTTTCAATTTCGTAAAATAAAAACACAAAAAATTAGGGATTTACTTAATGTGAACTTAATATGGTTAACAAAGTATATGTGAAGGTTATCACTGATTTATAACAAACCCAAAATTAAGGGCACGAGTGAGAAAGAAAAAATTAAGGGGCACAAGTGAGAAAGGGAAAAAAAATCGGGCACAATTGAGAAAGTGCAAAGTTCAGGGGTATAAATGAGAAAAACCCAAATTAAAAAAAAAAAATTGACAAAAATAAGCCAAACTTTGGACGGTCTTCCATAAATAAGTCAAACTTCTGAAATTCCAAAGATAAGCTAACATTTGCATCATGTCAGCCAAATTTAGGTCAGAAAATTTTGTTTACCCACACCAATAATGAATCGTGAAATTAAAAAAAAAGGAGATCCATGAAGGATAAGGAAGACATGTGGCGATAGAGGTTGATTTCGGTGTGTCGAGGTGGAGGTAAATAAAATTCTCTAACCTAAATTTGGCTGACATGGTGCAAAGGCTGACTTATCTAAAGAATTTCAAAAGCTTGGCTTATATATGGAAGACCGACCAAAGTTTGGCTTATTTTTGTCAAATTTTCCATTGTCTTATTATTTTTTAAAAATAAGGTTTAAAATCTGTAGAATTTAAAAGAGATTAATTATAAAATAATGAAAGAATGAGATCTAATGATAAATTATCTTGAGAAAAAGGGGAAAAAAGAAGTCATTATGCGGCTTAAAAATGACATATGGCAGAGCTGAAGCAAGAATTAGCAAATGGATGACACATGTCACTTAAAACTTCATGTTTTAAATAGGAATAATTAAATTAATAGGTACCAACTATTGCACTTTTTATTTTATAGGTACCAACTTTTGATTATTCATCAGCAGCACGAACTATTACATAAAGTTGCAATGATAGGTATATGACCTAAATATTATTGCAACTTATAGGTCATCCATACCTATTTATAAGTCATCCATACCTATCGTTGCAACTTTATATAATAGTTCGTGCTGTTGGTGAATAATCAAAAGTTGGTACCTATAAAATAAAAAGTGCAATACTTGGTACCTATTAATGTAATTATTCCTTTTAAATATTTAAATTCTAGATTCTAGATTATAGATTTCTTATAGTGACTTACATATCTATTTTTATGGCACATACTTTCGCCCAAATTAAAAGGCACTAGTTATGAAGTAGTCAACATCTTGAACTAAAAAAATAAAAATAAAAATAAAAAATCGTATACATTATGAGACTAACTTTAGTCCATTGGGTGAGACGAGAGAGTACTTGAAAATTGGAAACAAGCACATAACTAATTTGTTGTTTGGGTGTGGACTACATTTTGTTTCTACGGATTAGTGTGTACTCTATAGTACATTATTGATGGGTGTCTTCTTGAACCTTCATTTTCTTTGTTTTCGTATTATTATGCATTGTCCATTACTACGAAGTACTAGTTAATGGAGTGTCAAATCACGTTACCTTTTAGCTATGATAGATCTAGTTAATATAGTGTCAAATCACATTACTGTTTTCTATTGTAACGATTTGATATAAATTGAAAGGAAAAACGATTTTTTGCTTTGAATAATACAACCTTTCACCAATTTGCAAAAAATAATACAATCTTTTGATTTTTCGTGAATAATACAACCTTGTACACAAATTTGCAACGAATGATACAAATGACCTGCTACCTGTTATTCAGGTTAAAATTATTAATTTTTTTATTTTTTATGTTTTTTAAAATCAGAAAATAAAAAACAAAAACATAAATCCTAAACCAAAACACCATACTCTGCAACCGCCCCCACCCCCGATTCCCCCTCCCTGACTCGCCCCCACCCCCCATACTCCCTAGCTCCCCTGAAACCGCCCACCCTCGAAACCCCCACCCTCCCCAACCCCCGAAACCTCCAACCTGAGATCCTCCACCCCTCGAAACCACCACAACCACCCCAACCCCGAAAACCTCCCTCCCACCTCCAGCCACCCCTCCCAACAACATCCCCACCCAATTCCAACCACCCTCGCCCCTCCCCCGACGCTATTCGACCCCAGTCAACCCCCCTCCACCGTCCATGGCCACCCACCGCCCTCCCCCCACCCATCCCCCGCCCAACAGCCCATCCCCTTTTTTCTGAATTTTTTTCCTTTTTTTTAAAATTCTTTTTCTTTTTTTTGTAAAATTTTTTCTTTTTTTCTTTTTTTAAAAAAAAAAAAATTGCAACAACCAGTCAAAACTTGACACGTGTCCCAAAAACCTGTTTTATAAGTTAAAAACCGGTTTTGTATCATTCGTTGCAAATTTGTGTAGAAGGTTGTATTATTCACGAAAAATCAAAAGGTTGTATTATTCTTTGCAAATTGGTGAAAGATTGTATTATTCAAGGCAAAAAATCCAAGAAAAAATATGTAATTGTTGCAACTTAAAAATAAAATTGAGGTTTTTTTTTAACTATGATAGATCTATACCCGGTATATATATATACCATGGCAATTTCGTAAATAACAATAGAATAAAATCTTTTTTTATTATTTTTTGGCACCACATACAACTCTTTGTTCATTCTAGACACAATAAAAACCAACCCGGGACAAAACACCTTATACTTGAGACAAGACTTGAGCCACACACGACAAAACGTATATGACATGGTGATACTACATACAACCTTTTGCCTCATTCACTCGTCTAGGACACGATAAAGTCAACTCAAGACAAGACATGTTGCAGTAGATAAAAGAGTTCAGCCACACACGACAAAACTTTATATGACACGGTGCTTTTAGGTTTTTTTTTTTAAAATTTTATTTGTGAGAATCAACTATGTATTGACATGTGTCTCTTATACCAAAATTTTAGCCATGGTTAGTTTAGATTTTAGTGGAAGGGTATAATATAAGCTTAAACACGAACTGAGAGGTACAATTGGAAAGTTGCAAAACACTTAAGTACAGCTTGAAAAACGCAATATCATATGGTATACTATAGAAAAACCCATTTTTTTATATATCTAAACAACGGAATAAACGTTACCTTAAAATCATAAAAAATTTCCCTTGATAATAAAAAGAGTCGTAACTTTATTATGGGGAAACTTTGATGAGTTCTAGGATAACTTTTAATCCGTTGTATAATAATTTTGTGTACAATCTAATGGACATTTATGATACATAGGTTTGTTTAGATATTTCAAAATATCTTGCTAGATGATAAAAGATTTTTTTTTTGACGGAATGATACACGAGTGTGTCTTCAGGTTGGTCCTATCTCAGGATATCAACATTTGAGGAGGGAAGCCAACATAATGCTAATGTAAGATTCCAACCCTGATCTTGGCCAGAAAAAGTGGGAAGATGTCGGACTGAACTAACCCCAACATCTCTTGCTAGGTGATAAACTGATAATGATATTATTAAAAATAGATGGTATCCGTGGAGTGGATTATCTATTAGTTGGGCCCTAAAAGATTTGTTTTTTTTTTGTTATTATGTAGTTTTGTTCCCTCCCTAAAAATTTATTGCATACTGTTGAAAGTGATAGTCTTTGGGTGAATATCCACCGCCCAAGACTTTCACATACAACATTAAATGCTAAATTGCATTTTCTACCAAGCTATGATATAGGCTTGCAGTGTATTTGGTAACTTCGGGGGTTTCACTCGCCTATATATATATCCAACTGATGTAATTGTAAAATGCACCAAGGAATACTAATATACATATAAAATCTCTCCTCATTTCATATTTCTCACAACACGTTATCAGCACGAGTTTTTGCTCCTAAAGTAATAATATTTTTCTATGAAACAAACAGGTAGTTTCTTTTACCCAATATAATTTTTTTTTCTTAAAAGATGGATCACCAATGCATTGGAATTAACACTACCCTAAATAACATATCATTTTCAAGTATATATTTCGTTATAGAAGAAAAATGTTGAACCAATTGTCAACAACTCACCTCTTATGCTACTAAGCCGCCTATATGGCCTGGCGACCACCTTTTATGGTTGGTTCTATTGTTCATTTAAATTTAACGCAATACGTTATGCATCGAATCGCCTATATGGATGAACTATCGCTTTTATGATCGGCTATATTATTTCAATAAAAAAAATGATGCAGCCTTTATAATGTTATATACTTTTTGTAATACACTTTTATGTTATTGTTTGTTTTCGAACCCACGATCTCTTGGATAGATTATGGGCCCTCGGACCACTACGGCTTGCATCCCAGTGTGATAACTTTTATCAATTTTTTTTTATAAGTCTTGTTTTTCGTTTTAATCTGATAAAATACAGTAAAACAATATATGAAAATAGATCGGTATTATCCTCTATAAATATCGGATTACCCACCCCTTTTTACCACACATCTCTTATCTTATCCTTATTCTCTTAAACTTATCTCCACATATAATTATTTTTTCTCCATTCTCTATCCTCCAAACATCTGGCCACCATGACTCCCAACAACAACCACCAACAATCTTCCTCTCCATCTTCTTCAGTGGAAGAAAATTTAAGAGCCATAGAAGTCTACTTATTTTTAATTGCCGCGTTATTTGTATTAATTGTAGCTATTATGTTTGCCATTTTAATAAACAAGTAATTTTTTTTTGTCTTGGTGTTTTTTTATTTTATCCATTTGTTTGTACCTTGTTACAAACCTAGATTTTTTTTATCGTTGTACTAGGTGAAGTATGTCAGTGGTATTCCAGTTATTGTTCTCTAAATGTCATTGTCTTTTTTTCTTCTTTCTTTTTTTTTTGTTCATTTACATTAATTATTCTAGTTGATTCATTTAATCTCATTATATTACCTATGACACATAATAAACTAAGGGGGAGATAAATAGAGTATTAATAGTTTATTATTAACATAATGCCATGCCTAACATGAAGAAAATTAATTAATATGTACGTACTTATTTTATTGTAGCAAAATGGCCGAAGTCATGAAAAGACAATTTAATGCTCTTGACGTATCCGACACAAATTTTCTAGAGTGGTCAGTTGATGCACAAATTAATCTTAAGGCTCAAGGGTTGGAACAAGCTATTGCTAAAGATGATGACTCTATAAAAGCCACAGAACAAGAAAAAGCAAAAGTTGTTGTCTTTTTAAGACACCACCTTAGTGACAGCTTGGAATCTGAATACTTGAGGGTTGATGACCCTAAACAATTATGGGAAAACCTCCATGAAATATTTGGGCATCACAAGGCAGTGCTCCTTCCCAAGGCCCAATATGATTGGTCCAGTCTGAGGTTTCAAGACTTTAAATCTGTCAGTGAATATAACTCAGCAATGTTTAGAATTGTAATAGTATTATAATATTGTGATATTCTGGTCTCAGATGAAATGATGATTGAGAAAACTCTCTCTACTTTCCATGCAAATGACATTATACTCTCACTACAATATCGCAACAAAGAACTCAAGAAGTATTCTGAGTTAATCTCTTTGCTACTTGTTGCTGAGCAGAACAATGATCTACTACTACAAAATTACAACCTTAGGCCTACTGGGTCTAAGGCAATGACTGAGGCAAATTTAGTAGAAGGAATACAGCCACCTGAACCAAATTTTGTGAATAGAGATGGGTGTGGAAAATTTAATCATCGGGATAGAGGACGTGGTAATTACCGTGGTAGGGGAAGTGGACGTGGTAAGCACCACTTCTCTACAAATAACAAAAATTTTAAACATTTTGATAAACAAAAGGGAAAAGAAACCATGAGCCATAAATTTACTTCTGCTAAAGGAAAAGACACATGCAACAGATGTGGCATGGCCAGGCACTGGGTACGTACGTGCCGAACTTCTAAGCATTTCGCAGACTTATACCAAGCTTCCCTCAAACCGAAAGATAGAAAAGCAGAAGCAAATTTTATTGCCGGGACAAGTACTTCAATGTCTAGTTTGGATGTTTCTGACTTTTTTATGGATGAAGTTGATGACTCTATGTTTAATGGAAACAATAAAATATAAATGTATCATTATATTATTATGCTACTAAAAGCCTCCCTTTTATTGTTGTATTTTTTTTCTCTTGTTGTTAAATTATCTATGTATTGCATTTCCCTAATTTTTATTAATAAAAGTTTTTTTCTCTTTATTATACTAATTTCATATTTATTATGAAGATATGGGTATTTGTGGATCTCAAAACCAATGCCTTTTGGATAGCGGAACAACACACACCATTTTGAAAAGTAAAGAATATTTTTCAGACTAAAGATGTTCCAAGCAAGTGTAAACACCATATCTGGATCAACAAAATTAATAGAAGGTTCCGGAAAAGCATGCATGATACTCCCTAGAGGAACGACATTAATAATTAATGATGCATTATTTTCTAGTAAATCTCAAAGGAACCTCATAAGCTTTAAAGATGTACGCAAAAATGGGTTTCATCTAGAAACAATGATTTCAAATAATAAAGAATATCTATGCATTACAGCTGGAAAATGTGGCAAGAAACACATATATGAGCAATTGCCGGCATATTCCTCAGGACTATATCTTATTTATATACGTCCAATTGAAATAAACATGGTATCTAATCGGAAGATAGATAATCATGAATTGTTTAATTTATGGCATGACCGATTAGGTCACCCAGGTACTGGAATGATGCATAGAATCATTGAAAATTCAGTTGGACATTCAGCCAAGAATATTAAAATTCCAAAGTATGATAAATTATCATGCACAGCATGTTCACTTGGTAAGTTGATAACAAGACCATCATTGAACAAAATAGCCACTGAATCTCCATCATTTTTAGAAAGAATTCAAGGAGATATATGTGGACCTATTAATCCTGCTAGTGGACCATTTAGATATTTCATGGTGTTGATAGATGCTTCAACACGATGGTCACATGTAAGCTTGTTGTCTAGTAGAAATATTGCATTTTCAAAATTACTTGCTCAAATAATTCGGCTAAGAACTCACTTTCCAGAAAATGCAATCAGAAGGAAACGGCTTGATAATGCTGGGGAATTTACGTCCCAAACATTTAATGACTAATTGTACTTCAATTGGGATTGAAGTAGAGCATCCTGTTGCTCGTGTCCATACACAAAATGGCCTCGCAGAATCTCTAATTAAAAGACTACAATTAATTGCAAGGCCATTATTAATGAGGTCAAATTTACCTTCATTTGCTTGGGGTCATGCAGTATTACATGCCACCGCATTGATTAGACTAAGACCAACAGCTTATCATAAGCTCTCACCACTCCAATTGGTCTCTGGGCACGAACCAAACATATCCCATCTGAAAGTTTTCGGCTGTGTTGTGTATGTCCCAATCGTTCCGCCCTAATGCACAAAAATGGGTCCACAAAGAAGGCTGGGAATTTATGTGGGATTTGATTCTCCGTCTATCATAAAATATCTCGAGCCAGTGACTGGTGATGTTTTTACTACTAGATTTGCAGATTGTCATTTTCATGAAACTGTATTCCCAGCCTTAGGGGGAGAGAAAGTGGACCCACAAAAGAAAGAAATAGAAATTACATGGAATGCAACACAACTACAATTTTTAGATCCAAGAACGAATGCTTGTGAACAAGAGGTTATGAAACTTGTGCATCTACAAAGTGTTGCTAACCAACTACCTGATGCATTCACAGATGCTAAGAAAGACACAAAATCACACATTCCTGCAGAAAATGCACCTGTATGCATCGGGGTTCCTGCAGATAATAAGACTAACGAGAATGAGTCTATTGTGCATAGAAAGCGAAGAAGGCCGCCTGGTACAAAAGATTCTAATCCAAGGAAGTTGAGGAAACAAAATGAGATGGAAAATGGGACTAACATCATCATCTCTACCGAGAAACCGAGAAAATAAAAATGAAAATGACAACAAAGAGAGTGAAATCCTAACGGATGAAGACAAGTGTATTGATAATAATGAAATGTCAATAAATTACATTACTACAAAGACATAATGGAATAGAAAAAATGTTGTCATAGATGAAATTTTTACTTACTTCGTAGCGGTTGAAATGACACATGATGAGAATGATTTCGAACCAAAGACAGTGGATGAATGCCGTCGTAGAGACGATTGGCCACGATGGAAAGAGGCCATTCAAGCAGAATTAAATTCACTCGAAAAAAGGGAAGTCTTTGGGCATATCATCCAAATACCACAAGGTGTAAAACCAGTTGGATATAAATGGGTGTTTGTAAGAAAAAGAAATGAGAAAGATGAGGTAGTAAGATACAAAGCAAGACTTGTAGCACAAGGTTTCTCCCAAATGCCAGGGATTGGTTATAACGAAACATATTCTCCCGTAGTTGATGCAACTACACTAAGATTTCTGGTAAGCTTAACAGTGTCTGAAAAATTACAAATGCGCTTAATGGATGTTGTGACTGCATATCTATATGGGACACTTGATACTGACATTTATATGAAACTCCCTGAGGGACTTAAATTACCAGAAAACCACAAACCCAAGGAAATGCTCTATATAAAATTGAAAAGATCACTCTACGGGTTAAAACAATCAGGGAGGATGTGGTATAATCGACTCAGTGAATATCTTCTGAGAGAAGGATTCAAAAATGATCCAATTAGTCCTTGCGTATTCATTAGACGATTGCAGTTGGGTTTTGTTATCATCGCAGTCTATGTGGATAATAACTGCAAAATATTTCCCGTGGCATTAGGAGCTCGAGATAACTGCAAAATATTTGATGAAGGAATTTTTGATGAAAGACCTAGGAAAAACTAAATTTTTCCTCGGTTTACAAATTGAACATCTAAAGAAGGGGGTTTTCATCCATCAATCGAACTACACTGAAAGGGTTCTGAAGCGTTTCTATATGGACAAGGCACACCCAACAAGTTCTCCCATGATTGTTCGATCTCTAAATGTGAAAGACGACCCATTTCGACATCAAGAAGTGAAAAGTAAATTTGTTAGCCAAGTACAGTAATACACCAACCAAACGACATTGGAATGGAATCAAACACCTATTCCGTTATCTTCGCGGAACAAAGGATCTTGGTTTATTCTATCAATCAAGTGAAGGTGCTACCCTTGTCGGATATGCAGATGTTGGTTATATGTCAGACCCTCAAAAGGCAAAATCGCAAAATGGATATGTGTTCATCTTTGGAGGAACTGCAATATCATGGAGGTCAACAAAACAAACATTAACTGCTACATCACCAAACCATGCAGAGTCGATCGCCTTATATGAAGCAGGGCGCGAGTGCATCTGGTTGAGATCAATGATAAGTCATATTCAAGAATCATATGGAATGAAAACAATTTCAGAAAATCCAACGATAATCTAGGAAGACAACACTGCATGCATCACTCAAGTCAGTGAAGGTTTCATCAAAGGTGATAGAACTAAACACCTATCACCAAAACTCTTCTTCACACATGATCTCCAGAAAGAAGGTAAGGTTAACATCCAACAAGTTAGGTCATGCGACAACCTTGCAGACTTATTCACTAAGTCGCTTCCATCAAAAAAGTTTGAAGAGTTAGTTCATAAAATTGGAATGTGTCGCTTAGGGGACATATGCTAGATTCAGGGGGAGTACTATATGCATTGCACTCTTTTTTCCTTGTTTAGGTTTTTATCCCACTGGGTTTTTCCTAACGAGGTTTTTAATGAGGCAGTATACAAAAGCATATTAATATAAAGTTATGCTCTCTTTCTTAGTTATGAATTTTTTTTTTCGGTGGACATTCAAGGGGGAGTGTTGAAAGTGATAGTCTTTGGGTGAATATCCACCGCCCAAGACTTTCACATACAACATTAAATGCTAAATTGCATTTTCCACCAAGCTATGATATAGGCTTGCAGTGTATTTGGTAACTTCGGGTGAAACCTTATGGGTTTCACTCGCCTATATATATATCCAACTGATGTAATTGTAAAATGCACCAACGAATACTAATATACATATTCTCAGTAAAATCTCTCCTTATTTCATATTTCTCACAACACATACATCATTTTATATTGTACCAAAAACACTTTGTACTAATTTTCTTTTGAAGCAAAATTGTCCCACAAACTCTCCATTTTTTACTACAAATTTATAACTTTATTATAATTCTACATATGCTAAAAAGATAATTTAGTAAAGAGTATCTCATGAAACCATGATGAGACGGTTTGACACAACACTGGTTGTGACTTTTTTCCTCATACTATACATGATGTCTAATTACCCAATATAACATTTTTATTATTATTATTATTATTATATAAAACCATTGAATTGCACACCTTCCTTTAACCCTCCTCCCCGGAATTCACATGGGAAGTAATTTTCCATGGTAATTCATATTTTATGGAAAATTATTTTCTTTATTTTCTCAATTTCCTAGGAATTAGGCTAAATTGTTTGGTTGACACCATGGGAAATTGTATTTCCTACGAAATTCAAATCACCAAGCGAGGGCTTGGTGAATTATTTCCCATCTCTTATGGAAATTTTCATTTCCTAAGAAATTATAATAATGTCTTATGGAAATTTCCATTTCTTAAGAAATTATAATTCCTATGCTCTTCTCAATTTTCTCCAACCAAACACAACCTTATTTTGTAATACCCCGTAATTTTAGATAATTATTTTTTAAGAGAATATTTTAATACTACTATAATAATTTGTTTGAATTTTAGATATATACAATGTCAAGTTAAGATATTATTTTAAATTATAAAAAAAACCGATAATTCATATATATACATATGGTTTTCGGATATTTTAAATAAATTTAATTTTTCACGGATTACTAAAATTTTATGAGTAAACTAATTTAATTGGATAATGATTTTAAGCCCACATAATATTTTTAAAATTCAAAAATCCAAAACCAAACCCAAATGATCAATCATGTAGCCCAACAACAACAAAAGCGAAAAAAAAAAAAAGGAACTTTGAAGCCCACTAAAACACACGGCCAAAAGTTGGGAAAAACCAAAAAAAATTATGTTAAAACCCTAATACTAACTTTCCTAATCTCCTTATTAATCCTTGTATCTCAAGCAAATAATTCCCAATCTTTCCATATTACCTTAAATCATCCTAAACTCAATATTTTCATGACTCACACAATATTTTATGTCCAAAATTATGTCATCTCAACAACTATATAAACCCCCTTAAACCATTCATTTCATTCACACATTTTCATTGGTTTTTCCTCCCACACATAATTTTTCTCTCAAAAATTCCCACACTCTCTCACACCACTCGGCCACCACCACCACCACCGGCGGGCCACCAGCCGGTGCACCCCCACCGGCGCTACTTCTACCATCGACGTCCAACTCTCGCCGGCCTTTCCTTCATACTTCTTTATTTTGGGTTTATTCCTTCTCCTTTTCTCTCAACTAAATAAACTAGTAACACGTTTTATAAATAACTAATTATATGTTTTTATACTTAACTAAATATTAAAATTATGTCTCTAATATTATTATGATTATAAACAAATAATTACTTAGTATTTAATCGTCACTATTATGACAAATGGATAAATAATCATTAATTAATTTAATATAAAAATAAAATCATATTTTCTATCATTATTAAAATAAGTTGATTATAAAATATGAAATTAAGTTCATGCACATATAGTAAAGCCATGTTTGTAGTCCTTTTCGATTTTGACAGCCCTTGTATTAATTAGGGTTATATTTTATTTGTAGGGTGTTTTATTCGAGTCCTTAAAAAAAGTGACTTTCTATTCGTATAAAACGATTCAAGGTACGTTAAGTGGCTAGATACTTTATTAAAGTGTTTATATGATTTCTACGTGTTTATATGATACATGATATAATTTATGTTCAGTTAATTTTGTATTGTATATGTTAATTTAAAGTTTGATGACAAAATTATTCTATATTTTATTAGCCTTATATTTTTGTCATGAAATTTCTAGAATTTGGAAATAATATTTATGATTTGAATCATCTTATTATATTTTGAAAATAATGCTTTATGGAAAGATTTGAATCTTATTATATTTCGGAAAATAATATCATAGAAAATATTCTATTAAAAGATTTGGAATAACTAAATATTTTACTAATATTATCATATCATTTTGAAAGATTAAGGAAATAAGGAATTTTGGAAGGTTACAATTATATGAGTATATTTTCTTTATACTCAATTCTTATTATATTAAAAATTTATTTGTGACCCCACAAGCTTTATAAGCTTATTTATTGTTTTGTAATCCCACTATGCGGATTTGGTTAATAAGACTATGGACTTTGTATGACCTAGTCTTTCCTCAAGGATAGCCTTTATACAGAAAGATACTAACTTGGGGGGTGTGCACACTTAGAGGAGGAATTTGGGGTATAGGAAAATTTCATTTTCAATATTTGAGTATTTACATTCAATATTCATATTTTGGAATATTCTTTTTGGAAAATGATCATCTTGGATAAATAATTGTTTTCATATAATATGACTTGAGAATTTCAAAAGCATGTTTATTAAATAAAGTTTATTTTGACTTATCTTGCATTTTTCGTACTTAGTATATTTTGCTAACCCGTAATTTATTTATTGATAAGTAGCTAGGTGTTGATGATCAAGGTGGAATACATGTTGCATCAGGGGCAAGGGCGTCATTCACCTAGACTAGGGTTTTAATTTTATTTAAAGTTATTATGTTTTGAAAACAAAGTTTATCGCATTTAATAGTAAGTATTTTTTTTATTTCCGCTGCAAAGTTGTAGTCAAGTATAGCCTTACGTTAATTATCACGTGGCGGTAATATGCCCAAGTCTATCTCCACGGTATTTTATATGTATTATTCTAGTATTCTCGTAGAGGGAGATTTGGGGGTGTTACATAGTATTTTCCATGGAAATACACATCAACCAACCAACACATAAGATTAAGTACCAAATTTGCATTTAATCTCTATCATTTCAATTATCAATCCCTCATTTATTGTTACACCTTCTGTAACATATATATTAGTGACAACGATTTGATAACTTTTTCTCTATTTTATGACAAATCGTTGCCATTAATATGTTACGGAGGGTACTAAGAAACGGGCCCAACGTACTGTATAACATTGATGACATTTTCAATCAAGCCCCCTCAATATAAAAGAGTGGGAAAGCCAGTGAAGTGGATCGGAGTATCAATTATATGATTCCATGCATACATCTACAAAAGTGTCTTATCTAGCTTAAAATATGGAGTATGGTGAGATGTTTTTAATTTTTATTTCTTTCATTGCAATTTGCTACTATTTTCACAACAAACAAGGCCTCCCTACAAATTGGCCTTTAGTGGGGATGTTACTTCCTGTTCTAAAAAACACTAATAGAATCCATGATTATGTTGTTGAAATGATGGAGAAATCACAACTTAATTTTCTTTTTAAAGGTCCTTGGTTTACCAATATGGTGATGTTTGTCACGGTTGAACCCTCAAATATACACCATCTAATGAGCAAAAACTTTGAAAATTACCCTAAAGGTCCAAAATTTAATCAAGTATTTGATGTTCTTGGTGAAGGTATTTTCAATGCAGATTTTGATCTATGGAAGTACCACCGGAGTATGGCTCAAACATTCCTCGGCCACCCTCGATTTCATCGATTTTTGGTTGAGAAGCTTGAGGAGAAGCTTGAGACTTCCCTTATTCCTGTCCTTGATCATGCTTCTAAAAATGGGTTAGTGGTTGATTTGCAAGATTTGTTTGAAAGATTTACTTTTGATACAATTTGCACTCTTCTTGTAGGACATGATTTTGGGTCTCTTTGTGTTGAGTGGCCACATATTTCATTCTCTAAGGCCTTGGATGATATTGAAGAGGTGATATTTTATCGCCATGTTGTTCCTATTAGTGTCTGGAAGTTTTTGAGGTGGGTTGGGGTTGGAAAAGAGAGGAAGTTTAAAAATGCTTGGGTTATTTTAGATGATTTTATCTACAAGTGTATTGCTCAAAAGAGAGAGGAATTAAAGCCTCAAGAGTTGTTGGATCAAAATGAGGGAGTTGGTGTTGATTTATTGACATTATACATGAATCAAAATAACAACCTTAGTGATAAGTTCTTAAGGGATACTATCCTAAATTATTTTATAGCAGGACGAGATACGACAAGTACTTCCTTATCGTGGCTGTTCTATCTCCTTAGTAAGAATCCGCCGGTGGTTGCCAAGATCCGAGAAGAATTATATCGTAATGACATCCATGAAGAATTATATCGTGGCTGTTCATACAACAACAACAACAACAACAACAACAACAACAACAACAACAACAACAACAACAACAACAACAACAACAACAACAACAACAACAACAACAACAACAACAACAACAACAACAACAACAACAACAACAACAACAACAACAACAACAACAACAACAACAACAACAACAACAACAACAACAACAACAACAACAACAACAACAACAACAACAACAACAACAACAACAACAACAACAACAACAACAACAACAACAACAACAACAACAACAACAACAACAACAACAACAACAACAACAACAACAACAACAACAACAACAACAACAACAACAACAACAACAACAACAACAACAACAACAACAACAACAACAACAACAACAACAACAACAACAACAACAACAACAACAACAACAACAACAACAACAACAACAACAACAACAACAACAACAACAACAACAACAACAACAACAACAACAACAACAACAACAACAACAACAACAACAACAACAACAACAACAACAACAACAACAACAACAACAACAACAACAACAACAACAACAACAACAACAACAACAACAACAACAACAACAACAACAACAACAACAACAACAACAACAACAACAACAACAACAACAACAACAACAACAACAACAACAACAACAACAACAACAACAACAACAACAACAACAACAACAACAACAACAACAACAACAACAACAACAACAACAACAACAACAACAACAACAACAACAACAACAACAACAACAACAACAACAACAACAACAACAACAACAACAACAACAACAACAACAACAACAACAACAACAACAACAACAACAACAACAACAACAACAACAACAACAACAACAACAACAACAACAACAACAACAACAACAACAACAACAACAACAACAACAACAACAACAACAACAACAACAACAACAACAACAACAACAACAACAACAACAACAACAACAACAACAACAACAACAACAACAACAACAACAACAACAACAACAACAACAACAACAACAACAACAACAACAACAACAACGACGACGACGACGACGACGACGACGACGACGACGACGACGACGACGACGACGACGACGACGACGACGACAACAACAACAACAACAACAACAACAACAACAACAACAACAACAACAACAACAACAACAACAACAACAACAACAACAATAATAATGAAAACAATAATAATGAAAAGAAGAAAAAATTGAATTCAATAAATCGACCATTTCACCATCATGAAATCATTTTCAACCCAAAAAAAAAAAAACCATTCCACTAGGACACCAACACATGTAAGATTTTCACTTGAACATTTAAAAATACATTATGGATGGTCACTTTTCTAAATCAATGGTTGTAGATTTATGAAGAGAGAAATGAACAGAATTTTTAATTTTTCTTTATTTTAATGCTAAATATGGTGGCTGTCAATATCTTAGAATAGAAAATGGAGAGATCTTAATTCATAGGACCTAAGCTTAAAAATTCATTAATAATCATGACCTTCATTTCAATAGTTCCCAACCATATATTCAACTACAACCACCACAAAGTTATCTTTCATTCAAGTACTAAAGCTTTCTATTCGTCAAAAAAAAAGTACTAAAGCTTTCTATATTCAAATATCAACTCCATTTTATATTATTTGCAGTAGTTTAATTTTTTAAATTATTCATATTATGTATTTTAACCAAGATTTAACTTTAAAAACAATGAAAATATAGTTAAAGAGAGTCTCATTGAATTCGTCTCAAAATACAGTTTTTAAATATCTACTTCTTATAATTTTTTTACAAACATTTAATTAAAGATATTAATAGTTAAAGTTTTGTGTCGGCATATGAGAAAAATGGAGTGCTATAAATTAAAAACATATAATGTAGGTACTATGATATTTTTCCTTTTTCTTACAAAATAATTGTACACTTTTGGGTTTGCTTCCACAACTCTAATACTTCTATAGTACAGAAACAATCTGTAGATGTATTCCAAAACTAATTAAAATTGTCTCTACTACTAAGGTAGCTAAGATTTCAACATTTCCCATAATTACTCATCAACATCATTCCTAAATGAGTAATTAACCCACAACTTTAAAAACTAGGAAAAAATAGAAAGGTTTTTCTAAACTGATAAGGTTTTGCGCTTTCTAAATTGTACCCCAAGCCATGATTATTAAAGTTTTCAAACGAAAGTACCATTGAACTAACCTATTCTTCTAAGTCGTGCACCTTAAAGTTAATACTAAGTTATAAAACTCTTTAGTACAAAAAAGTTGAGTCAAATTTAACAGCAAAAGGCTCGTCTTAGAAATTTAGGTGAGTTTAGGAACCTTGCGATTTTCAAAATCAAATGGTATATCTTAGGAAACCCAAAATCTCATGATACACCTTAGAAAAACAAAAGAAAAATCCAAAAAGATCTCTTGATGTCATTTTAGATGGTCATCGTGCCTTGCTAGAAATCAACTATGATAATATGGGTTAATTATTATAGCCACTACTAATTATGACTGAATCCTAATAAGTCACACAATAAGTATTGGATTGGGCCAATACTATAAAGGCGACCCAATAGTCGGTTTTGATGGCAATTTATGAATAACTAGAGTTTTACTCGTTGTATGTAATTTACATATTAAAGCAAGAAAAAAAAAAAACCTAATTCCTAATTATATATATATATTTTTTTTTTCCTCCTCCACGACAAACCATGGACCCATGATTAGAAACAATTAGAGAAAAATTCCCAAACGATCAATTATTTGGAATTCAGGCGTTTACCCCATGCAAAAATGCAGATATTGTGAATTATCTTTTTTCTAGCAAATTTCCTTCTTGTTATTCCAAAACTCAAAGAGAGAGGTTAAAGAGAGATGTGAAGCGTTACATATGGGACGACCCTTATCTATGCAAGAACTGTGCAAATCAACTGATGATGGGGCAAAATACATCTATTAATTATTGGGCCAAATCAACATTAATAAAGCCCAATCCAATTTCAAGGCAAATCAAGAAGCCACACTACAAGGAAGACCCAATCACATGATCAAGCCCATATATGGGATAAAACCCAATACACGTGGCCTGATCCCACTATATCCATGCTCAAGCACCTACCAAGTCCTGGGTATACCTATCAGGTCCACGGTAGCTGATCAGGTCCAGCTTAGTCTACCAGGTCCAACTCAACCTACTAAGGGCTTGTTTACATTAGCTGAATAGAACTGAATTGAACTGAACTGAACTGAACTAAACTGAACTGAACTGAACTGAATAGAAGTGTATTAATTGAACTAAATAGAGATGAACTGAACTGAACTGAACTGAATATAATCTGAAGTAAACAAGCCCTAAGGGTAATATTTTTCCTACGTCCAATTGTACTATAAATAGCTAATTTCATGCAACATGGAAGGTATCCAAGAAATACTAAACACTCTCAAATTATTTCTTCTTTCTCTCTCTACTCCCAACTGACTTGAGCTTCGGAGTGGCCTTCCCCGGAACACCTCCGGAGGTAGCTCATATTTGTTCTTTGTGTAGGGAACGTGCATGAGTTTGTGGATTTGGACTAGCTCTCTCAGCCCATTGTTGTGTATGCCAAAAATCACCTCAACAACTGATAAGGTGTGTTCTCGATAATGAAGTGTTACCAATTCTTACATTGTGGCATACATATTTGTGTGGAGGACATTTTTTAGCTAAACAGACTGCTAGGAAGGTACTCCATCCGTATTCTAATATCTGCAACATTTCCAAATAAAGCTATAAACTAATAACTGCAACAATTTATATATTTATAAATTTGGTAAAATTACTTTACACCTCATTCTTTCTCTCCCTTACTTTACCCAAAAATTACTTTACAACTCATTTTTTCTCTCTCTTACTTTACCCTCTATGGCCTCTAATATTCTTATCATTCTTTCTCTCCTTTACTTTACCCTAAAATTACTTTACACCTCATTTTTTCTCTCTCATACTTTACCCTCTAATATTCTTATTATTCTACTCTAACAAAAAGTGTCTTGAGAAATGTGATAACCCATTTATTGCAGATATTAGAATACGGAGGAAGTATTAGATTGTGGTTTCTACTAGAAAGTATTAAATGTGATGCTCATTTCTTCAGAAAATCATGTTATAGTTGCCAAGGAGTAGTCAATGTAACTAAAAGGGATGAAATGCCTCAAAACTTTATACTTTATTGTGAAATAATGCCTCCGTTTTTTTTTTTTTACTAAGTTTGACTTTGTCACTATTCACAATTATACTTTGACTATCGTTTGTGATTTATACATACGATAAAACATAGTCATGAGGGGTCTCGTTGGATTCATTTCAACATGTAGTTTTTTAATATTTGGTTTTTATAATTTTTACAAACATACAATTAAAGATATTAATCGTCAAAGGTTTGTCCCGACAAGTGTGAAAAGTGAAGAGAGTAAACTAAAAAAAACGGAGGGAGTATTTGATATATGGGGCATGGACTTTATGGGACCGTTTCCTAGTTCTTTTGGTTTTCTATATATTTTAGTAGTTGTAGACTATGTATCTAAGTGTAACACCCCTATTCTTGGGTGAACACGAGCCTAATAGTAGATATTGTCCACTTTGGGTCCTAGCCAGCAAGGATTTGCTTTGGAGTGGGAATAACCCACCCAAAAAGATTCTACTAGGTTGAGGTATCCATTTCTATATGAAGAAGATTTCGTTCTCCTCAACTTCCGATGTGGGATGGCTTTTACTCCCTTTTCCCACCTCTTAAAGGGGGCATGCGTCCCCGAAGGCATTACAGGACACCGAAATGGACCCTGACTCTAATACCATCTGTAACACCCCTATCCTTGGGTGAACAGGAACCCACTAGTAGATATTGTCCTCTTTAGATTCTAACCCGCAAAAATTTTCTTTGGTATAGAGCCCATTTGTAATAACCCGAAATTTAGGGCCAGCAAATTTCGCGGTTATTAGTTCTATTTATTTATTCTAAGTCCAAAAGGCCCGTTAAATTTGGACTGTTTTATTTTGTTTCTGTTCTCTTTTTCTCAAATTGGGCCAAATGACCCAATTTTCCCTTTTCTTTGGACTTGGCCGGTTCTCCCCTCTTTTGGGCCAAGTACATGTTTTGTTCTAATTAATTAATTTAGTTAATTAAATTAAATTAATTAAATTACATATTTTTTTTTAAAATTCCTAAACTAATTCAAAGGTAGCTTTGATGACTACCTAAATTTTCTCCTTTGCTCCCCCTTTTTTCTCCAATTGCACGGCCCCCCTTTAGTATTTTTAGGGTTTTGCTTCTTCTCTCTTTTTCTATAAATAGGACCTATGTAATTTATTTGGTCCCTAATTGCTATTATCTCATAAACCCTAAAAAAAAAAGATCTTGTTCTCCTCCTTGCCCTTCCAAAAACAGCCGAACCAAATTTCACCAAAGAGTGAAATATTTTCCTTGGAATTTTAAGCGTAATCAGGTAACTTTGCTAACCCGTTTAATTTTGGAACAAGTTAATCATATAGTTGATTAGGATTAAAACATGAAAATTGCTAGGATTTAGTATCATGTTCATCTAGGAAAAGTCGAACACCATGATGATGTTATTATGTAATTATTCTTGATGATAGTATGTAATATTTATGAATTATTATGAAATTTTCTTGATTATTTTATGTAGTTTCTTGAAATCTGCAATTGTTGAATAACTACTTGTATGAATTTATTTCTTAATCAAATCGTATTATTTCTTGATGAATTTTTCATGGAAGTTTCTTTATTGTTTTATTATGAATCATGAATTATTTCGTGACAAAATTCGTCCTTTTATTGCTTGAAATAATTTAATCTATCAAACCGGTAAAACTGTCCAGAATTGGTTTACGAATTTATTAGGATACTTAATCAATTCTTAATGCTACGAAATTTTAGGTGGAAGTCAGTAATAGTGTTTTACAGCTTGTGTAAAATTTTCGTAATTTTTAAAGATCGATTAATATGGCAGAAAAATCTGAAACTGAATTCAGCCTAATCTGATCTATTAGTTATAAAATTCCTTAAAAATAGTAAAAGATGTTATTTTTGGACGAAATTTATGCACATTAATCCATGAACCTACATCTCACTCCCATAAAAAATTTCAGATTATTCGAGACCTTTTAATGGTGGTTCTTAATTTAATACTTTAAAATTAGATTGTGTAAAATATGGTGTTTTAAGGATAATTTTAATGTTTATTATAAAGGTTGCTATGATTTAATGGTTTTTGAATTTAATTAATTAAAGATGTAATTTTGGTGTTGTTGTCCATGATTTTCGAGTAGTGTAAATATGAAAAATATAAATTTTCTCATGTTTAGGTAATTTATGTAGTTGATTGTATTTTTATGTAATTTATTAAATTAATTATATGATGAATTTATGAGTTTATTTATCTTTTGTCGAGTGACCTAATTTTTATGTTGGTCAATTTTAGTTTAATTTTGACTTATAATATTTTTAGGAATAACTGTTATAATTACAATTAAAGGAATTATCAGGGATAAGTTGTAACAAGGAAGGGTAGATAGTAATTTATTAATATTATTAGGATTCGGATAATATTATTAATATTATTATTATTACGGTAATTATTAGTATTATTATTAATACTAGGAATCAGTAGGGATAAGTGATAAGATATTAATAGGGAAAGAAAGGAAACAGAGTAGGAGGAATACGAATCGTTTCGATTTCTGGCTAGGAAAGACTTGGTATTTAAGGTGGCCAACATACGTGCCGCACCTCTCTTTCCTGGGACTTCGAACGGTTCATTTCCGAATACGGTCACCTAGTATTTCCCGATATAAGATATGATATACGAACTGAAAGATATAAGATAAGATAAAGACGCCCACCTGATGACTCGAGTAGTCAGACTGGGTTAAGTCGAAGCCACTGCTCAATGGAACGAACACACGAGTTCCCCCGAGTAGTTCTGGGTCTTAGGATATGTAGTCGTCTAAGTAGTAGTACACGAGCTGCTATTTAGGGGTTATGGCCATAGCTTAGGCTTAGTGGTGAAACACGAGATCCGCTACGGGTTGAGTACACGAGCTCACCCCGGCATGTTCTAGGAAAGTTGTGGTGAAACACGAGATCCACAACGAGTTATAGTGACCGGTCCAATGAAAGATGATAATGATATGATACGAATTATAAGATATGGTATGGATGAAATGAAATGAAATGTTAAGATATGATATGATTACGGAATTATGGAAACCATATAGTATAAGTTAGGGATTAATTGTATAGGTCTTCCGCTGTGTATGATTTGATGTACGTATTTGTATAGGTACGTTATACGTATTTATACTCGTATGATGTAATGATATATGTATTTGTAAACGTATGTTTTGTGTACATGTATACCTGTATTGTATTCGTATTTGTACGTATTCCTAACCGTATTTTGCAGGTATAATTATACGTATGGTATACGTACCTTTATACGTATTTTGTACGTATTTCTAACTGTATTTCTGCAGGTATTTTTATACGTATTTTATACGTATTCTATACGTATTCGTATACGTATTTTTGTACGTATTTTTGTACGTATCTCGTATATTTTGTATACATTATATTAGGTTTTATGCGTGTTTTCATGTGTATATTCTATGATATTATGTGTTTAGCGGTCCCTCAATTAAGCGGGACAGCCTAGTTACTCGCCACTGACGGTGGACCCCCCCCTCCCAGTTTCAGGAGACGATGCAGCCGCTTAGAACGGGCTTTCGCTGGATCAGGCTTTGTGTGGAAGAGTCCTGTAGTTTAGCCTTTAATTTTTCTAAGTTATTTAATAAGATTCCTTTTATGCAATTAGTTGATCCCAGCATGTTGAGACGAATTTAGAACTATTTACGTAATTTGAATTTGGACCCTTTTAGACTTTTGGATTATAGTTCAGTAATTTAATAAAAGTTGCTTAATTTTAATTAATTAATTTAATTTATAGTCTAATTGTTCAAGTAATGACCCGTCTGTCGATTTCCCTTCGTCAATCGACAAGTCCAAAAAGTCGGGTCGTTACACCATTAGTAGATATTGTAGAAGGTCAGAAAGTCCTCTTATTTCAATCACATCTTCATTTATTTCCCCAAGTTACCTTATCATTGAGTTGGGCCATTTACAATAACAAAGTTCACCCTCATGGAGCAAATGAAATTGCAAGTGCGGATAATTCTACGTCATTCAAACTTCACGGACATCGATTGGAATACTATGAAAGTTTCCTTTCTGAGGCAATCGATAGTGATATGTTATACAAGCCCATGTATGGCTGATCATTCATTGAGTTAATAAACAAGGCATGAGTCAAGCTCGTGACATTAAATAAGCGCTTTTCAGGAGGCAACCCAAACTTATACTAAGGGGTCGTTTGGTTCATCAAGGAAGTCTAAATTCTCATGAATTTTCAATGTGTAGGAATTAAAGTCCATAACCAAATTCATTGGAATTTAACAAACTTGTTTAGTTAGTAATGAGAGAAGTGTGACATTGATATGTTTGAACCAGTCTCAGGAATGTCAAATGTATGGAAAGGCATTGTAGAAAATGCTCAAATTCTAAGAGAAGGTGCTGCTACAGCCATAGGAAATGGAAAAAGAACCCTATTTTGGGATCATAACTGGGCTCTAGATTATCCCCTGAGAAGAGAAGCAATCCAAGAAATCCCTCAAGATCTAGAAGGTGCAACAGTAGAGGAAATGTGGCATCAAGGTCAAGGTTGGAAGTGGAACACCTTTGCTAACTATCTCCCTACTCATGTACTGGCAAAAATCGCCTCACATGAGCTAATAGATGATCCAGACATAGGAGACCTTGTCTACTGGAAAGGAGGAAAAAAAAGGAAAATTCTCAATTCGACATGCCCTAAAGCTAATCAAAAAAGAGAACGATGACACAACGACTGAGGAATGGGAATTAGCATGGAAAACCAAAGTTCAACAAAGAGTCAGAGTTTTTCTATGGCTAGCTCTCCATGACAGGGTGCTATGCAATGCCAATAGAATGAAGAGGCATCTAACAAACAACCCCAGATGCCCAAGATGCAGTGGAGAGGAAGAAACCATCCTACACCTCCTACGAGACTGTCCTACCTCAAAAGAAATTTGGAGGGGTGTGGGGGCAACGTCACTCTATAACCAATTTTATCAGGGCAACCTAAAAGAATGGCTAATAAATAACCTCAAAGCAGATGGGCTAATTTATTCTGACAAATGGCCAATGTGTTTTTCAATTACTGTTTGGTGGATCTGGAAATGGCGCAACTGCTTGGTCTTTGGAAAACAGGAAGAAATTCCCCTCAATACCTCAATTTTCATCAAGTTAAAATTCGAAGAACAATTAAAAGCTTTTGAAGAAAATAATCAAAACTCTAGAAGTTCCATGAGAACTGAAATTTTTATTAGATGGAACCCACCTCCAAATGGGTGGCTGGCCCTGAATACAGATGGAGCTTCGAAGGATAACCCTGGCCTAGCGGGGGGAGGAGGCATTCTAAGAGATCCAAGTGGGCAATTCCTAGTAGCTTTTGCAGCAAACTATGGTATGTGCTCATCCTTCAGAGTAGAACTGAAAGCGGCAGTGCAGGGGTTAGAAATGGCTAAAAATTGGGGAGTCAACAACCTAATTCTTCAAATGGACAACCAAACATGCATTCAAATTCTACAGAATGAGGAGGAACAAGGTGGGGAACACTACCACGTCATCAATAAATGTAGAAATCTCATCAAGCTAAGCAATTGGAATGTCAGACTTACCCACTGCTACAGGGAGGGAAACGGGGTGGCTGACTGGCTGGCCAACCATGGAATCCACCAAGTAGAGCAATTGCAGATCTTCCACCGAGCTCCTGCTAGTCTATCTCCACTGCTGAACAATGATATTGCTGGTTTAGCTATCCCACGTTTAGTGGGGATTTAGTTCTTTGTATTTTGCCTTGTTTATTTTCTTTTTCTTTTTCTATAGGAATGGGAGAAGTAATGGGAAGTCAAAATTCCCATGAATTTGCATTGCATCCATTTTTACTTTTTAATGTCAACCCATAAATATTCTATAATTTTGTTTGTTTTTGTAATTTTTATTTCATTCGGAAGTCTTTTGTTTTATTTTGTATGATTTTCAGGATATTTATTCGATCTACGAATCAAGATCTTAATGTCCATGCTTTTGAGTATTTGGTTTCGATCATATCCTCAGTGAGTTCTTTGTACTTACACATAGTATATAAGTATATGAGCAAAATACTCCAAATTTTTTAAACCAACCCAAAATCAAGAATCAAAACAACCTAATTCCTTTCTTACCTTGAGAATTTTGAATCAAAAAAAGAAAATACAATATATTTTTGCCCACAATGAAAAAATGATCAATAAATACCAAAACGAAAAATATCATATATTTTTGCCCTAAATAATGTCGGAATATTTTTATCCAATTTGTTGTCAAAAGTATTTGTTTTTTTTTTTACAAATTTGTCATCTGAAGATATATATTTTTACTATTTTGTCATCCAAAGCTAAGTTTTTTTTTTTTTTTTTCCACCCCAGTTTGCTATATAGGGGAAAAAACATTTTATTAAGAATTCTTTAAGTAAAGAAAATGGTTGGGTTGAGCATTTTTGTCTTTTTATCTTTATAATAAGGAAAGTAAAATATAAAATCAAAAGAAGTAGTAAATCACATTAGACCACCACCTAAAAAAACATAATATCTTTGTCCTTTTGTATTTGTACTTTAGGAAAAAAAAATTAGTCGTTTATTATAAAAAAAAAATTGTATTAAATTTTTTGAGACAAATGTACCAAGCTTAGACAACATAATTTATTTATTTTTTTATTTTTACACAGTCGTGTTAGTTTATTTTTTTTACCAAAAATTAGGTTTTTAGTTGAGGAAAAATTGCAAAAAATAAGTCAACCTTTAACCGACCTTCTCAAATTAAGTCAACCTTTTGATTAACTCAAAATAAGTCAACCTAATATACATGTCTTCTCAAATTAAATTTTTTCACTAATTGTTTGTTGATTAAATTAACATTTTCAATGAAATATCATATAAACAACAACATGTTATGCACCGCTTTAATTTTGCATTGAAATTATTAACTTTCTCCACCAGTAAATTAGTGAAAAAAACTTAATTTGAGCAGATATGTGTAATAGATTGATTGGGTTAATCAAAAGATTGACTTAATTTAAGAAGACCGGCTAATAATTAACTTATTTTTTACAATTTTTCTTTTATGTGAGCCAAAAATAAAAAGTAAAAACAAAAATCAAATCCTGGCGTAGCGTAGCGGATTATCTCTGTTTATTTGACCCTCTCGTTCTCGTCTCCTCTTCTCTGTCGAACTAACTGTGACTGGGTTGGGCGTGGTTTTTTTGGTGCTTCTCTTCCATTAAAGCAAACATATTTCCTCCATTAAAGTAAGCCAGTTTTTGAGGTAAGATTGTTTTTCCCGTAGAATCAATTATACAATGAGGTTGGGGTTTAGGGTTTTTTGAATATATATATTAGTTCATGCTTTGCTGGGAATTTATTTTATTGCCAGAAGGAGAATGAATTTCCAATCGAATATTGTTGATATATTATGTATGTGCTCTGCTGTGCTGTAGACTACAAAAATGGAGGTTTTCTTCTTGGGCCCAGGCCGCCGCCCGAACTATGTAACACTCTCTTTTTTTACTAGGATTAGATGATTCTAGGATTTTGCCCATTGTTTGATTAGTTTTTACTAGCTTTTAGAAAGCATTATTTTCTAAATTGCTAGAGTTGTTTGGTAATTTTGGGGTTTAAGCTTTATGAATTCAATGTGTAATTTCATGACAAAGCATGCCATTACTGATTTTGTAGAATGTATTATTCATGTTAGAATTTTTGTGTTACCAAGTCTGAAGGATGAAGGTGAATTTATTTCTAAATAGATCATTTCCATTCATAGTTCATTTTGTGGGAAAGTTTTGCTATCTTCTTCGGAAGCAGAGCTGCAAAGATGTCAAGTGTCAACTGATGAACTTAATGTTTTTTTTTTTTTTTCAACTATGCTGGAGGAGTCAACTGATGAACTGAAAGTTGTTTATTTTCAACTTTCAAATTAGCTGGAGGAGTCATGTCTGATGATTCTCTATGCTGTGCTAGTTGAACTATGCCAAATGTTTTCTATAACCAAATATTGTCTAATGTGCACTACTGCTTAACCATTGAATAGCATGTCAATGCCTTTTCAGTAAAAAATATGGTAAATGTCTTAACAATTGCAAGGCACTTTGTAAATGTTATTATGATGGGTTTTTTTCCCCCTCTTTTTCACCTTATGTTTTGTGTTTTCTTTTTATAATGTTTTTTGCAAAGTCCACCTTATGTTTGTTTATATGTAACAATAGTAGGCCGAAATAAGTTTTGACAAGAAAAAAAGAGGTATGGTAAAGTATGACTCTTTCACTTGATAAGTTTGGATAAGCAAAATACGTTGAAACAAACATATTAACGGACTCAATATACTTCCTTTGTTCTTTTATAATTGCAACATATAAGTATCACATATATTTTATAAAGAATTGCATATAGCCATATATTGAGTTGGAAAAAGGAAACCTGTGTAATAAGAAAGATAGAGAAGTTCATAGCAAAAATTGATAATATCGGGATAAATGTTTCAAGTAGGTGAAGTCTGTGTTACTTCGACACCTTGATATACTTTAAAAAATGCATGTCTACTCATGTCGTGTCAGACACGATAAGATACTTGGATACTTCATTTTTAATTAAAAACTTAGCAACTTTTTCTCAAATTAGCCGAGTCGGATACTTGGACACCCATATCCGAGTAGACATTTAAGAGGTGTTTGGTTTAAAAAGGTATAATGGAATGATATGAGAATGATAATTCTTTGAGTATGAAATGGTATGGGGATGAGAAACTTATGAGGGGAGGTGAGTATGGAATTCATGGGGTTGAGGAACCATTGGGTATGAGGTTCCATACCCAAATACCCCAACCAAACACTATATTGTTCATTAATAGTATCACATCCATTCCATTCCATTCTAAAATGTTGCAACCAAACATGCCCTTAATCTGTGTCTAAGTAACATAGGGTGAAGTGTTCAACTATCAATGAACAGAGGAATTATATTTTAAAATGTTCAACTAGCACATGTCGGGTGACCTCCTTTTTCGAGTCGTTTTAAGGATCTTCATTTTTAGTTTGATAATATGTTGGGTACTAGGCCTTGAATCGGGCTCTACTGGAGGTCACCCGACCTAATTTAGCCAACACACGCATTTGAAAGGGGGAAGATAAGGGATTCTTGCAAATGCGTGCGGTGAGAATCGAACCCAGACCTCGTGTCTGAAATTCTGATACCTTAACCACTAGGCTAAGACTTCATTCTTTGTTTCAAGGATATCTAGACTATAATGATGCGCAAGTTTTTAATTCAGCTATCGTATTAGGACTTCTTTTGTTATCCACCTACTTCCATTCGGACATTATGTGAAGTATAATGTCAATATAATTATCAATGTATCTTAGGATGGATGTTGAATGTCAAATTTTCTTGGTTAGGTTTATAGCAAATACTGCAAAGATGTTTGTGCTTTTCTTCAAGAACTGTAATTGCTTCATGCTTTGTGGTATCCTTTTCTTCCTTCTAACTCTGAAGAGAATATTAGGGAATGATTGAATCATAGTGGCTATAATTTCTTAGGATGTACTCTATTAATTGTTCAGGTAAATATTCTGAACTGCTGCTGAGTTTACCTTATTTAGTTTTTCATTCAGTGCTTATGCAGCTTAAAGCCTAGCGCAACGCCAGAGAAATAAGCACATATAACTTGAGATCTGCAATCGCTACCTATGGTGGAAGTATGGTGGTCCCTTTTGGGGGCTGCTATTCCAGCAGTTATTGCAGGGCAAGGCTGGAGGATTAAGAGAAGGCGGGATGAGGAGCAAAGGATAAAAAGTGCAAGAGGCCGGGAAAAAACCTCTGACGACATCTTCGTTTGTGAAAGGGTTTGCACGTCAAAACGCATGCTGAAAAAGGTTGGTGCATTTTCAAAGGATCCAATCCCGGATACTTGTGTCACAGTTTGTGGAGTGTCGGAGCTCGATGCGTGCACCGATGCCTGTGCACGAACAGTTTGTGTCAACCAGCATCATGTACCGAACTGGAATGATGTTTGTCTTAGAAGATGCCAAAGTGAATGTCTTAAACTATCGGCTTCTCATTCGTCCTAGGTCTCGGAACCCATTGTATCTTGTTTTTGTATTCCTCTGAAACTAGTAGAAACCAGGAGTTGACAGTTGCTGATGATGTCTTCAAAATTTTCCATTCAGCAGGTTGGTGGCTTCAATCATGAAACAATGGAGTCCACTTGTATGTATTTCTTGCTCAATTTTGGGAGAAATAATAGGATATTTGTATGGTATGAAGTATGAGGTTTAAGCCCTCACTGTCAAAATTGATAGGATATTTGTATGGTCACCAAAAATTACACTATAAATCTACTTCAAAGATGACATAAAATTGCATATAATAACAATATATATATGAATATTAAAAGAAGCATGGAAAAGCACAGGTACAAACAATAGTTCAGACCTTATATATGTGCATGTAATTAAAACAAATCAAATATAGTGGGAAATTGATTGATGATAAGTAAATCTAGAGTTCTTGATGAGCATCACTTTCATGTTGTTCTGGAGAGAGTTTGTGCTTTGCGTTATGAACTGCATTTGCTGCGGATTCAGCCGTTATTTCTAACGTTGCTTCCCCTTCTTCAAAACTCTTCTTTGCTGCCTCTTTTATCCTTTCACTTGATCTTTCTACTTTGCTCCCTGCATCCTTCTCTTGTATCCTGAAACTATATATTCCCACATTCAATATTATTATTATTATATTATTTATTCATGCTTAACTCTCTTCTCCCTCCATTTTCCTCCTATTTTCTTTTCAAACGTCCCAATATAAACCCGACCCGTTGGTCACCTGAAAATCGACTTGGGAGTTGGGAAAAGTGAGTCATGAACAAGAAAAATCAACACGAAACCTATTAAATAGCCTAAGATAAGGCCTGGAAGGAAACTCCTTATGACTGAAATTCGTTTTTGACTAATCGAAATCGACCTGACCGATCGATTTGCCAGGTATAATATTACCCCAATTCAAAAGTACATTATAACCCTTACACATACATTAATTACCCCACTTTACCTTATTGGATCACCTCGGTCTTCGATTTTCTCCATATAAATAAAAAAAAAACATTAATTATCCACTAAATGTAACCCACGTTTTTTACTCATTTAATTTCACACACAACACAAAAACCAACCTCCCTAAAATTTCTTGTTAAAAGTGAATGGTGCAGCTTTTTTTTTAAAATAAGATAATATCAATTTTCTTTTGCAGCACCAAACAATGAAAAGCTTGTTTTGCACCTGTGTGAATGTGTTTCAATTGAAAATTGTCTTTGATGAAAATCATTTTAAATTGAAAATAATTATTTACACCTGACCAAACGATGCCATAATTTAAAGATTGGGTCAAAACATCTAGAATGAACAAGTTAAAATCATTAAGAAAATGTGTTTATGAAAAACTTACTCTAAAGTGGGAGGTAAAAACCTCTTTTGTGCTTCCTGCAAAAGGAGCTTAATGGTATCCCAAGAACTATAAAGCGATGTTATAATGGCATTTGCACCATTTTCTACTATGCCATCATAATCTAGCTCTGTTGATACACTTACTGTAGAAAGTAAGATGAACAAAATAATTGCGGATTTAACATGAAATTTATCCATCATGATAATGCTATATATGAATTTTATACCCTTTTAGATGAAGTTTTGGTTAGCAATTTCAATTCATTATTATTATTATTCTTTTTTCTTTGTTTTTTTTTAGGCTAAATTCATTGTTATTCAGAGGTGGAAACTGGAAAGTAGATGGGATCATATCACTATTTTGTGTAGGGGTGTCTAGACGTGGTATTCTTCGCTTGAAAGTCGTTAAAAGTTTTTGTCAATCCTGTCAAAATAAATAAATAAATAAATAAAAATTTGTGAACACTTTTTAAGGAAATTGTTTGATGAACACTAAGATTAGACGTTGCCAAAATAAAAATAAAAAAACACTAAGATTGGGTTTGTTTTTTTTTTGGATAAGGAACTAAGATTAATTAGGAGTTGAATTTCTTTATGGCCTATTTTTTCTATAAATAAAATAAAATAAAACAAAATGAAAGAAAAAACTGGAATTTTCAAGTTTTTGTTATTGTTTTCATATTTGACAACTTAAAATTATGAAATATCATGCGTCGCGTGTGTAACACCTCAGTTTTTCAGTATTTTCTGCTATGTTTATTTGTCTATTTATGTTTATTTTATGTATGGTCCGAATTTATTTAATTTGGACTATTTATTTTTGTTTTATTTCTTGAATATGATTATTTTATGATTAACTGTTTTATTATTTATTTTATTTTATTTTAATTAATTAGAATTTTATTTTAATTTTTTAATTAGTTAATTAATTTTTGGGCCAAGTGCAAAATTGATCATGATTAGTCATACTTAAGTGCAAATGGCCCAAGTGGTCTTTTGGCCCATTTCTATCCTAGCCCAACCGCCCCCCCCCCCCCCCTCCTCCCCCTTATGTTGAGTGGCTTAGTTTTGCCACTTGCCTTGTGTTCACACCTTAACCAACTTCTATAAATAGAAGTGGTAGTAAGGCTTAATGATCATTTGCCATTCCTAATCATCCTTTGCCACAAATTAAACACAAAACATTCTCCATTGTCCTCCTTATTCCACGCCATTTTTGGCTCCTTTACCAACCAATTTGTTCATCATCTTTTTCAAACCCAAACTTACAGATTCAACCTCCATTGATCTTTAAGTATCAAAACACAAATTAATTCACAATAATTTCATTCAAGACTCCTTGTTCGGGCTTATTCCGGGTTGGTTCGTGTTTGGGTTTGGGTCCGTGTGCACGGTGGTGCCTCGTGCGGGTGGTGCTGCGTGGTGTTTGAGTGGTGCACGGTGGTTTGGGGTTGTTGTACGGTGGTTCGTGGTCTGGCCGTGCGGTGGCGCAAGTTGCTCGTGCCGTGTTCATGTTGCTTGGGCCGTGTGGTTACGTTTCCGAGCAGCAAGTTTTCGTGTATCGTTGTGTTATACTTCGATAAGGTAACATACTTTTCTATCCTAATTTGCATACCATGTTCATAGGGTAGATTTGATGACCAAATTATACGAAAGTTTGATGAATTTGACCCATGCCATGCGTGAATTTTTGGGCTGATTTGGGAGGTTGTTTTTGTGATGTTCTTGCCTTTTTTCTATGTATATTATGATCAAATATGATAGTTTCATGTCTAATTATGTTCATGTTCAATTTTTCATAAAGTTTCGGTATATAGAACTGATGGAATTTGATGATGATATGCGTGTACTTTGTTATTGATTATGATGATGATTCTTGATGATCTTATTGAGTAGTATGTGATTCTTGAATCTTGAAGTGATGAATTAAGTTATAATATATGTTCTTGAGGTTTCTTGAAGTTACTTTATCATTCTTTGATGAATCTTGAATTGTTTTGTGACGGTCATGTATTCTTTAAGTATAGATTGTATAGTCTTGATTAAAGATAATTTAAAGATAGTCAAGAAAGTTTAAAGGAAGTTAAAAGATAATTAAATAAAGTTAAAGAAAGTATAAAGATTGATTAAAGAGGTTCCAAGATTATGATTTACATAGTTAGTCTCAAGAAAAGGCGTAAGATGCGATCTTGAGGATAACCAAGATGTAATGAATTTATAAGATTAGCTTGAGTTTACTTTTAGACGCCTAACCTTAGAGTAAGATTCTAAGACTTGGGTTAAGACGTTGCCCCTATCCTAACCGCGGTATTGGGATAGTGAATACTTGCTATGTCGTCTTTATGATATGGATTTCCGTAAGATGGGGTTCATGGGTTTGGGAGTAAGATTCTCATTTCTGACATAGTAGGAAAGTTCGTTCGCGTAAGATGCGTTCGTACGAGCATAGTCCAGTCTAATATGTAAATGATAGCAACAAAGATTATGATAAGATTAAGTCAAGTGAAGTTAAGCGAGTTATTATTATTATTATTAATGTTATTGTTATTGTTGTTTTTACGTTGCATGTTTGTTTGGATTGAGTGTCTGATTTGTTTGTTGGATTTATTCTATGTTCATGTGTATCCACGTTAAGGTGGGACTGTTATGTTACTCGCCACTGATGGTGGATTTATGTTTTCAGGTAACTCTGATGATGGGATTGGGCGAGCGCCGTTGACTGTTTCCTATAGTTATATTTTTCCGTTATTATATTCGGACTTTTCGAAGTGGTAGTATATGCGTTCTAACTCTAACTACAGATTTGGAGTTGTTTCTTTAGTAATGACTATTTGGAACTTAGTTATGTACAACTTGTGGTTTTGTACAATTTGGGTTTTATAATAATAAAATTCGAGGTTTTGTTTTAGATTTTAGGTATGTTTGTATGTTAGTATGACAATTTGACTCGTCGGTCTCTTCCGCACCGTTCTATACGAGTTGGGTCGTCACAACTTGCATATAAAATCAGTAATGAATATGTTAGTATCTTAAGCACACATACGGGTTTTGGTGCACACATAGTTGTTACTTGTTAGGGAACACTATGCTCCCTAACACAAAAAAGCCAAAATTTTATAAGATATATACTCCCTCCGTAACGAATTACTAGCAATAATTTCCATTTTTAGGTGTAACAAAATACTTGCAACAATTTTTTTCAATTTCATTTTATTCCTTTTTTGGCAAAAAAAAAAACAACATAATACCACACTTACTTTTCTTTTTCTTACTTTTCTCTCTCTTACTTTTATTATCATACCACATAATACCCAGTTACTTTTTCTTCTCTTACTTTTATCATTATACCACCTAATACCACAATTAACCTATTTCATCTAGGAGTCTGTGCTAGTCTAAATGTTGCTACTAATTCGTTACGGAGGGACTACATTATACTATATGAAAAAAATACTTCATATTACAAACCTATTATACTTCACGTTAGATTATACTAAATATAAAAAAAAACATATATATCATACTACTTAACAGAGGCATCATATCATATACCCTTGTAAATCATAACATTGCAATTCTTACCTCATATTCTACTAAATATAAAACTAACATATATCATAAGTCAAACATCATAAGCATGAACAAAATAAAGTAATACTTCCTCCGTAAATGAATTCTTGCAACAAATGACTTTTTACGCATGTCGAGACAAAACTTTGAAGATTAATATCTCTAATTATGTATTTTAAAAAATTATAATCACTAAATAATAAAAAACTACAAGTTGAGAGGAATCCAATGAGATCCCACATGACTATAGTTTTCTTAATATATAAGTGACAAATTACGATCAAAGTGAAAACTGTAAATAGGGTCAAAAGTACACTTGTTGCAAGAATTCATTTACGGAGGAAATATTACAATTTCACCCCGTTAGGAAGATCCGAAACTCCCTAACGGCTATGCGCAAGTCATTTCTCCATAGTATACTTCCTTCATTTCGAAAGAAACGCAACAGTCAACATTTTGTATTGTTCACATTATATACTTTGACCAAGTTTTAAGCTTTACACATAAAAAATATAGTCAAGTAGGATATTGTTGATTCGTCTTGCAAAATATTATCTTAATATTAACTTTTTATAATTTATAATTATTCATAATTATAGTTATTAAGGGTCAAAGTATTATCTTGACATACGTAAAATGTTGACTGTTGTATTTTTTTTGAAAACGGAGGAACTAATACAACTCCAAGCTATTATGCAGTCATGCAGATGCCCGGGTTGTCCTTCTATATGTGCAGCACCAACATTTTAAATCAATAACGACCCGTTTGGTTGTTGGTAATGAATTGTGATAATGGTAATAGATTTAAAGTGTAATTTGTTAAGGAAAAACTTCAAAATCCCCATGAAAAACATATTTGTCATTCCCAAACTTGAAATTTCTTTTTATTTTCCATTACCATTTGGAAAGGTGGTATTAGAAAGGAATAAATATTTGTGAAGAAAATTAAATAAATTGGAGCAAAGCTAGCACCACCATGGAAATGGATTTCGATTTTCTTTCCAAATTTAATTATAAATTAATTCTCATTACCTCAATTTATAACCGGATACCAAACGGGCCGTAAGTACAATTGCAAGACCAATTGACCTCAATTCTATCTAGATTTATTAAGGCATGACAGGCTGCAGTTCATGCTGTCATTTTGTAAAAGTACAATTTAGTTTATTTTGGTAGCTTAATTCACAATAATGATGAACACAAGATGTTGACTTCAATTGCTTTAAGATCCATCCATAAAAAAAAAAAATAAATAAATAAAGATGCAATTGCTATATTCCTGATTTGCTCTACTAGAGAATAGAGATTGCCACATTATGTTTTAGCAATCATTCAAACACAAAGACAACTTGAATTCAACACTGATATCATACACTAACTTGTACTTGTAAATTATAACAGCTGAGCTGAGAGGAGGCCAACACTTCCAAAAACTCATTGGCCAATTCAACAACATGATGAAACAGTGTAAAAGTGGAAAATATATATATAGCACATGAAACCAATAATTAATTTGAAGCTCAAAGAAAATTCACAATATGAATAGCAAACCCTTCTATCTATAAAAAAAATTCACCCCGAAAATCTCAAACATTTATATCTGTACGTTTTGGTTTAGTGTAACTCAGATCTGCAGCACTAGCAAGGTTATATCGAGGCACGTTGTTGGGTTCTGGGGTAAGCACTGGCCGCTGAGGGTAAAGCGTAGGCGGAGGAGTAAGGCTGTGTTGAGCCGGTAAGGGCGGAAGCACATTGTAGTTGTAATGATCCCCAGTTGAGCTGCAACAACAAACAAAAACAAGCAACGTTACATTGCAAACAAAATGCCCAACTAGTTTCAAGCAACACGAATTTTAACATCAAAGTTCTTATCTCATCTCTTTAAATACTGTTGTTTTTACATTGAACCAACTAATTATTTTATTTCCAATTTTCGGATGGTAGGAATTACTAGAAACTTAGAAATTTTACTTCAAAGCTCCGTTTGTTTTAGTGGAAACATAATTTTGAAGGAAAATACAATTAGAAATTAACTTTCCCTTCTTTTGAAAACAAACAAACTGAGAAATGGTTTCCAGGAAACGGTTCCCTTCAAAACAAACTGAAGGAGCCTAAACAGTAAACACTTGCCTAAAACAGACTTATAGCAACTTAAGGTTTGTGTATCTCACTCTGACTTTTATTACTTTCTCCAATTTTTTATATTTTTTATGTGCAAAATTTAACAAAAATAGGAATTTTCTATTATGTCCAACAAATGTTATTTCTTTCCCTCTTTTTCATGTCATTTCTTTCTATCTCTTTTTTTATTTTATCACAAGCCTTTCTTTCTCAACTCCGACAGTGGGGTTTCCCGTTACCGGTCTTAAGCCCGAATAAAGGAGGCAGGCTGTGGTAGGCCTGTGACAGCCACCGTAAAAATGTGTCACATCCAAGTGCATTGTTGGACGAGAATAATACTAGGATGTGTGACCTGTAGGGAAGTCCTTGTGTTGTCATGCCGCTGACCCCACCAACCCCGTGGTTGGCCGAGAATAGTACTAGGATGGGTGACCGCTTCGGAAGTCCACGTGCCATCGCTTTGGGATTAAGGATGCTTGAAAAAAAAAAAAACCCTCTCTTTCTCACTCTATCCTTGTCAAATTTACCATTACAATTTGCCAAGTAGTTCATGAAAGTAACTTTGTTATACACAAAATATGAGGAAGCATATAAAAAAATCAAAATAATAATCACTAGGCCAAAGTAGTACCGCCTTACAATGGAAAATTCAAGTTTTGGTTCATCATAGTATCCCCCCAAAACAGTCTTAGCATCCCTATGCTTTCTCAGTTACTCCTTTTCTCAGTAACTACACCTGTTCCTAAATAAATAATGCCACATCTGACTGCTTTGTCTAAGCATATCGATCTCTAACCATAAGCAGAACCTATACTTTAATATGTATAGCATAAGATAAGTCTAATATTATTATTCTAACTTTCGATCAATACATTAACCACTGGTGATTTTCAACTAATTCATATCTACTTTGATCATCGAAGGCTTGAAGTCGTCTTTTACTCAAGAATTGAGATCGACAAAGAATAAAGTTGACATAGTTACGGTCTTCTGATTTAACACATTTCGAGTGTAGGCTTGGCAAGTAGAACTCTCATCATCTTAAAAGCTAATGATCAAATTCATTGCACATGTTTGTTTCGTCTATACTTGGTAAACACACTTGATAAATAATAATCCAATAATTACACTCAACACTTCAGTAGGTACCCTAGCTTAAATATAAACTACTTGCGAGTCAAGTTTACAAAACTGAATGCAAGGCAATTTAGGTTTTAATGAGATCTTGGATAAATTCAGTCTTTTTTTTTAGTTGCAGCAATTTAAAATTTGCACTATTCAATTTACATACTTAAAGTTATAAGCATAATCAATATGAATCTCAATTGATTTGTCTCAATGTGTAGTTTATTAATCTATAATTTTCACAACTACATATTTAAAGTTATAAGCAAATAAAAAATGTCTCAGCAAGCGTTAAAAGTTAATTGCGGCAATAGTTTAAATTTTAAAAAAAGGTCGTATAATGGATCACTGATTAGAGGGATCATCACATTCATGCAACCGTGTGGCTTAGGAAAGGATAGGGTTCAAACTTTTGGGTAAAATTCTAATGCGTTCATTCGTAGCCAGAAGCTTCATCTTGTACAGTTGTACCGGCTGGAGTCAGTGAAACTTGAAATGCAAGAGGTTGAAAATTTAAAAAACAAACTAGGGCCAAAAAAATAGGTTTGCATGTGGTAACAACTAAGCCTATAATTGGTTTAAAGCAATTAAACTTCAGCATGTAGGTGTCCAGATCAGTAGTGGGAGTTTTCTGTTTTCTGCAAGCAGTCACCAGTAAACTGGTGCTCTGAAGGACAAATTTGAACCTTGCACTTTCACCTTTCAGTTTAAAAAAAAAAAACTCAGAACATAGGCATAAATTCATAGAGAAGCTTTTGGTCGGAGATTATAACATCAAGATCATAATTCGTTTGTAATGTATGGATATATGAAATCTGCTAGAATTAGATATGAAAATGACCAGGCAGCTTCATTGCAATCACTGGTTGCCGGGCCAATAAAGAGCTTTAGGTTTCTTCATCGCTTTGAGGATTGAAGAAGATTTCTCAATATAGATTTTTTTATAATAATAAAAAAAAAAAAAAACCCCAAAGAACATTGTCTCCAAATTGGTTTGGTAAGCTTTTCAAAAAAAAAAAGGTTTGGTAAGGTAAACCCCTGCCTGCCTGGTAGTATGCATCTTTAGGACATAGCAAATTACTGTAATGTTTTCTTTGCTGAAATAAACATTTCAAAACACACACACATATCTGCTGATAATTTTTTTTAAAAAAATCTGGGGAGAAGAGAGAAGAAAGAAATTTGACTCAAGTCTCAAAGGCAAAAGATTGACGAAACAAAAACATGGAACAAGATGACTTGACTGTACCTTCTATGGCTGGTGAATTGATCATTGCTACTTGTTATTTCATCAGATGATGAAAATGATCTTGGAATTGGTGATATAGACCAAGGATTTGAAGGTGCTGATTGCTCTGAAAAATATCTCCTCCTTATCAACTGTAGAAATAGGTGGTTCATATAAGCAACACCATACAAATCACTGACAGACAAGAGACTATGTTATCCAAGAAGCCTACTGAAAGAGAAAACACACCATGCGGAAAAACTTTGTCATAGCTTCTTTATCAAACCTCGCATTTTTCGCAGCCTGCAAATATTTTATAAACAAATATTTCAATATGTAACATCATAAGCCACAGCGGACGATCAAGCACAGCAGCTCAGTACTTTCAACAGGCTTTCACACGATCATGGAGAAAGATAGAGAAACCTATTTACACTTTCTTCCAAACAAAGATGAGAATATTTCAAAAAATAGCATCAGTTGACAACACTGTTATAGCAGATTATTTGTTTCTCAACTTAAATACTGAATTCAAGTTGCAACAATGATTTAAATATTTCTACAAGACTAACATGAGCCAATATTCTTCATGAACCAACCAAACACAAATATTTCGAGTACTGCCAAAATAATGTGGAGTCACAAGTTTTGTCTCAGGAAATATTAATAGTAACAAGCTTATCTTAGACTCACAGAGTAGCAGCTTGCCGCAACCCGCAACAAATAGGCCATAACTTTTCCACAGCTCAATTTCATTGCTAAAGATGACATTTTTTTATCACTCAGTCTTTCCTCCTACGCGTTCCTTGTTTTGCTATTACAATTCACCATTGCAATCAATGCAATGAATTCCATACAAAAAAGGGCCTACTTTCACTACGTTCAATAGTTGCATAAAATCTAAATCTAAAATACCATTCAAAGCTTGCTCACTCCAGGTGGCCCATCAGAATTGACAGGCATCCTCGCAAAACAGTTCTCCTTACGAGGGCACCTAAATTATAAAGGTATATTACAATGGAAGCTCGCTACTTTCTTTGACTTGTGTTTCCTAAAATGAGATATCTCAGCTCTGGACCTTCCCTAGACAAAGTTCAATATGTTGTAGAAAGTAGACTGCAGGAGGATTAGAATGTCAAATCTGCAACCAAAGCTATGCACACGTATACCATAGATAAGGGAAGCAAGAAGATGGAAGAAGACCCCAATCCCCTGTATGGTGGCAATGATGTCGATCATCCATATTCCCAATTTCCCATAGAGCCAAACAACCAGCAAAACGTATTATGGACATGTAATAAAGTCCAATCCTGTTAGGGTGTCATAACTGCAAGGAGGAAAAAAATTTCTCTACAAGATCGAGGCTGTATTTAGCTTACTATACAATTCTGCCAACAAGTTCCAATTTCGATCATTTAAATTATTGATTTTTATGGAAAAATAAGTCTCGACTGTCCCATAAAGATGTCCTGTACTAGGAGTATGATGAGAAGAATATCTATATTGAATAACAAATTCTTCGTTCTGAAACTTAACAGATTTAGAATGATGGAGTGAAAGTTCAATCAAATTAGACAAAGGCACTAAACTAAAGGGAAAGAGATGACTATCAAAAGCAACTTCAACTAAGGCTAAAAAACGGCCAATCCATGTTTCGCACGAATAAAAGGATGATGACAAGCAGATATCGACTTGTTCACAGGGACAATAGATAAAACCACTTGGATTCAGAATCAGTATGACCTTCAACCTTTCTGCACCTAAGATATTACCTCATCAATCAGTATTCAAACATAAGTCCTATAGCTTGAAACTTTTAAGAAGATACTATCTAGTGGCCACTAGGCTCATTTCTTTCAAAATTCAAAGTGATTAAGAAAAGGTAAACAACATACTCAGGATTTAAACAAACAGGAGAGAAAGACTTATCAAAACCGACCTTCTAACTAAAGCAATTTCTTATCCAAGAAAAGTAGAAAACCATAGGGAAGACAAAGTGAAATTTACAAGCTATTGCAATTCATACAAGCAGTCAAATATACAGCCACAGCACAGATACGGAAGCAGAGGAGCATAAAATATCCCAAGCTATTGGACTAAATGTTCAAATCTTACAGCTAACAGTGCTCCATTGCCAGGAAAACTGTCAGTCAATGGCAGTTCTTCACTTGAAGGAAGAAGCCCCTGTTTCTCAACCCATTGCCGAGCTACATCCACAAGGTTACCACTGCTTCCTGAAACACCTTCTTTTGATGCAATATCTGCTTTATTACTGACAACAATGTAGGGAACAGGAAGACCTCCAGGGCCTCCAGAACCCATTGGAGCAGAGAAAGTCCCAGTCGCTGCAATTTCTGCTGCCCATTTATGCAAACTTGTTTTCGTTCTCCGTTGCGAAAGATCATAAACAAAAATGACACCTGCAGATGAAGTTGTAACTAATTGGAAGAAATATACCAAGAATTGACACTGCTTTAATGCAAAAACACAATATGTCATGATAAATGTCCACTTGTCATGATTGAAAACTACTCAAAATCTCAACCAGAATGCGGCCCTCTTTGAATATACCAAGGAAAAAAAAGGTTGACAAAAAAAAACAAAGATTTAGCCTCAACATATGATGCCACGGTATGAATAAAACTACGAAAGGCAACTTTTTTTTTCCCACTTTAGCCTCAAGACTACAATGCAGCATACTTCATAGAGTTGCCTCTTTCTTTTGTAATGTAAAGGCTTAAAACTTTGATAATGCAGCAAACTTTTTAAGTTTTTATGCTTTCAGAAAACATGAGTCAGAAAGAGCTCAAATGATGTGTAAGCATCCCTCTGAAGTCGGGCTTTAAAAGGAGGGAAAACCAGCCCTACAATTATTGAGGTAAATCAAGTAACAACCACTTTATTTTGAGAAGCTTTCACCCGATGATGACCATCCTTCACAAGTTAAACACTAGTTCTTCATGTTTTTAGTAAGCCTTTTAAGGCTAAGTATAATGCGTTGGTTTTGGAGCTGCCCTTGGATCAATGGAAATATGGTGTTTGTTCAACTGCTTGAAGAATGGCTTTGGTGTTATTCTACCATGGCCATGAGTGGTTTTGGTTACAGATAAGGCAGTGGTAGGTCTGTTGCATCAAATAGAGAATGAGGTTCACGACCAATGACTGACTTTAGTAACTACCACAGCCATAGTCAGCCCTCAATCATCAAAAGGCGACTTCAAGTCCTGAAAACAGTTTAACAATCCTAGTTTTCCAACTCTGCTAGGCTTACTGCAGCAAAGTAAGTTATAAATTGGGTTAACAACCATGCATGACCAGAATAACTACTATAGCCATGATGGGCCCTCATTCTTAGCCCAATCTAATATTCAATCTTGCATAGAATAATTAGTATGCCTCTTCCCCCCTCATCAACAAAAGGAAACAGCTTGCTCATCACTCAAATGAACAAGGGTTGAACAGGTTGGGTCATCATTTTAATGAAAAGGTTAAAAACGCATTAATTAAGCATCTTACCATTGATTTGCGTATAGAAAAGAGATCGGCAGTCTTTATAGCGATCATGACCTGAAATATCCCATAGTTCAACAAAAAAATCTCGTTCTGCATCACCTTTAATGCTATTTGAGGAACTACTAGGACTGCCATAAGTAATGTGCTGAAGGAAAAAAAACATGTAGAATATTAGCGATGATTGATGATTGGTGATTGATGAATGATTCAATATACCTGAGTAATTGCTTCAAATTTCATTCAAAAAAAATGATAAAGGAAACTTAAATTGACCTTCAAGTCAACTGAACATCCAATAGTTCGAGAAGGACGCATGATGGAAGAACCTTTGGTAATTAAATGTACAAGAGATGTTTTTCCCACACCTACACAGAAGAAAAAAAACAAAAAAAAAAACAAACAATATATGAATAAACTGATTGATACAGTAGCACTAAAAAATAATATATATAAATTACTCTCGCATTTATAACGTTCCAATCAGAAACTGCTTTTAAATTTCATATACCCATATTCGATATTTAGATCCTTCCAATACCCTCACCTCTGCTTATTTTGCATCAGCTTTGGAGGTAAGATGCAGACATTAGTGTGTAATTTACAAAAGCACTTGAACCATCTTCTTCGTTTCATTTATATGAAAAGTGTAATCAAACTAAAAGCGAAATTCAATTACCAAGGACCAATTGTATAATGAACCCATAAGACCATAATATCAAAACTAACTCTATACCTCAAATTAAAATAAATTATTAAAAACCTAAAAAAAGGCAAGTAACATTAAACAAACTCTACTGAAATCCTACACATACTCTATTACCTTAACTTTGCTTGGGGCCTTAGGCCTTATTCTTTTGGACTTATAGTTCAGTTTCAATTCAGTTCAGACAAATCCAGTTCAATTCAGCTCCGATAAGGCACTATTCTTTTAGACTTTGATAGTTCAGTTTCAATTGAGTTCACAAATCCACTTCAGTTCAGCTCCCATGACGATAGTTTAGTTTGGTTCAGACAAGACAAATTCAGTTGAGCTTAGATTAATAGAGTTCAAAAGAACATGGACTTAGAAAGCTAGATTGAACCAATTCAGCAAACCATATGTCGGTGTTGCCAAAGGAGGGGGGTGGCATCAAAACTCAAAAGTCATGAAGAATTTTCTTGCTCCACCCTAGTTATTTCAAAAAATATATAACCCAAATGCTAGAGTTTAAGCATCAAATCATCACCAGCTAACTTCTATTAATCTACTAACCGCATCTCTACGAAACAAATTTCTTCATAAAACTTAGGAGCAAGTGAGCAACGATTTGAGTCAAGAACGTGAATCGCCATTACCATGGATACAAACAATGCACAGATCACAACTGAATGAAGTATCATATGAAAAGCAATAGAAAATAAACTGATATTACAATTACAAATTGAGAATTATTATAATGAATACCTGAATCTCCAACTACAAGAACTCGAACCTGCCCACAAAGAGGCCCGCCATTTTGCTCCTTACTCTCTCTCTCACGATCCCTATTCCAAAACATCATTTCCTTTTACTCTCAAAAAAATCAACACAAACCCCTTTAGTGCTTCTCAATCATACATTAAATTTTAGCTCCCAAACGCAATGTAGACAAATAGATTAACCTCCAAAAACCAATTCCTCAGTTTATCGACCAACTGAACTACTTGATTACTTGGAAATACAATACATCATGATCATAAATCAGGATTCAGTAAACCCCAGAAAATTAATTCCGTAAGAAACCTGATGCAGGGGTGAAAATACTCAACACCCACCTTCAATTTTCAACGTGGAAATGCTACCGATTGAGTGATATACAAAGCTTTTTTTTTTTTTTTTTTTTTTTTTTTGAAGACAAGAAATTTGGTATTATTATTGTTTATGTATTAAAAGAGAAAGAATCCTCGTCTAAAGAGAAGTTACAATTACTAGCGCCGGAAGGAACGTTATTCAAGCATATGGCTATAAACTAACTTTTATGTGATAGCTGATTTTTATGTGATTATTTGATATTTTATCGTGATTTATTTCTGATGTGAAATTAACTTTGTACATTTGTTTACCTGATTTTTTTTTACCCACCACTCGGTTCACCCTTTTTGGACTAATCTAAATTCGGAGCACGTCCCGAATTTAAGGTTTTAAACTCCTTTCAACGTGCTTGCGGGGGATAGAACCTTGTTTACTCGATAATTTTTAATTTGAACTGAAATTGCATCCAGACTAACTAGAATTGAATCTGACAATAACTCGCTAAATACACGATGTAATCCGATTTAAAATAAATCTATAAAAATCTATAATAAGTTCAATAACACTTAATAGACATAGAGGTGACAATTGGGTCGTTTGGGTCATGTACGGGTCGGGTCAATTCGGGTTTAAGGGCTAATTTCGTGTCAATAATATCACGTGAATTCGTGTATGTTTCTGGTTGAGTTACTTTTGTCGCATCTTCTTATAGTTAATATGGTCAACAACTGCACTTAATTGTTATACTTCATTCCGGGTTTATTAATCAGCGAGATAATGCACAGTGATATAATTTGGTTCAATAAAGTATTCAATTGATTAATTTTCAATCACACAATTAACTAAATATCGTTAAAGTGGATACGTTATGATAGATGGATTGGAAATTTACTAAATAATGTTTAAATATTATAACTAACATGATCTAAGCAATTTAAATGTCTAAAACAAAGGAAATTGTATAAATTTATAACACATGAAGTTGTCATTATGTTGGATAAGCGCTTAACAATTGATGCTACATGAATGTTTGAATTTGTTAAAAAAATCATCCGATCTAAAATTAATGATATAACGACCTTGTCCAAAATTTATAGGATCCTGAATTAACTCTATTATTATATAATTTAGACTTAAAATGGATTGTTCCTAACTTGATTTTGATTTGACTGAAAATGAATCGATCTGAACCTATATTGAATCCGAGAACGTAATGCATGGCAGCCACTCGAACTTAAAAATACGTACACAAACCTAACCTGAATCTGGTCAATTCAATAATCTAACCCAACATAACTTGCACCTAGTATGAGTCAACATGACATAACTTGACCTGAAATTCATCCGAATAACCATTTTTACTACCCTTTTGCTAGGTTTGGAATTGCAAATAGATAGAAGATAAAATGGGAAATTGAACACACCAGGTGACCGAGACACCCACTTAGGTATTCAACTTGATACACTGGTTCGTGATTTGACACATCTGATATCGAAGTTCAGATATATGATTTGGTTTATGGATTTTGAATATTTCGGATTGGATATCCCAAATAAATCGAATTAGAATCTAATCGATATATAAGTGTGAATTACAGAGATCTGAAATAATCTTAACCTTTTATGTTCCAAATCGGATATTCAAATACTTCCTCTATTTAAAAATAAATGCTGCAATTTTTATCTTTCCATTTTTGTATGTCTTTTCTTCCTATCTCTTGCATCATCACATACCCTAATTTCTCTCTCTATTCCTTTTACTCTCACAACCAAAAATTGTCTAAGAGTCTGTGTCTTCCCAATTGTTGCGTTTTTTTAAACGGATGAACTATTAAGATTTCTCGAATCAAGTATCTAGATAATTAGATTTTGATAAATCCAAATATCCGGATTTATTAGATATTTTGGATTTAATTCCCAAATTTTTTTTAAATATATTCGTTTAAGTTAAGGAAACACAAACTTATTTTGAAAAAAAAAACCAGATTGAATCCGATAATTCAAATTTATGATCCAAAAATTCCAATATTAGAATTTTTCAAATCAGATTTATGGGTTCAAAAATTTCAAATCGAAACTTAGACTTAAGTCGTGGATAAGGGGGGTCGAATATCTACTCTTTCGAGCTAGTATATATGGCGACCGAAAAGACATATATATATATGACCTACTTTCATGGCGGACACAACTAACGGGCCATTAGCGCAAATCACGAAGATCAATAGCTTTCCTTTGATCAAAGTCCCTACTTTTGTGGTCCTTTAATCAATTGGACAAAGGAAGTCATCACCCACATTCACCTTTCGGTCCTTTTATGGGGAAAATATAATGGATCCTATGCTAGCTAAAAATATAACACAACAAAGAAAGTCCTTTGAACCAACTAAATCACAATCTAAGTCTAAGAAATAACTAAACCACAATAATGGAGGATTTTGAGGAGTTTTCCTCAAAACTCTAGCAAGGGAACTACTCACAAATAGCCATGACACTAAAAGAAAGCATAAAAACCAACTTTACACCATACATATTCATAGGATGCAAGAGAGAACAAGATAAGAAGAGCCAAACACAAGTTATAAGCCTAAATATAGAACAAAAACTAAAACAAAGAGTGCAAAGAGAGTTGAGATGTTACTAGAAGCTTGATATATGTATGTTATGAATATTGAAGAACAATGTTTACAAGAGAATTCCAAGCTTGGAGCATCAACAATGGTGAAATCAAGCAAAACTAAGAGAAACTAAGGAAACCAAGCTAACACTAATATAATTCTGAAAAATATCAAGTGTCCTTACAAAATTAGAGGAGGGGAATATTTTTTGTACCCTCTAATTCTAATAAAAACATCCTAAAAATCTATTAAATAAGCACATAGAGGCACTCAAGCGGGTGCTTGAGCGATGGCAGCGGCCGCTTGATGAGTTCTTTGAAGTAGCCTGAAAAGCCTACGTACATAAAGCAATTGGGCGCTTGCGATTCCTCAGCGGGCGATGCAGCCAAAATACAACTTTTTGTCTTGAAATAGGGGAAGGTCAAGCGGGCACTTGGGGGGTCCAACTGGCCGCTGCAGAAAAAATGAGACCTTCTGCCTTGGTTGGAACAGAGAATGGCTAAGCGGGCTGCTTGGGGCTGGATCCAAATTATCATGCTCTTGCCCAAGGGTCTTGCACCATGTTGAATTGCTGATGTAGCTCCAAGCAGACGCTTGGAAATTCCAAGCGGCGACTTGGGCGCCTAAAGTCTAAAACGCACTCCTTTCCATGGCTCTCCTCAGAGATTCTCGGCTTACTTCCTCGGGTTCCGAAATGAGCTTGAGACCTGTAGAAGGGGAAGAAAACACAGGAGTGTAGTGCAAAAATAGAGAAAATTACATAAGGGATCGGGAACTAAAATACTAAAAACTAACCAAAATGAACTTAAAAGGAAAATAAACTATGAAAAAGACAAAAAAAAACCTAATAAAGACTACAGAAATAACTGCCTAAATATTACATATAAGTCCCCCAAACTAGCTCATTGTTTGTCCCCAAGCAACTAATGCGAGGAGACTTCGACAGATTCCTTAGGAGAGGAATACTAAAAAGGACTAAGGACTCCTATATAGACTCAAGGCACACAATTGTCAATGCTAAAAACTAACTAAACTAAGGAGTGAGACTTTTCACATAAGTTAACCTTAAAGAACTAAGAGGTACTCATGCCTAACCAACCAAACATATCGTCATCAAACGTCCTTGACTAATCTCAAACAGGAGGCGGAGGTGAGGGAATACTCCGTGAGGGAGTCATTAAGAACAAAAAGATGGGAAAAGGGGCACTCACATCTCGTCGAAAGTAGCGTCTCCAAAAATTTGACAAGTGACACATCATACCAAGGATGAGATCTTTCAAGAGCATGGAATTACTAGGGCTTAGGGTGGTGTGGAAGTGATAGGAAGAAAGGTACACGTAAGGGAACACCAACATATATAGCATCTTACAAAACAAGTCCTTAAAACTATAAACAAACTATCAAACAGACCATTATTTGGAAATGTACAAGGAAAAACGGTTGGTTTGATGACTCTCTTCTTCTCTCTCTTTTTATATTACCCTCTTTTTTTTGAAACAAGTGTAAAATTGTTATGCACTAGCGGAAGTAAAACTGCAACATGTTTTTGTGTTTTTTTTAGAGAAGGAGATTTAATTAAAATGCTACTTATTTACAAAGGACTAAGAGGATAAGGCCAGGTGATGCTATGATGTGTTGAAAATGAGTTGGCGCCTACGGTTTATTCACCGAGGATCTGAGGGGTTATGCGGAAGAAAGAACGGCACAGGATGTGCTATGAAAAGAAATAACCCAAAAGGACCTAATGAGTGCAAGGGGCTCAAAATTTTCTGGCAAATGTTTTCTTGATATTAGATCCAAAATATCCAAAATAAAAAACGAATCAGATATCCGAATTTTCATATTTGATGCATCGGATCACTGATTGGATCAAGTTGAACACCCCTAGTCCTTAAAGTGTCTGAACTAAAAGCTCAAATGTATAGTGCTGATGCCACTAGAACCACCGACCAAAGCCCACCCATATGCTAGTGTCTAGTACTGAAACTAAGGAATCTGTTGAAGAAGAAGAGGAAGGAGCTGAATAAAAAGAAGATTCCCAAGAATCCGCCATGGGAAATGGTGATAAAGAAATAGGTTATGAAGAAGATAAGGAGTGATAGTGTTTCTATTTCCCCCTGCATACCCCATTCATAAACTCTTTTAGATGCTTTTGCTAAACTGATTCCCCTATTCACTTTATGAACTTGTTTTGTATGTAATTTGGTTCCGTTCTTTTATGTTATGCTGGTTTGTATGAGAATTATTATATTTTGGTTTTTTGTAGCATAATGATCTAAATAGTGGTTGATGCCACTGTTTGAATTAAAGAAATAGATTGGGTAGAGTTTATACGCTTGAGATAACTTTTCGCTAAAAGGGAAAATACTATAAAAATTGAAGAAATCTGATCCTAGTTATTTTAGATTGAGTCCAGCTCATATCAGACTAAACAGATCTGGGAAAAAAATTTCAAATTAGACTTAGCTTGACCAAAATAAATTTAGATAAAATCAAAATGTATGTAAAAAATAAGTTCATATCAGGAAAAAAAAAAAGTTCAAATCAAATTAAATCAGCAAATATTTTGACTCAAACGCAACCTTACTAAATTTTGAAGGCGGAAGAAATCAATATGACATCATTCTTAATAATAAAAACTACTAAACATATTTTTCAATTTAGAAACATCATTCTTAATAATAAAAAACTTCCTTGGTTACTGGGGTGAATATGGACTTTGGAGAATAGTAGAATTTCTCTTCATACTGCTTCGGTAACTTGGGAAATTATGATTGCTTGGAAGGTGATTTTCATTGTGCTTAATAATCGCTGCGACTTTAGACCTGCATTGAAACACATGGTTAGACAGTACACAAGATGACATCTTGTGCTTGACTTTTCCTTCCTTCTTAGCACCCATCTCTGAAGCTAGGTATTTTGTCTTCATACGAGGACTATGGTTCCTCGTAGAGGTTGATTAAAAACAAATATGACTCGGCTCAAATGGGATGACAACTGATGAGCGCTCCAAAATTGTAGGAGCATCAACTGCTACTTGCTCGGGATTGAGAATTTTTTTTTTTTTGGCAAATTTTGAGAATTATTAGGACCTTTTGTTTTTAGTTGCGTTGTCCTTTTGGGGGATGTGCCTTGACTTTTCCATGGTTAAGGAATGAGGGTTCTAATAAGGTTGACTCTCGCTAGGTTGTTTTCTCAAGGTTATTTCGATATCTCTTTCATGTAAATCATGACTCTGATACTCATGACAATCCCTGATCAAGGAATGTAATGTTGAATTGTTCTTTCTTGAGTTGACAATTTGTCATCTCTTTTCGAGATAGCTAAAGCGGACTCATGTTTTTCTTCTGTTGTGAAAATGATATTTATGTTTCCTCAGCTCCTTGAACCCTTATTCTCGTGGTCTTTTACTATATTGTCCCTTACCCTTTCGCTCATCTCTATATCCTTTGACCGAGACATTCCCTCATGAATATGTGATTATGCACCTCTACATTCCTACTTCCATCCTTGCTTACGACTTCTATTCCTATACGCTTTCCATGGTCAAAACACTAGGGTTTTTCAATCTAGCTTTGACTTAAAGCTTATTCCTTTTCCTCGCTCTTAGAGCATCCACACTCATGAGGAAAATTTTCTTCATCCCTCTTTCTCTACCACTTTCTCACTTATCATTTATCATTCTAAGAAATTTTCATTCACCCCCATCACAACCATGACAAAAAAAACCCCTTCACCCCTCTCTCTCTTACTTTTCTATTTTATCCCACAATGCTTTATCTCTCATCCACCACATTTATTTTTAATTAAATGTCAAATAATATGTATGTACATGAATTAGACAAATAATAAACTAAGACTAGTGATTAATTAATTTGGATAAATTAAAATCGAATTACACTCGGACAACAATAAGTATTAATTAAATTGGATCAATTTAAAAGTTCAGATTAATTAACTAAAACAAATTAATTTTATAAGTTCGAATTATTTAACTAAATTGAATTAATTTTACAAGTTTCGTATATTTTAATTAAATCGAATTATTTTTATAAGTTCAATATAAATTAATTGGGTTTAATTAATAGTGTTAAATGATTAGTGTTGAAAAATTATTATTTTTTGAAAAAATAGAGAATTTGTTGAGAGGGATATATGAAAATGTGAAGTAAAATATATCAAAATAGGTGTCTATTTATAGATCTCAAAAAGTTATAAATTTTGGTTTTTTTAATTTTTTTTATAAGTAAGAAAATTGCCAAATAAAAATTTGAGCAATACAATTAAATGGTACCAGCAAAGACATGTGCCGCAAGATGAATGGACCGCGTGTCCCTGCTTGGTTTAATACATCAAGCGTGTCCCAGCCAGCAAAGCAACGAATGATGATAATGTTGCATGCAATTAATTGAGTACAATACACGCGGCCCCATACCTTCAGCTTCCTTCATCTTTTTCGTCTTTCTTAGGCGGTGAACAAGACCAGTCTTGCCATGACTGAAAATTTCACCACCATTTTCATCATTGTAGCTCAAGACCTAAATATTCTTGTCATGAAATGATTTTTTTCATTCATCAATATAGATGCTCTTACTAATCGTCATCTCCTTTGAATTTTTAATTCTTTTTTCCTTTCCTTTCCTTTCCTTGGTCATGATCATAGGATGGTTTGTGAAGGAGCATCTCCACCTCATAGGATCCTTTCCTTTCCGTAGTATTGAACCAATCAGCTCCTAAATCTATGAGCAATTTTTTTTCCCAATTACTAGTTTTCTTCCTGACACACTATCTAATTGACTGATTGCAGACGAACAGTACTTTATACCCAACAATACAAATTATGCACAACCCAATAGTTTATAATTCATGACAATTATAGAAAGCACATGATGGTGTCCATAAATCCACAACCCAACAGTACAACATTATGTATACATGTATTTATAACATAAGTCTACATATATTTCAAGGCTATGTTGCAAAGGATTTTCCACAGCTACAAGTCTTTGATGCATTTGGGTTTGAGAAGGAGAAGCCTCCACCAATAAGTGCATCACTATAGTCAAGCTGCATTCCGTATAGAAACAAGAGGCTTTTCGGATCACAAACTGCAAATCAATGAAAGAATCATCATCATCATTAAGGTGGAGCTTCCGAGAAAAAAATTAGCCTCCCTTACAATAAATTTCTAGTTCCGCCCCTAGAAGAAAGGACAGGAAGAGGTTTCCATTTTAAAACTTACCAATTGTAAATCCATTGACCTGAATCACAGAATCATCTGGCTTTGTGTTGTCTGTGCTCTCAAAATCCATAGTGTAAGACATGCCGGAGCACCCACCTTGTTTAACGCCAACTCTTAAGCACAAATCCTCATCCCGATCGGACCTGATTCTTTTCAAATGTTTTAATGCATTGTCACTGAGAGAAATTGCTGGTGCCAAGCCCTCAGCTGGTTTTGCCGAAACTTAACAGAGCATAGTTATAGTAAATGTTAGATATATATAAATAGATATGTAGTCAAGAAAAGAATACATCAACAAACAATAATTAGAATAATAAAACAAATAACTAGTTGTTCATTAACTCAGAAAGATCTCTCAGATTCACAGGTATAACCTTTTGCAAAATGCAGCATTCCACTGTTCAGGTACATTCTGATTAATTGAGGAGAAGACAGGTTAAATCTATAACTCTATGCACTATCAGGCATCACTACTTGCGTTTATTTATATATCACTGATGAATGCTTTTTGAACTTTTTTCCCTTTCCTAAAACTCCAAAAATATGTGTCATATCATGATCGCAAAGACAACCGATGCTCATATTTCATTCAGCAATCCCGTACCAAAAGGAAGAATCTCAGTTTCTCATAAAGTTTGTAACAGAGCTTTTATACTCTACCCTTTCTAATTTACTAGTGATGCTAATAAGATCCCACTTTGAAATATTTTTGCTATTGACTGTGAGAGTGAATTGGTCTTGCTATAGGAATATTCTAAACAGCTTTTTTGGATAGAAGAAGATGGAAAGAACCGAAGGAAAGGGAAGGGAAAAGAAAAGAAAGAGAGTAATCTTGCATTATTTCGATAGAGATCTGGGCAAAAGAAGGGAGGGGGAGGAGGGATCTATTATTCCTTCATCTTTTATAAATATCATCCCTCTATAATTTGAAATAATTAGAGAAGATGAAGCTTCATCTACCTCCTCCCCTTCTTTCCTCACCTTCCTCCTCTTTCCCTCCTACCTTGTTTTCCAAATTATAAGATGACATCACAACTTTATACATTTCTTGTAAATTTGTAATAAATAGTAAATAGTTGTAAATTCCAAGATGAATTACCCATTAAATATCCCAATATTAACCCCAAATCCAAGAAAGGAAAAACAGAAATTTAAAAATAAGATAGGAATAGGGCACGGAGGGTAGGACGATGGTAGGTTGGAATGGTATTTTTGGATAGCTATTATGGAAAGAAAGGGAGGAAGGAATGAAGAGAAACGGGAATTTTATGATTAATATTTCCTTTGTTCTATCCAAACAAGACAATTTGTTCCCCTCTTTTTCTCTCCATCTCCTACCATACATGTAAAGAATAAAGGAAAGAAAGGGAGGAATGGTGCTTTTCATGAATTTCAACTACATCTTGCTCTTGTATTCCGGCCAAGCATTTTCCCACCTACCATCTCTTTCATATGCCCACCTAAGTTTTGTTACAATAACAACCCTCTTAGTTATCGACTACTTATCTCTATTAAATGGTGTTAGTGGGAATGAAACTATATCTAATTTTGCAATGAACATATGATGACAATGTCATCAGGAATGCATCTTCATCCAATATCACCCTTTTAAATGGTAATGGATAGGAATGAAAATGAAAGAAAAGTGATAGCAATCCTATGAGTATTGGATCCTGGATTTCTTAACAAATTCAATTGACAATCCATTCCCATTCCTACTTATTAATACAAATAACCAAACAGGACATAAAGGTAAATGAAATTGAATAATAAGAACTACAGAGCAAATTATGAATGCCCAGCTTTCTTTCCTCTAGTAGCACAATGAAAGTTCCTCATGACAACCCACACAATCAAACTCATGAACCTAACATGTCCAAATGGCAGTAATATACAAGGTGTATTACAACTTCTAGAAATCAAGTTACTTCAAACATACAAAATCATAGATGAACAGAAAAAAATTGAGATTTAAAACCCTAAAGCTCCAAATCTACCCAGCAAAATAATATTCCTAATTAGAAGAAACACAGACCTGCAAGCTCAAATTTGCAGTTTAATCTATGGTAAACAAAACAGAAATTTCAACCAGGATAATATACAGAACAATTAAAATAACCAAAGTTCAATCAAGATCACATAATCCGTTAATAAGCAAATATAATCAAATCTTTTAAGCAAAAATTCCCATTCTTAGCACCCCAAAACTTTCCAAGCTAACCCCACAAAAATTAAAGCCCATCACAGACAGAACAAAGGAAATATTAATCATAAAATTCAGAATATAGCTGAACTACAGCAACAAAAAGAAGAAAGAGAGAGTACCAGAAGCAGAAGATGATCGAATAGAAAGACGAGTAAAGCGTTTAAGATTAGATGGAAAGGAAAGGGAGAAGGTGCGATTATTGAGGTTTAATGAAGTTGAAGATTTACAAGGCAAATGGAAATTCGGTGAAGAACATCGAAGTGTTACAGAAGTAGCCATTTTTTTGTTGTTGATTTTTCTGGGGTTATCGTAGACTTGATAGGAGGGACGAAGGAGGAGTTGTAATAAATTTGTAATTTTGCAAAAACGCAAATTCAGGAGAATGTATAATCCTTGATTCCTTGGTAGGAGCTCAGGACAGAATACACGGCCCGTGCTTTTGAAATTGTTTTTGTTTTGGTACGACACACCAGTAAATATCTGATTACTTTGATCATGAATTATTTTTTTTTTGTGGTCATTATTTTTTTTAATTTATAAATTACAGCGTTTGATAAGTTTGAAATTTTCTGATCTTAGTTATTTTTATAGTTATAATTTTTCTTTTTTGATCTTAACTTTTTTTTTTTAATCTTTTAATGAAGTTTCAATCGACAGTAAATGACTTCGTTTCTCATCTCATATGTATTTGACTAGTGTTAAACTTATTTTAATTTAATTTTATACATTTTGGCTTGTAATAAAGTAGTAAACTCTTAATAGCTTTTATAGTTGTTTTTGAAATGTCGGACGAGCTTATATAAGTGCTCTAGAGCACCTAAGAGCATATCTCATTACTTATGGCTCGAGATTGTTGAAGGGCACTACATTACGTTAATCACGACCGCAACTAGCACAGGTATGGGCGCGACCCAGGTTTACGTAGGCGTGACTGGAACCCACGCGGGCGCGACATTGGCTCCTCATAGACAAGACATGGGCTAGCTGAAATCTTAGTTTGTGTCGCGGCCAGATAGAAGGTGTAGTACGGGCGCGAAAATTTTGCCTCTGTCCAAGAAACAACCCCAACCCGTTGTTTACAAATTTTCTTTTCTCCTCTTTGGTTTAATGATAGGCCAATCATAGCCCTTGATCACTTTCCTTTGAGTAGACAAAGGCTTAGATTAACCCTTCTTCCTTTTAGGTTTTAGCTCTAGAAATAGTCTAACTTAGCCTCTTTTGTAATTATCTTTTGCTAAAATTTTAAAAATGATACGACTTTCTCTACAAGAACCCTTAATGAGCTTGCATATTCTTGGTAGATTCCAAACCTTACCAAACTTTGTGATTGGTAGGTCATAATCTCCTTATTTATTGTGTCCTTTGAGTAGAGTATGTTTATTTCTTGAAGATTAGTCATTAGTGAACTAGTTTTCAAGTCCATATCCTGAATTTCATGAAGTTTTGTTGTTCTTATTTGGTGATATATATGTTGGCATACAAATTTTGGTATTCTTTGCATGATTTTGCCTACTTGTTCTGCATCAATTGGTATCTAGGGCAAAGGTTTTAATACCTTTAAAGATCTTGGAGTTTTGCTGCTTGAAAATTCTATATTTAAAGTAGTTTTGTTGAATGCATACAAGGTGTTTGATAAATTGTATGAGTGAGTTTTTCTTCTTTAAACCACATATTTCTTTATTCTAACTTCAAGGATATTGAAGTAAACCTTTAATATCCACAAAAGTAGTATTCCCCCTTAACCTAGCTAGTCTAAAAATTTCTAGCCTATTGTTATCTTTGAAAATGGTTATGTCTACTTTTGACCATTTTCAACGATGAACTCAATTGACCATATAATTGAGACAAATCAAAGAATGTCGAAGCAGGTTAGACCTCAAGAGTTTCACTCAAGATGCAAGATTTTGGGTAAGGTTTAATTTGCAATTTCAAAGTTCACTTAATGCTAGAGAGAACTTGGCTTCCCCTTTCATGGTTGATAAGCTTAAACTACATGCCTTGGGTGTTCCTAAATAAGTGATCTTTCCCTTTTCAATTGGAAAGTCATATTTTGATGAGCTTACTTGTGTGGTGAGTCATATGGATTCAATGATTGTCACATTGTTATTGGACAACCTTGGTTGATGGAAAAAATGTCATCCATGATTCTTGTGAGAACACTTACGGCCCATTTGATTTTGGTAATAAATTATGATAATGGTAATGGATTTAAAGTTTAATTTTGTTAAGAAATAACCTTATAATCCCCATGGAAAACATATTTTCATTCCAAAGATTGAATTTTCTTCTTATTTTCTATTACTATCCATTACTATTGGGGAGGGTGGTATTGGATGAGAATAGTGTTTGAGAAGAAAAAATAGATAAATTGGAGTTAAACTAGTATCACCATGGGAATGAATTCTGATTTTCTTTTCAAATTTATTTATAAATTCATTCCCATTACCACCATTTATGGCCGGTTACCAAACATGCCGTTATTTCTTTAAATAGAATCGAGTGAAGATTGTCCTAAAACCTTTTCTTCCTAATGAGGTACAAGAGGTTTCGGTCCTTCAAGAAACTCTCATTTGCAACGAAGAGGTGTCCAAAGCACAAGATGAGGGTTCATCACCAACGGGTTCATGATGATCTTCAAAGCGAGGTACAAAAATCCACTTCTCTCTTCTCCCCTTTTGATGAGGTTTTTGATATTCATGTTGAAAAGAATTGGGATGTTCATTTTGATAAACATGAATTGAAAGAATTGTTGAGCATGGATGGTGTGCATAGTAATGTTTTGTCCATTGTTCATCATGGTGATTGTTTCGGGGAATATATATGGTTGAAGGCTATCAGAACTATATGGTACAAACTTTTCGAAGAAATATAAGAAATACATAGAAAAGAAAAATGGAAGTAGTTAAATAATAATAATAACTTTGATTGCAATTAACTAATTAACAATATTAATATTAGTGACAATTACACTTGTGTGTATTGTCAATATCATGCAATCATTTCTTGTGGCATAAACACTTATATAACAATCTTTTATATCATTCTCTCATTCCTTTAATATAATGTGGAATTCTTAAGGTATCAATTTGCTGGCCTGGTTACTCTCTTCTGGTTCCCATAATGCTGCATTATGCCCCAATGTTATGCTGCCACATGCCTCTATCTTATGTTGCCACATGTCTCTATTGTGTGTTGCTACGTGTCTTTCCTCTTCTGGTAGTTATAGGGGATCTCTTTGGGTCTGACCTCTGGGCCAGCCTTAAGCCCAATATAACTCCTTTCTAGTTGGGCTAATATGCCCTTGTACTTAGGTTGGAAGTGGAGCTGTTAGCCTTATTTCCCGGGTAGTATTGCTTTCTTTGGGCCTTTAGCTCTTCTTGGGATGGTGCCTTAAGCGGCCCATATTTTTGGCCCATAATAGTGATGGCAATAATGCTACATGGGTTAATGGTGAAATGAAAACTACTAGTGTTGTGCATGTCGATTCTCTTGAACTTAAATCTAGCTTAGGCTTTGTTTTCTTGGACTGAATTTTGCTAAACTGAGACTAAGAGAACTGAACTGAACTTTTTTTTTTGCATCTTTTAATTTTTTTTATTTTAATTTTATTTTTCCAATTTTTATTTTTATTTATTTAAATTTTTTAAATTTTTTTACTTTTTATTTTTTTTACTTTTTATTTTTGTTCATTTTACTTTTTACTTTTTATTATATTACTTTTTATTATTATTTATTATTTATTTTTACATTTTACTTTTCTTACTTTGATTATTATTTTTATTTAAAGTCGATGAAAAACCATCGCCAAAAACATTGGCTAGAATAGCATCACTGAAAAATCCTTGTTGGAAAAGTCGATCAAAAAACCATCACCGGAAAAGTCATTCGAAAACCTAGCCGGAAAAGTCAGTCAGAAACTGTCGCCAGCAAAGTCAACCAGAAAACCGTGGTCGAAAAGCCCTTGTCGGAAAAACGTCGCCAGAAAAGTCAATAATAATAATAATAATAATAAGTTTCATAAGAATAATAATAATTAAGTTGAACTGAACTTAAGAGAACTGAAGAGAACTTATAATGTTTGGAATAAGTCCAAAGAAACAAGACCTTAGTATATTTTAACATTGGCCAAAGTGAATCGAGACAAAAGGTTTGAGCAGAATTCTTGGCTCCTTGGTGTTATGTTTGATTTATCTTTTGAACAAGGAAAGTTTGGTGGGCCTTGTGTTGCTAAGGGTTTTCATGATGATTTCAACATGTTCGTTGCTACTTAGATTGATTAGTTCTCTTGTGTTGGTAAGCAACATTGGTTGGTGTTTTGTTCTCTTGGTGGATGTTTGGGCAAGAGAATTAAACAAGTAATGGGAGTTCTCACTCTTACATCTGAGTGAATGGTTGTTTTGGATGCTTGTTTTTCTTCATCTCGGTGTTTGATCTGAGTAGAGTTATCATGGAAGTTGGAAGTTCGAATTCATTCTCTTAGCTCAACTACAAGTTTAGTGGAGTTGGATCTTGTTTGTTGTGGTTGACTTCACTATGGTCCTTGTTGATGACGAGGATTTGAGGGGAAATTCATTTTTTTAGGAAGAGGAGTTTGATGCGATATCAAATGGTCAACGAAGCTTCAATTAATGGTCAACGACCTTGTTTCTCATCTCTACTTTATTTGGCTAGTTTTGAACTTATTTTAATTTAACTTTATGCATTTTGACCGGTAGTAAAATCTTAGTAACCTTTATAGTTGTATTTGGGATGTTGGATGAGCTTCTTTAACTACTCAAGAGCACCTAGGGTTCTTTTGGTAGACGGTCATAAATTGTGGTAATGAGAATGAATTTATAACTAAATTTGGAAGGAATATACTATTCTTATAAACGACGCCCAAAATATATATTTAGAACTTTTAACACACTCCCGACAATCATATATACACGTACATATATCCAATTATTCTTCTATATGTACATATATACACGTATATTATTTTATATTTTTATCTTTACGCCCAAAAATTCAGGTTATTACATCCTATCGAAGTGATTCAAGCATTGATGCTAAAAAATAATGATAACAACTTCTCTCGAATGGCCTTTATCATTAATTCGAAGGAAAAAAAATATACCAAGGTGTTACGAAAACTAGATTCCTAGTTCAACTATCGTCTGTTGTTGTAATAGCATCACTAAAAATAAAGGGTAAGGCAATCAAAGCATAATTAACTCATAGACAAAGCCCTATTATACCGTGAAAATACTATCGTTTGGTTGCAATGAGAATTAACTTCCTATAGGAATTTACAATTCATGTGAAATTAATTCCCTTATGTACTTCCTAGGAATTAGCTTATGTTGTTTGTTTTGCATGTAGGAAATTCTAATTCCTAGGAATTTTGAGTGACCATGTGGGTAATTAAATTCCCATGTTATGTGGGAATTTCAATTTCCTAGGAATTTTAAATTCCTACATTTTACATTTTATGGTGAACCAAACAATATAGCTACATTATTGTAATTCCTAGGAATTTTGAATGCCCATGGTAATTGAGTGCAACCAAACAACAACCCCAAGGCCTTTAGCTAAGGTCTAAGCTCATTAACATAAAATTAACCAACTATGAATTAAAATCAACAAATAATTATATTAAAATCTCATTCATGAACCCATCATATTCAAACCCTAGAAATTAACACTACTCACGTACTACTCCTAACTAAATCAACTACAAACATGAAAATTAAACTAAAACAAGAAAATATAATGGAAATAAATAAAGCTTAAAAAAGAATTAATCATATACCAAACTAAATTTAAAGCTAAAACTTGCAAATAACATTAACTAAGTACAAGAAAAAATAAGATATGAGGAAAGATATTACCAAAAAATACTTGAAATTGAAGAATACGTTGAGCTACAAGTGAAATCTAAGCTTTATTGCTCTAAAATCTACTATAAAAGTAAGTTAAACTACTTTTTCTCACTACTTTCACTTTCTACTTTCTCTCTCTAAAATTTGAAAATGGAAGCCATGGGAGTCATGGAGGCTCCCAAGAAGCATTAGAGTGATCAAATGTGACTAAGATCATGCAAAATGGGGAAAAATGAGACAATTAATGATTAAATTAGGGTACAATTAAGCCCTATAAGTGGCCCAAAAGACTACTTATCAAGAGGTCTGGACTTAGCTTCTATAGGCAAGCCGAGGATAAAAGCTTAGCTTCAATAGGTAAGGGCCCCGGAGGGAGTTTTTGTAACTTCGGTGACTTGGAAGACCTTTCTTCCCATCCCAAGACGCCGATGAGTGACAATTGGAAAGATCTTGGTTTTAGACGCATGCAAAAATCGAGGCCGGATAAAATGCATATACTATACACACTCACACAACTTGTGTGTATATGTATTAAGGGTACTAAAACATAAGAAGAAGATCATTATGGTAGATTTGAGGTCTAAATTTTAATTTTCTAGGTTTTTAAACAGAGAGAATTAAAACTCTCTACCTCTTTTTCATAGTTTTAAGAGTATTTTCTTTTCCATAGCTTTTAGACTTTAATTTGTTTAGCTCTTGACTTTGAGAGATTGTTGAAGATGATGAATGAAAGTGAAGTTTTGACTAATGAAATAGTCAATCCAACAAGTTTTTAAAAGCGATATTTTTGGATTTCGATTTTCTACTGTGATTTTTGTTTTTTTTTGTATCCTTGTTATTTTTTTGGTTCTTATATTTGATTTTGGTATTAATTTTTTTTGTGGTATACATCTATTTTTTTTTCTTAGTATATAGCTTTTTTTTTAAAAAAAACTTTTTCAGAGCTGAAGATCCATGTACTAATTCAAACAAGAAAGAAAATCATATTGTTGGTTCTTGATTCAAATTTGTGGATTTTAGGTTTCTCATATTGTGTTTTCATGGATTTAGGTGTATTTAAGTTGAGAGTATTTCATTTAATTGCATTGATGAAAATTGTCTCAAATTGCTCTTGCTCTATACTATTATAAGGTCGTATTTCTATAAAATTCAAGCCTCAATTTTTTTTTAATTAAGGTTGTAAATTTGTAATAGTACTAAAGTCAGCGGTGTTGTGTATTATTTTTGTATTTTATTTAATTAAATACTATCATAAGGTTGTGCGTATTTGTATTTTATATTTTATAAGTAATTACTTGGTCACGACGAACAATTCACCGACGGCTATTTACCGTCTGTTGACGGACGTTAATTCATTTAACGTCCGTTTTCGTGTTTTTACCGTCTAAATTTGGCGGACGCTAAAACCCTATATTAATTCTTGTGGTGGTTTGCATTGCTGAGGGCTCAACATTGAGTTTAGATAGGTTTAAAACATACAGTTGTGCTCCTTGTGGTTGTATAGTAGCACATGCAAACTCCACAATAAGAATTGAAGAGGAGATTGCATCAGGATTTGACTTCTCTCAGCACCATAATCATCATCAAGACCATTCAAGAAAAAGAAACAGTCTCAGTTCTTCCTTCTCTTTCTCCTTGAACTGAAGGTATGTTGTCACCTCAGTTGTTGCCTCCAGTAATTTTTGGGTACTGGGTCAGATTGTCCAGCTCTTCCCAGATGGAGCACATAGTGGTGTACGTAGTACTCATTCATTGAGCTGAGGCTCCATTTTGCTTAATCGTCTCAAACAACTCTTTATTGATCTGAGTCTGTATTTGGTTGCACCATTGCTAATAGTGAACCTCTTCTCCAAGCTAATTAAGCCACATAGCCCTTGTTGAGCTTTGGTAATTGGTAAAGCACTGATTTCTTCACAGTGTCACTCATGGTACGGTGTTAAGAAGCTATATATGAAATCACAACATTATTAATTATTTCAAGTATCCCAGAGTTAGTTCTTGTTTCTTAGGATAGGATTAGGATCACTCGAATCCCTTTTTACCAGACCTGTAACGAAGCCCAACTTTCTTTTTGCTGCTAGAGCCAACTCTATTATCTGCGCCATGGTCTATAGTTGCTGATGCCTTGAAGTTTTTTCAGATACAATCAAGACTCCCTCGTTGGGGTGGAGAGAGATATATACAGAGGTTATCTCTTCAAAGTTTTTCAAGGGACTTTTACAACTACAGTTTTTCGGCCGACTTTTTCGGCAACAGTTTCAGGCCAGCATTTTCACGACGGTTTTCAGTCCGACTTTTTCGCCGGCATTTTTCAGACCGACATTTGTGTTGACGGTTTTCCGGGGGACTAATCCGACGACAATTTTTCGACTGACTTTTCCAATGACGGTTTTCAGGCTGACATTTTTTGGCGACGGTTTTCAGGCCTACTTTTCCAACGACGGTTTTTCGGCCTACTTTTCCGACGACATTATGTTCCTGTAGATTTTAAATGATGTTGTAGTTGTTTAACAATTATAATTTTGTACATGGAGATTTTAAATGATGTGGTAGTTATCTTAAATAAAAAATAAAAAAAAGCTAAAAAATAAAAAATTAAATTAAATAAATAAAAAAAAAAAAAAAAAGTTAAGTTAAGTTCTCTTAAGTTTAGTTCAGATCCATTAAGTTAAGTTCAATTCTCTTAAGTTCAGCTCAGTTCAGCAAATTTCAGTCCAAAGAAACAGCGCCTTATATGAATGCCGAAAGAGAAAAAAGATAAAACGGTATGTTTACCACTTAAGGTCATCTCGTCAAAGTTTTCTGCTTGACTTTTCGAGTGACAGTTTTTCGTTTGACTTTTTAGGCTACGATTTTCTGGCCAACTTTTCCAGTGACGGTTTTCTGGCCAACATTTCTGCGACGGTTTTCAAGCCGACTTTTTCAGCGACAATTTTTTGGCCTAATTTTCCGAAGACGATTTTCTGACCGATATTTCTGTCGACGGTTTTTTAAGGGACTTTTACAGCGACGATTTTTTCGACCAACTTTACCAGCAATGGTTTTCAGGCCGACATTTTCATTGTGATTTTCAGGCCGATTTTTTCGGCAACGGTTTTCAGACCGACATTTGCGTCGACGGTTTTCCGGGGGACTAATTCGGTGACAGTTTTTCGGCCGACTTTTCTGGCGAGGGTTTTCAGTCCGATATTTTCGCGACGGTTTTCAAGCCGGACGACTTTTTCGGCGACGATTTTCATGCCTACTTTTCTGGCGACAATTTTTCGGCCTACTTTTCCGGCGACATTATGTTGTTGGAGATTTTAAATGATGTTGTAGTTATTTAACAATAAGTTCAATTAAGTTTAGTTCAGCAAATTTCAGTCCAAATAAACAGGGCCTTATATGAATACAGAAAGAGAAAAAAAGATAAAATGGTATGTTTACCACTTAAGGTCATCTCGTCAAAGTTTATGAAATGATGAGAACAATTGTAAATGCGCTAACCCGAAGGCACTGGAAATTTAAAGAAGTGAAACAAAAAATTATAAAATTGAAATTAAAGTTATCCAGTCCAATCCAATTCAATCAATTCCAATGCCGTGAAAATAACATAAGATTACATATCTATCCACTTAATACCCTAACAAGAATTTTGATTAGGAATCCGCAATTTCTCAAATGTTACAATGTTTTGAAGCAAATGATATTGTAATACTTTTGTGATCTATAGAAAACCTTTACAATTGTAGGAGTGAATTTCAAAACATACACTAAAATTTAACCTACTACAAATGAAAAGTAAAATTGCTTAGGATCACCCATAAACCATGGGATTTGTCTCTTTTTTTTACTAGAATTTCAATAAAATTCACCAAAAGGATCTTATTTGTTTGGAGGCTTTTCACCTTTCACAATACAACAATTATTTTATGATCAATTACAAAATCAATTCAATTGGATTTACTATAGCTACAACTTTATCATTATCCCTTGCAAACAAAAACACAATCATGTTATCCAATCTATCTTCAACCCTTTTGTTTTGGTTTATGATGCAATAAAATTGTGTAAATATATATATGAATCAAACTTCTCATTGTTATGATGAAGATCATTACAAAAAAAAAAAATTAAATAAATAATTGCTTAGCAGGGGCATCCTCTTGATCTTTGTTCAGCCATTTCTGAAAGAGAATTTGTTGCTGTTACACTTTCAAAGTATCTGCATTATAAAAGAAATTGGAAAGATATGTGTAAGTTTAAGGAGTATATGCATATGTTGCAAAATTATTCCTGGATATAAGTCTTAAAATTTTCAATCAAAGCGCCTTCTAGTCTACTTAAAAAAATATACTCCCTCCGCAACAAATTGTAAGATTGTGGAAAACTCCCTAACTTGGAGTGTTTTCTATTCATCATTATATACAGGAGTACAAGAGAATATATTCCTAAGAGTGTTAGGAAACTTGCCAAAATAATAATATTTACATTATATCCTAATTCATGAGAGAATATTGGATGATATTCTCTATCACACCCCCGCAGTCGTAGCGGGAGGAGGTCGTAAGCTAAGACTGGATCTGAAATACAAAAACAGTCCCGAGAAATGCCCTTACGGCCCCGTTTGGTTGTTGGTAATAAATTGTGGTAATGATAATGAATTTATAGTGTAATTTTGTTAAGGAGGAACCTTATAATCTCCATGGAAAAAAAAAAAAATTCATTCCCAAGCTTCAATTTTCTTCTCATTTTTCATTCCCATCCATTACCATTGAGGAGGGTGGTATTTGATGGGAATGGATGTTTGTGAAGAAAATTAAATAAATTGGAGCTAAGGTAGCACCACCATGGGAATGGATTTTGATTTCCTTTTCAAATTTAGTTATAAATTCATTTCCATTACCATGATTTATAACCGGCTACCAACTGGGCCATTAGTGAAAATATCTGCAAATTGATGACGGGAAGGAACGTGAAGAACATGTTTTGGCAAGTTTCCTGACACTATTATGAATATATTATAATTCATGAGAGAATATTGGATGATATTCTCTATCACAAATAACTGCAACGATTTGACATAAAGTAAAGAGAAAAATGACAAATTGATGTTGCAGTTAATACGTATTGGAGGGAGTATGTTTTTTTAATGAATGTTATACAAGACCCGCGCAAGACTTCCGGCCTATCGAGATAACATTGGCAGGTAGAGCGGGAGGTGTGACGTTGTTGGTGAGGATGGAACTCGGATCGATCATTATCTCCGAAAAACATGTCTTAACTACTAGGCTATGTTTTTATACTCCAGTCACCTTCTAGAGTAGCGAAAAAGTAATATACGGCATGATAGATTTATAAAATCAATTACTCCGTCCGTTAATTGAGGTTTCTCAAAATATTTGTACATTGTGGTCCTACTACTTTCACTTATTTTCCCCTCTTACACATTCTCTTCAATCTAATTTTTCTTTTACACCCCATACCCATCATAACACAATATTCCTACTTTATTTTTCGCTCGAATAGTAAGGCTCCGTTTGTTTTTAATAGAGGTATTATATATTAACGTCAAAAATTGACGTTGTAAGTAATTAAATAAATGTGCTATTTAATAGATTCATAACGTTTTGGGGGTTAAATTAAAGAATTTCTCACATTTTGATGGTTCTTTGAAAGAAATTAAGTACTTGTAGTTTTTTGTCAAAACAAGCGTAATTTATTGGAGTTGTTTCAAAAAAGACCTTAACTATATAATTAAACTTGTAGTAATATAATATGCAGAGTATGCATACGTTTACTTTTAATATCCTACATGCTAAATAATTAGTATAGCTAAGGTAATGTTTGTGAGCCCAATGAGATAAGGGCCAAAAAGAATCTTCATTTGGACACAAAATTATTCTATTTCATTGGCTTATATAATAAAGATAGGTGATCTACATCCAACGGATGAAGTTGATACAGTGTACGAATATTATTTTTTAAATATCATACATGTGACATGTACTAGCCAAATGTACGAATTTTAGCACCGTTGAAAATTTTAAGGGGAAGTATTTGGTGTACTCCCTACGTTCATCAAAGTTCTATACATATGTGCTTTTCTCACTATTAACAACTAACCCGTGAAGGGAATTCTCGATCTAAATAACTTTTAATGTGTAAAAGTAAACATTATGTGTTTTGGTCATTTTAATAATTATTTTAGTGATGTTGAATAATTATAAATTTTAATAATATGCAATTGCAGATATTTACGATATAAAATGTGGATTGGGAACTGGGAAGCGTATGAACAGTAAAAGTACAGATGTTTGAGGAACCGAAGGAGTAGTAATAGTTTAAAAAAAAACGAAAATAATTAATAGAAATTCCCTAAATTAGTGAACTATAAACTTCAAACCACTTATTTAATTAAATACTTAGTACTAAGTAAAATAAAAACTATTGTAAAAGTGAATTACTCAAAGGGGATATGGATTAGTTATACGGATAAGTATTAGGTCATAGCTGCTAAATTAATGCCAATAGCAGCTGGGAGACCAATCATATTGGTCCATTTGTGTCAGAAACAATAGAAGTGGTCCCGCGTACAAGTGAAACCAAAACAATATGTGGACAATAAACGACACCTTGAGACAATAATTATGTTACACAGGACAATAATTATGTTGCACAAAACAATAATTAAGACATTGATTCAAAAACCGCTAAATACATATAGCACCTATTAGTTTATTATTCCACATAGTTATACATAGAGATGGAGATGATAAAAGGGACTTACAATTCTTGCGTACGGTCATGAGAGAGGGCAGCAATAGCAATGTTGAAAAAGGCATCATCCACATTCACATCATCTTTTGCTGAAGTCTCATAGTAAGGCATACTCCCTGAACTTGCCCCTGACTTTATTCCCTCACACCATTCCTTCACTTTTTTCTCATTTACCTATTTCAATTCCACTATTAATTACTTACATACTTTCATCCTATCATCATTTTTTTTTTCTTATGTATGTATGCATGTATAGTATATGGGATTATTTGCTTTTAATAATCCAACATTTGCACCATATATCCAACCAATGAACCAGAAACTCTTATTTTCGAATTTTACTTGTTGTATAGGTAAATAAATGCCTATCTTTTAAAGTGCAGTTGATTAAAAAACTCAAGAAAACAACAGAGCAACATATAATATAATTAATTAACCTCTCATTTTTCAAGTTTGTTTTATTGGTTGCAAAAAATTGAAAGGTTGGATTATTGTATGGATTTATTTTAATGAATAGACCTCCAAGTTCACCACATGCAAGTGTCCCATATTAAAAGATTAGAGAGATAATGACTAATATATAAGGTTTGGTGGATACTCCTTATATTACCAATTGGTTTTATAATGGAAACCATCGGGATTGTGTATACTCAAACTCTCTCTTTGTTGTGGGTGTGGCCCAGACCCGTATTTAACAATTTATGTGCAAAAGTTGGATTATTGATTGGTTATTAAAACTCGAAAGATTGGGTTATTAAAAGCAATTAATCTGGTTATATTTTTTTATTATTTTTTGAAAAGCAAAAAAAATAAAATCTTAGTAGTTGCCCTGGCCTTAAATAAAGAAAGAATTAATTAATAATATTATTATACGTACGACAAGTGAAATTTGTAATCTTACCACACGACTAGTACCACCATCTTGATCAATCTTATTTCCAATCACCACAAAAGGGAACTTGGCTGGGTCTGGAATATCTGTCTGATCGATATGAGCATGTTTCAGCAAAAATAACAATATCAAATCAAATTATTATGTTGAATATAATTATTTTATTTCAATTTCTAGATATATAGATGTATGTGTTCTTAATTAACTTGTATCATGTCCGAGAGCGATGCTACATACTATCACTTTCGATCACTTTCCCTCACTCTCACTCACTATTTGATCTGTGGCATAGAAATTATAATAAAAAATAAATAAATTAAATTTTAGTTTTACCATGGCACATGTCAAATAGAGAATGAGAGTGAAATTAAATGAGGGTGAGAAAAATTGAAACTGATGCTAGCATTCCTCCATGTCCAAATACTTATTACATGCAACAATTTAACATTCATACTTCTAAGCTATTTTCAATAATATATACATGTATTTAATTTAAAAATTAGATAAAAATGATCTTAATCATTGTAGGTTTATAATTTATTACTTATATTTTTGTAGTAATAAGGACAATTTATGTACAATATTGATAAATTATGTGAATTTATATGAACTTTTTAGACCTTATAAAGAGAAAAAAGATAAACATTAAAAACGTATAAGTATATGTATGTTATAACCTGTTTGATGAATTCGTCACGCCAAGTTTTGAGGGCTTCAAATGATTTTTGCATATTAACATCGTATACTAAAACACAACAATCAGCACCTCTGAAAAATGCAGGTCCTAAACTTTGAAACCTTTCTTGCCCTGCTGTGTCCCAAATCTGTACACATTCATTAACATTTTTCCTTTTTTAACACAAAATTTTTGAAGTGGCAAAAAAGAATTAAACAAAATCTTTGATGAGATGTCTCCCCTAGACTTGTTCTTATTAAAGAAAAGCACATGAAAAAATTTCTAAAAGTTATTTTAAAAAATAAAGTTATACAAAAATAAAAAAAATTAATCGTGAACTTTTCATAGGTTGTCAAAAAAGTGACTTTTACTAAGTTTTTCTCGGTTGAAACCTGGTCTCATAGAGAACGAAATTGTCTCACCAAAGAATCCGGATTCAAAGAAGTAATAGGGATTAAAAGAGCTTTAATTAATTAACCTGAAGACTAACAATCTTGCCATCAATGTGCAGCTCCCTTGTCACAAAATCTGCCCCAATTGTTGCCTTATACTGCTGATTGAATTTTTGGTGCACATATCTATAACACATAATTACACAACTAGGTTAAAATTGACCTTATAATAACCAACTTTAGAAAATTTTAGCATATACTTTTGTAGTATTTTTTACTATTATTATTTTTAGGTTACTTTTTGACTGAAAAGTAAGTGCAACTCGCACAAAATTTCCTATCTCAGATGTGATGAGGGGTGTTGTGTCATTGGTGCAGGCTGAGTGAGGATCGAATTCGGGTCATCACCCTAAAGAAACATGTCTTTATCACTGAGGCAATGTTTCATCCTCATAATATACACTCCCCATCTATCATACATTTCAAAACGTCTATAATTTTAGATTGGAAAAGGTTTAACATGAATAAGTCAACTTTTGCACGGTTATATCAGCACAATCGAAAGATACATACCGAATTACCGATACAAATCAAATGATTTTTGCTTTTTTTTATGAATCAAATTGTAAAGCTAGCTAGTTTATTTAAGCACAATTCAAAGATACAAAGTAATGAATTATACTTCATATAATAGCAAAAATTTTGACTAGTACGTTACCTATTAATTAGAGAAGTCTTGCCCACCCTGAAGAAGAAATTCAAAAAAAAATAAAAAAATAAATAAAATCAAACATTATAAACCCATGAATATATATCATATAACAATTATGCAAAAAAATTAAGAAAACAAAGACAAGGGGAAAAAAAAAGCTTACGCAATGTCACCAAGGATAATAACCTTGAGCAATGTTCGTGGCAAAGGTGAAGACATAATTGGATTATTATTATTATTATTATTGTGGGTGAAGCTAGAAGTTAAATTAGGTAATTATATTTATATATAACAAAATAATTATATATATATATATATATATATATCAATATATCTATATAATTAACTTTATGGTTGGTATATAGTTTAGGGGGTTGTGATGAATTGAAGAGGATGGCAACAATAAGTTTTCATGTGATCTAAAGGTAGTTGTTAAAGAGAAAATTTGTTGGTGTGTGATAATTAATTATTTGAATTTAATAAAATTAAATTGCAAAAAATATGGTAGGAGAAATTTTTTTATATTAATAATGTTAGATGATGAGTTGCATATTGGTCATGCCACCCTCAACTTCTGTTGGTTGAGGAGCATAATTGGGAGGCTTTGATTTGGTAGTTGACTTTTTTCACGAACCTTCCAACACTTGAAAATAAAAAGTAAAAACATCATTTCTTAGGTGTTATTTAGTATTATTTGTTGATAAAATAGTCTACAGAAAATAGTGTCTATACCCAGCTTACATCCTAAAACTGAAGGAATATGTCCTCAGTCATTATCGGCGATTACTAAATATAATTAGGATTATATTAGGAAAAATTTATATAATTAATCTCAACTATTGGACGTCTTCCAATATTAATCCCAACTATTAGTTATTACAGTATAATCCAAACTTTGGGGGTTGTTTATGATATTAGTCCATTGACTAGTTAACCTATTATAATCGGTCACCAATTCATAAAGAATTCGTTATCTTTCCTCTTTCCCTATTTATTGTACTTGACTATACCTTCCTCCCTTTCTACGAAGGAAATCGGAGCCGGTCAAAAGTTAGTATGGACTAATATCATAAAACTACCTCCATAGTTTGGATTATAGTATAATAACCTATAGTTGGGATTAATATTGAAAGACCTCCAATAGTTGGAATTATTCATATGAATTTTTCCATTATATTATGGAGATAATAATTAAGTTAGATTAGGCAATTATATTTACTTGCTAGAGAATAAATATAATTAGTGGGTCCATATTTTTGGACCTGCAACCATATGCTTAACTTAATCCTATGAGGTCAGGGTTGGACTTGAATAAAAAAAATAGGGCCATTAAATGTTAGGTTTAGGGTTTTTTGATATGACTAAGGCCCTGTTCTTTAGAACTGATCTGATCTGATCTGATTTGAATTATTTAAAATAATGATAATGTTAATAATAACTATTAATTTTATTATTATAATTGTAATTGTAATTATTATTTTCATCATTATAATTGTAATAATTATTTTTTTTATGAGAAAGGTAATACATGATTATATTTACTAAAATAATAATAATAATAATAATAATAATAACACTTATTATTATAATTATTATTATGATAATAATAATTTTCTTGGGTGAAATTGAGGGAAATGTAAAACAACATAGCAAGTAGTTTGGTTTGGGCTTTGTCTCATAAACCCAATTCAAAAAACTTTCTTCCTTTAATGATGAAGCTAATGATGATGAAGAAATTCAAGCCATGGATGAGGATTAGTAGCTAATCATAATTATAGGCTGCTTATTGAAATAACTTTATTCCATTAATAAAATACTCTTCTAATTCTAATTTGATCTTATAATTATAATTTGTAATCTTTTAAGTGTTTTATGTTTAGAATTTGTAATTTATTGGCAATTATATTGTTTTTATTGGGTATTTTTTTTTAAAAGTTGTATCTCCTAAAACATACAAGCTAGAATCACAAATTAATTAAGAGGTATTTGATCCACTAATAATTAGTATATTGAAATTATTCTTACAACAAATAATAATCATAATAATAATAATAATAGTAGTAGTAGTAGTAGTAGTAGTAGTACTAATAACAATAACAATAATAATAATAATAATAATAATAATAATAATAATAATAATAATAATAATAATAAAGAGTAATAATGTGACGACCCGACTCGCTTAAACCGGCGCGGAAGATACCGACGATTCGAATTGTCGATCTAACAAACAAACTTACTAAAAATGAAAACAAAACCTCGAAATTATTATTACTATAACCCAAAAGCGTACAATACCCACAAGTTGTACAATACTAAACCCAAATGTATCAATACTAGAAAATAACTCCAAATACTGTCAGAGTCAAAATACAATAAAACTATACGTCCAAACGATAAACATAACGTAGTCTAGAACAAGAATACTATAACGGCACTCGCCCAACCAATAGCTAAGCAGCACAGTCATCATCAGAATTACCTGAAAAATAACAACAATCCACTGTCAGTGGCGAGTAACATAACAGTCCCACCATAACATGGATACACATAATCATAGAACAAATCAAACAAACATATCAGACTACCAACCAACATATGATAAAAACGTCAAAATACCATTAATGTAAAATTGACCAACTTTAATTAAAATCCAACTTAAAAATCATAAAACATCTTTGTCGCTACCATTTACATTTTAGACCGGACTATGCACGTACGAACGCATCTTACGCGAACGAACTTTCCTACTATGCCAGGAATGAGAATCTTACTCCCAAACCCATGAACCCCATCTTACGGAAATTCATATCAAACAGACAACATAGCAAGTATACACTATCCCAATACCGCAGTCAGGATAGGGGCAACGTCTTAACCCAAACCTTAGAATCTTACTCCAAGATTAGGCGTCTAAAAGTAAACTTAAGCTAATCTTACTTACAACATCGAAGTTATTCTCAAGATCGATTCTTTCGCCTTTTCTTGAGTCTAACCATAATCAATACTACTTCTTAACCATTCTTTATCAAATCTTTAACTTTCTTTAAACTTTTCTTTAACTTCTTTAAAACTACCTTTCAAAATCTTTACAAAACCTTACTTAACTTTAAACAATACTTTGAAAAACATTAATAAACTTGTACTATAAAGAACATATCACCAACTTTCAAGATTTCAAGATTCAACTAAGAACTCATAAAGAACTCAAAGAACTCATCAAGAACCCATCAAGAACTCATCAAGAACTCAACAAGAACTCGAACCACACGAAAAACCACACGAAAAACTCATCAAAACATGCATGAAAACTTAAGTAAATCATCATGAAATCAATACCCAAAACCATACTTAGAAAACACGCATAACTTGAAAAACAATCATCAAAACTCATCCAACATGATCACTTAACCTATCCTATAATCATAGTACACATATTAAGGTAAGATAGTATGTTACCTTTTTGATGAACAAGCAATACAATCACACAAACTTGCACCCCGGAAAACCCAAAGTACACGGCCAAAACCACGCACCCACACGGCACACACACACACGGTTGCACGAACACGGCACGGCTTGGCTCGAACCACCACCACGAACCACCGTCTTCAGCACAGCACCACCACACAAACCACCTTCTTCACACGGCACCACAACACGAACCACACGGCCCTTTCACACGAACCACACGGACCTATCTTGAACACGACCCAATCAAACAACCCCAAATTCCAAACCCAAACTAGAAGTCTTGATTGAAAATAAAAGGGATTAATGTGTTTAGAGTTACTTAAAGATCAATGGAGCTTTAATCTTAAGTTTTGGAAGAGATTGGATGATGAACAATGGTTGGGTGTTCATACACCAAAAATGGTGTGTGAAAACTAAGCAAAGGGAGAGTGTTTGGCTATTTTTAATTGTGGCAAAATGATGATCAAGGTGCAAATGATGGCAAAATGAGCTTCCAAGCCTTACCAACCCTTCTATTTATAGAAGTGGTTTAAGGTGTGAACATGAAGAAAGTGGCAATTAGTCCACTAATTACAAGGGGGGCCGGTTCTCATAAGGCTCAAATGGGCTTTTGTGATCATTTGGGCTAATTGCACTCATGCATGATTAATCATGCTTAATTTGCATTTGGCCCAAAAATATTAATTAACTAATTAGAAAATTAAATAATAAAATTCTAATTAATTAAATAATAATAAAATAAATAATAAACAACTAAAAATAGAAAAATCGAAATTAATCGAAATTATTCACATAAAATAAAAATAAATAGTCCAAATAAATTTTGGACCATACAAAAAAATAACAAATAAATCAACGACAGAAATACCGATAAATCTGGGTCATTACAAATAATGTCTGATCTGATCTGATTACTGTAGCTTTTAAGTCCTAAAGAACAGGGCCTAATGGGTGAATTTGTCAGCCAGTTCAAATAGTGACAAAACTACAAAACCCTAAAACCTTGTGTTCAATCTGTTCATACGTTTTTTTTTCCCAAAAAAGCAAGAGATTGAATACTGATGCATCTCTTCCGTATACGTGGGACCCAATCCGGTGTGTTGCAACGGAAGTCCGAAAACAGACAAACTACGTACAATAACAAACAAATGAAAAACCCTCAAAGCACACAAAGATTTAACGAGGTTCACTATCAATGTGATAGCTATGTCCTCCTGGCCGGTATGTTTCACTATGGAAATCAAACAAATGGAATACAATTGAGAGACTGGTAATTCTCCCAAGAATTCACTCACTAAAACTCTCAATGTATTTTCCTCACTATTGTTGCTTGAACTAATTAGGGTACATAGAAACAAAACCCTAAAGTCCAATTTATACTAACTACAAAGTTACTCGATAAATAGACGAACAAAACACTAGAAACTGAACGGACCCGGTCGGGTATGAAGAAACACGACCGGGTTTACGAGTCAATCAAAAACCAAGTCCCAGGACCCGACCGGGGCACCACTCCCCCGCCCGGGTGCGTGGCCAGCTTAACCAAAAACCTCGCCTCACTACAAGGTAGAAGCCTTATAGCAACAGCCAAAAAGTGTTGCTATAGCCCTGCTTTTTGTTACTAAAGCCCTATGGCAATAGTTTAAAAACCACTACCAATAGGTGGCGTTGCTAAAACTTTCTTGCAACATTTTTTTTGCATAAGGCAACACTATTAGAAATACTGTTGCTATAGATATCTTTAGCAACATTTTAATTTAGCAACATTTTGACTTTAAGAAACACTTATATCTGAAGTTAAGGCAACACTTGGAAACTTTAGACAACAGTTAATAACCAAACTATGACTACACTTTTTCAGTTGCAACGTTTATATTTAAATTTTTTGCAACAGATCAATGTTTAGGCAACAACTTTACTCCAAGTTAAGGCAACACTTTTTGTAACATATAGTAACGGTTGAAATAATTTTTGTAGTAATGGTTAGTATTTTGGTAACGGATATGGTAGCAATGTTTAAAACCTTTGTATTGCTCACAAACTATTAAGATAAATCCAATCCCAGGCATTATTTAAAAAAAGTACTATAATAAAATAAAATAAAATAAACCAATCTATTTCAAATGCACTCATAGATGATCAAAGTGAGTGCAAAGAAACAAGATTTATATAAAGAATGATAACATTTTCATCCATTACATCCATTATTCTAGCTAGTGGAAAAGTTTCAAATCTAAAAAAAACCTAGATATAATTCCAAAAAATGACTTAAAGTCATATCATGAAAACCTAAATAATTATTTACACAACCCAATTCCAATAGAATTTCTCACATTTGAACCTTGTAATAGTTGATCTTCTCTTCATCCTGTAATAAACAAAAGAAAGCTGATTAAAATATGAACTAAGGAAATTGGTTGTAATTAAAAAAGAAAAAAAAAAGAGTAAAAGAAATGGATATTATTTATCGGTAAAAAACACGACTAAGGTAAAGCAACTCTGCAAACTATATGCTTGAAACACTTGGCTCAACTCTCAATTGTGTTATTTACAATGAGAAAACCATTGGATTTATGTGTGCTTTATTACTTGTGTTGTAGTGAGTTGAATATGAAAGTTGAATAAAATTGTTAAACTAAATTAGGTCCTAGTTGAAGACTGAACAGAACCACGGGACAGAGGCCAGCCACCTGCTGTCGGGGCTGTCAGAAACGCCCAGCTGCAGTTGCCGAACTACTGCTGCTACCGAAGGGTGCTGCCACTGGCTGTAGGGTTGCTGCTGCCGCACAGAGGTCAGCCTGCTGCACCAGCCGGTTGCTGCTGTCGCACAGAGGCTAGTCTGCTGCACCAGCTGGTTGCTACTGCCAGGTCTGGGCTGCTGCCGGACAACAGCCTGGTGGTGGTGGCTGCTGGTCGGTGGCTGTCGCCAGATGGGCGACACATTGTGATGTACGGGTTAAAAAAAATAAATATATATATACACACACTTATATGTATATACACACGCATACACTTATATATATACTCTACAAGTACATACTCTACTGTACTACTGTACCATCTATAGTTTCTCATCTTGATCCTGATCCTAATTCATCTCATTCTCAATTGCCCACCAGACTAGGACTGTGACTATGACTACGATTGTTCTTATTCACACCCAAATAGCACCCTCAAAACCATGCAAATACAGCCTTTAAAACGCTCCAAATTAAACACAGCCAGAAAACTACCCAAAATTGCCTCCAAAAATATCCCACTAAACCACATCAAACAATCATCCAAAAGCAGCCAAAAAAAGACATAATCTACTTAAAAACATAGCCATAAACCATGTTTTGTTCAATTACTCAAAACAATGTTTCTTCCTAGTTTTTACTCTTTTTCAGGAATATCAAAGGGAACGTAACAGATTTAGATTATAAGTGTACGTTTGGGAGGAAGCAAAAGTTTTTTTTTAAGAAAAAAAAATTACCTGATTGTCAAATCCGTTTGTCTTAGCAAATTGCACTATCCAGTATTTGTAGCACTTGACACGATAACTTTTGCAATCATCTCTGATGTGAGAGTAGGATCTTTCTGGCGTAGGTGTGCCAGTGCCGAAGCAATGGAATCAAGAGTAACACAATCATTCGATGAATCATCCTCCTTTGATGTAGCTTCCATTTCAGCAACTTTAGCTTCATGAGCTTCCCTTTCCTTAGCTAATTGTTCTCTTTCAGCATTCAAATCCTTTTGCACCTCTGCTGTTACAACACTTTTAATAGAGTCCATGACCTCTTGTGGTAAGATTAGAGAGCTTCCGGTTCCTTTCTCTTTTGGCTTTTGACGGGAAACACCTAATCCAATTAGTTTTTTGCAACCACGACGCCCATCACCCATTACTTCATCAAATGGGTCTATAGGAGAGTCACTACTTTGATCATCTTGAGATGCTTCCAATCGCCTCATTGCTTGCTATAGAAAATAAAAAAAAAATCATTAATGTACAATAAATTAAACTATAAGTATTTATCATTTCAAAAAGAAGGGAAGGTGCATACAATCTTTTTTTGTGTGTCATCAAAAGGCTTAGCATAAATTTTTCCTTCCTTCCGCGAGCGAGTCGTCTCAAACATCTTTCTTTTAGATGGTGCTACACCATCTTCTCTTAGCTAAGTATATGATTAAAACAAGTACAAGTTAGGAGTTATCATTACAAAAATTAGTATTCCTGACATTAAATTGGTATACTTTTCTTACCATCTTGTCATAAGTCATAGCAAAAGAAACAGGGCCATTTGTGTGAATATTGTCTTGTTGTAGGCGATTATCAAAATTTTGCAAACTTGTTTTCTAACATAAAAGTCAAAGTTAGAACCTAATAGTCACCATGAGAATAATGTATATTTGATGCAAATAATAATTGTTTCTTATTTACCTTTGCTGCAGTACTTTCCCAATATTTTAGAAGTACTTTAAAATGTTTTTCGGGAACTCTCTCAGGAGGATGTGTCAACATCTCTTCAAATGTATCATATGGATAGTAATGATCTCTTTTGAGTCGACATTTGTAACCTCTCCAAGACGCATCAAGGGTCTCCATTGTCCAATCATAAGACTCAGGAGGAAGAATATACTTCTTTTATTAGAATGGTGGGTTTATGTTAGTTGAAGATAGAGAATTAAAAAAATTGAAAATTCTTTACAGTACTATATAACAAAGATATCATTTCTCGTTAAAACTTACATTCACATATTCCCAAATCTTGTTCTTGTCTGGAACACTCTGCCAATTTGTAAAAGTCAAAGGAGCCCAATTGTAATCATGAGCAATGGTTCCTAAGAACCTGGTAAGCTCTTTCCTAGCCTTTTCGGGCCCAATTGGTTGTCCTTTGTCATTACAATATATCACAACACGATCCTCATATTTACGAGCATGAACATCAAACAGATTTGTTGGCCCTCGACCTTTCTTTTGAGGACCTACCATCCACAAATATAGAAAAAGATATGTGTTTTAGGATGAAAACATAACAGCATATGAGAGATAAATTGAAAGCTATTCATTTGTCATTAAAAAAACCTTGCTTTTCACATATTACAATATCTTTCTCGCTTGTTGATGGAACAATGGCATTATGTTGACGTTTCGATTTTAAATGTTCTTGTTCTAATTTTTGAACTTCAAGCTCTAGATCATGTGCTTCTGTTGGATCACTTTGTTCTTGCATTTTTAGGAAATCCTCCATCGCCAAAGATGGACATAGTGCCTGTTTTTTTTGCCTTCCTTGGTGCATATTCTCGAACTCTTACATTCTGTGCAAAAAAACAGTTAGTGTATGTATATGGTTGCAGGAAATTTAGTTCACTTGAATCAAACAGATCACTATCAGATAACAAACATCCTATGAAACTTGCATTGCTCACTAATCAGCACATAATCTGCGCATAGTCGCTGGCCAATGGCCGTGAACTACATCTACAATGAAAGATTCTGTACAGATTCATCGTGGTCTTCAGAAGTACACATTCCTGTCAAGAGAATCTTGATCATGCATGATCCTGATGGACGCGAACTATTTGAAAATTTAATTAGCATGCCATAGATTAATATTGACAAATTTATAAAGTGATGAATCCATTTGCAGCTAGTTAGTAATATAATAATGCAGTTGTAAGTAGGGGCTCTAAATGCGGCTACAGCTGCTTAGACGAGGCAGGCAGATCATCATAAGCATGCCATACATACAGTAGCAGCAATCAATCAATGACATACAAAACTCAAAAAAAAAATTAAATAAGGATAATACTGGTAATTATAATAAGAAGAGGGTGAAGTTAAATGAGAAAAAAAGACAGTAGTAGCTTTAAAAAAGGGGGGGGGGTCTGCAGTAGAGCAGTATGTAGTGAATATAAAACTAGAGGAAAGAGTTGTTTGCAGCACCTGCAGGCGTGCCCAGGCCAGATATTATTACTGCTAACTAAGCAATGATAATAATAATGTATTACTCCTGTGATTGGGATGTGAGATCCATATACAAGTGATGACAATTGTACTACTGTACTGTACATATATATGCCTGCTAGAAAACTCCATATATAAGATATCAAGCAAGGTTTTTCTCTCAGCCTAATGCCAACCAGATTTACTATATATATATATATATATATATATATATATATATATATATATATATATATATATATATATCGAAGAAAAAATGAGCAATTATATGTAGTAAAGGGTCATAACCTTCTTAGTTGAAGCTGACTTTGAAGTAGTTATAACTTTTGCAGAAGAATTAAGAATAACTTCATTAGATTCATGATCACCATCATCATCAGGCACATACTCTTTATCACCATTTAATGTGTCAACCTCCACATTGTTCACTTTTTCCTTCTTTTTATTGAGGGCAGCCTTATTCTTCTCCATTAGTTGTTTAGCAAATTTATCCAACCCAAGTTCTAGAAATTTTTTAGCATTTATTCCAATGGTACCGGACCTGACTTTCTCATATGGTGTTATCACTGGTGATTCCAGGGGATAGACACGATTTTTTGAAGATGACATATGCTTGTTGTTCACCATTCTATACATGGGAAAAGTTAGATCATATCAAAGAAAAATAAAATCTAAGCAATCAAATCAAGTATTAAAACTAATATGAACAATCTACACTATTTAACAATAAAAACTGTAAAGTAACAAGTAAATAAGGATAATGTTGCTTTTATGAAAACATAGATTCATAGAAAATGAATAAGCACACTAACTAAGCAAGATGTTCTGCAATTAAAGATGGCATTTAAAAAAATAGTAGAAAAAAAAGAAGAAATTTAAAATGTTCCTCAACAAAATAATAAAATCCCTAATACTAAGGAACTAATATGGCTCATCAGTAGCATGCATCCAATCCCAATCTGTATCATCATAGCCAAAGTCATCTTTAGTTTGCTCGTTGTCAATGTCAACAGTCACATCCCCATTATCTAGGATTTCATTTATGTCTACGGATTGCACATCACCACCAGCACTTGTTTCACTTCCATTCACATCCACAGTAGGCACCACATTACACCCAGAATCATCAGGCTCTAACCAATAAGTTTCCTCATTCAGGGCTTCCTCAAAATCAAACATGGAATACGCTTGAAAATCATTTATGGTCCCCATCAATGATGCATGCAACTGAAATGATTGTTTTTTAAATGCATCATAAGTTTCGACTCCATCATCTAGTTCCTCTTTCAATGGTTGTAAGTATACATCGATACTATTTCCTGGTGACTTCGGCCCGGGAATTAACATAGACAACATGAAATATTCAGGTTTTAGAGATAACCATGGTGGAAGGTTATAATTAATCAACACAACCAGCCATGTGCTATGAGCAACACTCATTGTTCGAAATGGGTTAAAGCCATCACTAGCAAGAGCCAATCGAATATTTCTTGGATCTTTTGAAAAGTTAGGATACTCTTTATCAAAATCCCTCCAAGATTGTGCATCTGATGGATGCCTAATTTTTCCATCTTCTCCTTTTTGGTTTTTGTGCCAATCCATAGATTTAGCTGTTTGAGAGCACATAAACAATCTTTGCAATCTAGGCTTCAGTGGAAAATGTCTCAAAACCTTTGCAGGGACCTTTGTATGGATTTTATCAGGTTTCCACCTAGAAATGCCACACTTTGGACAGATATCTTCTCTTTCCAATTCTTTCCAGAAAAGAACACAGTCATTGGGGCAAGCATGAATATGCTTATAGTCTAGACCCAAATCTGTGACAATTTTTTTTGACTCCTCAAAAGATTTTGGAAGGTTAGTCATAGTAAATGCCTCCCTTAACAACTCCAAAAGATCACCAAAGGCTACATTGCTTATTCCATTCAGACATTTGAAGAGAAATAAACGGATCATGAAGGACAATTTGGAGAAAGATTTACAACCTGGATAGAGTTCTTGCTTCCCTTCTTCCACTAATTTATAAAAATTTTTTGCTTCCTCATTTGGCTCACCTACAACTCCTTCACCACTATCCGAACCTTCATCCACCCCTCAAAATGTATCATGCAATAAGCCAAATATATCATCATTCATATGCTGATCATTACTTTCTTCCCTTGACCCTCCATCATCGAACATATAAGAAGATGCTTCGTTTTGCCTTACCCATTCATTAAAGCCCTTTACAAACCCATTGACAATAAGATGATCATACACATCATCTCTATAAAAGCAAAAACGTCTTGAACACTTTTTACAAGGGCAAAAGATTTGGCCCCCAACACCATCCTTAGCAAAAGTATCATCTAGAAATGTATTTAAACCTTGTTTAAATTGCTCTAATCCTCTAGGATAGTTCATCCAATTTTGATCCATCAAAGAAACTATTCTGAAATGGTAAAAATAATTATACATAGAAAAATAATTGATTATATGTATATTATTCCGATCAATTAAATTAAAGAAATTTTAACTATTGTTCTACTACCTCCGTTTCTTTTTAGTACCCACACTTTGACAAAAAAGCTCTCACAATTTTGGTCAAAGTGTAGATAATAATTAGAGACGGAGGAAGTATATATGTTTTCTGATAAGATGATTGTCTTTTTAATCTAAAGTGTAGAAATTAATATATACAGACTAACGTGAAGTTTTTCCAAGTTGTCTAAAAAAAATTTATCAAGTCAAATTATGTTTAACAAGTATAACAATATGCAACAAATTAAAATTGAGATTACTACATAAATCTTTATAATTACAACATCAAGAACCCTCACAAGTGACATACTATCATTGTAACAATATGGAAGAGTATAACAATATGCAACAAAAACCCTCACAAGTGACATACTATCCTTATAATTATAGCATAAATCTTCCATCATCAAGAACAACTCAAAATTGAGATTAATAGAAAACCAACAAGTCACAATATAATTGAGATTAATTTCACAAGAAACAACAACAACAGATGAAAATCGAAAAAATCAGATGAAAATTCACACATTAATCGAAAACCAACAACTCACAATTGAGATTAATTTCACAAAACAACAGCAGCAGCAAATGAATTATAGCATTTATATCCAATAAATTAAATAAAAGAACCATAAATCAAGATCAGTTACCTTGTTCTAGATGAATTGAAGAATCGCCAACAAGAAGATGCCAACTCGAAGCAGTACCAGCGCAGCAGCGATTGAGGACTGTAAGCAGTATAATCGCCAACAAGAAGATGCCAACTGGAATCACCGACTTGAAGAATGACGAAATCGCCAACTGGAAGCAGGAGTGATTGAGGGTTTTTTTTGGAGTATTGAAATATGACGAAATATCTTGAATTGGATTGAAGAATGACGAAATTTGGTTAATTAGAAGAATCACGAAATCTCTTGAATTAGATTGAATGACAAAATCTCTTGAATTAGAATGAAGAATGATGAAATTAGCAAGAGCGGTTTTTTTTTTAAATCTGATTAATCTCTTGAATTAACAGGAGAGATTTTTTTTTAATCAAAGGAGTTTAATGACAAATAAAAAGAAAGATTGCAATTAGGGATGTAAAAACAAGTTAAACGGTCGGAAACAGGTCGATCAAAAATAGGTTCGGTAAAAAAACGATCGGTAAAAAACTGGTCGTATTAGTCCTTTCGGTATCGCTCGGTAACAGTCGGTCTTATTTGATATCCGGTCGAATTCGGTATTTTCTATATATAGCGATGCTGGTCGGTTTCGGACCGGTACTTATCGGTCCGGTCATTTTTCGGTAACAAGTCACATTCGGTCGGTCAAAATCGGTCTTTTACAGGTCGTAACCAGTGCACAGGTCATAATCGATATGCAGGTCATAATCAGTCGGTCAAAATCGGTATGCAGGTTATAATCAGTCGGTCGCGGTCAAATGTATGTCGTAACCTGACAGTCTTAAATGATCGATCACAATACAATCGATCAATTCAAAACTTCAGATCAGATTTTGATATTTCGTGTTAGTTGGACTAGAATTTTTGGCTAAGAATTTAGGATCGAATAATTATGCCCACCCCTAAAATATATTAAAAATCAGTTTCATTATGTTTTGAGCCAAAAACCAATGTCAGGTTGATCTTATTAAACGAATTTACAAAAATTCATCAATTTTTGTTAACTTAGAGAAATCATGTACATAAGTTCGGTAAAAAACGGGTTCGGATGTAAACAGGCAAACGTCTTCGGTGATAAGGCTGATCCAAAACAAGTTCAGTACAGTACGGTTTTGATAAAAATTAGTCGGTCAAAAATTGGTTTTTGGCAGGTTAAAAAAAGGTTCGGTTTGAAAATAGGTTCGGTAACGGTCGGTCTCGGTATAATAAAAATAGGTCGGAAATGGGGTTGGTTTTGAATGTGGTCGGTACCGGTCGGTTTCGGTGTGCGTAAAAGCGGTTGGAAAACGGTTTTGGTATAATTCGGGTTCGGTAGCGGTTGGTATTCGGTCACTAAAAAGTCTGTCAAAAACAGGTTCGGTATCGATCGGTAACGGTAGGTCAAACAGGTTTCTGACCCACATTTACACCGCTAATTGCAATATGTGAAAAGGGGTTAAAATAAAATGACAAATAAAAAATTAGGATAGGAGGGAAATTTTAATGACAAATTAGATTGCAATATTGCAATCTCTTGAATTAGCGTTGTCATTAAAAAATAAAATTGAAAAATTAGGATAGGAGGGAAATTTGGAGCTTACTCAATTTTTTTAATTATTTTATGTTTATATTTTATTTGGTTATTAAAGAGGTTAAAGCTAAATAGAGTTATAATTGTTGCTAAAGATTTGGCTCTATACCAATTAGCAAAAAAGTGCTGTAACAATTTTAGTATGGCAACAGTTTTCCAAACAAAAAAATCAAACTTAAAAACTGCTACCAAAACATACCTATAGCAACACATAAAATATTGTTGCTTTAAGTGGCGTTGACATATCCCTCTTTTCTTGTAGTGCCTGGAAACCTGCCCGGGGCACCAAATTCGGAATAAGATATTGCTACCAATTTGGATGCGATAAAAAAGAAGAAGGCAAAGAAGAAGAATAAATGCTACCAATATATAGGGTGAGTCTTTTGGTTGAAGGACCTTTTGTGAGCTCTTAAAAATTTGCTCAGCTTTATTTTTTTAAAATATTGAAAGTCCTTAAAATGTAGGAAAACTGTGGCCGCACCTTATAAAAGGTTGCATACGTATCCAATTCGAGTTGGAATCAGGCCTTACGTAGCTCTTTCAATCTGAGTAATTTGTGATGAAAATTAAGACACTTAAGCACACCTCAAGAAGGGTTTTTCCAATGTCATATTGTGGCGAGGCTTAGGGTTTAAGAAAGAAATGGACAAAAAGGCTCAAATATCCTAAAATAAAACCCCAATGTGCTATTCGATTATTATATCTTTAACAGGCTTTCCTTTGTTTAGGGAAACTTTATTTTTAAAGACCTCAATGTTAAGGCTTTTTGCCACACATTTTGCATTTGGAATTAATTGAACATTGAAGCCAACTTATTTGATTTATGACTTTTCAATTAGAATCGTTGTCCAATAATAGTCCTAGCACAATTCTCATTCCCAGGCTTAGTGTGATATGAGTTAAAAAGAATAGGTCATGTGTTTGGGCTCAAAAGGGCTTCCAAGAAAGTGGATCAGAATGCAAGTTTAAAGTAGTTCATATTTAAAGGTGACAAAATTTCCTCTTCTGTTGGTGTATTGTATCATTCATCATTGAAGGTGGACTTAGAATGAGCCTCCTATTTTCAAGGCTTGAGTTAAGCCTAAATTTGGGCACATATAGCCCACAACATTAGAGCATAATATTTGGCCCAATAGAATGATTATTTGGGTCAATTTAATTGCTCTTTTGTAACGACCCGACTTTTTAGCTTGTCAATTTACGAAGGGTAATCAACATTCGGATCATTACTTAATCTAATTAGACCATAATTCAATATTACAAAGGAAAGAATTAACCTTTATTAACTATAGCTGCTAGAATCCATAATAAACCTTTAATTAATATTACATCAAAGTCTGAAAAATACTGTCCCAACATGCTGGGATCTTAGTAACAAACTAAATAAAGGTTTAAATAGTTCTGACTAAACTAGAATACTTAAGTAGAGGCCCAAACTCTCAAGCCCATCCGGCGAAGCCCGCTCTAATCTGCTGCAACGTCACCTGAAACTGAGGGGGGGGTCCACCATCAGTGGCGAGTAACTAGGCTGTCCCATTTAATCGAGGGACCACCAAACACATAATAGCATAGAAATTGTCATAAAAACTGTAAAGAACTTAATACATGTTTTACACATAAATATACAAATTACGTATAAATGTACGTATAAAAATACGTATAAAAGAACGTATAGACGTACGTATAAATGTACGTACAGAAATACGTATACAAGTACGTATAAAGATACGTATAAAGATACGTATAAATACACCTGCAGAGATACGGTTAGAATACGTATAATCTTCGTATAGAATACGTACAAACAACCCTGCAGATACGGTTAGAATACATACAAAATACATTCAACATTCGCATACATACACACGCTAACATACTCGAATAATTACAGAAATATACACAGCGGAAGGCTTATAATATACTGAACTTGTACTTTATATTATACAACTTAGAATTATACTTCACCACCTTCTTACATGATATCATCAGTAAATCCTAATCATATCTTTTCATAATCTTATCATCGAATTTCATATCATAATCTTATCATATCATATGTTATATCTTATCATAATCTTTCTTAATCGTAATTCATATCTTATAATTACATCTCATCTCATATCATAACATCAATCTTATAATAAGGGCATAATAGCTTCTTATCTTAACATATGCACTTATCATATCATTACATCAATCTTATAATAAGGACATAATATCTTCTTAACTTTACATATGTACTTATTATATCAACTTAACTTAACATATCATCTTTGCGGACTGTCTTCTTCAGCTCGTAGCGAACCTTTGCGTTCGCAACTTTCCTAGAACAAGTCGGGGTGAACCTTTGCGTCCCACCCGTAGCCCTCCTTTGCGAGAACTAAGCCTAAGCTATGGCCATAACTCCTGGTAGCGGCTCGCAGATACGGTTACCAGACGGCTACATGTTCTAAGACCAAGAACTGCGCGGGGGAACCTTTGCGTTCGTCCCATGTGAGCAGTGGCATCGACTAAACCCAATTGATAACCTTTGCGTTATCGCAAGGGCGTCCCATCTTATTTATCCCGATTGATGACCTTTGCGTCATCGCAGGGGCGATCTTTATATTGTATCTTATATCTTTACTTAATCATATCATATCATATATTGGGAAATACTAGGTGACCGTAATAGGAAATGAAATGTTCGGAGTCCCAGGAAAGAGAGGTGCGGCACGTATATTGGCCACCTTAAATACCAAGTCTTTCCTAGCCAGAGACCGAAACATAACATGTATATCTATTACTCTGTTTCCTTTCTTATCCCTAGTAATATCTTATATATCTTCAAAACTCATATAATATATTATCCTTAAAATATATATATCATATACTTATAATCTTACCCTTTCGGATACTAACCTTAATATTATACCATATACTATCAGTAATAAATCCGAAAATATTTATATTAATAATACTTATATTATTTCGGTCCTCTTAAGTAATAATACCAAAAATATCCTTTTATCCCTTCACTTTACAACTTATCCCTAATAATTATTTTATCCGTAACTTTTATTATTAATTATCCCTAAATTAATAACAATCCAAAATCAACTAAATTTGACTACTTCTAGCAATTTTACACGGCATTCCCAGAATGTTAACAAAATTTAATTAATTTCTTAATTTATTTTAATTAAACAACTAATTACTAAAAATTAGCAAATTAAAATAAAAATCATATTTTTCCTAATTTTCTTCCACACGACGTTTTAATATCTTTTAATAAAAATTATTTAATTAATTCATATAATTTAATCTACAGCAAACACTTAAATTAAATAAACAATTCTTACGAAAAATTATACTTAACATAACATAACAAGATTTGAATCATACATACACGGCATATACATATAAACAAGTAATAACACAACTTTTAATGTTTTAATCTTTAGCTCACTCGGGAGAATCCCGAGAGTAAGTAGATTTTAGAATATAATTCAAGAACAAATTTACATATTCAAGAATTTAAAGATTCATGGAATTAAATAAGGATTAAAAATAAAGATTCACATATTTAATCTAGCATGTTCAAGATTAGTATAAAAATAACATTTTTATTTCCTCCTTTAAATTTTGTACCACTCGAAAATTCAATAATTAATAATAGCATATTTAATAATTCAATTGCCCTATTTTATACAATCTGATTTTTAAAGAATTAAATTAAAAACGACCATCTAAAGATCTCTAAAAATCTGGAAATTTTTATGGGAGCTAAATATGGGTTCAAGTATTTACGTGCATAAATTTCGTCTAAAAATAACATCTTTTACTATTTTTAAGTGATTTTATAACTAACCAGTCAGATTAGGCTGAATTCGGTTTCAGAATTTTATGCCATATCAAACGATCTTTAAAAATTACTAAAATTTAACACAGGCTGTAAAACATTATCACTGACTTCCATATAAAATTTCGTAGCATTTCGAATTGATTAAGTACACTAATAAATTCGTAAACCTATTCTGGTCAGTTTTACCGGTTTGAAAGATTAAATTTTTATAAATAATAAACGGACGAATTTTGCCACGAAATAAATCATGGTTAATAATCAAACAGTAAACCAGATACCATGAAAAATTCATCAAGAAATAACAAGATTTGATTGGTAAATAAATTATACAAGATCATACATAAAATCAAGAAAATACATAAAAATCAATCAAGAAATTCATGCTTCATGCTCGACATGTTCATATGAAAACAATATTAAACTTCCTACAATTTTCATGCTTCAATTCCTAATTAACTATGTGTTTTTCTACCCATAGATTAAAGAGGAAAGCGAAGTTACCTTAAATCGCAAAAATTCCAAGGTAACAATGGAGGTTCACGGTTATGAGAGGGGAAAAGATGGAGAAAACTTTAGGGTTTGGAGCAATATAACAAATAGGACCCAAAATAAAACAAGGGGTCCTATATATAGAGAAACTAAAAAAAAACAAGCAAGCCCTCAAAATCTTCAAGTGCCGTGAACAATTGAGGAAAAAGGGGGAAAGTTGGTTGTAGTCAACCAACAACTTTGAATGGGTGATTATATAATTTCAAATTAATTAAATTAATTAATTATCCAAAATAATAATTAATATTTAATCAACTAAAACAAAATAATATTGGCCCAAATAAAAGGAAGGAACCGGCCCCAAAAGAAAAAGAAAGAAAAATTGGGTCTTTGGCCCAATTTGGAAAAGAAAGGATTGGGCTAAAAATAAAAACAGTCCAATTAATATGGGCTTTTGGACTTAGAATTCAATAAATAACATTAACAACCGCGAAATTTTCTGGCCCAAAATTCCGGGTCGTTACAATCACCCCTCCTTAAATAAATTTCGTCCTCGAAATTTACTTAAAGAAGCTCACGTAAGAAAACAATGGAACAACTAAAACATAAACGATCAGCCGTAGACGGAGACCGTACACGTAGTTATGTCAGCTGCGCGTCCGCCTCTTCTTGGTCACGTAGAAGACTCGGTTCTTCACTTGTACTCGGCTCACCATTGTTGCCGGTTTGTTCTTTGGTCACGCCCAAGTCTCGTGCCTTCCTTGTCTACATACGCAACACCCTATTGTAACCCGTCGCACCTCTTTCCGGAATGACGTTCGTTCTCGCATCCTCTGCCAACCGGGGTCTCGGAATCGTTGGTTGCTTGCCCGTCCTGCGATTGCGGCTCCTGGTATGGTTCGATTCGTTGTCTCTTCTCAACTGCGGCCGATTAGCTTCCTCTGGTTCTCTTCTCTGTAGCCCTTTCCTCCTCGAACGATGCTTGAACCTCTAAGGCGGTCTCGTACGCGTTCTGGAACGATGCTAACCTGTTGCCGGTAACGTGTACCCTAATGCGAGGACTCGTCATTTTGATATACCGCTTCAGCTTCTCAGCTTCCGATGGAGATATTGCAGCGACAAATCTGGACAGCTTCGCGAACTTGTCGGTAAATGTCTGAACTGGCATGGTCCCCTGAGTGAGCGTCAGGAACTCCTCTGGCTTTTGCCACCTAAGCTCGTCGGAAAAGATACGTTCTCGTAGCTTGGAGGTAAACTCTTCCCGTGTCATGCTCTTCACAGCTCTTCCCTGCGGCGAACCGTTACCAACTAGTCGTCTGCTTCTAGTCGAAGGTAGTAGCTAGCGATCTGAACTCGTTTATCTTCCGGACAACCGATTGCGTCGAACCGTTCTTCCATCTCTCAAATCCAGCTCTTGCGCATCACGGGGTCAGACGTGCCATCATTGGTAGGACGACGATGACGAGAAATCTGATCCTGGACCTGTGGGTTATGGGCCCACCACGCTTCTGCTGCGCCACTCTGATAAAACACCGGTCACGGCTACGAATTGATGGTTCCGGCGTCGAAGTCTGAGGTTTGGCCTTGGGGGCGTCATCCTGTACGTACACACTTAAACATTCCTATTGTTAGTTCACACAAAAGCACATAGTAACGTCGGAGGACGTAAACGAGCAATCCGATCGAACGAAGACGACTGGGAATTCTGGACCCGCACGCTAATCTGTGCCAAAGTAAGAATTGCGTCTTCTAAGTTGCGACGACGACGGCAGGAACTTGAAGGTCGTGGGATCGACATCCTGAAACAACAATCGCGTTAAGAAATACACGACATACGAAACGGCGCCAACGCGAAACGAAAACGATAAATCGTCTTAACCCTGGCTTCTACCCATGGTTCACTCATCTAGGTTTTCCATATTAGGCTAAGGTTCACTCGGGTTCATAAAGCACTCAACTTTCGAAGTTACTTGTGAAGAAGTAACTTAGGGTCAAACCTATGGCTCGGATACCAACTGTAACGACCCGACTTTTTAGCTTGTCAATTTACGAAGGGTAATCAACATTCGGATCATTACTTAATCTAATTAGACCATAATTCAATATTACAAAGGAAAGAATTAACCTTTATTAACTATAGCTGCTAGAATCCATAATAAACCTTTAATTAATATTACATCAAAGTCTGAAAAATACTGTCCCAACATGCTGGGATCTTAGTAACAAACTAAATAAAGGTTTAAATAGTTCTGACTAAACTAGAATACTTAAGTAGAGGCCCAAACTCTCAAGCCCATCCGGCGAAGCCCGCTCTAATCTGCTGCAACGTCACCTGAAACTGAGGGGGGGGTCCACCATCAGTGGCGAGTAACTAGGCTGTCCCATTTAATCGAGGGACCACCAAACACATAATAGCATAGAAATTGTCATAAAAACTGTAAAGAACTTAATACATGTTTTACACATAAATATACAAATTACGTATAAATGTACGTATAAAAATACGTATAAAAGAACGTATAGACGTACGTATAAATGTACGTACAGAAATACGTATACAAGTACGTATAAAGATACGTATAAAGATACGTATAAATACACCTGCAGAGATACGGTTAGAATACGTATAATCTTCGTATAGAATACGTACAAACAACCCTGCAGATACGGTTAGAATACATACAAAATACATTCAACATTCGCATACATACACACGCTAACATACTCGAATAATTACAGAAATATACACAGCGGAAGGCTTATAATATACTGAACTTGTACTTTATATTATACAACTTAGAATTATACTTCACCACCTTCTTACATGATATCATCAGTAAATCCTAATCATATCTTTTCATAATCTTATCATCGAATTTCATATCATAATCTTATCATATCATATGTTATATCTTATCATAATCTTTCTTAATCGTAATTCATATCTTATAATTACATCTCATCTCATATCATAACATCAATCTTATAATAAGGGCATAATAGCTTCTTATCTTAACATATGCACTTATCATATCATTACATCAATCTTATAATAAGGACATAATATCTTCTTAACTTTACATATGTACTTATTATATCAACTTAACTTAACATATCATCTTTGCGGACTGTCTTCTTCAGCTCGTAGCGAACCTTTGCGTTCGCAACTTTCCTAGAACAAGTCGGGGTGAACCTTTGCGTCCCACCCGTAGCCCTCCTTTGCGAGAACTAAGCCTAAGCTATGGCCATAACTCCTGGTAGCGGCTCGCAGATACGGTTACCAGACGGCTACATGTTCTAAGACCAAGAACTGCGCGGGGGAACCTTTGCGTTCGTCCCATGTGAGCAGTGGCATCGACTAAACCCAATTGATAACCTTTGCGTTATCGCAAGGGCGTCCCATCTTATTTATCCCGATTGATGACCTTTGCGTCATCGCAGGGGCGATCTTTATATTGTATCTTATATCTTTACTTAATCATATCATATCATATATTGGGAAATACTAGGTGACCGTAATAGGAAATGAAATGTTCGGAGTCCCAGGAAAGAGAGGTGCGGCACGTATATTGGCCACCTTAAATACCAAGTCTTTCCTAGCCAGAGACCGAAACATAACATGTATATCTATTACTCTGTTTCCTTTCTTATCCCTAGTAATATCTTATATATCTTCAAAACTCATATAATATATTATCCTTAAAATATATATATCATATACTTATAATCTTACCCTTTCGGATACTAACCTTAATATTATACCATATACTATCAGTAATAAATCCGAAAATATTTATATTAATAATACTTATATTATTTCGGTCCTCTTAAGTAATAATACCAAAAATATCCTTTTATCCCTTCACTTTACAACTTATCCCTAATAATTATTTTATCCGTAACTTTTATTATTAATTATCCCTAAATTAATAACAATCCAAAATCAACTAAATTTGACTACTTCTAGCAATTTTACACGGCATTCCCAGAATGTTAACAAAATTTAATTAATTTCTTAATTTATTTTAATTAAACAACTAATTACTAAAAATTAGCAAATTAAAATAAAAATCATATTTTTCCTAATTTTCTTCCACACGACGTTTTAATATCTTTTAATAAAAATTATTTAATTAATTCATATAATTTAATCTACAGCAAACACTTAAATTAAATAAACAATTCTTACGAAAAATTATACTTAACATAACATAACAAGATTTGAATCATACATACACGGCATATACATATAAACAAGTAATAACACAACTTTTAATGTTTTAATCTTTAGCTCACTCGGGAGAATCCCGAGAGTAAGTAGATTTTAGAATATAATTCAAGAACAAATTTACATATTCAAGAATTTAAAGATTCATGGAATTAAATAAGGATTAAAAATAAAGATTCACATATTTAATCTAGCATGTTCAAGATTAGTATAAAAATAACATTTTTATTTCCTCCTTTAAATTTTGTACCACTCGAAAATTCAATAATTAATAATAGCATATTTAATAATTCAATTGCCCTATTTTATACAATCTGATTTTTAAAGAATTAAATTAAAAACGACCATCTAAAGATCTCTAAAAATCTGGAAATTTTTATGGGAGCTAAATATGGGTTCAAGTATTTACGTGCATAAATTTCGTCTAAAAATAACATCTTTTACTATTTTTAAGTGATTTTATAACTAACCAGTCAGATTAGGCTGAATTCGGTTTCAGAATTTTATGCCATATCAAACGATCTTTAAAAATTACTAAAATTTAACACAGGCTGTAAAACATTATCACTGACTTCCATATAAAATTTCGTAGCATTTCGAATTGATTAAGTACACTAATAAATTCGTAAACCTATTCTGGTCAGTTTTACCGGTTTGAAAGATTAAATTTTTATAAATAATAAACGGACGAATTTTGCCACGAAATAAATCATGGTTAATAATCAAACAGTAAACCAGATACCATGAAAAATTCATCAAGAAATAACAAGATTTGATTGGTAAATAAATTATACAAGATCATACATAAAATCAAGAAAATACATAAAAATCAATCAAGAAATTCATGCTTCATGCTCGACATGTTCATATGAAAACAATATTAAACTTCCTACAATTTTCATGCTTCAATTCCTAATTAACTATGTGTTTTTCTACCCATAGATTAAAGAGGAAAGCGAAGTTACCTTAAATCGCAAAAATTCCAAGGTAACAATGGAGGTTCACGGTTATGAGAGGGGAAAAGATGGAGAAAACTTTAGGGTTTGGAGCAATATAACAAATAGGACCCAAAATAAAACAAGGGGTCCTATATATAGAGAAACTAAAAAAAAACAAGCAAGCCCTCAAAATCTTCAAGTGCCGTGAACAATTGAGGAAAAAGGGGGAAAGTTGGTTGTAGTCAACCAACAACTTTGAATGGGTGATTATATAATTTCAAATTAATTAAATTAATTAATTATCCAAAATAATAATTAATATTTAATCAACTAAAACAAAATAATATTGGCCCAAATAAAAGGAAGGAACCGGCCCCAAAAGAAAAAGAAAGAAAAATTGGGTCTTTGGCCCAATTTGGAAAAGAAAGGATTGGGCTAAAAATAAAAACAGTCCAATTAATATGGGCTTTTGGACTTAGAATTCAATAAATAACATTAACAACCGCGAAATTTTCTGGCCCAAAATTCCGGGTCGTTACATCTTTAATGATCGGTAATTTTTTTTAATGAAAGTTAGCGAAGATCATGATACATCAATATGGAGGTATGCGAAGTTGTTAACGCATTCTTAATTTAGTTGCATTGTCTAAGCTTTGCCGAATATTCGTTCTCATTGCATTAATAATATTGATTTGTGGTTCAATTAAACAAGACAGTTCTTTTGAAAAGATTTGAAAAATAGTTAGATATGAATCTCATGTTATTGAATATAGAGATAAGTACAATTCAATAGGACTTGATAGCTTAAGAATCTACTATTTAAAGGGGAAAAAATCAAGAATAAAAAAATGAGAAAAAAGAGATTGAAATGAAGGATGGGGTGGTCTAGTTTAGATTCGGCTTTCAATTTTTCTTGTGGTTGTCATTCATTTTTTTGAGATTTCTCTAGTGTGCATTCAATTGATTTTTCAATTTAGTTGGATAGCCAATGTTAGAAGTTTTATCTTTTAAGATTATTCAATCTAAAGAGTGGGCCTACGGCGCACTAATTGTAATAACTTAAATGGATTATTTGAAAGAAAATGAACCTTGGGTCCATTCATCTAAAACATTTTTGTATAAATGTTTTTTTTTAAAGCGGACCAAGGGTCTTTTGCACTCAACACTATCTTATTAAAAAAATGTGTTTTATTGAGACAAAAAAAAATAGACGAGTGGTCTGGAAAATTTATTGCATAATTCAAGTCTCTCAATGCATGGGAATGTATCATTTTTTCATGGTATTGAGAGTGAATTTTAATTTGAAAGAAGAAAATACATATTATCAATTTCTTATGCAAAAAAAAATTATTATTTACATTAGACATTTTTCAACATTTTTTTATGCCAATAAGATGCTTGAAAGATATATCATGAGGCCGAACCAAAAAAAACGTTGCCTACGTATCCCGATAAGGTAATCAGGCAGGCTATGCATAGTTCTAAGATGAAAAAAAAACATATTTTAAAGTTCATGGTGGGTCTTTAATGAACATATTAGACTTAGAATATATAAATTTAGGATTATTTTAACGAAGAAATCATAAAATACTCCTAAAATTAAGATTACTATCAGCGTATAGAAAAATTTAACGCTGATTAGCTAGCGATAAAAGAAGATAATCGCTAATCCATCAGCGTAGCAAGAAATGAATCGCTGATAAATCAGCGTAGCAAGGAATTAAGTGAAGATCAATTAGCATAAATTTAAGTTTAACATTGCATGTTTCTATCTTTTTTCCAAATTGATTTATAAAATGGGTTTAGATTTAATTAAGCTATTGTGCCCATATTTTGAATGACTTAGGAGGATTCAAGAACTTGAAGGACTTGGAATGAGTCTATTATTAAATAATTGTATTGAATTTTTTAAGATTCCATTTTTTTGGAACAGTTATAAGATATATGGACAATTCTTGCAAATGAACATAAGTGAATGTTGATTTTATTTTCAGCACATAACAAGTAGGAGGAGTGATTTATTGCATGTATAAAGTTTAGGAACCTAAAAATAAAGATATAATATAAAAATATTTACAAGAGACTAAAAAAAAATGGAAAAAAATGAAAAAAACGTGTTAAGCTAAGATGTGCTGAAATAACAGCGTGGCAATTAATTCAACGCTGAGACATCATCGACGATGCAGCGTGTTTTGGTAGAATTCCCTGTTTTTTTTTTTAAAAAAAAAGAAGTAAAAATAGATAATAAAAAATGAGAGGGGAAAAAAAGTTGGATAGTTAAATTCATTAAATCTTTAGAATTAGGCTAATTAAATCCTACCTAAAGGATGTAATTAGTCAAATTCTAAGTTAATTTAATTTGCATTAATAACTTCAAATTTCGAATTGAGTTGTGAATTTATTAATGTAAATCAAATTCTTTTTTTTTTTTTAATGAATAGGGAAAGTCTCATAATTCCTAATTAGCACAAGATTATGTTAACAAAATTAAAAATTGACATCTTAAAAAGTCATTGAGATTGAAGTAATAAAATCCTATCTAAAGGGTAATATTAATAAAATCTCATTTTTAAATATATTCGAAAGATATCATTTATTTTTAATAAAGTTAACATAAATCTCGCAACTAAGTAAGTTAGAATTCTAAGGTCAACTAGGAAAACAAGCATTATTGTACCAAAAAAAAAAAACAATAATTTACATGTTAATGCAAAGTCTCTATGGTTATGGGGTCACAAAGGTCCTACATCTATGGAGTGTGCTTCAACACTTTGCGGAAAATCCGTCAGATATGAAGTGTCTCCCAACCAAACACCATGGACAACATGGAAATTGATGTAGTTGGGATAAGGTTTCGTTTTGCTCATCTATTTAGAGGCAATGGGCTCTGCCAAGTCAACAGTTCATCCCCGAAAGGTTGTAATAAAGGTTTAAGCCTAAGTCATATTTCAAACACATGGAGGCCAAGTGTTTGTCACATTTATGCAATAATATGAGTAAAAATAAATAAATAAATGAATAAAATAAAATAAAACAAAATATGATAAAATAAAATAAAATAAAAAAGCAATTTGTTTAAATATAACAAGTATATAAAATTGAGCGATAATTTTCAAGTCTTGCCCTCTATAGAAAATTATTCAAATAATTTCCTAAATTGTCCCCAGCGGAGTCGCCACTGTAGGAGCCACAACCGGCTCCCCACTTTTTTCTTCCTCTGCTCGTCGCCGCCAAGAGGCCGTTTTAGACCTAGGCATATCGGCGATGGAAGGGAGAACGAACTGGATAGAGGGAAGAAAAGATATAACGAAAGGGACAGTACGTATTAGTAGGAGTCGCCAATGAGTTTTAGGAATTAAACTCATAAACCATGTATTTAGATCAAATAAAAAAAATTAAAAATTGGACACGATTTAGGGACGGATCTAAATAGCATGATTTTGCCCCTTTGATCCCATGAGAATGTCTCCAAAAAATGGCCATGCGAACCAAAGATTGAAGTCGGGGGCAAGAGTAATAATACGGCGAAATGCGTCATATTAGCCCGCAGGCGGCCTTTACTAATTTTCTCTCAATTGCAAAGTTATATATAAAAAATAATTAATTTTAAAGAAATTAGCGACAAAAAACATCAACTGATAAATCAGCTTTTAACAAAAAAAAAAAAAAAAAAAACTGTGCTAACAAATCAGCGTTGAAATAAAAATCACGTTGACAAGTCAGCGCAATAAAAAAAATAGTCGCTAATAAATCAACGTATAAAATAATTTTTCGCTCACTTTTATTAATAAAAAAAAGAATAAAAATTATTCACATATGTACAAAAGAAAATAAATAGAATTAAGACTCTCAGAAAACTTACCACTTCTCGTTCGAAGACTTTTCTTTGAGTGTTTGGTTGGACAGAATTTTGCCTTAGTTTAAAGAATTAATGAAATGTTAAACAAATTTGTAAAATATAAAAGAATTTTGAAAGAAATAAGTAAAATATATAAAATAGGATTAATTGATTTTAATAGCACAACCTTTGAGGAATTCACAACCAATAAACCAACCTTTTGATTATCTGTTAATAAACCAACCTTTATACTCAAATTTCTTTCAGTAAACTTTTTTACCTGTTACATTAATAGCAGGTAGTTTTTTTTTTAAAAAAAATTCTAAAATTTATTTTACAAAAACTTATTTTTATTTTAAAAAAAAAAACCAACCACCCTCCCTCCCCACCTCCTACCACTAACCACAACCTCACACCACCGAACATCAAACCCACCACCACAACCCCGCCCAAAACCACCAACCACACCCAACTGGCCACCCCCCCTCCCAAACAACCCTTGCCACCATGTAGCCCCGCCCAAAACCACCAACCCCACCCACCTGGCCACCACCCCATAGACACCACAATCCAACCACCAAACCCCCACAACCCCCACCCCCATCCCAGCCGCCCCTCCCCTTACCCCCATCCCCGACCCCAGCCCCAAAACCCCCACCCCAGATCTGGAGAGAGAGAGAGAGAAGGCACGACCCCCACCCCCTGCCTAGCCGCCCCTCCCCCTACCCCCTGCCTAGCCGCCCCTCCCCCTACCCCCATCCCCGACCCCAGCCACAAAACCCCCACCCCAGATCTGGAGAGAGAGAGAGAGAGAGAGGGCAGTGGTGTTAACCCCCACGACCACCACCCCCTGCCCAGTTGCCCCTCCCCCTACCCCCATCCCCGACCCCAGCCACCCCGACCCCAGCACCGAAACCCCCACTCAGATCTGGAGAGAGAGAGAGAAGGCGGTGGTGTTGGTGACCGATGATGGCGGTGGTGGTGTTGGTGACTGATGATGGCGGCGGTGGTGTTGGTGACTGATGATGGTGGAGGTGCTAGTGGTGAGTGAGGAGGAAGGAAGTGAGAGAACAGTGAAATGAGGGAGGAGAGATGTAACGACCCTGATTTTATTGGTATTTCTGCCGGATGATTATGTGTATTTATGTGATGCTATGTATAGTTCAAATTTAGTTTTGAACTATTTATTTTTTTTTATGTGAATAATTTCGATTTAATTCGAAATATTTTATTTTGATTAGTTATTATTTATTTTAATTATTATTTAATTAATTAGAATTTTATTATTTAGTTTTCTAATTAATTATTTAATATTTTGGGCTAAAACGAATTAAGCATGATTAATCATGTAATTTTTGTAAATTAGCCCAATTGATCACGAAAGCCCATTTTTGGCCCATTTGTCCTTGCCTTGGCCGGCCCCCCCTTAAGTGTGATGACAAGTTTTGCCACTTGCCTCATGTTCACACCTTAACTAACCTCTATTTATAGGAGGTTTAGTAAGGCTTAATGATCCATTTGCTAATTTGCCATCTTATGCTTTTGCCATCAAAAGTTTACAACACAAACACCTCCACTTTGCCCTCCTCTTTCACGCCATTTTTGGCTCTTCTAAGTTGAACATTTGCTCATCATCTTTTCAAAACCCAAACTTAAAGATTCAAAGTCTATTGATCTTTAAGTATCAAAACACAATCTAAACCTGTAACGACCCGACTTTTTGACTTGTCGATTTACGAAGGGAATCAACAACGGATCATTACTTAAGCATATAATTAAACACTAGATAAATATAATTATAAATAGATCATCTTTTATTAACCCAAATATCTGGAAATATACTCCAAAAGTCAAATAAGGCATATAATACCTAAAGTGCTACATGAACTAAGAAAATGTCTTCCCAACAGACTGGGATTATAAATAAATAACTATAAGATTGTCTTATAGGTGCTAGAATAACTAAGATAAATCTAAACTTCTGCCGCACTCAAGCCCATCCAACGGAAGCCCGTTCTATGCTGCTGCATCGTCACCTGAAACTGAGGGGGGGGGTCCACCGTCAGTGGCGAGTAACTAGGCTGTCCCGCTTAATTGAGGGACCGCTAAACACATAATATCATAGAATATTCACATGAAAACACACATACAACATGGTACAATGTATACAAAAAATTATACGAGATACGTATAAAAATACGTACAAAAATACGTATACAAATACGTGTAAAATACGTATACAAATACCTGCAGAAATACAGTTAGAAGTACGTACAAAATACGTATAAAGGTACGTATACCATACGTATAAATATACCTGCAAGATACGGTTAGGAATACGTACAAAATACGTATACAATACAAATACACATATACATACAACATACAAATACAAATACGTATAGCAATACATACACAAATACGTACAACGTACCTATACAAATACGTATATCAAATCATACACAGCGGAAGACTCAAACAATTAATCCCTAACTTATACTATAATGTTTCCATAAATCCGTAATCATATCATATCTTAACATTTCAATTCATCCATACCATATCTTATAATTCATCTCATTCATATCATATCATTTTCATCTTTCAATGGATCGGTCACTATAACTCGTTGTGGATCCCGTGTTTCACCACAACTTTCCTAGAACATGCCGGGGTGAGCTCGTGTACTCAACCCGTAGCGGATCTCGTGTTTCACCACTAAGCCTAAGCTATGGCCATAACTCCTAAATAGCAGCTCGTGTACTACTACTTAGACGACTACATATCCTAAGACCCAGAACTACTCGGGGGAACTCGTGTGTTCGTCCCATTGAGCAGTGGCTTCGACTTAACCCAGTCTGACTACTCGAGTCATCAGGTGGGCGTCCTTATCTTATCTTATATCTTTCAAATCTTATACCTTATCTTATATCGGGAAATACTAGGTGACCGTAATCGGAAATGAAATGTTCGAAATCCTAGGAAAGAGAGGTGCGGCACGTATATTGGCCACCTTAAATACCAAGTCTTTCCTAGCCAAAGATCGAAACAATTCGTATTCCTCTTACTCTGTTTCCTTTCTTCCCCTTTTAATATTTTATGTCCTCAAATCTTATAGTAATAACCTATCCTTAATGTTATATCTTATTTTATAAACTCCTACTAGTTATCCCAATATTATTATAGGTCTAAATTAAACTAAAAATTGTCAACTAATCTAAGGGCCACTCGACAATTATGTAGAAAAAAAAAAAACCAAAATTATACTTTAAATTAAATAAATACAATCATCAAAAATTAAATTAAATAATTAATTAAAATAGCAACTAACAACAATAATTACCTAAAAACATGATAAAAATCCTATTTTTAATCATAGCAACCACTCAACATTTTTGGGGTAGTTGATGATTAAGTAAATTCATTAATATAATAATTAACCAAGTCAATTATATTAACAAAAATTCAACTAATTAATAATTATCATCCAAAATACATAAAACATGATAAAAATTCTACCTTTCATATTTTATACCACTCGAAAATCATGAACAACAATACCAAAAATTACGTCTTTAATTAATTAAATTCAATAACCAATAAATCATAGCGAACTTTATAATAAACATTAAAATTATCTTTAAAACACCATATTTTACACAATCTGATTTTAAAGTATTAAATTAAGAACCACCATTAAAAGGTCTCGAATAATCTTTAAATTTTTATGGAAGTTAAATATAAGTTAAATGTCGAACTTGCGGAAATTTCGCCCAAAAATATCATCTTTTACTATTTTTAAGGAATTTTATAATTATCAAATCAGATTAGGCTGAATTCAGTTTCAGATTTTTCTGCCATAGCAAACGTTCTTCAAAAATTACGAAAATTTTACACAAGCTGTAAAACACTATTACTAAATTCCACCTAAAATTTCATAGCATTCCGAGTTGATTAAGTATCCTATTAAATTCGTAAACCAATTCTGGACAGTTTTACCGGTTTGACAGATTAAATTATTTCAAGCAATAAAAGGACGAATTTGGTCACGAAATAATTCATGATTCATAATAAAACAATAAATAAACTTCCATGAAAAATTCATCAAGAAATAATACGATTTGATTAAGAAATAAATTCATACAAGTAATTATTCAACAATTTCAGATTTCAAGAAACTACATAAAATAATCAAGAAAATTTCATAATGATTCATAAATATTACATACTATCATCAAGAATAATTACATAATAACATCATCATGGTGTTCGACTTTTCCTAGATGAACATGATACTAAATCCTAGCAATTTTCATGTTTTAATCCTAATCAACTATATGATTAACGTTGTTCCAAAATTAAACGAGATAGCGAAGTTACCTCGATACGCTAAAATTCCAAGAAAAATCACCAAATTGGTGACTTGAAGTGCACGGTTTTTTTTTTGGAAGAATAGTATTTTAGAGTTTAAGCAAATTTTGCAATTAGGAACAAAGGGGGATAACAAAAGCCCTATTTATAGAAGAAAGAAAGAAAAAAAAAATAAATAAAAAAAAAAAAAACAAACCCTAAACTTTGTTAAGGGTGCCGTGAGGGGAGAGCCCAAATAGGGGGAGGGTTGAGAAAAATTAGGTAGTCAAATTATGCTAGGTTTGAATAAGTTCAAAAATATAATTTAAATAATTTAATTTAATTAACTAAATTAATTAAACTAAACATGTACTTGGCCCAAAACAAGGAGAATAACATAGGCCCCAAAAATGAGAAGGGTCGGCCATGCTTAAAAGAGAAAGGAAAAATTGGGTCTTTGGCCCAATTTGAGAAAAAGGAGATCAGAATAAAATAAAACACTCCAATTTAATTGGGCCTTTTGGACTTAGAATGCATAAATAAAATTAATAACCACGAAATTTTCTGGCCCTAAATTTCGGGGTATTACAAAACCTCCTAATTTGCATTCAAGATCTCTAGTTCGGGTTTGGTTTGGCACTTGTTCGTGTGGGTTTGATCGTGCGGGTGTTCGTGTGTGGAGCCGTGCAAGTGGTGGTGCCGTGGCCGTGCAGTTGGTCCGTGGCAGTGGTGGCTCGTGTGACACGGCCGTGCTGGGCAGCCGTATGTGCAAGGTGGTGGTGGTGCTACCATGTTGAAGCCGTGCGTGTTGTGCCGTGTGGCTTTGGCCGTGTGTGTTAGTTCCGGGCAGCAAGTTTGTGTTGATTGTGTGTGTTAATCTTCAATAAGGTAACATGCTTTCTAAACTTAATTGCTGTACTATGATTCATAGTATAGATTAAATGAGTAAGATTAGTTTATGTTGAAGTTTGATCATGTTTTTATGTATGGATGTAAATCTGTTTTTGATGCGGTTTATTGATGATTTGATGATTGAATGTGTTGATTTTACGTTTGATTATGTTGGTATTAAGTTCATGTTAATCATGTTAAAGTTTGATGAATTTTGGATACTAGTAAGTTAGTAATTTCATGCATATGTATTGATTTATGCGTGTGGATTATGTGTGTTGGATGAGTTCTTGATTGAAGTTCTTGAATCTTGATTGAGTTCTTGGTTGAAGTTCTTGAATCTTGGACGAGTTCTTTATGAATCTTGATTGAGTTCTTGATGAGTTCTTGATGAGTCTTGTTAAGTTCTTGATTAAGTCTTTTAAGTTAAACAAAGAAAAGGAAGTTAAAGAAAGAGTTAAAGAAATTGATAAGAAGTTGTAATATGTTGGTTTACGCGTTATTTTCTTAAGTCAAGGCGTAAGATGCAACTTAAGAAGTAACTAAGTGAGTAAACTTCGGATTAAAGTTAAAGATGTAAGATTTAGCTTGATTTCGTATCTAGACGCCTAACCTTAGAGTAAGATTCTAAGGCTTGGGTTAAGACGTTGCCCCTATCCTGACCGTGGTATTGGGATAGTGATTACCGTTATGTCGTCTTTTGATATGGATTTCCAGTAAGATTGGTTTCATGGGAGCGAGAGTAAGATTCTCAATCCTGGCATAGTTGGAAAGTTCGATCGCGTAAGACGTGTTCGTACGAGCGTAGTCCGGTCTAGTTTATGAATGATTGCGCCAAAGATAAGTTTGGATAAATTAGTTGAGTCGAGTTTGTATTTTGGGATGGTTTTTGCATGATGTGATGTTTTGTTTTGGATGTTTGATTTATGCTATGTTCTTGTGTATTCCCGTTAGGGTGAGTCAGTTATGTTACTCGCCACTGACGGTGGACTGTTGTTTGCTTTTCAGATAATTCTGATGATGAGGTTCTTGCTTAGCTTTGGGTTGGGCGAGCGCCGATTTTTTGATTTAGTTGTATTTTCGTTATTCTATGGTTTTGGATAGTATTGGACTTTAGTAGTGATGTTTGTATACATTGGTTTTAAACTCTGTCATGTGTTTGGAGTTACGTTTGTTAGTAGTTGTAGTTTGACTTTTGGATTAGTAATGTACAAACTTGTGGGTATTTGTACTTTTGGGTTATAATAATAATATCTTGAGGTTTTGTTTTAATTTTGAAGTATTTTAGTTGTTAGTTTTGACTATTCGACTCGTCGGTTTCTTCCGCGCCGATCTAAGCGAGTCGGGTCGTCACAGTTGGTACCAGAGCCGAATAGGTTTTAAGTGAAGTTTTTAGGATTTGAGTTAAACCCGGGAGTTGAGAGCTTTACTATTCCCGAGTGATAAAACCAATTTTAGGTTAAGTAAAGGGAGAAGAGTTGGGTAGAAAGACCGGGATAAGATCTTTTTCTTTTCTCTCTTTATTTCTGTGTACTTGACTGTGGTGGGGTATATGACTTACGACGGGGTTGCCGACCCCACTACTCTGGAGAGCTGGATCCGCAAGATGGGGAAGCTCTTCGACGCGACGTTTTGTCCCGAGCACGAGAAGGTGTAGATCGCCACATATTACTTACGTGGAGAGGTCGATAACTGGTGGACGTTAACTAAGGACGCGTACTTGTCGTTGCATTCGATGTCGTGGATCGAGTTCGTCGATAAGATCCAGGAGCGTTTCTACCCCGATGAGTTGCGGTGGCAGAAACAGGAGGAGTTTGTTACTCTTACACAGGGTAAGATGACCGTCCAGGCGTACACAGATAGGTTTACGGAGTTGTCAAGGTTCGCTACGTCTGTGGTTCCATCGGAGAAGGATCGGGTCAAGCGCTACATCAAAAAGCTAGATCCGAGGATTCGCGTTCATGTGATCAGTAGTGGAGCGACGACGTTTCAGCAGGCCTACGAGGTAGCACTCGAGATTCAGGCTTCGACGACTGAGGATGATTCGAGCAAGAAGAGAGCTCCGGTTCCGGCGACGACAGCTTCATTTAAGAAGCCCCGATTCAGCGCACCTAGCAGTACCCCTCCGACCACGAGTTCACATAAGGGTTTCGATGGCTCAAAGTGCAGGGGATGCGGCCGAGTCATCCATCCGGGGAAGCGGTGTGATGGTTCGCCCATAGCGTGTTATCTATGCAGGAAGGAAGGCCATAAGGCGTCAGTATGCCCCGAGAGGAAGTCAGACACTGAGGTTAAGCAGCTTCCGACACCGACGAAGACTCCGGTGAAGAACCGAGTCTACTGTATGACCGAGGCGGAGGCCGAGGTTCAGCCTGACGTCGTATCAGGTAGATTTCTTGTCTCTGGTGTGTTAGCTTTAGTTTTGTTTGATTCTGGTGCTACTGTCTCTTTTGCGGCTAGTACTTTTGCCTCGAGGTCTAATCTTCGTGGCAGCTTTCCTGTTAGTTCAGTTATTACTCTCCCTTCTGGAGAGGATTTTATTTGTCAGCGCGAGTTCCGAGGAGTGCCTATCGTGATAGTTGGGGAGTAAGAGACGGCTGATCTGAAGGAGTTCCCGCTGATGGAGTTCGACGTCATACTTGGTATGGACTGGCTGTCGAGGTATCGAGCGATCATTCGTTGCCGAGATCAGTCAGTGACATTCCGAGGACTTCAGGGCAACCGAGTTACCTACTCTGGGCTCGTCCTTAAGAAAGGAGTAAAGGTAATCTCTGCCTTGAAAATGAGGAAGCATCGCCAAAAGGGCGATATGGTGTACCTATGTCAGGTAAGGGACTTGACTGAGGAGCGTCTGTTGGACGATATACCTGTAGCGAGGGATTTCAGAGACATATTTCCTGATGAGCTACCAGGAGTTCCACCTGAGCGCGATGTCGAGTTTCATATCGACTTAATACCCGGGACAGCTCCGATTTCGAAAGGCATCGTACCGGATGGCACCATCGGATTTGCAAGAGCTAAAAACGCAACTCCAGGATTTGATCGATAAGGGCTTCATTAGGCCAGGCGTTTCTCCGTGGGGAGCACCTATGCTCTTCGTGAAGAAGAAAGATGGTAGTATGCGCCTGTGCATAGACTACCGAGAGTTGAATCGGGTAACTATCAAGAATAAGTACCCGTTGCCCAGGATTGAGGACCTGTTCGATCAGTTGCGAGGAGCAGGAGTGTTTTCGAAGATAGATCTTCGATTTGGATATCATCAGATTCCAGTCAAGAAGACATTCCGAAAACTTCTTTTTGTACTCGATACGGCCACTACGAGTTCGAGGTGATGCCCTTTGGCCTCACTAATGCGCCAGCCGTGTTCATGGACCAGATGAACCGGACGTTTCACCACTTACTCGATAAATGTGTCGTAGTATTTATAGACGATATCTTAGTCTATTCGAGAGATGAGTCTGAGCATATGGAACATCTCCGGATGGTACTTGAGATATTGTGTAGTCATAGGTGGTTCACGAAACTCTCCAACTGTGAGTTCTGGCTTCGCGAAGTAGCATTTCTGGGTCACGTGATTAGTAAGGACGGCATTAAGGTAGACCCGGCTAAGATTAAGGCCGTAGTGGACTGGAGTAGCCTGAGAAACGTGGCGGAGATTCGTAGTTTTCTGGGATTGGCCAGATACTATCGACGATTCGTCCAGGACTTCTCCAAAATTGCTAGGCCGATGTCTAGTCTCCTACAGAAGGAGGTCCGATTCGTTTGGACGGAGGCTTGCGAGCAAGCATTTCAGCAATTGAAACAGAGATTAGTCTCTGCTCCTATTCTTACCCTTCCAAACGATGAGGAAGAATTCGAGGTCTATAGTGATGCTTCGAAGAGTGGCCTAGGATGTGTGCTCATGCAAGGCGGGAAAGTCATCGCTTACGCATCGAGATAATTGAAGGTGCACGAGCGTAACTATCCTACGCATGACTTGGAGTTAGCGGCTGTAGTGTTCGCGCTCAAAATCTGGAGGCACTATCTCTATGGTGGTTCGTGTAGAGTATTCACGGATCACAAGAGCCTCAAGTACATCTTTACTCAGAACGACCTCAATATGAGGCAGAGATGATGGCTTGAGCTGATTAAGGACTAAGACCTGGCGCTTAACTATTGCGAGGGCAAGGCGAACTTAGTCGCAGATGCACTGAGTCGTAAGCATCGCTTGAGCTTCAGTAGAAGTCGTGGTTCCGTCAGACTTCGTCTGACATCTATGAGTGCCGAACCTGATCTGATTCAGGAATTGCACGAGGGTCAGCTGAACGACCCACAGTTAGCTAGGATTCGAGAGGCTCTGCGGCAAGGCAAAGCCGTAGGTTTCGAGATCCCTTCCAATGGTAGTCTGCGATTCCGAGGGAGGTGGTGTGTACCGGACTGTTCTGATCTTAGGAACAGAATTATGTCTGAGGCACATAGCTCGCCCTACTCTGTTCATCCTGGAGGTAACAAGTTATACCAGGACCTCAAGGGCCTATTTTGGTGGCCTAAGATGAAGAGGGACGTAGCAGAGTTTGTAGCTCGATGTTTAGTCTGTCAGAAGGTTAAAATCGAGCATCAGATACCAGGAGGTCTGTTGCAGCCACTACCTATTCCGACCTGGAAATTTGAGTCGGTATCTTTGGACTTCGTAGTTAGCTTACGCACCTGTAATGGCTTGAATGCTATTTGGGTCATAGTGGATAGGTTGACCAAGGTCGCTAGATTCATTCCGATGAAGATGACCTGGTCTATGGAGCGTCTAGCGGAGGCGTATACTCAGGATATTATCCGACTTCACGGAGTTCCAAGGGAGATTGTTTCTGATCGGGATCCGAGATTTCTATCTCGTTTCTGGAAATCAGTTCAGGAAGCCTTTGGGACGAAGCTGAAGTTGAGCACCGCTTTTCATGCGGCGACCGATGGTCAGACTGAGAGGACCATCCAGACTTTGGACGATATGCTTCGAGCATGTACTCTAGAGTACCATCATTCTTGGGTACGTATGCTCTGTTTGATAAAGTTCTCCTATAATAATAGTTATCACTCCAGCATCGAGATGGCTCCGTACGAGGCCCTGTATGGCAGGAAATGTCGGAGTCCTATATGTTGGAATGATATTAGCGATTCTGTGGCTTTGGGACCTGAGATGGTACGCGATACTATCGAGAAGGTCCGAGTCATCCGGTCTAAGATGCAGGCCGCTCAGAGTCGTCAGAAATCCTACGCCGATAATCGACGTAGACCGCTGGCTTTCGAGGTAGGTGACAAAGTCTTGCTTAAGGTTTCACCATTCAAAGGAGTGGCACGCTTCGGTCAGAAGGGGAAACTCCGACCGAAATATGTGGGACCTTACGAGATACTGGAACGAGTTGGGGAGGTGGCGTACCGATTGGCTTTACCACCTAGTTTATCTAGTGTGCATGACGTATTCCATGTTTCCCAGCTAAGGAAATATGTACATGATCCTACCCACATTATTCCAGTGGAGTCGGCCACGTTTGAGCCGAATCTGACTTTTGAGGAGCGACCCGTCTAGATCTTGGATTGGGAAGTGAGGACCCTTCGGCGTAACCAAGTCCAGCTCGTCAAGGTGTTGTGGAGAAATCAACACCATGAGGAGGCGACTTGGGAGACAGAGGCGTCCATGAGGCAGAAGTACCCGGAGTTGTTTGAGGGTGAGCGATCTCCTTTGCCTTAAAATTTCGGGACGAAATTTCTTTAAGGAGGGGAGGTTGTAACGACCCTGATTTTATTGGTATTTCTGCCGGATGATTATGTGTATTTATGTGATTCTATGTATAGTTCAAATTTAGTTTTGAACTATTTATTTTGTTTTATGTGAATAATTTCGATTTAATTCGAAATATTTTATTTTGATTAGTTATTATTTATTTTAATTATTATTTAATTAATTAGAATTTTATTATTTAGTTTTCTAATTAATTATTTAATATTTTGGGCTAAAACGAATTAAGCATGATTAATCATGTAATTTTTGTAAATTAGCCCAATTGATCACGAAAGCCCATTTTTGGCCCATTTGTCCTTGCCTTGGCCGGCCCCCCCTTAAGTGTGATGGCAAGTTTTGCCACTTGCCTCATGTTCACACCTTAACTAACCTCGATTTGTAGGAGGGTTAGTAAGGCTTAATGATCCATTTGCTAATTTGCCATGTTATGCTTTTGCCATCAAAAGTTTACAACACAAACACCTCCACTTTGCTCTCCTCTTTCACGCCATTTTTGGCTCTTCTAAGTTGAACATTTGCTCATCATCTTTTCAAAACCCAAACTTAAAGATTCAAAGTCTATTGATCTTTAAGTATCAAAACACAATCTAAACCTCCTAATTAGCATTCAAGATCTCTAGTTCGGGTTTGGTTTGGCACTTGTTCGTGTGGGTTTGATCGTGCGGGTGTTCGTGTGTGGAGCCGTGCAAGTGGTGGTGCCGTGGCCATGCAGTTGGTCTGTAACGACCCGACTCGCTTAAATCGGCGCGGAAGAAACCGACGAGTCGAATAGTTATAAACTACAACTCAAATACTTAAGAATTAAAAACTAATTCCTCGAAATATTATTAATAAACCACAAAAGTACAAATACCCACAAGTTTGTACATAACTAGTCCAAAAGTCAAACTAAAAATACTAAAATACGAGTAACTCCAACCACACGTCAGAGTCTAAACAACGTATAAAGAATCCAACAATAACGTATAAAGTCTATACAATACCATTACTATCTATAAACAACAGAAATAGAAAATACATCAAATAACAGAAACAATAACGTCGCTCGCCCAACCCAAAGCTAAGCAAGAGTATCGTCATCAGAAATACCTGGAAAACAAACAACAGTCCACCATCAGTGGCGAGTAACATAACTGACTCACCCTAATGGGAATACACATGAACATAGTATAAACCAAATAATCAACATCAATAATCAAAGTACGAGAACAACCCAAAACCGTGTACTCGACTCAAACAACCTAACCAACTAACTTTGGCGCAATCATTCATATACTAGACCGGACTGTGCTCGTACGAACGCATCTTACGCGATCGAACTTTCTACTATGTTCGGATTTGAGAATCTTACTCCCAAACCCCATGAAACCAGTCTTACTGGAAATCCATGTCCCGTGAAACCAATCTTACTGGAAATTCAAAGGATCACATAGTATGACTCCAACTATCCCTGTAACGACCCGACTTTTTAGCTTGTCGATTTACGAAGGGAAATCGACATTCGGATCATTACTTAATCTAATTAAACAATAACTCAACAATATAAATGAAAGAATTATCTTTTATTAATATAGCTGCTAGAATCCATAATAATCCACTAATTGTTATTACATTTAAAATCTGGAATACTGTCCCAACATGCTGGGATCATAGTAAAAACTAAATAAAGGTTTAAGTAGTTCTGGATAAACTAGAAAACTTAAAATAAAGGCCTAAACTCTCGAGCCCATCCGGCGAAGCCCGCTCTAATCTGCTGCAACATCACCTGAAACTGAGGGGGGGGGTCCACCGTCAGTGGCGAGTAACTAGGCTGTCCCATTTAATCGAGGGACCACCAAACACATAATATCATAGAAAATATCATAAAAACTGTAAAAGATTTAATACATACTTTCAACAAAGATACACAAATTCCATATAAACGTACGTATAATAATACGTATAAAAGTACGTATATAATACGTATACAAATACGTATAAAAGTACGTATAAATTACGTATACAAATACGTATAAAAATACGTATAAATACCCCTGCAGAAATACGGTTAGAATACATACCACATCCGTATAATTATACATACACATACATGCTCATAAATACAGAAATACACAGCGGAAGACTTACAATATACCAACTTATACCTTATACTATACATCTTCAATCCTTAACTTATTCTTAACCCTTCTTAAATTAAATCATAATTTCATCACATTCCCTTCATCATATAAATCTTATCATAATCATATCATATCATCATAAATCATATCTTATCATAATCTTATCATATCATATCTTTCTTTAGAAATCATCTTATACTTCATCTTATGATTTCATCTTATCAATCATATGATCATCACATATCATCTTCGTTGGACCGGTCACTATAACTCGTTATGGATCTCGTGTTTCACCATAACTTCCTAGAACATGCCGGGAGGAGCTCGTGTACTCAACCCGTAGCGGATCCCGTGTTTCACCACTAAGCCTAAGTTATGGCCATAACTCCTAGTAGCGGCTCGTGTACCACTACCAGACGACTACATATTCTAAGACCCAAAACTACTCGGGGAACTCGTGTGTTCGTCCCATTGAGCAGTGGCTCTGACTTAACCCACTAACGACTCGTGTATCATCAGGTGGGCGTCCATATTGTATCTTATATCTTCATTTAATTTAATCATATCATATATTAGGATAATACTAGGTGACCGTAATAGGAAATGAAATGTTCGGAGTCCCAGGAAAGAGAGGTGCGGCACGTATATTGGCCACCTTAAATACCAAGTCTTTCCTAGCCAGAGACCGAAACATGACATGTATAGCTATTACTCTGTTTCCTTTCTTATCCCTAATAATATCTTATGCACTTCATTCCCTATATAAATACTATCCATCAAATATATATAACATATTCTTATATTCCTATCCCTTCGGATACTAACTCTAACATTATATCATATATTAATTGTAACATTATCCAAAAATAATTATAGTATTATACCATTCCCCTTTTCGGCCTAATTAGATAATATTAGTAATATTGTTCTTTTTAATCCCTACACTTTACAACTTATCCCTAATAATTATTTTATCCGTAACTTTCATTATTAATTAATCCTAAATTAATAATAAACAAAATTAACTCAAATTTGACCAAAACCTCTATTCAACACGGCAAAGTCAAAATTGGTAACAATATTTAATTTAATTCTTTAATTTAATTTTAATTAATCAATCTAATTGTTAATATCACCAAAAATATAGATAAAAGTTCTATTTCTCATTTTTTTTACCCACTCGACAACATCACCTCAACATTACCATTTAATCTAATTAAATCAAAACAAACAAGATTAATTAAATTAGTTAAACAACATTAGTAAAAATTTTACTTTTGGCATACAATTATCAAGATTGAATTAAAGAAACAAGATCAAAATTCATGCTTTGATTCTTCCTCAAAATACAGGCATTCATACCACATCAAGAACAAAATTTGCAAATTCAAGAAATAGAAACAACATGATACAATCTAAAGAACTAATTAAAGATTAAATCAAGATTTACATCAATAATTCATATGATTAAGATTAATAATAAAATAACACTTTTTGTCTTTCTTTAATCTTTAGCTCACTCGGAAAAATCCCGAGAGTAAGTAGATTTACATATACATGATATAAATTTAATTAAATAAATACATCATAATCATGCTTAAAATAATCAAGAAACATTGCGAAAATTCATTACAAGAGTATCATATCACTCGACAATAATAGAAGAAATCAAGAACAAAAATCTAAAATTATTCATGCAAAATTTCGAGTCACATATAAATAATATGAATTAAAATATAACAATTCGAATAATTAAATCATGCTTAAAACATACATTTTAATCAAGAAAATCATGAACAACACATCTAAATAACACGCATATATCACTCGACATTTACGCATAAAACAGGGTTACACCCTACAATTTTCATGATCTTAATTCCTAATTAACTATGTGAGAAGCTACCCATAAATTAAATAAGAAAGCTTAGTTACCTCAAATCGCAAAATTTAATCCAAGGCAACAAGGATGCTCGGCTGGTTTGAGGAGGAAAAAGGTGGAAAATTCTTTAGGGTTTATGGAGTAATTAACAAAATAGGACCCAAATGGAGAGGAGGGGTCCTATATATAAAGAAAATAAAATTAAAAAAAAAAAAACCAAACAAACCCTACAAGCTCTAGGGTTGCCGTGCTCATAGAGGGAAAAGAGGAGGAATGGTTGTTGGTCATCAACAACCATTTGAAAAAGTAATTAGTAATAGTTTAAATTAATTAAATTAATTAATTCAAATATTATCCAATAATTAATTAAATAAACCAAACCCAAAAATTGGCCCAAGTACCTAAGAGAACCGGCCACCACTAAAAGAAGAAATAAATTGGGTCTTTGGCCCAATTTTGGAAGAGAAAGGAGTTGGGCTAAAAATAAAACAGTCCAATTTAATGGGCCTATTGGACTAAAATTGAATAAATAACATTAATAACCGCGAAATTTTCTGGCCCAAAATTCCGGGTTATTACAGTCACCCCTCCTTAAATAAATTTCGACCTCGAAATTTACTTAACGGAGCTCATACAGAAAACACAAAGCAACACAACAAGAACACACACAAAAGAAAACAAAAACCAAAAATGAAACCCATACCTGCTTCGAACAACTCGGGATACTTCTCCCTCATCGAAGCCTCGGTCTCCCAAGTAGCCTCCTCGAACCTCTGGCTACGCCACAAAACCTTAACCAAAGGCACCACCTTGCGACGCAACATCCGATCCTGACGATCCAAAATCTGAACTGGCTTCTCCTCAAAAGTCAGGTTTGGCTCGATCTCTGATGACTCAACCGGAATGACATGGGAAGGATCATTGACATACTTCCGTAGCTGTGACACATGGAATACATCATGAACCCTCGATAGATCCGGAGGCATCGCCAACCGATAAGCGACCTCACCAACTCGCTCTAAAATCTCGTATGGTCCAACATACTTAGGTCTGAGCTTCCCTTTCTGACCAAACCGGACCACACCCTTCATAGGAGACACCTTAAGCAGAACCTTGTCTCCAACCTCAAACTCTAGCGGCTTCCGACGACGATCAGCATAAGACTTCTGTCGACTCTGAGCTGCCTGTAGCCTCGCCCTGATGGTCTTCACCTGCTCAACTGTATCCCGGATATGATTGGGACCAATCACCAAAGCATCACTGATGTCGCTCCAACAAGTAGGACTACGACACTTACGCCCATACAAAGCCTCATAAGGAGCCATCTGAAGACTGGCGTGATAACTATTGTTGTACGAAAACTCCACCAAACTCAAAGATCTAACCCAAGACTGCTGGAAGTCTAACGCACAAGCCCGTAGCATATCTTCCAATGTCTGGATGGTCCGCTCTGTCTGCCCATCAGTAGCTGCGTGAAAAGCCGTACTCAAATTAAGTTTAGTCCCAAAAGCCTCCTGCAAAGACTTCCAGAACCGTGACAAGAACCGGGGATCTCGATCGGACACGATATCCTTCGGCACACCATGCAACCGAATGATCTCCCTCGAGTACGCTTCCGCCATCTTCTCCATTGACCAAGTAACCTTCATAGGAATGAAACGAGCCACCTTGGTCAAACGATCCACGATCACCCAAACTGTATCCAAACCCGTAGACGTTGTGGGCAAACCAACCACAAAATCCATGGAGATGGAGTCGAACTTCCACGTGGGTATCGGCAATGGCTGCAACAAACCACCTGGTCGCTGATGCTCGATCTTCACCTTCTGACACGTGAGACACCGTGCCACAAATTCCGCGACCTCTTGCTTCATCCTCGGCCACCAGAAACATTCCCTTAGGTCCTTATAGAGCTTTCCGCCACCTGGATGCACCGAATACGGAGTATTGTGAGCCTCTTCCATAATCCGATTTCTCAGATTCGAAACCCGGGGCACACACCACCTGTTACGGAACCTCAAACTACCATCGGGTTCAATCGTGAAGTCTTCTGCCTTGCCTTGAAGTTTAGCTTCACGAATCTTCTCGAGTTGCGGGTCTTCCTTCTGCTTTTCCCGTAACTCCTGATACAAACTGGGCTCGACACTCATAGCACTCAAATACACTCTAGTGCTGCCTGGTGTAACCATCTCAATCTCCAACTTGCGAAGGTCGGAACAGATTTCCTTAGGTAAAACCGCCACTCTGTTACATGAATGACGATCCTTACGACTAAGGGCATCGGCTACCTTATTAGCTTTCCCTTCACAATAGCCAACCGAGAGGTCATAATCCTTGATTAACTCGAGCCACCGTCGCTGCCTCATGTTGAGTTCCTTCTGAGTGAAGATGTACTTCAGACTCTTGTGATCGGTGAACAATTTGCAAGACACCCCATAGAGATAATGTCGCCAGATCTTCAAAGCGAACACCACCGCTGCCAACTCTAAGTCGTGAGTAGGATAATTCTGCTCATGAACCCTGAGCTGTCTCGAAGCATATGCAATCACCCTTCCCTCTTGCATCAGAACACAACCTAGACCCTTCTTCGACGCATCACTGTAGATCTCAAAACCTACACCCTCCGTCGGCAAAGCAAGAACTGGTGCAGACACAAGACTTTGCTTGAGTGCTTGAAAGGCTTCTTCACACTGCTCGGTCCACACGAACTTGCAATCTTTGTGCAATAACTTGGTCATAGGCGCTGCTACTTTGGAGAAGTCTTTCACAAATCTCCGATAGTAACCTGCTACAACAAATTTCACAGGTAAGTATTCTTGCATAGACATTAATAAAAGCTATAACAAAAACTTAAATATACCTGCTAGGCCAAGAAAACTTCGGATCTCGGCCACATTCTTCGGACTGTGCCATTCTACCACTGCCTTAATCTTGGCTGGATCCACCATGACACCCTCCGCATTAATCACATGCCCTAGAAAGGCAACTTCCTTGAGCCAGAACTCGCACTTAGACAATTTTGCAAACCACTTCTGAGCTCGCAGAATCCCTAACACCAGATGAAGATGTTGAGTGTGATCTTGTTCATTCTTTGAATAGATGAGAATATCGTCGATGAACACTACCACACACACATCCAGAAGATGATGGAAAGTCCGATTCATCTGGTCCATGAACACTGCAGGAGCATTCGTCAAACCAAATGGCATAACCTCGAACTCATAATGCCCATATCTCGTGCGAAAAGCAGTCTTCGGTATATCCTCTGGCTTCACTGGAATCTGATGATAACCGGACCTGAGATCAATCTTAGAGAAGACACTGGCTCCCTTCAACTGATCAAACAAATCCTCGATCCTGGGCAGAGGATACCTGTTCTTGATCGTCACCTTGTTCAGCTCTCGGTAATCGATGCACAATCTCATGCTGCCGTCCTTCTTCTTCACGAACAATACCGGAGCACCCCATGGCGACACACTAGGCCGGATAAAACCCTTGTCGATCAACTCTTGCAACTGGGTCTTCAATTCCTTCAACTCTGCTGGAGCCATGCGATACGGAGCCTTAGAAATCGGAGCAGTCCCAGGTACCAGATCGATGTTGAATTCCACTTCTCTTTCCTGTGGTATCCCTGGCAACTCCTCTGGAAAAACGTTCGCATACTCTCGAACCACTGGAATGGCCTCTAGCTGTTCCTCCTTAGTCAAGTCCTTGACTTGACATAGAAACACTGTCTCGCCCTTGCGCTGCAGCCTGCGCATCTTCATAGCGGACACGACTTTCAACCCCTTGCCTATCGGTTTCCCGACATAAGTTACCCTCTTTGCGTCTGGTCCCCGCAAAGTGACAGCCTGGTCTTGACACCGAAAGGTCGCCTGATACTTAGCTAACCAATCCATCCCTAAGATCACATCGAACTCAATCATAGGGAACTCCTTCAGGTTGGCCTCGAACCTTACCCCCGAGATGACAATGGACACGTCCCTGAACTCCCGAAGAGAAGAAAAGTCCTCTCCCGAAGGAAGAGTTATGATAGATTTGACAGGAGACTCTCCCATCAGGTTAGCTTTAGCAATAAAAGTACTAGCAACAAAGGACACAGTGGCACCAGTATCAAACAGAACATACGCAGACATATCATGAACAAGAGATGTACCCGTGACCACATCGGGCTGAGCATCTGCCTCTTCCTGTGTCATGCAGAAAATCCTGTTCTTGACCGGAGCTTGACTACCTGTGGCTACTGCTGCTGTAGGCTGGTTCTTAGGGCAGAAGATAGACTTGTGACCCGCTTCACCACAATCGAAGCACACTATAGGAGACCCATCACACTTCTTTCTCGGGTGGAACTCCTTCTTACAACCTCGACAAATTCTCGGACCCTGACTCGGAGCTGGTCGAGATCTCTGCTGCGGCCTCGAAGAAGGCTCGAACCTGGTCTTTTTAACCGGAGCCGGAGCTGGAGCTGGAGTAACCCTCTTCTTCCCGGTGTCTTCATCAGAAACTGAAGACTGAACCTCGAGAGCCACCTCATAAGCCTCCTGGAAGGTCTTCACCCTGCTGCTAACCACATGAACCCGGATGCTGGAGTTCAACTTCTTGATGTACCTCTTAACTCGCTCGGCTTCAGAAGGAATCACTGCTGATGCGAACCTGGAGAGCTCGGTGAACTTGTCCGTATAAGCCTGGACGGACATATTACCTTGGGTGAATGTGAGGAATTCCTCTTGTTTCTGCCACTTAAGCTCCTCGGGGTAGAAACGATCTTGCAGCCTCTTGGTGAAGTCTTCCCAACTCAGATTCAGATCTGTGTCGGGGTTAGACCGGAGTGTACTCCACCAGTTGTCTGCCTCACCCTGAAGGTAAAACGTAGCTATGGGGACCCGTTCAGCTGCGGGGCAAGCTAAGACGTCGAACATCTTACGCATCTCTCGAATCCAATTTTCGAGGATGGTTGGGTCAGCTGCACCATCATAAGTCGGAGGACGAAGTCGGGCTATGCGGTCAAAGGTCGACTGACTACCCTGAGCCCGGACGCTGTTCTGAGCCAATGTGAGGATTGCATCCTCCAAGTTGCGACGACGAAGACGGAAGTTCGGAGTTCTAGGAGTCGACATCCTGAAATCAAAGACAAGTCAGCACACGAACGGCACACGAAACGGCAACAACGCAGAAACGAAGCGATAAAACGTCTTAACCCAGGCTACTACCCATGGTTTCTCTCATCTAAGGTTTCCATATTAGGCTAGGGTTCGCTCGGGTTCATAAAGCACTCATCTTACAAAGCTACTTATGAAGAAGTAACTTAGGGTCAAACCTTAGCTCTGATACCAACTGTAACGACCCGACTTTTTAGCTTGTCGATTTACGAAGGGAAATCGACATTCGGATCATTACTTAATCTAATTAAACAATAACTCAACAATATAAATGAAAGAATTATCTTTTATTAATATAGCTGCTAGAATCCATAATAATCCACTAATTGTTATTACATTTAAAATCTGGAATACTGTCCCAACATGCTGGGATCATAGTAAAAACTAAATAAAGGTTTAAGTAGTTCTGGATAAACTAGAAAACTTAAAATAAAGGCCTAAACTCTCGAGCCCATCCGGCGAAGCCCGCTCTAATCTGCTGCAACATCACCTGAAACTGAGGGGGGGGGTCCACCGTCAGTGGCGAGTAACTAGGCTGTCCCATTTAATCGAGGGACCACCAAACACATAATATCATAGAAAATATCATAAAAACTGTAAAAGATTTAATACATACTTTCAACAAAGATACACAAATTCCATATAAACGTACGTATAATAATACGTATAAAAGTACGTATATAATACGTATACAAATACGTATAAAAGTACGTATAAATTACGTATACAAATACGTATAAAAATACGTATAAATACCCCTGCAGAAATACGGTTAGAATACATACCACATCCGTATAATTATACATACACATACATGCTCATAAATACAGAAATACACAGCGGAAGACTTACAATATACCAACTTATACCTTATACTATACATCTTCAATCCTTAACTTATTCTTAACCCTTCTTAAATTAAATCATAATTTCATCACATTCCCTTCATCATATAAATCTTATCATAATCATATCATATCATCATAAATCATATCTTATCATAATCTTATCATATCATATCTTTCTTTAGAAATCATCTTATACTTCATCTTATGATTTCATCTTATCAATCATATGATCATCACATATCATCTTCGTTGGACCGGTCACTATAACTCGTTATGGATCTCGTGTTTCACCATAACTTCCTAGAACATGCCGGGAGGAGCTCGTGTACTCAACCCGTAGCGGATCCCGTGTTTCACCACTAAGCCTAAGCTATGGCCATAACTCCTAGTAGCGGCTCGTGTACCACTACCAGACGACTACATATTCTAAGACCCAAAACTACTCGGGGAACTCGTGTGTTCGTCCCATTGAGCAGTGGCTCTGACTTAACCCACTAACGACTCGTGTATCATCAGGTGGGCGTCCATATTGTATCTTATATCTTCATTTAATTTAATCATATCATATATTAGGATAATACTAGGTGACCGTAATAGGAAATGAAATGTTCGGAGTCCCAGGAAAGAGAGGTGCGGCACGTATATTGGCCACCTTAAATACCAAGTCTTTCCTAGCCAGAGACCGAAACATGACATGTATAGCTATTACTCTGTTTCCTTTCTTATCCCTAATAATATCTTATGCACTTCATTCCCTATATAAATACTATCCATCAAATATATATAACATATTCTTATATTCCTATCCCTTCGGATACTAACTCTAACATTATATCATATATTAATTGTAACATTATCCAAAAATAATTATAGTATTATACCATTCCCCTTTTCGGCCTAATTAGATAATATTAGTAATATTGTTCTTTTTAATCCCTACACTTTACAACTTATCCCTAATAATTATTTTATCCGTAACTTTCATTATTAATTAATCCTAAATTAATAATAAACAAAATTAACTCAAATTTGACCAAAACCTCTATTCAACACGGCAAAGTCAAAATTGGTAACAATATTTAATTTAATTCTTTAATTTAATTTTAATTAATCAATCTAATTGTTAATATCACCAAAAATATAGATAAAAGTTCTATTTCTCATTTTTTTTACCCACTCGACAACATCACCTCAACATTACCATTTAATCTAATTAAATCAAAACAAACAAGATTAATTAAATTAGTTAAACAACATTAGTAAAAAATTTACTTTTGGCATACAATTATCAAGATTGAATTAAAGAAACAAGATCAAAATTCATGCTTTGATTCTTCCTCAAAATACAGGCATTCATACCACATCAAGAACAAAATTTGCAAATTCAAGAAATAGAAACAACATGATACAATCTAAAGAACTAATTAAAGATTAAATCAAGATTTACATCAATAATTCATATGATTAAGATTAATAATAAAATAACACTTTTTGTCTTTCTTTAATCTTTAGCTCACTCGGAAAAATCCCGAGAGTAAGTAGATTTACATATACATGATATAAATTTAATTAAATAAATACATCATAATCATGCTTAAAATAATCAAGAAACATTGCGAAAATTCATTACAAGAGTATCATATCACTCGACAATAATAGAAGAAATCAAGAACAAAAATCTAAAATTATTCATGCAAAATTTCGAGTCACATATAAATAATATGAATTAAAATATAACAATTCGAATAATTAAATCATGCTTAAAACATACATTTTAATCAAGAAAATCATGAACAACACATCTAAATAACACGCATATATCACTCGACATTTACGCATAAAACAGGGTTACACCCTACAATTTTCATGATCTTAATTCCTAATTAACTATGTGAGAAGCTACCCATAAATTAAATAAGAAAGCTTAGTTACCTCAAATCGCAAAATTTAATCCAAGGCAACAAGGATGCTCGGCTGGTTTGAGGAGGAAAAAGGTGGAAAATTCTTTAGGGTTTATGGAGTAATTAACAAAATAGGACCCAAATGGAGAGGAGGGGTCCTATATATAAAGAAAATAAAATTAAAAAAAAAAAAACCAAACAAACCCTACAAGCTCTAGGGTTGCCGTGCTCATAGAGGGAAAAGAGGAGGAATGGTTGTTGGTCATCAACAACCATTTGAAAAAGTAATTAGTAATAGTTTAAATTAATTAAATTAATTAATTCAAATATTATCCAATAATTAATTAAATAAACCAAACCCAAAAATTGGCCCAAGTACCTAAGAGAACCGGCCACCACTAAAAGAAGAAATAAATTGGGTCTTTGGCCCAATTTTGGAAGAGAAAGGAGTTGGGCTAAAAATAAAACAGTCCAATTTAATGGGCCTATTGGACTAAAATTGAATAAATAACATTAATAACCGCGAAATTTTCTGGCCCAAAATTCCGGGTTATTACAGTCACCCCTCCTTAAATAAATTTCGACCTCGAAATTTACTTAACGGAGCTCATACAGAAAACACAAAGCAACACAACAAGAACACACACAAAAGAAAACAAAAACCAAAAATGAAACCCATACCTGCTTCGAACAACTCGGGATACTTCTCCCTCATCGAAGCCTCGGTCTCCCAAGTAGCCTCCTCAAACCTCTGGCTACGCCACAAAACCTTAACCAAAGGCACCACCTTGCGACGCAACATCCGATCCTGACGATCCAAAATCTGAACTGGCTTCTCCTCAAAAGTCAGGTTTGGCTCGATCTCTGATGACTCAACCGGAATGACATGGGAAGGATCATTGACATACTTCCGTAGCTGTGACACATGGAATACATCATGAACCCTCGATAGATCCGGAGGCATCGCCAACCGATAAGCGACCTCACCAACTCGCTCTAAAATCTCGTATGGTCCAACATACTTAGGTCTGAGCTTCCCTTTCTGACCAAACCGGACCACACCCTTCATAGGAGACACCTTAAGCAGAACCTTGTCTCCAACCTCAAACTCTAGCGGCTTCCGACGACGATCAGCATAAGACTTCTGTCGACTCTGAGCTGCCTGTAGCCTCGCCCTGATGGTCTTCACCTGCTCAACTGTATCCCGGATATGATTGGGACCAATCACCAAAGCATCACTGATGTCGCTCCAACAAGTAGGACTACGACACTTACGCCCATACAAAGCCTCATAAGGAGCCATCTGAAGACTGGCGTGATAACTATTGTTGTACGAAAACTCCACCAAACTCAAAGATCTAACCCAAGACTGCTGGAAGTCTAACGCACAAGCCCGTAGCATATCTTCCAATGTCTGGATGGTCCGCTCTGTCTGCCCATCAGTAGCTGCGTGAAAAGCCGTACTCAAATTAAGTTTAGTCCCAAAAGCCTCCTGCAAAGACTTCCAGAACCGTGACAAGAACCGGGGATCTCGATCGGACACGATATCCTTCGGCACACCATGCAACCGAATGATCTCCCTCGAGTACGCTTCCGCCATCTTCTCCATTGACCAAGTAACCTTCATAGGAATGAAACGAGCCACCTTGGTCAAACGATCCACGATCACCCAAACTGTATCCAAACCCGTAGACGTTGTGGGCAAACCAACCACAAAATCCATGGAGATGGAGTCGAACTTCCACGTGGGTATCGGCAATGGCTGCAACAAACCACCTGGTCGCTGATGCTCGATCTTCACCTTCTGACACGTGAGACACCGTGCCACAAATTCCGCGACCTCTTGCTTCATCCTCGGCCACCAGAAACATTCCCTTAGGTCCTTATAGAGCTTTCCGCCACCTGGATGCACCGAATACGGAGTATTGTGAGCCTCTTCCATAATCCGATTTCTCAGATTCGAAACCCGGGGCACACACCACCTGTTACGGAACCTCAAACTACCATCGGGTTCAATCGTGAAGTCTTCTGCCTTGCCTTGAAGTTTAGCTTCACGAATCTTCTCGAGTTGCGGGTCTTCCTTCTGCTTTTCCCGTAACTCCTGATACAAACTGGGCTCGACACTCATAGCACTCAAATACACTCTAGTGCTGCCTGGTGTAACCATCTCAATCTCCAACTTGCGAAGGTCGGAACAGATTTCCTTAGGTAAAACCGCCACTCTGTTACATGAATGACGATCCTTACGACTAAGGGCATCGGCTACCTTATTAGCTTTCCCTTCACAATAGCCAACCGAGAGGTCATAATCCTTGATTAACTCGAGCCACCGTCGCTGCCTCATGTTGAGTTCCTTCTGAGTGAAGATGTACTTCAGACTCTTGTGATCGGTGAACAATTTGCAAGACACCCCATAGAGATAATGTCGCCAGATCTTCAAAGCGAACACCACCGCTGCCAACTCTAAGTCGTGAGTAGGATAATTCTGCTCATGAACCCTGAGCTGTCTCGAAGCATATGCAATCACCCTTCCCTCTTGCATCAGAACACAACCTAGACCCTTCTTCGACGCATCACTGTAGATCTCAAAACCTACACCCTCCGTCGGCAAAGCAAGAACTGGTGCAGACACAAGACTTTGCTTGAGTGCTTGAAAGGCTTCTTCACACTGCTCGGTCCACACGAACTTGCAATCTTTGTGCAATAACTTGGTCATAGGCGCTGCTACTTTGGAGAAGTCTTTCACAAATCTCCGATAGTAACCTGCTACAACAAATTTCACAGGTAAGTATTCTTGCATAGACATTAATAAAAGCTATAACAAAAACTTAAATATACCTGCTAGGCCAAGAAAACTTCGGATCTCGGCCACATTCTTCGGACTGTGCCATTCTACCACTGCCTTAATCTTGGCTGGATCCACCATGACACCCTCCGCATTAATCACATGCCCTAGAAAGGCAACTTCCTTGAGCCAGAACTCGCACTTAGACAATTTTGCAAACCACTTCTGAGCTCGCAGAATCCCTAACACCAGATGAAGATGTTGAGTGTGATCTTGTTCATTCTTTGAATAGATGAGAATATCGTCGATGAACACTACCACACACACATCCAGAAGATGATGGAAAGTCCGATTCATCTGGTCCATGAACACTGCAGGAGCATTCGTCAAACCAAATGGCATAACCTCGAACTCATAATGCCCATATCTCGTGCGAAAAGCAGTCTTCGGTATATCCTCTGGCTTCACTGGAATCTGATGATAACCGGACCTGAGATCAATCTTAGAGAAGACACTGGCTCCCTTCAACTGATCAAACAAATCCTCGATCCTGGGCAGAGGATACCTGTTCTTGATCGTCACCTTGTTCAGCTCTCGGTAATCGATGCACAATCTCATGCTGTCGTCCTTCTTCTTCACGAACAATACCGGAGCACCCCATGGCGACACACTAGGCCGGATAAAACCCTTGTCGATCAACTCTTGCAACTGGGTCTTCAATTCCTTCAACTCTGCTGGAGCCATGCGATACGGAGCCTTAGAAATCGGAGCAGTCCCAGGTACCAGATCGATGTTGAATTCCACTTCTCTTTCCTGTGGTATCCCTGGCAACTCCTCTGGAAAAACGTTCGCATACTCTCGAACCACTGGAATGGCCTCTAGCTGTTCCTCCTTAGTCAAGTCCTTGACTTGACATAGAAACACTGTCTCGCCCTTGCGCTGCAGCCTGCGCATCTTCATAGCGGACACGACTTTCAACCCCTTGCCTATCGGTTTCCCGACATAAGTTACCCTCTTTGCGTCTGGTCCCCGCAAAGTGACAGCCTGGTCTTGACACCGAAAGGTCGCCTGATACTTAGCTAACCAATCCATCCCTAAGATCACATCGAACTCAATCATAGGGAACTCCTTCAGGTTGGCCTCGAACCTTACCCCCGAGATGACAATGGACACGTCCCTGAACTCCCGAAGACAAGAAAAGTCCTCTCCCGAAGGAAGAGTTATGATAGATTTGACAGGAGACTCTCCCATCAGGTTAGCCTTAGCAATAAAAGTACTAGCAACAAAGGACACAGTGGCACCAGTATCAAACAGAACATACGCAGACATATCATGAACAAGAAATGTACCCGTGACCACATCGGGCTGAGCATCTGCCTCTTCCTGTGTCATGCAGAAAATCCTGTTCTTGACCGGAGCTTGACTACCTGTGGCTACTGCTGCTGTAGGCTAGTTCTTAGGGCAGAAGATAGACTTGTGACCCGCTTCACCACAATCGAAGCACACTATAGGAGACCCATCACACTTCTTTCTCGGGTGGAACTCCTTCTTACAACCTCGACAAATTCTCGGACCCTGACTCGGAGCTGGTCGAGATCTCTGCTGCGGCCTCGAAGAAGGCTCGAACCTGGTCTTTTTAACCGGAGCCGGAGCTGGAGCTGGAGTAACCCTCTTCTTCCCGGTGTCTTCATCAGAAACTGAAGACTGAACCTCGAGAGCCACCTCATAAGCCTCCTGGAAGGTCTTCACCCTGCTGCTAACCACATGAACCCGGATGCTGGAGTTCAACTTCTTGATGTACCTCTTAACTCGCTCGGCTTCAGAAGGAATCACTGCTGATGCGAACCTGGAGAGCTCGGTGAACTTGTCCGTATAAGCCTGGACGGACATATTACCTTGGGTGAATGTGAGGAATTCCTCTTGTTTCTGCCACTTAAGCTCCTCGGGGTAGAAACGATCTTGCAGCCTCTTGGTGAAGTCTTCCCAACTCAGATTCAGATCTGTGTCGGGGTTAGACCGGAGTGTACTCCACCAGTTGTCTGCCTCACCCTGAAGGTAAAACGTAGCTATGGGGACCCGTTCAGCTGCGGGGCAAGCTAAGACGTCGAACATCTTACGCATCTCTCGAATCCAATTTTCGAGGATGGTTGGGTCAGCTGCACCATCATAAGTCGGAGGACGAAGTCGGGCTATGCGGTCAAAGGTCGACTGACTACCCTGAGCCCGGACGCTGTTCTGAGCCAATGTGAGGATTGCATCCTCCAAGTTGCGACGACGAAGACGGAAGTTCGGAGTTCTAGGAGTCGACATCCTGAAATCAAAGACAAGTCAGCACACGAACGGCACACGAAACGGCAACAACGCAGAAACGAAGCGATAAAACGTCTTAACCCAGGCTACTACCCATGGTTTCTCTCATCTAAGGTTTCCATATTAGGCTAGGGTTCGCTCGGGTTCATAAAGCACTCATCTTACAAAGCTACTTATGAAGAAGTAACTTAGGGTCAAACCTTAGCTCTGATACCAACTGTAACGACCCGACTTTTTAGCTTGTCGATTTACGAAGGGAAATCGACATTCGGATCATTACTTAATCTAATTAAACAATAACTCAACAATATAAATGAAAGAATTATCTTTTATTAATATAGCTGCTAGAATCCATAATAATCCACTAATTGTTATTACATTTAAAATCTGGAATACTGTCCCAACATGCTGGGATCATAGTAAAAACTAAATAAAGGTTTAAGTAGTTCTGGATAAACTAGAAAACTTAAAATAAAGGCCTAAACTCTCGAGCCCATCCGGCGAAGCCCGCTCTAATCTGCTGCAACATCACCTGAAACTGAGGGGGGGGTCCACCGTCAGTGGCGAGTAACTAGGCTGTCCCATTTAATCGAGGGACCACCAAACACATAATATCATAGAAAATATCATAAAAACTGTAAAAGATTTAATACATACTTTCAACAAAGATACACAAATTCCATATAAACGTACGTATAATAATACGTATAAAAGTACGTATATAATACGTATACAAATACGTATAAAAGTACGTATAAATTACGTATACAAATACGTATAAAAATACGTATAAATACCCCTGCAGAAATACGGTTAGAATACATACCACATCCGTATAATTATACATACACATACATGCTCATAAATACAGAAATACACAGCGGAAGACTTACAATATACCAACTTATACCTTATACTATACATCTTCAATCCTTAACTTATTCTTAACCCTTCTTAAATTAAATCATAATTTCATCACATTCCCTTCATCATATAAATCTTATCATAATCATATCATATCATCATAAATCATATCTTATCATAATCTTATCATATCATATCTTTCTTTAGAAATCATCTTATACTTCATCTTATGATTTCATCTTATCAATCATATGATCATCACATATCATCTTCGTTGGACCGGTCACTATAACTCGTTATGGATCTCGTGTTTCACCATAACTTCCTAGAACATGCCGGGAGGAGCTCGTGTACTCAACCCGTAGCGGATCCCGTGTTTCACCACTAAGCCTAAGCTATGGCCATAACTCCTAGTAGCGGCTCGTGTACCACTACCAGACGACTACATATTCTAAGACCCAAAACTACTCGGGGAACTCGTGTGTTCGTCCCATTGAGCAGTGGCTCTGACTTAACCCACTAACGACTCGTGTATCATCAGGTGGGCGTCCATATTGTATCTTATATCTTCATTTAATTTAATCATATCATATATTAGGATAATACTAGGTGACCGTAATAGGAAATGAAATGTTCGGAGTCCCAGGAAAGAGAGGTGCGGCACGTATATTGGCCACCTTAAATACCAAGTCTTTCCTAGCCAGAGACCGAAACATGACATGTATAGCTATTACTCTGTTTCCTTTCTTATCCCTAATAATATCTTATGCACTTCATTCCCTATATAAATACTATCCATCAAATATATATAACATATTCTTATATTCCTATCCCTTCGGATACTAACTCTAACATTATATCATATATTAATTGTAACATTATCCAAAAATAATTATAGTATTATACCATTCCCCTTTTCGGCCTAATTAGATAATATTAGTAATATTGTTCTTTTTAATCCCTACACTTTACAACTTATCCCTAATAATTATTTTATCCGTAACTTTCATTATTAATTAATCCTAAATTAATAATAAACAAAATTAACTCAAATTTGACCAAAACCTCTATTCAACACGGCAAAGTCAAAATTGGTAACAATATTTAATTTAATTCTTTAATTTAATTTTAATTAATCAATCTAATTGTTAATATCACCAAAAATATAGATAAAAGTTCTATTTCTCATTTTTTTTACCCACTCGACAACATCACCTCAACATTACCATTTAATCTAATTAAATCAAAACAAACAAGATTAATTAAATTAGTTAAACAACATTAGTAAAAAATTTACTTTTGGCATACAATTATCAAGATTGAATTAAAGAAACAAGATCAAAATTCATGCTTTGATTCTTCCTCAAAATACAGGCATTCATACCACATCAAGAACAAAATTTGCAAATTCAAGAAATAGAAACAACATGATACAATCTAAAGAACTAATTAAAGATTAAATCAAGATTTACATCAATAATTCATATGATTAAGATTAATAATAAAATAACACTTTTTGTCTTTCTTTAATCTTTAGCTCACTCGGAAAAATCCCGAGAGTAAGTAGATTTACATATACATGATATAAATTTAATTAAATAAATACATCATAATCATGCTTAAAATAATCAAGAAACATTGCGAAAATTCATTACAAGAGTATCATATCACTCGACAATAATAGAAGAAATCAAGAACAAAAATCTAAAATTATTCATGCAAAATTTCGAGTCACATATAAATAATATGAATTAAAATATAACAATTCGAATAATTAAATCATGCTTAAAACATACATTTTAATCAAGAAAATCATGAACAACACATCTAAATAACACGCATATATCACTCGACATTTACGCATAAAACAGGGTTACACCCTACAATTTTCATGATCTTAATTCCTAATTAACTATGTGAGAAGCTACCCATAAATTAAATAAGAAAGCTTAGTTACCTCAAATCGCAAAATTTAATCCAAGGCAACAAGGATGCTCGGCTGGTTTGAGGAGGAAAAAGGTGGAAAATTCTTTAGGGTTTATGGAGTAATTAACAAAATAGGACCCAAATGGAGAGGAGGGGTCCTATATATAAAGAAAATAAAATTAAAAAAAAAAAAACCAAACAAACCCTACAAGCTCTAGGGTTGCCGTGCTCATAGAGGGAAAAGAGGAGGAATGGTTGTTGGTCATCAACAACCATTTGAAAAAGTAATTAGTAATAGTTTAAATTAATTAAATTAATTAATTCAAATATTATCCAATAATTAATTAAATAAACCAAACCCAAAAATTGGCCCAAGTACCTAAGAGAACCGGCCACCACTAAAAGAAGAAATAAATTGGGTCTTTGGCCCAATTTTGGAAGAGAAAGGAGTTGGGCTAAAAATAAAACAGTCCAATTTAATGGGCCTATTGGACTAAAATTGAATAAATAACATTAATAACCGCGAAATTTTCTGGCCCAAAATTCCGGGTTATTACAATCCCAATACCGCGGATGGAATAGGGGCAACGTCTTAACCCAAAAACAAAGAATCTTACTCTAAGTTTTAGGCGTCTAAAAATGAAATCAAGCTAATTATTAATTAATCATTTTATCATCATATTCAACTCATTCATAACTAAATTAATTTCAAGAATTGCCTTTGCGCCTTGATTCTTGAAAATAACTAGTTAAACATCGAAGTGATACTCAAGATTGCCTTTGCGCCTTGATCTTGAGTCTAACCAACCAAAATCCATCATTTAAATTCCATTCTTTAATCAATTTAAACTCAATCTTTAACTTTCTTTAACTTTTAAACCATTTTCTTTAACTTTCAAGATTCGATCAAGAACTCAAAAAGACTCATCAAGAACTCTTAAAGAACTCATTCAACTCAAAAAGAACTCATAAAGAAATCATTCAAGATTCAAGATCTTCAATCAAGAACTCAATCAAGATTCAAGAACTCAATCAAGAACTCATTCAAACCCATACAACATCACACGCATAACACCATCAATAATTCACACGAAATCATCCTTCCAATTATCCAAAATTCATCAAACTTTAACACAATATTCATGATCATAAAACAACTTATAATCAATCATAAAATCATGAAAACCATTACCAAAACATCATATAATCCTCATAAAAATCAGAATATAAACCATACATAAAATCATGGACATTCATCATCAAACAACCCAAACATGCATTTAATCTATACTATAAACATAGTATACCAAAAAGGTTGAGAAAGCATGTTACCTTATTGAGGATTACACACAAAATCAACACAAAAAGTGCAGCCCGGAAACACGACAAACACGGCCACTAGCAACACGGCACGGTCTCCACGAGTTGCACCCACACGAGCACACACACACGGCCTGCACACACGGCACCACCACGAACACCACTGCACCACCACAAGCACGGCCACGAACCACTGCTCACACGGCCTCACCACACGGCCTGCTGCACAACCACGGGCACGAACACCACACGAACCCCACACGTGCACGCACGGCTTCACACACGACACCCACTCGAACAAGACCCCAAAACCGAACCGAACTAGTGATCTTGAATGAAATGAATGTGTTTAGGATTGTGTTTGAACACTTAAAGATCAATGAACTTTGAATCTTTAAGTTTTGGGCTAGGAAAAATGATGAACAATTGATGGGTTCAATTGCTCCAAAAATGGCGTGAGGCAAGGGAGGAAGTGGAGGGAAAATTTTGGTGATTAAACTTGATGGCAAGTGCTTTAGGATGGCAAATGAACAAAATGATCCTAAGGCTCACTAACCACTCCTATTTATAGAAGTTGGTTAAGTGTGAAAACTAAGCAAGTGGCAAGCCTTGCCATGCTTGCTAAAAACCGGCCAAGGGGTACAAATGGGCCTAAAAATGGGCTCTCGTGATCCATTGGGCTAATTTACACAATTTACATGATTAATCATGCAATAATCGATTTAGCCCAAAATATTAAATAATTAATTAGAAAATTAAATAATGAAAATTCTAATTAATTAAATAATAAATAACATAAATAATAAAAACTAAAAAACAAATATTTCGAATTAAATCGAAATTATTCGCATAAAATAAAATAAATAGTTCAAAAATAAATTTGAACTAACACATAAATACACATAATTATCGGCAAAAATACCAATAAAATCTGGGTCATTACATGGTCCGTGGCAGTGGTGGCTCGTGTGACACGGCCGTGCTGGGCAGCTGTGTGTGCAAGGTGGTGGTGGTGCTACCGTGTTGAAGCCGTGCGTGTTGTGCCGTGTGGCTTTGGCCGTGTGTGTTAGTTCCGGGCAGCAAGTTTGTGTTGATTGTGTGTGTTAATCTTCAATAAGGTAAAATGCTTTCTCAACTTAATTGGTGTACTATGATTCATAGTATAGATTAAATGACTAAGATTAGTTTATGTTGAAGTTTGATCATGTTTTTATGTATGGATGTAAATCTGATTTTGATGCGGTTTATTGATGATTTGATGATTGAATGTGTTGATTTTACGTTTGATTATGTTGGTATTAAGTTCATGTTAATCATGTTAAATTTTGATGAATTTTGGATACTAGTAAGTTGGTAATTTCATGCATATGTATTGATTTATGCGTGTGGATTATGTGTGTTGGATGAGTTCTTGATTGAAGTTCTTGAATCTTGATTGAGTTCTTGGTTGAAGTTCTTGAATCTTGGACGAGTTCTTTATGAATCTTGATCGAGTTCTTTGAGTTCTTGATGAGTTCTTGATGAGTCTTGTTAAGTTCTTGATTAAGTCTTTTAAGTTAAACAAAGAAAAGGAAGTTAAAGAAAGAGTTAAAGAAATCGATAAGAAGTTGTAAGATGTTGGTTTACGCGTTATTTTCTTAAGTCAAGGCGTAAGATGCAACTTAAGATGCAACTTAAGAAGTAACTAAGTGAGTAAACTTCGGATTAAAGTTAAAGATGTAAGATTTAGCTTGATTTCGTATCTAGACGCCTAACCTTAGAGTAAGATTCTAAGGCTTGGGTTAAGACGTTGCCCCTATCCTGACCGTGGTATTGGGATAGTGATTACCGTTATGTCGTCTTTTGATATGGATTTCCAGTAAGATTGGTTTCATGGGAGCGAGAGTAAGATTCTCAATCCTGGCATAGTTGGAAAGTTCGATCGCGTAAGACGCGTTCGTACGAGCGTAGTCCGGTCTAGTTTATGAATGATTGCGCCAAAGATAAGTTTGGATAAATTAGTTGAGTCGAGTTTGTATTTTGGGATGGTTTTCGCATGATGTGATGTTTTGTTTTGGATGTTTGATTTATGCTATGTTCTTGTGTATTCCCGTTAGGGTGAGTCAGTTATGTTACTCGCCACTGACGGTGGACTGTTGTTTGCTTTTCAGGTAATTCTGATGATGAGGTTCTTGCTTAGCTTTGGGTTGGGCGAGCGCCGATTTTGTGATTTAGTTGTATTTTCGTTATTCTATGGTTTTGGATAGTATTGGACTTTAGTAGTGATGTTTGTATACATTGGTTTTAAACTCTGACATGTGTTTGGAGTTACGTTTGTTAGTAGTTGTAGTTTGACTTTTGGATTAGTAATGTACAAACTTGTGGGTATTTGTACTTTTGGGTTATAATAATAATATCTTGAGGTTTTGTTTTAATTTTGAAGTATTTTAGTTGTTAGTTTTGACTATTCGACTCGTCGGTTTCTTCCGCGCCGATCTAAGCGAGTCGGGTCGTCACAAGAAAGAAGGGGGGAAGTTCTTTTTTTTTCCTTGATTTTTTTTTTTTGTTTTATTTTTAAAAAATCCAGTTTTTTTTTATTTTAAAAAATAGAAGATAGCCAGTAACAATATGACACGTATCACATTAACCTGTTTTAACAGGTTTCAACCGGTTTCGATTCACTGAAAGAAATGTAGGTATAAAGGTTGGTTTATGAATAGATAATCAAAATGTTGGTTTATTCGTTGCGAATCCCTCAAAGGTTGTGTTATTAAAATCAATTAATCCTATAAAATATAGAAGTAAAGAATTAATGTAAAATATGGAGTATAGAGTTATGGGCTTGTAGTATGAAGTGATGAGAAGTAAAAATTCCCTCCTTTGAAATGAGAAAATAGGGATTTATATAAGAAAATAGCCAGCGTTTTCTTAGGAAAGTCGCTAACAAATCAGCGTATCATGTCTGTCCCCGTTGATGTGCCAACGCGTTTCTTTAATATACGCTGATACTGCTAGCGATTCTAATTTTCCCCATAAATGTTTTAATTTCTCATCATTATTTACGCTTTATGTCTTTTGTCTTTCTATCATCTATTTTTTAAATTTAGTTTCATGATTCATGTTCTTCAATTTAATGACGCGTTGCAAAAGAGATAATAATATATAAATACTAATATTTTTATTTTATTTTTTTTGAGAAAAACCAAAATCCGTGCATGGCACGGGTTTAAAACTAGTTGTATTTTAAACACAGGGTCGTATCTGGGTCAGGGCCAGCGGGGCGGCTGCCCTGGGCCCCCAATTCAAAATTCCAAGTTTGTTTAAAATATATCTCGTGCAAATAAAATTGTTATATAGAAAGTGGTTTGGTGGTAATCTAGCAACTTGTAGTTCTAAAGGTTTAGAGATCAAATCCTACAACCTTTAATTTTTTTTACTTTTTATATTCTTGTCCAAAATCATTTCCTCTTTTTATTTTTCCTTTTTCTTGTCCAAAATCATAGTCTCATTCTCGCCTAAAATCATTTCCTTGCCTTTTAATAGTCTCACTGATCTGATTTACTCAAAGTTTCCTTTTTCTTTTTTGTTTCTTCCTTTTCATTTTTGCCATAAATCATTACCTTCTCATTTTTATACTCTTGTTGATCAATTTTAACTTCAAACATTATTCATCGTTATTTTAAACTTTGACTATTTTTAAAAATAAAATTCATACACCAATATATTCCCTCCGTTCCATTTTTATTTGCATTCATTGTTCATACGCTTTCCAATGCATATTTTATATGATCGATATGTATAATTGCATATTTGTTAAAATTATAACAATAGTAGTAACATGCAATATAATACGGAGTACAAAAATTCTTTGACTTGTAATTTTTATTGCACGTCCAAATTAATTATTAATCATAATTTTAAATATTAATGTATTATCAATCATTCTATTGTCGTTCTTCCGTTTCAATTCATCATTCAATGTAAAAATTGCTTCAAATTATGTTCATCTCCCAACTTTGCAATTTAATTACTTAATCATATGAGTGTTAAATTATACAAAGTGTATCTAGCCATTCAATGTTTTTATTAGAATTTTTTTATTCATAATGAAAAATATTATTCACTTTTTATTTATTTTTTTTCTATTATAGTTATTACTTTTAAGGGCCCAATTTTTAGTTTCACCCTAGGCCCCTATATTCTCAGAAACGGGCCTGTTTAAACATGGATGTGATTGAGCCACGTGTCACATTTTGGTTTATTGCAAGCCCAAGTGGCCCTCTCCTCCTAGATGATGTGGCACACGAACACATTGCTTCAAAAATTTGCCAGAACAAACTCATTCACAATTGTTCATCACAAACCTTTTATTTTTTCATTGTTAAGAGATCTTCAAAATAGTTTGTGATGACAAACTTTTTTTTTCATTGTTAAGAATGCTCTAAGTATAGAAAAAACATATTTGTTGCAAATATTGTGTTACAGCCTACAATGGTAAAAGTTGCGAGTATTGTGATACGGATGTAGTATTTGTTATTCTTCCAAATTAAATTGGGGCTTTTATTTATTTCATCTTTAATTGCAGATTACACCTAAATCGAACGATTTTGTAAGGTTTTGGTTCGAAAATTTTCGAACCCTAACTTTGCAAATTCTTCAAAAAAAAAAAAAAACTTGTTTGAATTTTGTTTTTTGCAAATTAGTTTGTGCGAAATGTAGAAAACAACCCAGAAAATGTTATTCAAGAATCAGTTTGAACAATAGTTGTTCGATTTGTCCCAAATAATTATGCTCGAAAAGTTCGAACACCTTGGGAAGAAATTCGCTTCTTTTTCGGCAACCCTGGTGGCGTGGGTGGTGCTCCGAGGTCGGGATCAGACGGTCGGCGTTTTGTAGGAGGGTAGTGTGGCCTTGCAGCGGTCGTGGGCAGCAGACCGTGGCCGTGCGTGGCTGTCGTGGTGTTGTTAGTGCTACTACTGTTTTAATAAAAAAAAAAAAATCTAATTCCTATAATTTAGCCATGAATCATTAAGTTTGTTATGACCCAAATAACACTACTCCATTTTTTTTACAAAATATAATTTTGTTAAGTTGACTAATTTAACATAATTTGTTAAATTTGTTTTATTTTTTATTTTGGAACAAATAAGTTAATTATTTAAGAGTTTAAATAATTAAATACAGAATTGTTTTCCTTTTGAGTAACGTATAATACACATTCAATAATGCAAATTAATAATTAATGTCAATTTATTCCATATATGAATTTAAGTTGAATGAAAATAATGGTGTACTAATATATGATATTAGTTGTCATTGCTATTTGTAATTTTTTTGGAGGTTTATAATATATGATATTATTTTCATATTATGACTAGTATGGTCCAAACTAGGATAAAAAATACGATTTGTGCATCGTTTATTTTGAATGTAATTTATTTTAGTTTAAATTTGTTTTATTAAAATTATGTAATCAAGCTTGAAGTGCCAAGTAAGAGATTTCAAGGATGGTGGTCCATGGAGATTCAAGGAAGATTTCATGTAGTTTATTTTTTTTTATTTTTAGGGTCATACTAGATCATTATTTACTAATAATTTCGTTAGCATTGAGCAATCATTTGATATTAATTTTATTTGTTTGCTAGCTAAACTTTATAGTTTTTGGTTAATATGCTATGTGTTCACTTATTATTAAGTAATAAACTATACTTATAAACTTAATTTTCCACAAATAATATTGAGTTTTAATAAACTTTTCAAACAACGTCTATAAAGCCTTGAATCATAAGTTATAAGTTATGCCAAAGCAGGGTGTTGCTTGTAATTTAGGGATAATGGGGTAGGTTTTGGAAACTTACATGTTAATGTTTGGTTTAAGTCAGCAAAATTATCAAAAGACAAAGTGTTGAATTTTGAAGCTATGAGATAATTAAGATTTAGCAAAGTATTTTTAATTTATCTACCAAGAGTTATAATTAGTTATAATTAGTAAAATGTTTCCTTATCTCAACTACTATATTTTAAAGGCAGGGCCAAAGTCTGTTTGATTGTAGCTAGTGGGAGAGGATCTTGGTTATTTCTTTATTCAAAAAGGGGGGATTTTATTTTGAATAAAGTGTTGTAGTTAATTAAAAAAATTTAATTTCTATTTATTGATAAATATTTATTGATTTTGCTTTATTATATTGTTGTCGTCATCATATATGGGTCCAACAATAACAATAATACTTTTGTGTTCAATTTGCAAAGTGTACTAGAAAGGGATAAGTTGAATGCAAACAATTTCCTCGAATGGGAAATGACCGTAAGAATTGTTCTTCGAGAAGAAGGAAAGGAGAGTGTTCTTGTCACTCCTCTCCCTGCACCCTTGCCAGAAAATGCTACTCAAGCTGAAAAGAGAGCAAGCCAAAATCTTGAGGCTAATTTCGTGCAAGTAACATGTCTGATGTTATCTGCCATGGAACATGATTTTCAAAAACTTTTTAATAATCTAGATGCCTATACCATAATCCAGCAACTGAAAACTATGTTTCAAAAAATGCTAGATTAGAGAGGTTTAATTTATTTGAAGCTAACTACAAGCTGTTGGAATGCAAGTTAGCGAAAAGAAAACCAGTTGGTCCACATGTGTTATACATGATTGGACATTTTCAGGTCATGGAAAAATTGGGTTTTCCTTACCCACAAGAGCTGGCAAATAATATTGTGACCGAGTCCTTGCCTAAAACATTTCAAAACTTTGGTTTGAATTTTTTACATGCAAGGAGGGGAGACTACTTTGCAAACGTTGCATGGTAAGCTGCTACAGGCTGAGAGGTGCTTACCTAATGAACCTGCACACAAGGATGTTTCACTACAAAAAAACTCACACAACGAGGGCAACTTATCATGATTAAATAGGGCAATATGAGTATTATTTTACTTAATGATGCCTACAAGGGCAATTATTTTTGCACTCATTAATATAGATATTAACAATGAAGACAATATGATTATTTTGCCCCCTTAGACATTTGAAATTTTGCCCTAATTTGACAATAAATAAAGTGTTTAAATCAAGGAAAGCAAAATGTATTACCTTTGTTGATGATCAATGAATGCAATTTTGTTTGCCCTTTTTGAATTGAATCAAAGAGGGCAAAACATCTAAAATTGGCTTTGAAACCTAATACAACGGGGTTACAAGGGCAACATGAGGGCAATACTAAAATTGTCATTATAACCTAAGAAGACAAATTTTGTATCAAATAGGGCAATTTTAATTTTCCTTCTTGAACACATTTTTTTGTAGTGTTTTAATGGTCTTAAAGGATAAGCAGTTTAAAAAAAAAAAAGGGAAGGGCAAAACTACTGCTACTTCTGAAGCTTCTAAACCAAATACCACTTCTAAGGCGAAAGTGGCAGCACTACATGAGTGCTTCCACTGCCACAAGATTAGTCACTAGATGAGGAACTGCCCCATCTACCTAGAAGAAAAGACGAACGGTACATTATCTTCAGGTATATATGTTATAGAAATTAATTTAGCAACAACTACTACTTAGGTATTTGATACTAGTTGTGGTTCTCACATCATTTGTAATATGCAATGACTCAAAAGAAGTAGGAGCTTGAGCAAAGGTGAAGTAGATCTTTGAGTAGGCAATGGAGCACAAGTTGCTGCTTTGATTGTAGGAGATTATAGTTTACATTTGTCATCTGGTTTAATATTAGAAATTAATAATTGCTATTACGTTCCAGCTATTACGTAGTAAGAACATAGTTTCTGTATGTTCCGGTTTTGGATTCGGATGGTTTTTCATTTAATCTTAAGAATGATTGTTGTTCTACGTATTTTAATGATAGATTCTATGTTTCTACCAAATTATCAAATGGTTTATATGTCCTAAACTTAGAAACTCATGTCTACAACATAGACAGCAAAAAACACAAATCAAGTAAATCAAACCTACATACCTATGGCATTATCGATTAGGCCACATTAACTCAAAACGCATATAGAAACTTCATAAAGATGGAATTCTCACATCATTAGAATTTGAATCATTTGATGTATGTGAGTTTTGTTTGATGGGAAAATGACAAAATCACCTTTTACTGGTTCAAGTCAAAGGGCCAATGATCTTTTAGCACTCATACATACCGATGTGTGCAGACCTATATATGAGTACGTTGGCTAGGGGAGGGTATAGTTACTTCATTACTTTTACCGATGATGATGTATCCCATTCATTACATTACACGTGTCAACACATGATAGGAACAAAGTTAATAAATAGAATCAACATTAAGTATAATATAAATATACCCAATGCATAAATATACATATTTATTTAACATATATACATATATATAAATAAATATGTCAATACCCATAAATCTAAATAAATAAATATATATATATATATATATATACACACATATAAATATTAATATAAGAGTATATATTAATATTTGCTTAAAAGAGATAATGCATAAATATATATAAGTCAATATAAACTGTATCAACTTAAGCATAGAAACAAGTTACATACGAAACTTGCATAAGAAGACAATGCACAAAACATAATAAAAATGGTGCTTGTTGAAGAAGCTCTCATTTCTTAAAGAAGAAGTAAACTAAGTTAAAACAAATGAAGGGACACGTGTCAGCAAAACATTGGAGGAAAGACTCTATAAATAAAGAGTTTTTACCTCATAAAAGGGGGCAGAAAAATAAGAGAAGAAAGAAAAGAATAGAGAAGAAAAAAAGGAAGAGTGAATTGAAGTAAGAAATTACCTCAAACCCAAGAACAAAGCCAAAAAAAAAAAGAACTTCATAAACACATCTAATTCAAACATTTGTTGTTAATCTCCTATATATCGAGGAAAATCCCACAACAGATGATATAAGCAGAAATGGATATGTCTACCTCATGCAGCATAAGTCGAAATCCTATGAAAAATTTAAGGAATTCCATAATGAAGTGAAGAACAAACTTGAAAAGAAAATCAAGACATTACGATCCGATCGTGGTGGCGAGTATTTATTCACATAGTTCAATGATCATATGAAAGGTTGTGGGATTCTCTCACAATTGACTCCACCGGGAACGCCAAATTTGAATGGAGTCTCCGAAAGAAGGAATCGAACTTTATTAGATATGGTTCGATCCATGATGAGTCTTGCTGATCTTCCTATTTCATTTTGTAGATTCGCGCTTGAAACAACAGCATTCACATTTAACAGAGCACCTTCTAAAGCAATAGAAAAGGCACCATATGAATTATGGACTGGAAATGTTCCAAAATTATCTTTCCTAAAGATTTGGGGATGTGAAGTTTATGTAAAATGTTTACTTTCTGATAAGCTTGCACCCAAATAAGATAAATGTTTCTTTGTGGGTTACCCAAAAGAGACTAAGCGATATTACTTCTATAACCTAAGTAAAAACAAAGTGTTTGTTGCTCGTAATGGTGTTTTTCTTGAAAAAGATTTTATTCTAAAAAAACAAGTGGGAGTAATGTATATCTTGAAGAAATTTGAGATAAGAAACAAGTGGACAAGGTTAACACCTCGTTAGAGGCGGCCAAGCATAATAATGCTCAGGAGGTAGTGCATTATATGCACATACCTTCTACCGTCCCACGTGGAGATATCCATGCGAAGTCCCTCAACCTATATAATGAGGTAGAAACTTCTTCTGTTGTTCCCCAATGTAAGTCTAGTTAACCATCATTCCTTCAAAAAGATATATTGATTTCCTTTTGACTGAAAGTTCTAATTTAACAATGATAGAGTCAGAAGAGCCTACTAGCTACAATAATGCTTTAAAAAGTCAAGACTCCAAGAAATGGCTCGAAGCCATGAAATCTGAAATGGACTCCATGTCTGCAAATCAAGTTTGGGACTTGGTTGACTTGCCGGATGGGGTAACACCCATTGGATGCAAGTGGATTTATAAGCCATGAAATCTGAAAGGTAAAAAACCAACGACATTTAATTAACAATAAACTTAACAAAAGTCTGTCTAGACTAACCTAATTAATTGGAACTTTTGCAACTAGGATATCTAAACGGCAACGAAGTAGTATTGTAATGTGCTTTTAATGGGTACATTTAATGAGTGATATTATTGATGTATTAATTAAATGTGTAATATTAATTAATCACATTAATTAAATAATTTTGTTAATCGCAAGTATTTAACTAATTATTTTTCTAATTATTATAGTCACAAGCAACTCCGTTAATTAATTAATTATGTTAACTAAAACTAAGGCTCTGTTCTTTAGGACTAATCTGGTCTTTTCTGATCTGATCTGATCTAATCTGATCTGATCTGATTTGAGTTTGTCTGATCTGATCTGATCTGATCTGATTTGAATTTTTTTATTTTTATTTTTATTTTTATTTTTATAATTGTAATACTTATTTTTTTATGAGAAATGTAATACATGATTATATTTACTAAAATAATAATAATTATTATTATTATTATAATTATTAATATTATAATTATTATTATGATAGCCCATTTCATTTCACCTCTTCATTCAATCTCACTCCAAAACTTCAAAACTTCAAATAATAATATTAATACTAATAATAATACTACTACTACTAATAGTAATAGTAGTAGTAGTAATAATCACCGCCGAAAATTTTGACCAAACCGTCACCGAAAAAATCGACCAAATAATCACCGCCGGAAAAGTTATTCCGAAAACCGTCGCCGAAAAACTCGGCCTGAAAACTGTCGCTGGAAAAGTTGGCCGAATGATCATCGTCGGAAAAGTCAGTCCGAAAACCGTCGCCGAAAAACTCGGCCTGAAAATCGTCGCCGGAAAAGTCGGCCAAATAATCACCGCCGGAAAATTCAGTCCGAAAACCGTCGTTGGAAAAGTCATCCCGAAAACCGTCGCCAAAAAACTTGGCCTGAAAATCGACGCTGAAAAGTCGGCCGAATAATCATCGTCGGAAAAGTCAGTCCGAAAACCGTTGTCGAAAAGTCGTCCCGAAAATCGTCGCCGAAAAACTCGGCTTGAAAATCGTCGGCGGAAAAGTCAGCCGAATAATCACCGCCGGAAAAGTCGGCCGAATAATCACCGCCGGAAAAGTCAGTCCGAAAACGGTCGTCGGAAAAGTCGGCCCGAAAACCGTCGCCGGAAAACTCGTTCGAAAACCGTCGTGGGAAAATGTCGAGCGGAAAAACGATGCTCGAAATAATAATAATAATAATAATAATAATAATAATAATAATAATAATAATAATAATAATAATAATAATAATAATAATAATAATAATAATAATCATCATAATAATAATAATAATAATAATAATAATAATAATAATAATAATAATAATAATAATAATAATAATAATTTAGAGTAATAATGTCTGATCTGATCTGATTTGAGTTTGTCTGATCTGATCTGTTCTGATCTGATCTGATCTGATCTGATTACTGTAGCTTTTAAGTCCAAAAGAACAGGGCCTAATTAGTTACTTGTGTTTGCTAATCACAATTGTTATTGTTAATCGTAGCTAATTATAATTAACGACGTTAATTGTAATCAATTATATATTAGCATTTTGCAAATATAAAGGTGGGGTCTACTAAAAATAGATGATGAACTTTTTTTATTTGATTCATAAATAAGAGGAAAAATTGAAAATAATTTGGTTTAATAATGTGGATGATAGAGAAAGCATGATGGTAACCTATAAACCATTTTAATGATTCATGAATAATGATGCTCTCAGCCAACATTAGGTTAGTTAACCAACATCAGCAAATTCACCAAAACAAAAAAGTAAATAAGTTGAATTCAAGTAGAGCTTATTTGAGTTAGATTTAGATTCCTTATTACTACCTCCATGGCTCCATCCCATACAAAACCACTTCATTTTCTTTTTTTATCTGTCCCAAAATACTTGTTCCATTTTCTTTTTTAGTATCATGGTCCATCATTTTTTTATACTTTTACTCTTACTTACCTATTTCAACCCACTTATTTTACCCAATTTTATTCTAAATCAATGACCAATGACTCACTACAGAACAAACAAATAGGACCCACAAAAAAAAATAAAGGTAAATAGAAATAAAACAGTTTTTAAGACATAGGGTGTATAATTTTCAGCATTCAGACAGATTTGAACCTGCTTTTTTTACAAAGTATTAAAAAAAATCATAGGTGTACAGTAGTTGCAATATTACTAATATCACTAACTGGGAAATAGCTAGTAAATCAAATTGATTTTTTTAGCAAACATATCAAATGACATATTTGTATTTTTGTTGAAAATATATTACCAAAACACCCCCTATAAAATTGGTGCTCGGATCCCTACTCCTAAAATTTGTCAAAATTACCTTAAAATGTCATTTGAGATACAAACTTTATACCTCAAATTGATTTACTGGATGATCCTCATCACTAACTAATAGATAAACTTTGTTGCATTGGTATAGACAAACTAAATCGTCCAACCAAAATCTTGCCAAAAAAAATGATGTGGCACCTGATTAAATAAATTGGTAAAGACAAACAATTAAGACTGAAAATACAGAGGCAAAATGCCAATCATCTGTAACTTTTATACAATCCATGAGTTCTAAAGCCAGTATGATCCAAAGGTATCGATTCTGCATAAATGGTTTCCTTCCGAGCAGAAATACAAATTATTTTAAAACAAAATGTGAGAAAGCAAGGTGGGCATTCCCCACTCCTAAGCTGATAAAATACAGCCTTCAACTCTCTCCAAATGTTCTCTCCGCAAATATTCATAATCTCAGAGGAAGTTTCGGATGTCCAATGACTTGACATCAACCATTTTCTCATCTTTGAATTCCTCCCTGAACAAACACCAACGAAGCATTAGCATTCAGAGTTAGTGTTTTGCATTAAAAAAAATTGACACGATCACAAAGCTAACAGATAAAATGCATGATTGACAAATTTGGCATGATCACTACTCCCTCTCTGAAACCCTCACCACTCACCAGCACATCCTCCAAATCTCAAAAACCACAAAAAATGGGGAGATCAAGAAGCTGATGCGCAAAAGTTAAAATAAGACCTTCCAATAACACTAAACCTGTAAAACCAGCTTCCAATATTCAACCGAAACTTTTTGCTTTAATCATTCCATTTGGGCACCAAATGGGACAAAACAGGAAGTGTGATTAGCAATCACAAGCAGTTTGGGGTTGCTACCAATTACAAACATTCAAGTATTTGGGTAATGGGTATTTATTCTTGCACTTTTATATCATTTACACTAGGATAAATTGTCAACAACTACCACTAACTTTTACCTTTTTTGATACAACTACCACCAAAGTTTTTTATTTTATAAAAGTACCGCAAAAATTCTAACTTATTTAAAACCACTACCAAAGTTAAGAAAGATGTTGGTAGATCCCACATGAATAGTATTTAAAACATGAAGTTAATCCAATGAAAAGGAAAAATTAATTCAATTTATCTTCAATTGAACAATATTGCACGATTTTATGTGGGACCTACTAACATCTTTCTTAACTTTGGTAGTGGTTTCAAAAAATTCATAACATTTGTGGTAGTTTTATAAAACAAAAAACTTTGGTGGTAGTTGTATCAAAAATGATAAAAGTTAGTGGTAGTTGTTGACAATTTTTCCTTTACACCATGATGTATATATTCTATTCAGATTTCTTTTGAGCTATAAACTTTTAACTTGTTTGTTTGGAATGTATTTCCCTTTGAAATAGAAATTCTTTAGGAATAATGTAAATACCTTTTTGTTTGGTTGGCAGGAGATAACACAAGCATAAAAAAAATAGACTTTCTAAGCGAAATAAATTTTTATATGAAGTGTAGGAAATTAATCACCTATTTACCTAGGCGAATGTAAATTCCAATGAGAATTTATTTACTCGAAAATTGACAAACGAATTTATTTCCCAATAAATGAGACCTCCTATGGGAATTAACCTCCTATGGGAATTAACCTCCTATGTTCAACCAAACAAGTTCTATGTTTGAATAGAATGATTTGGAGGGAAAAGAAGAGAATCGAGAGTGAATGAAATATATTCCCTCATTTGGATAATACATGAATTGAGGGAAATGGAGAGAATTGGGAGGATACCTTTTCATTTCCTTGTCAGTGAACCAAATCTCTCCAATGTTGGAAAGATTTCTAAAGAAGATAAAACACACTTCATCCCTCTCAATGCTTTCCTTCCCTTCCCTTTCTCTCTCCTCCCCCTTTCCTTTCCCTCTGTGATTTTTATCCAAACATAGCGTAACAAATCTAATAGTGCTTGTTTTTTTTTGCTTGCAGATTGTATTTATAACAAAGATCATTCAATTTCATGGCCGGCAGAGAATTAGCTTATGGAAAGAATTTTGAAGTTGGGAATGAATGCAACAAACATGGTGCATGTAAAAGATTTTGTAACTGGTCTACTCCACTCTCCACACATGGAATGTTAACATACCAAAATTTTACTAATTAACACGTTTGCATTTGTAAGGGCTGATGTATTCCATAATAGTTATTGTTTTCTTAATAGTTGTGGTTTTAGGCTATTATTTATGGGCTTATGGCGGAATTTATTTGTCAAATAATAGAATAATATGATATTCGGTTAAATAGATATGATTTTAATATTAAGATAAATCAAGGTGAGATTTCAATATAGATCATAAATATAAAATGTAGTACTTATTATAATCTATACAATGAAAGCATTAATATACCTTATTATTGTATATGAGATTAAAAATAATAAAAGTACATTTTGAAAATTTTCATAATTTGTACATAATGAATAGGCTAAAGACAAATTGAAATTTGAAGTAATTTACCAATTGGTTATAACTTGTAACTTTGAAGTCTAACTTACAAATGAGACAATAAGCAGTTCCTCATGTTTCAAAAATACTTCACACATTTTGGACAACACAGGCTCCTAGGCAATTTTTCACTTATGGTCCATTTGGTAAGGCGTAAAATATTTACCCTAGAAACTAGTTTTCTCATTTTACACTGTTTAGTTGGACTGAAAATTAAAATGGAAAAGTTAGTGTGTAAAATAGTTTTACACAATTACACTATAGTTGAAAATGTTTTCCTTCCAAAATCAAAGGAAAACTTTTTCAATTCACTAATTTCATGACCTCACAACACTCTCTCTCCTCATCTAAATACTTTGTCTCTCCTCAACAACCACATAACTCACTAACTTTCTCTCTCTTCACCAATGCTTAAAATGGAAAATCATTTTCCATTCAACCAAACAACGGAAAACTCTTTTGAAAATGAGTTTTCCATTGTAAAATAATTTTCATAGAAACCCATTTTACATTGCAAATATTTTATGTCCTACCAAACGGACCCTTAGAGGAAAAAATGTGTTAATGGGTATTTGTAATTTTTGTGTAGGGTCATGGGAAAAAATTAGAATAAAATGAGAGAAAAGGTATTTTAATTGTTTATTTTCCATCTAGAAGTTTACTATATAAAGAAAAAATAGTGTGGCATCTATTTTGAAACATCCCAAATTATAAAGTATAAGATATATTTTGAAGGAAAAGAAATATTGATACCACAGAAATGCCAAAAGCACACATGGCTAATTTTGTATCAGCAAGAGCAAGCAAGACAAAGAGTTTAGCAGAAAGGTGTTTTTTGAGGTTTGGAAGACAAATAAGTTGATAGATTTGAAGACATCAGTATGAGGACTAGTGAAATAATGATCACATATATTATACCAAATGCCTAGGTCAAGTTAACAGTTTAGACTGGCATCATAAATTATATTCAAGTATGAGAGTAAGAAAGCTAGCAGATTTCATGAGAATGCTGCAACTAAGCACCGTGATGTGCAAGGTATGGGAAAAAAACTAATCTGGAACAATTCACGGGGATTTTTTTTCCAGACAAAAGGTGAGTATGTCAGACTAGCAAGGAATCACAATGTTGTGACTTATGAGTGTGCTTAAATCATAACTCAGCAGCAATAACAAAGATAGAAACAAACCAAATGTAAAACTCCAAAGATATACAAGCCAATAGAAGAAGCAGTAAACAATGTGATGAAAAGAAAGATAGCAACATACTTCTTTGCTTGAGTTTCCATTGCCTCAATAGCATCCTTCTTTAGCTCTTCCAATTGTGCCTTTGCAATTTTATTTTCCAGCTGCTCTTCATACTTGGGCAAATCATTCTTGTTGATTCCAAGCCTGTTTGTGGTAAACCTCTGATAAGTACATGAGTTACATTTTCTAGAAGAAATCAAAATAGTTCCAAATGCTCCACTCACAAATGTGAAAAACGTGAAATAGGCTCTTTACATTTCCCTTTTCAAAATTGTAATCTGATACACCCATTAAATTTGAAGATATTTAAGGAAACCAACTATCCGAATAAATTAACCAATCTATGCATCCAATTTACATTTTAAAATGATAGAATGTTCTCAAATGTCTTCTTGTTTTAAAGGTCAAACACACTAGCATAGTGCATAATGATCAGCCACACAGGATGAAACTTGAGCCTGCCCCTAAGAGCCAAAAAAATCTGACATGATCAGCAAGAACAGACAAGTTTCATTGAACTTGATTCAACATCCTTTTTCTTTCATTTATTATTTTTTGGAACCTGCATTGGTAACGAAAAGCACATTGCAACACTATGGAGCTATTTAGAATAAAGCTTACTTCTTGTTTATCTTGTCAAACTCAGCCATTAGACGACTCATTCCCTGGTTATCATTTCTCATAAGAGGTTTTTTGAGTTCTTTTTCAACTTTATCTAAGGCATCAAACATCATGGCCTCTGCACCAAGCTCATCTGTAAGGCCTCTCCTGCAAACATTATATAATACAATCAGTTACAAAGATGAGCACTTTTGGTTTGGCATAGCCCAGAATGCCAAGTCCAAAACTAACACATGAAGTGTAAAGCCTAATGAGGTAGAGGCAATATTAAAGTGCCAGGGTTAAATTTGCAAATGTTGAAGACATACTTGATACGTATCTCCTTCAAAGTTAGAAGATAGGTACGAGCATCTTGAATACCCTGGGTTCGGGTTTCTATTGTGTATTTAATCCTCTCAGATTCTGAGAACAGCTCAGCCCTGTTTAGTTAAATAAGATCAAAATCTTGAGAAGCATGTCACAAACACAAAGCAATGTTATCATTGAAAAAAACAAACATTTAGCAACATCCAATATCTCTTAAATGACAAAAAAAAAAAGCTCCCACATCTGGTATACCATCCCAGAATATGGTGGTCAAAAGAAAAGTGAAAGCTAAATGCTCTTCCAAACATACAAAAGACTAAGAAAAATGTACTCCCTCCGTATCATAAAAATATCTACTTTTGTTTTTTCACACATTTTGAGGAAGCGATTTAAGGGTGTAAACGAAGAAATTAATCAAAATAGTTTTAATACTAGCAAGAATGTGATTATAAGTTACTAATATCAAAATTATTTTGATTAATTTGGTCGTTTACACCCTCAAATCGCTTCCTCAAAATGCGTGAAAAAACAAAAGTAGATATTTTTATGTTACGGAGGGAGTACATGTCATTTTCCTGTACAGTAAGATCATCACGTGCATAGTAATAACAACAATATCGAAACCTTCTGGGCAGTGACCATCTAAAATCTAATTGTGATCTATAATCAATTGCAAACAGATAAAACATCTTCCTGGAGTTCCTATCGTAACCATCCTAAACTACAAACTCAAGTTTCCATTAATTCTAATCATGCACATCTTTTGATATCTAAATTGCAAAGATTCCCTACGGCTGATTCACATGCTCTTCAACATCTACAAGCAGTGGCGGCCGCAGGATTTTTATAATGGTCGATCAACATCAATTGATCGAACTTGGGGATGAAATAGATGAATCATGTGAAAAATACTTGAGGGGATTTTTAACAACAAAATCAGCAAAACAATAGCATAAAAACATAATAAAACAAAGATCTACGTATCTTTGACACCATAAGTATTTGAGGAATACAAGATCCAACAATAAAATCATCAAATTTCAGCCTACATTAAAGAATAGACATCCTCAGCAAGTCATTGAACCCTATTTTATAACTTCAAATCATGTAAAAAATGATATGATAAATTGATTATAAAGCAATTGATGTTCAAGGATTTGAATAGTGTTGGCTAGTCTATCCATAATGATTGAGTTGGGGGAAATCCTATACATATTATACCAAATAACATTGTTGAAACCAAACCAAAAATTTACCAATAAATATTCTGATAATTTTTCTATGAACATGTAATCCTACCCATTAACAATGTTCCATAATTTGCCTATTAACAATGTAATCCTACCCATTAACAATGTTCCATAACATGTAATTCTTTTTTTTTTGTCCAACAATGGTGGGTCATGTGACCCACATTGTCCCAATGTAGGACCGCCAGTGTCTAGAACATTGGAATGCAGTCATCACTTATCAGTGGATAATATTAGGGAAAAAATGCAGGAAAAAAACTTGAGCAACTAAGTTTGACGGTCAAAAGGTAAATTACAAATTAAGTCTCAGCTTAAACAACAATGCTAAAGATCCAAAACATTTTCATTACCAATTTACCACTGTCATAATGCCAGTGCACAAATAAAATGTGTTGAATTAAACAAAATACATATATGTACTCTTAAAAAGCAAAAGGGACAAAGATATACTTTTCTCTTACAGTCTTCATGACCTTAGCATATTGCTGTACAGCAGCAGGATCATCTGGGTCTATGGTGATCTTTTCCTTACGAAGTACACTGAGGGCTGTCTCAAACTTCTTCTTAACGTCCAAAAAAATGCCCTTAAGCATCTCTTTTTAGTCATTTGTCAGGAAAAGACATGTAAATCATTATTACAGAATATATAAGCTTCCTTTAAATAGGAACAAGACACCCAAAAAAAAAACTTAATGAAAGGGTGATCACTATATGAAGATGACAAAATATGTGACTCACCATCTCCCTTGAGACCCTTGGGAGCTTCTTTAGCAAAGTGGCGAGTAGGAATCACATTGACCTTTGGTAAATTGGCTTGAACAGTATATAGCTGTAGAAACAAAACTAATAAGAAATCATGGGCTAACCGAACAAGGAAACCTTAAATGGCAACAAGAAATGCCCAACAACACCAAACAGGGTATCTAAGGTTCAAAACACAAAACCAAGTTCAAGACAATGAAGGGGATGCCTAATTCATCTCGGGAATGTATTTGCCAAATACATCTCCTCACTCAACATATTATTAATATGATTATTATTATTATCAATATTCTTAATATTAATTTTATAATGTGTTGAGTCAGGAGATGAATCAGAGATGTATTAGGAATTCTCCGACAGTGAACACTGCCCGGCAAGTAACCTAGGTACTCAACCCCAAAATGCAGCCAAACAAAAGTGATGATCCCAGCCAGGTAATAACACAAAGTTACATATACCATTTCTCAAACCTTTAAGAGCAAATAACAAAACAGTATCATGGCTAGAACCAGAATTCTACCATTACTTTAAATTGTATTTAAATAAATATATTATCAACCATTCCCAAAACAAAAAAAAAAAATATATCAACCAAATACCAAATGGTATAACGAAGAAAAGCTCCAGATTTCACCTTTTGCAAAAATAATCAAACATTCAACACAGTACATTCCTCCATATAAGTTGGATTGCCATCCTCTAAAAAAATGTTGGATCGCCAGAAATTAAAATCCTGAAAACATTCCCACTGATCTATTTTGTTTAGCAGATGAAAACCAAAACCATTAAATCAAGAAAATAGCAGCAAGTCAGCAGCATCTCAAGCCACCAGTTGTTTCAACAAAATCTAGTACCCGTTGAACTATGCCACATTTCTCAGGATATCAATAGAAAACTAAAACATGAAAGAGTTCAATCCCTTTCTAAAACCAATCAAATAAAATTCTCTGAAGTCGATGATCAAAAGATCATGCACACGTCGCAAGGGAATAAATCAGAATATTTCAGATCGAAATGCAGCAAATAATTCGGACATTATGAAACCAAAACAGAAATGTAAGATTGAGAAACAGTAATGCGAGGGAGATGAACCTGCTTAGATTTGGAGAGAATACGAGAAGCGAAAGCCATGATTGAAAAGCAGTAAGATGAGTATCGAGTATCAAATATTGAAAGCTAGGGTTTCAGATGGTATTCGATTTGATTTGATTTGATTTGATGATTCGAACCAGTTGAAGTTGAACGGGAAAGCGAGAAAAGGCCCAACCACTCGCCAATAAGCTCCCCTTAACACCCCAAACAAAAAAAAAAAAACAAAACAAAACAAACAAACTCCCCTTAAATCTTGTCTTAAAAAAAATTGTCTAAACACAGGCCTATACGGCCTACATTTGGGCCGGCCCGGCCCAGCCCGGAACCCGCCCGGATTTTGGCCCGCCTGGGTCAGCCTACTCGGACCCGTGACCAGCCCGGCCCGGTTCCCAGATGGGTGGGTCACGGGTCGTGGTTTCAAAATCCAACCCGTAGCCCAACCCGTTCGTAACCCAGCCTGCAACCCAGTCCGACCTAGACCCAGCCCGTAACCCTATTTTTTTAAAAAAAATTACTTTCCCCCCTTTTTTACTCCTATAAATACCCTTCATCTTTCATTATTATTATTATTTTATGTTAAGAATTGAAATTATATATGTGATTCATGATTTTAATATATGCTAAGAACTAAAATTATATATGTGATACATAATTTTAATATATGTTAAGAATTGAAATTATATATGTAATACATGATTTTAATATATGCTAAGAACTAAAATTATATATGTGATACAAGATTTTAATATATGTTAAGAACTAAAATCATATATGTGATACATGATTTTAATATATGTTAAGAACTAAAATCATATATGTGATACATGATTTTATTAATATATGTTAGGAATTGAATTTATATATGTAATACATGATTTTAATATATGCTAAGAACTAAAATTATATATGTGATACATGATTTTAATATATGTTTTGTTGATACTAAAGGTTAATATAATAATTATTTATTTTGAAATTATAAAATATTATTATTTTGGGATTGCTAAGTATTTCTAAAAAGGTTGTGTATGAACTTTCCAGTTTAACCATTGTGTCGCACCTCTCTTACTTGGAGTTCTATCCAGTCAGCATTCGTTTCCAATAAGGATTTATACTTGGTGTGTATTATGTGTAAAGTTATGTAATTTACTTATGCAACAATTAATGAGTACAATAAAATATTGTTCGAATTTTAATTTATAAGTGTAAAGGACAATGAAGACGATGATGAAGATGATCCGTGGATGGTGCTAGATACTTCAGATGAATCGCCCCCCCAACACGTAAAGACTAACGCGTACAATAAATTATTTACTTATTAAGGATATTTTATCATCTTAATTATCAATTAATTTACTTATTAGTTTTTACTTTTGTAATAATTCATAATATTTATTTATTTAGTTATTATGCAATTAATTTATGTATCATCATATATGATGTATCATGTATGTAATAACTAATCAGTGATAAATTATTTTAAGTTTGTAATATTTTGTTTTTCAAATAAAGTTATGTAATTTACTTATGTAACAACTAACGAGTACAATAAAACATTGTTCGAATTTAAATTTATAAGTTTTTTTTTCCATTAACAAGTTATTTTTTCAATTAACAAGTTAAATATATAATTGATATGTTTTTGCCAACTAATGATTACATTTACAAATTTAAAAATCCTAAAAAAAAAAAAACCCAAACCCCCTCAAAACCCCCCAAACCCCCTTAAACCCCCTCAAAAACCCCAACAAAACCCCACAAAACCCCCAAATCCTCTAAACCCAACCCATGACCCAATGGGCCCAACCCACGAACCCAACCCATGAGCCCAACCCACGAACCCAACCCACGAGCCCAACCCAGAACCCAACCCACGAACCCGCAACCTGGCCCAGCCCAGCCCGATCCCAACCCGGCGGTCCGGTTCGTGGGTCGACCTTGTTCTGACCCAGCCCGGCCCGGCCCGCCAAACCCCACCCACGGGCCGGTTCCGGGTTACCCAAACCCGGCCCGGCCGGTGGCCTGCTTTAACTACATCAGGTGGTAATGACTAATGAGTCTGGTCTACTTGTGAACAGTTCGAGCTCGACTGGGTTAAATCTTCACCAAAACTTTGACTTGTTGATACTCGATTCGAGTTTGGACGTGGCTTGAAATCTTAACGAGTTGAGTTGAGTTATGCTAAAATCGACTCGAAAGCTCGTGAACAAGATCGATTGTTATTTTATATTACAAAAACAAAATTTTATGTGTAAATACATAATCAAAAATATTTTACCTATTAAAAAGAAAACTAAAGGCCCGTTTAGTTGTTGGTAATAAATTGTGGTAATGGTAATGAATTTATAATGTAATTTTGTTAAGGAGGAACCTTATAATCTCCATGGAAAACAATTTTTCATTCACAAGCTTCAATTTTCTTCTCATTTTTCATTCTCATCCATTACCATTGAGGAGGGTGGTATTTGATGGGAATGGATATTTGTGAAGAAAATTAGATAAATTGGAGCTAAGGTAGCACCACCATGGGAATGAATTTTGATTTCCCTTTCAAATTTAGTTATAAATTCATTTCAATTATATTACCATGATTTATAACCGGCTACCAAACGGGTCGTAAGGGTAATACTTATAATAATTTGTTAGTGAATAGTTCGATAATAGCTTGTTCTACACTTAGTCAAAGCTCTGCTCGATATAGGCTCAGCTCGGCAATTTTCGACTTCGGCCTAATCTTGAGAAAACTTAAATGAAAACGAGCTGAACTTAGTAGATTTCGGTTTCGGCTCGTTCCATAATCACCCCTAGCCACAACTTGTATATATTTTGTTTTCACATAATTCTTGTTGGAACATTTATGCATAAATGGGCTTGAACATGCATGATGTGAACAAATGAAGAAGAAACAAGGCAAAGTTGACAAACGAGGCAGGGGCAAATCACTCCCAGCGAATGATAGGGCGTCGCACCCCACGATGGGTATCGCGGCCCACAAATTGTCACTGGATCAGACCTCGTTTTCTCAGTTTTCTTGGATGCCTTTTTATTTGGATTCCTTGTACGGTTAATGCTGGTTATGAGGCTTCAATAGAGCAAGTAGATGGCATTAAAATGAAATAAATTCATATTTTAAATGACTTACTTTGTGTATGGCATCTTCTGGTTTGATGTTACACAAATAAGTCATGAATTTTGATTTTATGGTGTTTTAATGGTGGTTACTCATCTTTTTGCAGATTTTTCCTCATGTTTATCCCTATAAATTGGCATGGTTTGTTCACTTGTTTGGGTTAGAAAAAATCAGAAATCCATCTCACTTCTTACAGCTTGCTTGCACTTGGAAAAGTTCAGCACAAGTCCTGAAGGTGATGCATACCGATCTTGTGCACTAATGCCTTAAATTTCTCCAATGGGAATGATTTGGTGAACAAGTAGATTAGGTTACCGCAGGATTGAATTTGTTGGATATCAATATTTCCTTCCTTTTGTAGGTCCTGAGTGAAGAAGAGCTTATTAGGTGATATATGGTTTGTTCTATCTCCCTTGATATATCCTTCACTTACTTGAGTAATACAAGTTGTATTATCATCTTATATCAAGGTTGGACTTTTTGTAATTGTTTCCATCTCACATGCTCCTTGAATGTGACCGATCATCGTCCTAAGCCATACGCATGCATCAACGTCTTGCCTCATATAAAGTAATAAGTTCAGCATGATTTGATGATTTGGTTGTTAGAGTTTGCTTAGTTGATATTCATGAGATTGGAGTTCCTCCATAGGTGAACACATATCCACTTTTTGATTTAGCCTTTTGAGGGTCTGATAGGTATCCAACATATGCGTACCAATAAGGGTGGGATCCAACTTTGCTTGGTAGAACAACCCTAAATCTTGCGTGCCTCTTAGATAACGAAACACGTACTTTATTCCATTCCAATGCCTCTTTGTAGCTAAATTGTTGTACCTGACTAGTAAATTTACAAAGAATGTTATATCTGGTCTCGTATTATTTGCTAAATACATCAGTGCACCAATTGCACTTAAGTATGGGACCTCGGGACCAAGAACTTTCTAATTTTTTTTCGGGGTCGAAATGGGTCATCATTCACACTTAATGATCGTATTATCATTGTGGAGCTTAATGGATGTGGTTTTTGTCCATGTAGAAAATCTTTAAGACCTTCCTTGTATAATATGATTGATGGGCAAAGATTCCATTATTCCAATTTTCGATCTGGAGACCAAGATAAAATTTTGTCTTCCCTACATCTTTCATTTCAAATTACTTTCAACAATTTACAGTTGATTCAAGTTCTCTTGACGTCCAAATTATATTAAGTTCATCAACATAAACTGCAATGATTGCGAACTCTGATTGGGAATATTTGATGAATACACAAGGAGTGATTTGGTTGTTCTTAAATCCTTCTTTTAGAAGATAATCTGTAATACCCTGAATTTTTAAAATCTAATTAGTTAATATTAATTATTTTATGAGTTTATTTAACGTATTTTAAACTATATTTTCAAACTCCATCAAGTTATTTCCTAGGAAAATGAAATTCCTGTGTTTTTTGCAGCAAACCAAATAACACCTAAGTGTACGATTTTATTCTTTTTTATTATTGAACGTTTTATGATTTTATTTAAATATTACTTTAAAGGTACAAATGCTTTAATGGGTTTTTGAACTATGAATTTATGATTTACGCACCAAATGGTGTTTTATTAACACATATGGTTATAAGATGTGAAACATGATAAAGAAAAATTGAAAGACAAGGTTCTGGCACTATCTTGTTATGTTATGTTATATTTATGGGATACGAAGTATTCGATTACGCCCGAAGTTGGTAAAATATGTTTATGTTTATGTTCATACGACGTGCCAAAATCGTTGAGTTAGAATATGAAATAATATGAAAGAAAAACTTAACCATGGAAACTTTATGTTTATCTTTAAAAATGCTACTTTATTTTGCAAATATTTTATCAAAGATTTTATGCTAATTTAAAGTACTTTTTATATAACTTTTATGAAAGGATTTACGCTATTCTAAAGTACTTTTTATGAAATGTTTTACAAAAGGTTTTGCGCTAGTTAGGATCATTGGATGTTAGGGTTATGCGTGTGATGGCCGAGTGGTTTAGAGCATTAAAAGTTGAAACTTTATTGTTTTATTTGGTGATTGAATGATTGTATGATTGAATTCTATGATTAATAATCGCTAATACGAATTTGTATCAATTAATTGTCAAGAAATTTAATGGAAGTTGTATTATTATTAAACTTTAATCGAGTTTGATGAGATATGAATGGCGCATGGTTTTGATGGTTTTGTTCCATGTAATGTAACCAATTAAGATAACAGATTAATGAATAATCCAGTAATAATCTTATTTGCATAAGTTCTTTGTATTAAAGATTTATTCTTGAATCGATTTCTTTGAGTGTTTCATTCGAACTGATGGTTGAATTTGATGATGAATGACTTCTTTGTTTCTTGCATGTTTGATAGTATTCTTGGACTTAAAAGATGAATTTGCTATTTAATGGATTATTATGTTAATTATGGATCGTATGATTATCTTGTTAATGTTTGATCTTGAATTGATATATAATTGTTGTATGAATTACCTTTGTTGTGTTGGGTGAATTGATTGAATCATGTTTTGGTCTTGGGTTGATTGATTGAATGATTGCATTGTTTGGTCTAGTTACCGTGGTATTGTCTAAAGGGGTTAGAGTTGTCGTGTATATGTCGTAGAGGGATTACGAATCGAATGTTTTTCTACTAGAATCTCGTCAATTGTTAAACTAGCCTTTGGGCTTCGATTATGTCTTTTAGACTCGATTGTTGAACCGGCATTTGTGCTTCGAATATGTCTTATAGACTTGACTTGTCACTGTTTGACTTGCATTTCGAGAATAGGGTCTGCATTGTTCACTAAGGTATGGTACTTCCCGCGGTGGAGTAGGGCGCCCAACCTTAGTGTTTGATTCTAAGATTTGGGTTAAGTCGCAATCACTGTACCTACAGGGGTCTCTGGACAGTTTAGACTTAGTACGTCGTTGACGCCTTTATTAGGTTTCAAGGGGAGGGTGTAAGATGTCTAACCTAGTGTATTAGGAAATTTTAGTCATGTTAGACATGACCATATGAGCATATACCGGGATGAAGTGCAGACATAGTTGTGGAGTGTGGTGTGATTTCGAATGTGGGAAGTGTATTTAGTTGATTTGCTTGCATTGATTGATGAATTATATTGAATGCTGATTTGATTAATTTTCAGGGTGGAATGTTAGGTAAATTATGTGGATAAATGATTGATTTTGTGTTAATTTCTCTGATTTGTTGATTGAATTATCTTACGATTGGTTGATTCCATTTTAGGTGGAACAACCTAGTTACTCCCTACTGATTGTGGACCCATTTTTCAGGTGAGCCAGATGGTAAGTCATGATCGCAGGGTTTTGGTGTGCGCCTGTAAGTGCTTAGGAGTTATCCCCTTCCTTTCATTTTTCTAGGCATATTAGTCCTTGGTTTAGATTTTGGTCTTATTTCTTTATTTGAGGAACTATCCGTATGTTTTGGTTAATTTTAGAACTATTTTTGGATTAGTGTTTTAATACAATTTCTATTAGTTTATTTGTTGAATTATAAGTTCTTGCCTTCTTATTTATTTTAAATCCTGTTTTAGTCGTATTATTTGATATAGTGCCAATCCGTCTCAACGTTATTTCGCTAACGTCATTGCACAAAGACGGGGCGTTACAATTTTCAGCTAACATGTCCTTATCATAAACACAAGCAGGATGTCGTACAATTGTAAACCTCGCTTAGCTTGTAAAGCTCCAAAAGCTCGTTCAACATCTTTTCTAGAATGTACTTGCCTATCTGAAAATAGTCGTTGCTTATCGGTTTGAGGAAGTGTGATGCTTTGTACGAAAGTTTACCAACTAGGATAAATACCATCGGTTAGTTAGTACCCAAAGTTGTATATATGTTGATTTACCATAAACAAGGCGTTTGGTGCTCTACCCTACAATACATTATCAAACATAGGTGAACGAAATAAGATCATTACAAGATCCTGTAAAGCCAAAAAAAAAAAAAGAATGTCAAATCCATAGATCTTGATCAGCAACTATTTCTTTTCTAAGAGTGGGGAGTCTATTTCTCCCACTGTATTAACCTTTCCACGAGTGTGGACAATTTTTCCATACCGATCATACCTAGAAAACCGCGCATTTCATTTTAGTACAAAATTCTATTAAGATCCTCCTCTGTTGGACTACAGAGGTATTGGTCTTAAAAAAATTTCGATCACACCTTCCACAAATTGTTTAAGCGATTCACGTGCAGTAGTTTCCCCCATTCCGAGGCACTCGTCAACTACATCTGGACTATAACCGTAAGCTAACTGCCTTATTGCAGTTGTGCATTTTTCAACGGACTAAATCCGAGCTTTCCAGCACTGTTTCGTCGTTATTGAAAGTAAGGATTGCTTTCAACAACTTTATCCATAATCCGACAAAACAATGATCTTTTCATTCAAAATCTGCGATGAAATTATCGCTGAATGTAGACGGGATTACTAAAAATTAAAAATAACCATCGAACAAACGGTTGTTTCCCTCCTCACTATTTCGATCATGCCTAGGAACTTCATAACCATCTTCGTTACGTGTCGTTATCGTTCTTTCTAGGTTATATATTAAATTTGAAATTTCAACTGAGATCAAGGTGTGCATATATCACTCCATTTTTCATTACTTGAAGAACTAGACGAAGTAGCACTTTTTTCCAGACATTATTGTAGTGTATATGAGATTGGTAATTTTTATTTTTTATTACAAAAAAAAATATCAGACTAAAATTATCGTTGAAGCAATATATCCGTTGTAAAAATCAAATACACAACAAAGCAAAAGTGTTTTACACATGTCGTCCACTGATTTGTTGTTGTGGCCATTAGTCTTGAGTGTGTCATAAAGAAGCACAATGTCTGAGCATTATCCTGCAATTGCTTCAGAAATTATCAGCCCACCATTTTCTTGTGGTTTGGGTGGAAAAGCAAAGAGGATGGGCTAAAAAAAAATTCAAAAATTTAATTGCTGATGGTATTACGATATTTTTCCTATTCCAGCATTTTCCTTGAGTATTTTACTCACTACTGCTAGAAAATATTTCATTAGAAGACCTAATTGGACAATTTGACTCTTTGCTCATCAGATTTAGTAACAAAAACTTTTACGCCAAATGACCCCTTGGACCATCTCTCCTTAACATCCTTAATTTTTTCAGTTTTGCATGCTAAATGGCACAAGTCATTAAGTGAAAAATGTAGTTGCAATTCAACTTTGTTCAGATTTTAGGATTTAAACTCATGATAAGCTTAGCCATTAATTTTTTGCTCTTCATTATCATTGATGGAAATTTGGACGCACGCGGAAGTTTTTGATAGACCCGTATATTGTATAATGGACTTGTAATCTCATTGATAATAATTAATTGATTACAACATATTGTTTTTCTTGAAAACTCATGTCTCTCATTTTCACTAACTTGGTAGAACCCTTGTTTCTACCCTTCTTATTATTTTGTGCGAGCTCTCTTAATTTTCTCTCTTTTTTTTGGCTCTTTTCTACTTGATTGGCTCACATTTGCAAAATAGTATCAAGCATATTTATAGTAGTCTAAGTCGGTGCTTCCACTGACTTGCAATCTTCTACATATTTCTTGTTTTAGGCTAGATTGTTCTAAGTCTTAGTCTAGATTTTTCTTTTTCTAGATTTTTCTTAGGATAATTACATGGTATTTCCTAGATTTTTCTAGATTAACTCTAATACTCCCCCTTAATCTGAAAAATCTTGTGCTCCAAAATGCTTGCTTGCAATTTATAGTCTTTCTCGAAATATATGTTGATGCCCTTGTCACCAACGCCCTTGCTTGAATTGTTTCTCCGACTTGTTGATGCACTTGTCACCAACGACCTTGCTTGTATCTTCTTGTCGGTAAATACACAGGTTACCAACTATTTTACTGATGCACATGTCACAAGTCATCCTTTTCTTTACAAAACTTGTGTGTTGTTGGTGCTCATGTCACCGACCATCTCCCAAAATTTTCTCTTGATTATTATCTTTCTTCTTTTTTCTCCTTTTTTTTCTTTCCAAATTTTGGTGTTTATGTCACCAATTAGTCGTGCTAATGCTCTTGTCATAAGCAACCTCCAAATTTTTTTTCTTCTTCCTTCACTCCTTTTTTTTTCCTTCTTCTTACTTTTTTTTTTCTTCTTAGTGGTGCTCATGGCACTGACATACTCCGCTAATGCCCTTTTCATTAGCATCCTTTAAATTTTTTTCTTTTTTTTTATTCTCCATCTTTTGGCCATCACATTTTGGCTCTGATACCATGATGGAAATTTGAAAGCACGCGGAAGTTTTTGATAGACCCCGTATATTGTATAATGGACTTGTAATCTCATTTTCACTCTAATTTGGTAGAACCCTTTTTTCTACCCTTTTTATTATTTTGTGGGAGCTCTCTTAATTTTGCACTTATTTATGAGAGCTCTAACTTGTGAGAGTTCATCAACACCCACAAGTTAGAGAGCTCTCTTAATTTCACACTTATTTGTGAGAGTTCTAATTTTACACAAGTTAGAAATCTCACAAAATTTCACAAAATAAGTTTGTGGGAGCTCTCACTTAGCTTGCACTTATTTCACAAAATAATAAGAAGGGTGTTGATGAACTTATTTCACAAGTTTGCACTTTGCAGAATGTTTTGCTTACAATTAGATGCGACAGATAAAAGATGATATATCAGACTTAAGTTATGAAAATGGAAATCATCTGACAAAAATAACTGTAAATTGTAAAATAAACCTAAGTGAATGACTATAAGTTGTAAAATCGTCTATTTGTTTGTCTGTAAGTGACAATTATTCCAAAATAAAATACTAAAAAAGGGTAAAAGCGGTAAAAAGACTGCAGAAATAAATTCGCCTTTTTCATAAAATTTCCATTTAGGAAATGTGTGAAAGTTCAAGAAATCAAATTTAGGATTTTCCCCCCTACATATTGGTGTTGTCACTCGTAAAAAAATCTCACTAAAGAACAGATTTGTCGAAATAAAACCAAAATAAGTGAACTGAGTTTCAGCAAAAATTAACCACCTTCATCAACACAACACAATGGCTTTGGAGAATGTAATCAAATTATACTATGCAAGACAATCTAGTATACAACCATGTGTACACAAGTTCCTTTTACACGACTGAATACCGCAAAAACTCTAGAGGGGAAATTTTTTCAGAAAGACAAAATTTAACACCCCATGATGGGGCGATCAAGGGCTAAATGAACTTAACGACCCTCTATGATGAGGCTGCACTTCTTTGAAAATGCCTGTTATGCAACTTCTCCCTTTAACTCCTAATTAGGATTTCCTCTTTTTGTTAGATTTGCTTCCACGATCATCTTTACTCCTTTTCTTCTCAGACTTGCTACCGCTAAGCTTGCTCGGTTTCTCAATCTTACTTTTGGAGGATTTAACACTGATTAAGCCACTTGAAGGTATCTTCCCACTACCATTCTTAAGGGCTTTCTCAAAGTCACCCTCTACAGCAAACTGTTGAAGCAACTCTGGGTCCAACATCCCGTCGGCCTTGGCCTTCATGTCATCCTGATACAGCATCATATAGTTTCAGTGTAACACTAAAAACACAAATACAAAGAGTTTGTAACCAGGCACCGCCTTGGTTCAGACTACCTTCACTTGTTTGGCTGCATTGTCTAAATCTTCCTCCAATGTTATACTGTGAGGCTCCATCACAATCTGCAAAAACATTGGTAAAAAGTTTGCCATATTTAGTTATTACCATACCATCTATTAAGTAAATGCCCGGTAAGTAACTATTGACATCTAGTTGACACTGTCAAACTTGGGTTTAGACTTGACATCGAACAAACAGCATACACTATTGATAAGCAGGATTTCAGAAGAACAAAACATTTTAAAAAACGCAAATTGCACAAAAGTAGACCCAAATTTCATGGTCCGAATCTCAAGTTTCCCTCCAACTTACTTCTTTTAGCCGAGGCAGGGTTGATTCAATCTCCTTAGAAGCAACACTGTAAAGGTACTTGTGAAACTTTTTCATCACTTTAATGAACAACGACAATATCTGCTGTCTTTCTAGTTTCATTTGGCCCTGAAGAATGGCAAAAGAGATATATCATCAAATAAGTACCACTTAGTACACAAAAAGAATTTACCTACAAAGAGAACAAGCTCATTAGCATTAATTCCTGCAACAGAATCAAATAGAATCCCAAACCAAATTGTTTCTGGAACAAAATAAGCAAATCATTTCTGGAACTTTACAAGAAATTCTTATACTCTGCAAATTGCATCACTACAGTGAATCAATGGTTGTTATTTTGATCTGCATGCACCCCGACTCAAGCAATGCACATATTCATCAAGAATGTAAATAATAGTAGCAAAAGTTATGAGAGGGAACCTCAATATATGAGATGTCCTGGCTCTGCAAGCCAATGCAGAGCAAAACTGATGCTTGGGCATATGACAGAGTAACTGGGATCCTCCCATGGAAGTAAAGATGTGAAAGAACAGGAACAAGATCAAAGATCTGCAGAAAGCAAACGGAGAAACATGAATCCAGATAACAACCTGTCTGTGAATTATGCTTAATTAACTTGAAAATATGTTACATCAAGTTCAAAGCAAGCAAAAAAGAAAAAAAAAACACATGTAATATGCGTACGACACAAAAACTCTGAAAAGTACTTGTTTCCAGATCTTTGACCATTTAACTTCAACTTTATAATGCTGCCTACCTTTTCATTATGTGCACATGATATACACGAACAACAAGCATTCTTATTATCAATGAAATCAAGACAGAAAACAGCAGAAGGAAAAAAATTGTAGACATAACCTCTTTTTCTATAAAACGTGGTTCAGGCCGACTATTAACTTATCAATTAGAATCATGCAATAGCAAGTCATCCTTCAGTTCCAGCCGAAAATGCAAACATAACAGCATAACACAATACAGCGGACATAGCTCTTTAGAGATATCAAATATTCTATTAAATAATACTAAAATATACACCACTATTATAATTTTTTTGCTGCCGATTTCATAGCCCAATTCACAGTAGTATTCTTTCACATACTAGAATGTTGCATCCATATATGAACATCTTTTTACCTGTAAAAACCCCAGTCCCCATAACACCGTTAGAAAGATTTAATCCCCTCAATCTCCCCCTCATATATTACCCACATTTTCTGTGTAGCATTCAAAAAGAAACGGAGTAAGAATATTTTTGTAACAGCACCAAAATCATTTCTCAAATCTTGTCCACAAAGCAAGCTAGATGCTTTCTCTGCCATTTGATAAATATTACCAGATGAAAATCAGCAAGATTGTCTGTGTAAGCTTGCAGTCGCTTCATGTCATGGGATGATATATACTCTTCTATAGACTTTAAAAATCTATCTATGTTCAGTTCTGCTGGTTCTGATCCTGCGAAATTGATTACTGGGTCCAAGACACTACAAAAAAGAAAGTCAAAATTAAATCAGAAACTATTTTATCCAGTGAATTTGTAAGCTCTCATAATATCACAAACCTCATGGCAAGCTTGTACTCCATAGAACGAAAACTGATGCCAAGTAGCCTACTAAACCTCCGCTTGAAATCTAAGCACAAAAAAGCATTTCCCTATGAACCATTCAATCATACTAAGAGAGAACCACTCTAAAGTCTACACATGGAAACTTACTCACCTCGATAAAATGGACCCAAAAACCCCCATTGGTCAGATGCATCAACTTCAATTTCATCATTATTTAATGTCTTCAGAACCATACAAGTATGTTCTCCAGTAACAGCATTCTAAATCACACAAACATCCACACAGAAAGACAAACATCGGCATTAGCACCAGAAAACGGGTGGAAAGTTGGAAATTATACAACAGAAAGAATACAGAATATTTCCTATGGCATTACAATTAATGTGAGTTTCTTTTTTTCAAAATTCTCTGACTTTTACTATGAAGGGAAGCAAAATAGGTTCAAGTAATTCTCGCAAAATTATAGTTGTATAGCTGTGAAAGTGTGAAACAATAAAAAATAATCAAAGTTAAACATATTAATCAAATCAGTTTGTCGATTAGCCTTATCCAAAAAAAGGTCATAAACAAAAACAATGATGATAAAGCGTTAACTCTGAATTATGCTTTGCTTTGCTAGTTGGATATGAATCGTTAGTCTGTATGGACACCTAAATTTACGGTTTAAAAGCTTGTATAATTTTAAAAAACTTCAATCACTTCTGTCTACTCCCTCTGTATCGGTTTAACTGTAGCAATTGAAAATATATGTGAGAGATAAATTCATTGTTGCAATTAAATTGATACAGAGGGAGTACAATCCAAAGGCCGTCAAGTACAAAATGTAATGCCAAGCCATGCCTAATCCAAATTCTTAAGGTTTTACACGTAGAATAAAACCCTTTAGAAGTCCAAAAACTTTTAAGAAAGGAATACCAAACCATCACAATATAAGTAAGTTCTCAAAATTCTTTACTTTTAAACGAAAGAAAAATCATATTCACACTTGATCTATAATAAATTTATGCTAATTAAAGCTGTATAATAATAAAGTTGGAAACACTAACTGGAATGTGGCCAATATAGAAAGGAATGAATTTGTGCCTCCTCCAAAATCGGAAAAGGTCTAGGGTCAGCCCAAAGGAGACACCAACATAATGCAGTTTCTCAGGACGTCTTTCACGAAGATGTACAAGTAAAGGAGGAAGGTTTGTTTTGGGTTTAATGTTTTCTTGAAGCAAAGAGACCTGCATCACAAGGAGACAGAAATACCACTTGATGAGTAAGATTTAAATAGGAAAAGAAAACTTTTCTTATAGCATATTCAATGTAGGAAACACCACCAGTCCATCTAAAGTACATAAACACACACATATAGAGTGTTGATCGTGTATAATATTATGGCTGTATTTTTACAAAAAAAGGGAAAAAAAAAGAAGAAACAAACGTAACTACTATTTTTGAGAAGTTGCGTGATTATTCATTGCCAGATTTATACAAGTAATATGCAGAAATTAAAGAAGTATAAATCATGGTACTATAATTCTAAATTTCCTTAGTTTTTTTTGGATGCATAAATTTCCATAGTTAGACTTGACAAAAAAATTACACATAAATTTAGAAAATGGCTCATAAATTTCAAAACATTGCTAATAAAATTTAGGACATAACCTATAAAATTTAGAACATATCTCATAAAATTTGGAACATGGCGCATAAAAGAATTTAAAAAATACCTAAAGTGAACTAATATTCTTGAACAAATTAATCGAATGATTGAATAATTATTTTTTTCTGGACATTGCATGAAAGAATACAGAGTGAGATAATATAGGAGCAAGATAGAGTAACTGAAAGTTGTTGGGGAGCAACATGAGAAGGAAAAAAAATATATATATATTTAAAAAATGGAAATGAACAAACATGAGTCATTAGATCTAAAACTAACAACGGTGCGGATTTACTCTCGTATAGAAATCATTCACCTAAGCAATGTATTCTCTCACAAGACCCTTTTCATATATGTATATATGGTGAGGGTCCCATGAGAACCCCTCGTATTTCGGGGCCTCAATCTCAGATTTCAGATTTTAGGGCCTCAATATCATATTTCAAGGCCTCGATCTCAGATTTTAGGGCACCAATCTCAAATAAACTTTATCCTCACATTTCTTCATGAAACTATCGCATTTCATTCTGATTTCCTCATCTTCCATGGAGCAATTTATTCTGCACTCTGATTCAAATCTTCTGAATTAAGATGAATTCATTAACTACTAGGATTTAGATTAAAGGTTAAAGGTTCAAATTGTTGGAACATCAGTTCAGATTAAAGGTTCTGCGGTCTTTAATCGGTTTGCACTTCCCGAAACCAGGCAATGGCTAAGACTTCAGATTGTTGACGATGATCCAAACATTCATATGAAATCACCACCATCATCACACAATGTCTAGCTCTTTCGATTCTTCCAGCCCAGCCCATTTGCCCCATCATTGATTGTCCATTTGTGCGACTGTCCATTCTAAAAGTTAATTGATAGGACTTTCACGAATGAAATTGATAGATCTGGGATTTTCATTCCCTGACATCACAAACGGACATTCTATCATTCCTGAAGCCTTCTAGATAGAACCCTTCTTGAAGATCGATAGAATCAAACATCAAATGTTTTTAACGAAAAAATTCTTGCGCAAATGGACAATCAAATAAGGCAACGAACCTGGCATATCGATTTTTTTAATTGAAAATTGAATGGTGGTGATTAATTTGATGTTTAATTGACGATATAGATTAACGTTCTCGTACTTCTCACCTAAAGAGAGGTTCTCATATGATCCTCTACCGACACACACATACAAAAAAAAAAAATATCCACGATTCTTAGCTTTACCTTTTCTGCTGCTTGAACAATACTAACAGGAGACTCTTCAAAATCTTCATCATCTGTTTCAGAGAAGGAAGTCAATTGACCTTCAAAGTACCTGAAGATTTAGCAGTATGAAATATCAGCATTATGTAGATCTGCAGTGTGGAAAGTCAAGATTTCCTATTAGTACTTAGAGCAATACTGCCTCTACAAGGAGGGAGGAGGGAGTTTGAGATGTTAGTGCAGTTCAGTTGTCAGAACTTTGGTGATAAACAAGTATGCGGATAAATGAATTGCAAGATTAACTTTTAAATTCAAATTAGAAAGGCATACTAAAAACTATCATTGCACTCAGCCTATCCCTTAATTCAGAACAATGATAAAAAGCGTTAAGGCTGACAGCAAAAAGATCATGCGATTTCATTTCTCAATGTAACATATAGAACAGATGTCAGGGATCAGTCTCATAAATAAAAGAAAGCACGGACAAACTAAATAGTCTAAATATAGCTCTTATAACCGAAGAGTATGTAATCATGGACAAAGCTCAAAAAGTTGTAGTGTCCCATCAATCACCATATACTTTCACCTTATCTTACAGACTAGGAAAGTTGGGAGTTAGGAGCCTGAGACAATCCGAAAAGCATGATTGTGCATCTACATATAGCCATAAAACACCCAGTTGATGAAAATGAGAACAAATAATTTTTTGGGGATATCTATACCTCGACAACATCTCCACAGCAACTGAACCATATCCAAGCTGCAGAAAACCAAGAAAAATGGAAACATTAATTGACAAGCTCAGCCCCCTGTAGATAAACTAAACTTGAACAGTTACTAATGACGGGGAAAAAACAGTCACCCGCATGGCCCCAGGATGAGTGGCTATCCGCACAATACGAGCACCTGAGAGACTAGGAAACACCGTGTCCCGAAATTGCTCACAAAATTTCCATGGAATTTGGTCTCCATGAGGCGAGCGACCATCACTTAAACTTCTTAATGCAGATTTTTGAGAGATCTGTCCTTCAAGGCAGACCTGCAGTAAAAAATTCATTGTTATTCCAACACTTAACGCATACCAAACAGGTTACAAGTAATTTGCCTTATTATGAAACAACAATGCCAATGCACGGAAGGAAAAGGAAAAAAAGATGGGTTAAGTCAAACCTGAATGACACACAATATATCTGGAAGATGGTTCTTTGACTCATCAACAGGGCCTGCATAGAGTTGTTATCATCATTTATCTTTTGATCTCACAGTATATTTAAAAAATAAGATCCATAAAATACTACAAAGGTTTGTTAAAAACTTAAATTAAAGCACAAACATACCAAGCAGCACAAAAAGATGATGTGCTGGAGCATCAGCCATAAGTTGCAGGTCATTTGGGGAATTTTTGTAGTGAGATGCAACATACAGAGCCATCATCCTCTATAAGGCACATTAAAAAAAAAGCCAAAAAGGTTCAATCTTAGAAGGCAAAATAGTACTTTGCAAAGTAGAAACAAAAAGTAATGACCGACAAATAATCACCTGTAAAAACAATTCACTATCTTTATGATATGAGAAAAGTGTGTCACGATTAACATAGTAGAGATCACATTCGCTGGGAGGAGGCAACCTGGTGAAAATAAGGAGAACCAGTTATGATAAGTAATCCAGAAGAAAGGAAGTTAAATCAACCAATTATTAAAACGGTGTATTTATGTTTCACATCTTTTTTACCTGCTAATATTAGGAATGTAGTTCGCAACATCCAAACAGAGCAACTCATTAAGCCAAGACTCAATAGGGTCACTCGAAGCATATCTAATAGATTCACTCAACTCTATCTTCTTGAAAAGCCGACCTGCAGTTAAAGAACAATAGAGTTAAAATCACCAGCAGGATACAGCTATTATGCCTATGCTTGTCTATATCCCATGCAACATTAAGCCAGTAACTTTATACCTTGGACTACTTAGAGAGCTAGACTATAGCAACAGCATAGAAAAAAAAAGTCCTCCATTATACCAATTCTGCTTTATGTAATGGAATAATAAAGAATTATATTTTTCCTTTGTTCAAGAGCACTAGCCTGGGCATCATATAAAAGGTGAGGAATTCAATCTGAAACTATGAAGGTAAACATTAAACTGAGCTGTAAACTTTCAGAACATCACTAGCCTGGGCATGATATAAAGGGTGAGGAATTTAATCTGGAACTATGAAGGTAAACATTGAACTGAGCTGTAAACTTTCAGAGCATTCCAAAAAAAAAAAAAAAACAAAATCTGCACCAACTCACCAAGTGAACAAGAAAAGGCCCTCAACAGCCTTGTTTTTGAAGAAAGCATAGATAATTAGATACCAAATTACTCCATATGAGAATGCAACCGCAAAATAAACATGCATAAAAGCACGAGTTCAGAACAACAGTGACATCACAAGCATGCACTTTCACCAAAATTTGCAACATCTAAGGCTATTTTGAAAACAAAAAAATTAATAAGAAAATTCCAGAGACAAATTATTTATGTACTTGCTTGAAGGCTCATAGCATTTATCATATTCTAGAGACAAATTTCGGCCATATGTTCCTCCCACATTTTTCAAAAAAGACCGAAAGTTTGAGTCATGAAACATTTCCCAATCAAAACAAAAAAATATTTGGAAACCACCAAACCTCACAAACCTAGTAGCTACCTGAACAATTCTCTTCACAATGGCAGCTAGAATCAAGTTTTGTGCTTTAAATTACTAAGATGTTTTCTCTAGACTGGCATTACCTAGAGATGGTTGTGAAGCAGTATGTTTAGGCACAAATCCAAGTATTATAATTTGCTTCCAATTTCGCCAAATCAGTCCATAGATGTACCATTGCGTTATGTGCCACAAACCAATAACGCATTTGCAAATTCCAGATTGGGATTCAGCAGATCCAGGGTGAATGACATGACACTGATCTGAATTCTGGAACTAAATAACTTCATATGGATGGATTTTTGGGATATAAAAAGGCAATGACCTCAAGTCAAACATTGATAGAAGATACGTAGTTTCTAAATTGTCAAGATGATAAATGAATCGACTAATTTGAAAAACTTTAAAACAAGATCCACAACAATCCTCAAGTGAAGCAGCTCACAGAACACTAATGATTTTTAAATTGAAGAAAACACAGTTCAGAAAAGCAGCTTCCCGGTTGGAAGATATGAAAGTAAAAGAAAGAACAGGTAATATTTATTGAATTGGTCAAGTGACTAGCAAAATGTAGTCATACCAGAAAGAGAACTGTCAAGATTTTTTGACATCTGGCTTTGCTCCTCCAGTTGCTGCAGAAGCTTCAATGATAGTGATCGACCAGTACCTTCATAACTGAATTAAGACAGCCAAGGAAGCAATTGAGAGGGAGGAAATAGACAGGGGAAAAAGCACCAGGGATTAATTCATGGGAATTTATTTCCCTCGTAAATTTCCCGGGAAATGTTATGTTTGTGTTTGGTTGACACATGAGAATTTATAATTCCCACAGGAAATGCAAATTACCAAGGGGGGTCATGATGAGTAATTCCTACATGTTGAAGGAATCGAATTCCTGTGGAAATTTAGAATTCCTATGGAAATGTAACCAAACACAACCTCTTATTTGCATTTACTAGGAAATTTCCCATGGAAATCTCTTCCAACCAAAATACACCTTAAAATATTTGTTAGTGGGGCCCATAATTTTTCTATTTTCATCACAACTCGTTAATTATTTTGTTTTTTTTATTAAAAAAAAACTTCTTGAAAGAGGGACTAAATTAATTGTGCAATCTCACCACTTTAATTGTTTCTCTCCCAAAGATACCATTTCCTTATATTTCACCAAGATTCCAGATAAAACATAAAAAAGGAACAGAGGGAGTACTTTATTTTTACCCACTTTATTAATTATTACTTCCTGTTTTTTTAAATTTGCTCTATTGGGTTTTCAACAATACCAAGAAATAAAAAACAATAAACAAAGACAAAAAGCGGTGCACAAAAGCAAGAAAGATATTATGGAAAAGAGAGAAAAAAAATAATAAAGCTACTCAAAACTAAGAGAGAGAGTATGGAAAATAGACTCGGGATCCATAAATTAATAAAATAATGTCTAGAAAAATACAGTATAACTTTACTATATACAGGTAATATTCGTAGTGAGCAATTTAAAAAAAAAAAAGCTCAAAAGGAAAGTGAGCAAATTTGAGAAAAAAAAAATCATTGGGCGACACTAATAACAAGTTATCAACAGGGACAAAGCCAAGATTTTTAAGCTAGGGGCAGACGGTTTAATCAAATTATGATCAACATTCATGAATTGATGAATATTAAAAATATATACCTTATTATTACAGGAAAAAATTATTTAAACCGACTCTAAGATTTTGCATAGAAGAAATTTAATACACATTACATGAAATAAAAAAAAATTGACAATGTAACTAATAGAACTCTTGTTAATCACAAACTTACATTAAGTGATTAATTAAAATAAAATTTAAAATTTGGGTAAGGTACGGTACCTGATGTTGTGATTTATATTTTATAATGATCCAATTTTAAAAGAAAAGAATTCTATAAAGCATAGTAAAAAGGAAAAATTCACATAAATAATCCGACCTTTTAGCGGTCTTCTCATATTGGTCCGATCTTTCAATTAGCTCAAAATAATCCGACCTTTAAAGACCATCTTCTTAAAGTGGTCCCAAACCAGCTACTAACTGGTTTAACATGTCAATTAAAATTATACATTTAATTAATTATAACATACATTATTACATTGATTAATTAATAATTTAAGATTAATTATTTAAACTAACCCCTCTACAACCACTCACTAACCAACCACCCCCCTCTAACCACCAATCACCACCATCATACCTAACTTACTACTCTAAGTTCTAAGACTTCTAACCAACTACCACTAATCTACCAGCCTAACTACCATCGCATAACTCAATCCACCAACTAACCACTACCAGTAACCTAGCTAACCAACTAGCTGTCATCCACTGCATTTATTGCCATCATCACCCAAATAAATCCACCACCACTAAAAGCAACCCAACCATTGAATCATTACTCTTACCAGTAATGCACTGTGCAATGAATTGTTTTACTTGTTTATTGCGCCCAACCAAAACAATGGTCCACTCCGAAGATACAATAGTAGTGCTTTGACACACTGTACATGACCAATTTGAGAAGATAAGGTATAAAAGGCGGATTATATTGATTTAAAAGTTTTATGGGTTGTAGGTTACATGACCAATTTGAGAAGATAAGGTATAAAAGGCGGATTATATTGATTAATTGAAAGAATGGACTGTGTTTTGAGAATACCGCTCAAAGGTTGGATTATTCGTGTGAATTTTTCCTACTAAAAAGAGAACTTTAAAAAAAGAAAAAAAAAAAAAAAGCAGTAGGGTTTGACCGTTTGACCCAAGAAGTCTTTCTCGTATTCTTAAACACATAACCGCCAAGCCAATATGTTTCTTCCGTTATCATAACAGCAATATAAATACATATATTAAAATTCTAGGGGGGGGGGAGGCTTTACCCTGCGGCCATTTGTCGCAAGGCTTGCTCATCTTTAGTTTTACATTAATTCCGTTATCATAACAGTAATACTCCTATCTTTAGTTTTACATTAATAAAAATTATAAAATTTTGATATTTGCTCATCGAGACGAATCCAAAAACAACTGACATGACTATATCTTTCTTATATATTAGCACTAATGTAGAAAATCCTCTCTTATTATGAATAGTGTTAACTGTTAAAATTCTAAAGGGGTGGACTTTTAGAAAGGAAAGGAGTATAGATTAACAACTAAAAATTACGTCAAATGAAAAAGTAATGGTCTAAAAATTAGTTAATGCTATCATTTTTTTAACATATATTATTGTATCATTATTACTGTTAGCTGTCCATTATTAAAATTATAAATCACTTAATAATAAGATCATAATCTCAAACAAGAATATATGACATTATATGCGTAAGGTAGTAAGTGACAACAAAAATAAAAAAGAAAGGTAGTAACTAGTAAGCGACAACATACATACTTATTAAGATAGTAATGATAATTAATAAAGCAGGATAAAACTAAGGTAGTACTGTAATTAACATATTTTTCAGTATGAAATAAAAGCATGAAGTGTGTTTTATAACTTTAAAAACTGAACCTAAGTATCACAGACTATGAACAAGCAAATATCAACCCGAACTTGAAAGTGGCATCAATCTAGAATAACTTAAACTCAAAACTATTTAAGTTTGACCAGACCTATATAACACATATAAACTATATATTGCACTTCTTAATAACGGATGTCAAATTTGAACTAATTTAACATATACTATGCTGGTAAAATAAATATATATATAATTTTACAATTCTTAAAGAATTTATGTAAAGAGTTTTTTTTTTCATTTAAAAAAAAAAATCCCATCAATTTGATCATTGCTCAAGTAAAGAGTTAACCGTAAATAATTTTTTTAGAACAACCATGCATTGCTCGCAGTTTAAACTACTTTCATAAGAAAAATTAAAATACCATTATATCATTTCTATAACAAGAATGATGTATAATAATTAATAATTAATTAAAGGAAGCTGAGGACATAAAGTCAAAAACAGAAACATAACATACAAAGGACATTTTATGCAGTAAAATTCATTCCTTTAGAACAACATTGAAATGAAACCAAAACAAAACCATAAAAAAAGCATTATATTCTCTTCAAATTCCAACAGCAAAACCATATCATACCCATTTACGGTAGAAGAAATGAAGACAAGATACGGCCCTAAAAGAGATTTCACAACAGGCAGTGGAATAGCTGCTGCTTCATCAACCACCAAGAGCTCAACTTGAGACAGCTTTTCATGTTCATGTGGCTGTATATACTGTAGGAAAAAAAGGGACTCCCAGGTATGAAACAAGCAATTTATAAAAACTGTGCACAAATAGTCAAGCAGCACATAACCAAAGACATATTTCTACGGCATTTTAAAGTTTTGACTGAGCAGCTGAACGCATAGAAAAAAGAATATGGTCTTTGCGAAGGCCAAGCTAAATGTTAAGGTTGGCTAAACTTTTCCTATATACATGTAAAGTCACCAAGTGAAAAAGTGTGTGCAATGTTATCATGAGCACTACCCACATGGGCCACATAGATGGAATTGCATTTACACAAATAAATCTGCTGAAAATGAGGGACGGGAAGAAAAGAGACAAGTACCAAACAACTTAAGTTTGTCTAGAATAACATTGAAAGAAGGAATATTAAAAGTGCAGACTAGGTTGCACGGAGTCGGATTCGGGGTCAAAAACGGGTACGGGGACGGGGACGGGGACGGAAAACGGCAAAATCAAAATTTCTAAAAACGGGTACGGCTTGGGACGGCAAAAAATATATACATAAAAAAAATTCATTAAAAAAATCACAAATAAAAAAATATTAATGAATTACATGTCTTAAAAAAAATACAAAATAAAGTTTTACCCAACTAGTAATAACACTAGTAATTACTAAGTAAATATATTTTTTTTGAAAGAGATAATAAATAAAACACTAATAGTTGTAGTAGACCTAGTGACTCTAGGAGTGTATAACAAGACAGAATAAAAAAAATAAAAAAAGGGCATACAGGCTGGCAGGCATAGTGGGTAATAAAAAAGAAAGTGAACCACAAAATAAAGAAAGTGAAAAAAAAATAGAGATAAGAAGAAATGGGAAGTCTTCGAACAGAGAGAAGAGAAGATGGCTGGCTGGTGGTTCGCTGGCTGGTGCTGGACGGCTCACCAGCGAGTGATAGCGAGTCGACGGTGGTGACCGGCGAGTGATGGCGAGTTGACGGCGGTGATCGGCAGTGGTGGTGGAGGAGAGTAAAGTAGCCAATTTTTCTTCTCTCCAAAACCCTAATTTTTCCCCCATTTTTTCTTTTGTTTGATTTTCAATTTTCAGTCAATTACTCCTCTCTCTCTCCTTTGAAGTTTGAAGGATGGTGGTGAAGGCCATGGGGACGGCTATTTCTTCCATTTCCCATCCCCAACCCTAAACCCAACCGTCCCCGATTCACCCTTGCTGGCCCCAGATCAGACCAGCCGACCCGGGTACGTTTTTTGCCGACCCCACACCGTCCCCATCCCCACCCCGTCCCCGGTACGGATGCGGCACCCAGAATGCCGTCCCCGTGCTTCCTAGAGTGCAGACAACATAGAAAACAAAAGAGGAAAACACTATAGGCCCAGAGACTCCCAAGACATTTTTACAAGTTCACTCATATAGACTATATAGAATTGTGTTCTTTTTTGATTCTATACCAGCTAAGCAAGCAAAAATGGAAAACCTTGATGACAAGCTCCCCAAACTTCTGGCCCAGATGCCTAAGCTATAGTCTGAATTTCCTAGAAAAAGTAGTTCACAATGTGTCTGAACATCCTTGCCAAAAAAACAAAAAAAGGTGTTTGAACATTTCTTGGCATTATATATCACAGACGGCATCAGTAATACTTTTCAAAATATCATATTTCAGTAATCCAGACTCCATAAAACTACACTAAAACCCAATAAAAAATAATAAAATAAAAAACCTGAAATAAAGTAAAAAGAGCAATGAATGAATTTGACAACCTTTGCAAATTGTTGATCCATTTATTCCCTAATAAGATTACTGCTTGTACGATACACGAGTTTGACGAAAAAAATAAGAAGGCAGCAATTTGATAGGCTTTGATTTGTTAAGGTAGTTACATTTTTAAAAGGTAGTTATTCGAGAAAAATGCTATTTAAAAGTAGTTCTTCTTCTTCTTGTGCTGCACCTTAATCCCAAAATGATGACACAAGAACTTCTCAAGAGGTCACCCATCCTAGTACTATTCTCGGTCAACCACAGGGTCGGTGGGGTTGGTGACATGGCAACACAAGGACTTCCCAAGAGACCACCCATCCTAGTACTATTTACAAGTAGTTAAACAACAAAAAGTCAAAAACCTTTTTTTAATTTAAATCTAAACTATTGTAGGGTCACATCATGTGTTTTGATATTTGAGATCACCTTCTGCAACAAGCATTGTTTAACTAAGACATGCAGATAGTTTCACACTTTTCATCAAAAATAATATTCTTTAACCACATAAAATAAAACATTTGTCCAATTCAAGATGTGAAATTGCCATTTAAAAGTTTCAAACATATTGATTAATTAAATAAAGTACCTCCTCTGTTTTTTTATGAGATGCAAGTATGCAACACTTACTATTTTAGGAAATTTCAAATTAGATACGACACTTTCTTTTTTGGCAATAAATTATCTCTATCTCTATCCTATCACATGGGTATCTTTCTCTCTCTCTCTCTCTCCCTCTATCTCTTCTCCAAAAATTGCCTAGTATTATGTGCTAGGAAACACGGGGTCGGCAATTTGGTGGCCGAATCCGTACTGGGGACGGCTTGGGGACGAGGATGGTGCGGGGACGGCTTGGGGACGTATCTGGGACGGCTAGTTAGATGTGGGGATGGCAGGTTTGGGTCGGGGACGGCTGGGTTTGGGGGTGAGGACGTTTCGGGGACGGGGGTTTAGGGTGGGGACGTTTTGGGGACGGCTAGGTTTGGGGGTGGGGAAGTTTCGGGGACGGGGGTTTAGGGTGGGGACGTTTTGGGGACGGCTAGGTTTGGGGGTGAGGACTTCCCCGAGCTGCTGCTGTTTTATTAAGAGAAAGAAAAAGGTTAAGAAAATATGATAAAGGGACAACCTTTTACAAGGGCCCATGTAGTAAGTGAAAAAAAAAAACGTGATAAAAAAAATATATAATATCACTATATCAGAGTTTAGTTTTACTTAAAATTAAATTGAGGATTAGGATTTCAAACTTTCCTTTCAGTCTCACGCATCTGCTCTGACTCTACCACAATCACCAATAGCTTTAAATGCGCTGTCGTCGACCACGCTACCAACGGTCAACCACCACCCAACCACCATGTTCTTCGAGTTTTCTTTCTTCTCTTTTTTTTTTACTTAAAGCCCTTATTTTGTTGTTCAAATTCTTATCTTTTTGCTTTAGTTCTTTTTGAATTTGTTCTTGCATCTTCTCTATATTTTGTTGTTTAAGACTTCTCAATACAGCCTAGTGTCTTCTAATATGTATTTTATTGCTTAAGACAAGAAATTTATCTCTTTTAATGTTGTATTTGTGATTTTTTAAAAATTATTAGTTTTAATTTTTTTTAAAAATATTTTTTTTGTCGTCCCCAAGCCGTACCCGTTTTTGGAATTTTTAATTTTACCGTTTTCCGTCCCCGTACCCGTTTTTGACCCCGAATCCGACTCCGTGCAACCTAGATTATGCGATTTCAAAAGTGTTGCATCTAACTATAAACGAAGGAAGTACTTCCTAGTTTGTTAGCTATGTATAATTTCACAATCATTGTCAATAGATTTTTAAAGCGAATTATGGTCAATGCTTGATCTTGACAAGTGTTGAGGTTGTACATAATGAAATGAAGGAAGAACTTTATAATGTCTATGGCCCTTTTCTTATGGACATAATTAAACTCTACTGAATTGAATTGAATTTGTCTAAACTGAACTGATTTAAACTAAATCCTAGGGTCAACAGGAGTTCAGCTCTGTATGAACTGAAATTTCATAAATTAAGTTCAAAAGAATAGGGCCTATAAAGCCTTTTCTTAGTCACTCATGTTAAAACAAGAGAAAAACAGAACGCCTACCTCTTATGGCTATCCTCAAGCCTTGTTCAACAAGATTAAAAAAAAATTGAAGATACCCACCTTCATCCATCAGTATTCAGTACTACAGAACTACTTTATCAGGCTTTGAAAAGTTCTTTCACTAGTTAATTAAGTAGGTAAAAATAAAAATAAAAAGTTCACGAACATGTAATATAGGCTATTCGAAGACCAGATTACATAAAAAAGATATTGGTTGAGTCCAATTATTCATTAAATTAGACCCATATGTAGTAGCAACAATTGTTACCATATGAGACACTCACTATTAGCATCCTATATAAAGCATCAAACAATGCAAAAGAACATTTATACTTCCTCAATTCCAAAAGGTAAGGTAAAAACAGCTCAGATTTCCTCCAATAGACATGGGAAAAAAATCAAACAATGGAAAAAAATTTGATTTTGAGGAATTGTTTTAGTCATCATATCCAGCTGAAACATAACCAGAAGTTGCCTTAAAAGTAGCTAAGAGTAAGGATATCTATGGTTAAAAGGTGATTGCCTAGCTTGTAATTAAAAAGTCACAAACATGAGAAAGCATTCATCCCATCTGCGTACCTGGATTGTTTGTCTATGCTGCTTGTAGATATTGATTCGCACAGTTGATTTCTTAAACTCGGGATTAGAACTTTTGACCACATCATAGTCAATATGTTCCTGCAAATGAGTGTAAGATGCATTACTATAAACCTACAACAGGCATAAAAGTCATTTGAAACTTTATAAGTAATTCAAACCTTGTACTCCAAAGACTCAAATCCCTTGCGAACAAATTCAAACAAGGTCTTCAAGTTTTCAGGGCTTGGTGCAGTTACAAAAATATTAGAATACCTGCAAAGACAAACTTCAGCAATCAAACTCGACATAAATTAAATATATAGCCAATTCTGAAATGGCTTCATTCGTTTTCATGTTCCTCCTCACTAGTTTGAGGGGGAATATGAGGGAAACCTCAATGGAATAAATAAGGGATTTCAAGTATTACCCAGCAGCAACAGCTCCAGCAACTGCCAGACCAAGAGCTGCTGATTTACCACGACCACGAGCAGCAAGCAGCGCAACAGTACTACGGAGGGTCTTATCCAAGATGGCATCAAGAAAGGTAATGACTGCTTTTCCCTATGTACATAGCAAATCACAGCAATTATTAGCCATGGGAAAATACAAATAGACAAAAAGTGAAGCGCATCATAATAGTTAAATATAAATATAATCAAATCAGAAAAACTCAGATCAGATCGGAATCAGTACCTGATCTAGGGTGCAACACTTTTTAATCAAAGGGCCAACAGGAAAATCCTCAACGAGTTCCTCTTTCAAGTTCTTTAAATCACGTTCAGCCTCCGACAGACCCTCAGAATCCTAGAAAACCAAACACAAGTTAATTAACCAGATGAAACTTCAAGGGGAAAAAATATAGCATGTTAAAGCCATAAACCCAAGCACAAGTTAAAGATCAAGCTTCAAAAGGGGAAAAAATAGCAAGTTAAACTGTTAAAGCCACTAATTTTCCTTTAACAAAGAGTGAAATAAATATATGATAACAAATAACCATTAAAAAGATCCATAAATTTTATTGGGCTCACTCAAAAAAAGTAAAAAAACTAACAACCCACGGCTACCATAAGAGACAAAGAGAATTAGACAGATACCTCTTTAACCGGAACAGGACTGATTGACCTTATATGAGATGAAATAGGTAAAATATTCAGCTCATCATCCATAACCACACATGATTTGCAAGAAGCTATTGATAATAAGAATCGTTCATTGAAGCGGCCAGCAGGCTGAGAATGTGATTCTGTGCGGAATCTCTCATGAACATCCTGGATTCATTCAGAAGGACCAACTAATTAGCAAACAAATATGCATAAAAAGTGAGGTAATAGAACAGTGTCAATTCAGAGAAAGTAAACATAGAAGCAAGCAACCCATACCATAACCATGGTGCATAAACTTGTTAGCGAGGAAAGAGAACGTAGGAGTAAAATAACCAATCCTCCACCTTCCACAGTTTCTATAGTTCTCGCCAGAAGATTTGGTGTCAATGCTTCAAAATCCTTGAATCAGCAAACGAAAGATCTTAGACAACTATTACGGTTTTGATTAAATAAATCAATAGGAATACAATAGGAATATATACAAGCCAGCCAACAGAATATTGATTTACCTGTAGTATGCACATGCCAAAGGTGTTTCCAAGGACTCTCTCTGACTCTTTGTATAAACAGTATGTTATTCCAGCGCTTTCAATAAAAAGAGAAAAAGGATCAACCTTTTCAGGATCTAGAAGTCCTCTCTGCATTAATTTCTTCACCTGCTTTGCACGTTTTTTCTTGTGGCTGCATAAATCAAATAATATCAGGTCACAAACTCATAACAGTACTGAAATGACCCAGAAAAACACTCTGCATGTTGAAACTTATACATCATAGTTACAATTATTCAAAATATAGTTGGGATGTGCTAACGTTCATTACTGCCATATATGTAATATAAGATGTCCAATCCTTTACTTTGCTGTGGCAAACCCCCCAACCCCTCCCCAAACAAGACGTGTACTTCCTGATCTTCAAACTGGATTTTGGTAACAACATAGAAGGTGGAATTCTTGAAAATAATAATCATTAGGTGAAATTCTAATCAGTCTATCTCCATCTAAGATAACATCAAAAAAAAATTAGTCCAAACAGTGAAGAAAAAGTTTAATAAAGTGGTCAAATGATTACATAATAGTCAACTCTTGGATGACATTTTACTCATAAAAGTTTAAAGTATGAATATACTTGCATACTTTCTTAGGGATATGATTATTCAATACCGGTATGCATTTTCCCATTTTAGTTCTTGCTGCAATAAAACCATTCTTTGTATGGAAGACTCAAATTATATACTTTCTTAGGGATATGACATGGGGTTGTGTCAAAGCAAGTGCTTCAAGTTAAATATGAAACTCCTTAGTCACTCAAAAGGGGGAAAACCGGAAAACTAGAATATCTTTGCACTATAAAACCATTAAAAAAAATTACAATTTAGTGGTTTCCCACGAAATTGCTGAGCTCAAATACCAAACAAACTTCAAATTCACTGATTTTTACACAAAATGATAGATTTAAAAGTGAAATTAGGATTAAAATAAATTTTTTTAAAAAAAAAAAAAAAAAAAAAACTTTACTTACCTACTAAGTTCTAGCTTGTCCTTGTAGCACCAAAGAACAGTAGGTCTAGCCTTCACCACAGCTTTACTGTGCATATAATGAAGATTAACAATCTGAGAAATTTACAAGAATACCAATTAACAACTCATTCAAACATCAAAAAAGTCAAACAAATAGCAATGCAAATGAAATGAAGAGAGAAAAGAGAAGTTGGGAAGTAAGTGCCTGGTCACGAGACTTGTCACCAATGATGAAAAACAAAGAACGGTGTCTGCTTTTGACGCCATTTTCGATTAGGGTTCTTATTCGTTCGTCTACCTTCTTCCTCATACTTCAGTTGCGGTGCTGACTCAAGTAACTGGAAGAAATTGGACAGAGTTAACAAGACCAGGGTTTTGGGTTTAACAAACGAGAAACTTACAACCTGACAAATCTTATTTCATTGTCACTCTCTATTAATAACAATTGTAAATACAATTTAGCGGAAATGCCTAATTCCTCACTGTAACAGTGATATTTTGGTAAATAAGTGTAACATTTTAATTACATTATTGTAACTAACTCAAATAATATTTACGATAATGTCATTTAAAAGTTCCACTTATTTACCAAAATGTCACTGTTAGATGTTTATAAACATCTAACAGTGAGGAATTAGACAGTCCTCGTTAGAGAGTGACTTAAGGGTATTACTGCCACGTGATTACGTAAGGCAAAGTAGAATTTTCCAGCGAAAATCGTACTCAATTTTCATTTAATAATAATAATGAAAGTAGTAGTTTAATACATAACCGAAATGTTGAATGGAACTAAATTATTACAAAATATTAAACCTAGGCTAGGTGTGTCGCCCTTGTCCCCAATGCAGCACTTTAGAATATATTGAGGTCATCGTCACCTATCTACTTATCATAAATGATAAGTAGGGCCAAGCCAAAACCAAAGAGAAATACGAATTAGCGAAAACGCTAAGTACATACAAGTACTAGACATTTAAAAATTAATTTAATTAATTAAACATGTTTTCCAAAAGAATTAATCTTTAACAATAGTAAAAATTCAAATTATTCCAAAAGGGAAGTTCCAAGTAGGAAACCATTCACAATCCAAAACAATAACCTTCCAAGATAGGTTTCAATAATGATGTAATAATAACTTTCGAAATTCATTTCCGAGCTAAGTGTGCATACCCCCAAACTAGTAACTCTTTTATATGACCTATACTTGGGGAAAGACTAGATCATACAAAGTTCATAGTCTTATCAATTTATCTCCAGCATAATGAGAGTCAAGAAAACCAAATAATGTCCGATGAAACAGACTTCCAAATTCCCGTGTAAGGGATAATCATAAACCCATTCATTATGATGGTAACCAATTTAAATTTATTTTGTAATATAAGTGTATATACTTCGTAAAATGATTAATTTTACTGAAGATAATGTTCGATGAAACCGACTTCCAAATTTCCATGTAAGGGATATTCATAAACCCATTCACTATGATGGTAACCAGTTTAAAACTATTTTGTAATGTACTTGGTAAAATAATTTAGAATTAATTCTACCAAAATATTTCAAATATATTAATGAACAAAATTTTAAACATATAAAAATGTTCACAATACAATTGCAATAAATATAAATATTTCACAAACGACCAACATTTCATCAATTAACATATTCAAACACGTTTGCATATAAATTCACGTTTATAAAAATTTAGCTACGTGTACGTACCTTAATACTCTTATAGTAGATATAACACAAGAGACTTAATCACCAACTTGAAATCCTAATCCCGAATCGGATATTCTTCCTAAAAACAACCAAATAATCCCGATCAACTTTTGATCGATAACACAAGCACATAAATTATTTTGACATTTGACCACTAGTTGTGCATGACAATTGTACTATTTTATAGTAAAATCAATACTTATATTTTATATATCAACTTTTAAATAAATCAAAATTATTATTAAAGTTAGAGATGATAACAATAATAGTGATAATAATACATACTAATAGTAGTAAAACTAGTAGTAGCCTAGTAGGTAGGCTGGTAGTAATAGTACGTAGTAGTAGTAGTAGTAGTAGTAGTACTAGTAGTAGTAGGCATTTAATAAAGTAGTAAAAAAGCCATAATTAAAACTTAGAGATAACAAATTTGAACAAAGAAAGAGAGGGACGGTCGGTAGCCGCGGCGAAGCAGAGGCACCGACAGCAGCAGTGACTCCAGACATGGTGGAGCACGAGTAGTGAAGCACCGAAGCAACGGCGACAACAACTGTGGTGCTGCTGTGTCGGCGGCGGCGGAGCTACCACGAAGAAGGAGAAGGAAGAGAGTAAAAGAAATTCTGAAATTTGAATTTATTTTTGGAATGAAATTGGATATGAGTTTTTTACTTATTTATGGGTAATTTGGACTGAATTTCTGGTTGAAGAAAGAGTTATTACAAATCTGAAGTTTCATTGATGTATATGGTTGGGTTTTGAAAATAAGGGTCCTATTGCAGAAGAAATCATAATTTTGGTTGAAGAAAGAGTTATTACAAATCTGAAGTTTCATTGATGTGTATGGTTGGGTTTTGAAAATAAGGGTCCTATTGCAGAAGAAATCATAATTTTGGTTGAAGAAATGATTACAACTTTGACAATGGGGTAAAAGAAGGTAAAGCTTCTGACATTAGATCAGAATTAGGGTTGTAAGTTTGAAAATAGGGTAAAAGTAATTGGAGTATTAAAGAGGAGGAGGAATATGGTTGAGCATTGAAAGCTTGTTGAAGAAGATAGAAGAAAATGAAGTTGGGTGTAAAGTCATAAGTATAAACTCTTCTTTTCTTTTTTCTTTTTTAATATTATGTAAATTTGACCAAACTAGCTAGTCAAAATGCCAAATGGCAATAATTATTCATTTAGCAAAGTGATTTTATTACTCTATAAAATAATTTTAAGGACATTTATATTAAGATAAGTAGTAAAATAAGTAATTAAGACATATTATATGCTTAATTAATGTTAAATATGCTAATCAAAATAAGGGGTATTACATTGCCTATCAAGTATCTTTTGTATACACTTATATTATGTACTTTCTGACTCATTTGCTATCTGATCTTGAATTTAAGCAACAAAGGGCATTCCTGGGATCCATCCCGGGTTAGTGACCTTTCCTTTTTTGCAGTTTAGACCTCGAAGAGGAGCACCGAAGAGTCCAGAAATAGATGTCACTACAAAGGTCCTGGAACAAATTGTGGTTGTGATTAGCATGAACTTCAAGAAAAGCATGCATGAATTGATGATGAATCTACCTCCATTGGTCGAACCCTAGAAAATCCCTAATCGGGCAAAAGACCAACATTCTCTGCAGAGTCCTGAGAAGAGCCACGTCGAAAAGCGACCATCGAGTTCGAACAACTAGGCTACGGTAACCAGGCACCCGTAACGGTGGGAACTCCTCTTGAGGCTCCAATCGAGGAGAAAAATCACACCACGCTACTAGTAGGGACGATCCAAGAGCACGATCCAGACAAGGGTCGGCCTTTATCCTTGACCACGAGAGGGGTCAACGGATAGGACTGCCAGAAAGAGACGACACCTCCACATCAGGGGTACTGTCATATAAAACCCTGTTCAGCTAAGAAATTCGGGTGCATTTCGACCACCAGAATGTCAAAGTCCCCCCATCATATATTTTTTGGCAACGACTGATCCGCCATACCACATCGCGTCATACAAAGCCCAGATTGTCGTACAAACTAGCTAATTGCGAGGCCTATTAGTGTCATTTCTTTCCACCCTGGAGGGACTCACACTAACCTAGTTCTCGGAATTTCCATTAGGTCTCATCAATAACTTTTCTTATAGAATATTGAAGCGCGTCCACTTATTCTTCAAAAAAAAAACAAAAAAAAAGAAAAGAGAAAAAGAAGTGAAAAAGAAGTTTCGTTAGTTAATATATATATATATATATATATGTATGTATGTATGTATGTATGTATGTATAATTGTAATTAGTAATAAAAGTTGGATGTTTTAAGTTTTTGTAGAATTTAGTTGAGTTTCCCCCGTTTCTATCTTCATTGTATATTCTTAGGGTGTTAAAACTCGTTAGCATCCTATGTTATAAAGGAAACTTTATGAGGATTAGGCGTAATTCATGTGATTTAGTTTAGAGAAGGTATTGTGTCGGACATGTCTGACAATAAGCTTACTGTCAGACCGGTCCTACTCAACCTGGACACATATTATTGAACCTGGACACATATGTTTGAACCTGGATACATATTGTTAAACCTGGACACAGAATATTAAACTTGGACATAATGTTAAACCTGATGACATAATGTTGGACCTGGATACATATTGTTGAACCTGGACACATATTGTTGAACTTGGACAAATGTGGACAAACCTGGACAAATCTAGACAAACATGAACAAAACTGGACAAATCTGGACACACATGGATAAACCTGGACTAATGTGGACAAACCTGGACAAATGTGGACAAACCTGGACAAATGTGGACAAACTTGGACAAATATGGACAAACCTGGACAAATCTAGACAAACATGGACAAATCTGGATAAATCTGGACACACATGGATAAACCTGGACTAATTTTGACAAATCTGGACAAATGTGGACAAACCTGGACATATGTAAACAAACCTGGACAAATCTAGACAAACATTGACAAATCTGAACAAATATGAACACACCTGGACAAACCTGGATACATATTGTTAACCTGGAAACATTTGTAAACATGGAAATATATTGTAAAACTTGGACACATTTTGTAACTAACTTGGACAAAATATAATCTGGATACGTATTTTTGCATCTTCAGGCCTTTAGAGGCCTCGTTTGGCGATTTTCGGTGGCCAAATCTCCATCGGGCCGGGTATTTGCAGATGCGTTCGTCTCGAAAAATTAATCAATTTTGACATATTAATTATATGCACCGATCCGACACCCGAGCGCAAAGTTATAGCCCCTCGAAGTTTTTCACTATTATAAGTGGGTATATGGGTCAGCCGTCTGACCAAATTGTTTGGTCAGACCGTCTGACCCAATACTTTCACTTTAGTTTATATACCACATCCGTTCTTATTATATTATTAATCTTGAGGTGAAAGTTTTTGGTTATTACGCTCTAATCTATTAAGGACGGGGTGTATAATTGTTGATGGTGTATGTTATAGTTCATAATCGAGTTGGATATCGCTTCACTTAGGATTAACACCACATTCCAAATCCATTTTCAGACCCTAACCTAAGCCTCATTACCACCATGAAAGACCTTTGATTCCGAGTAATGAGAAGTAATTTACTTGATCAATCTAGTTGCTTGTCAAATCTTGCGTATGGAAATGGGATTCCACCACCCACTCCAGGTATAAGATCTTCATATCATTCATTTACTAAGTTAAAGGTTTGAAGTAGATGATAAGTTCAATTATTGATATTCCTTATTACGTAGTGCCGTAGAAATAATTTTGTTGTTGTATTGAAAAATAGGGGGAAACTTCTAAGAATGATGTCAAAGATGGATGATGCATACCAGTTAGCGATCATCAATCGTGACGACATGCACTCTACATAGTTTTATTCATTTAATTACACGATTTAGGGATTTCGATTTTGCAAGTAGTTAAAAATGGGCAACCACAAGCTGATGCAAATTTAGCTCATAACACACGACAAAAGGATATAATGAAAGTTTCTCGTGCGATCATTGCAGATGAAATATGATGACTAGATTCATGTAAAGGAAACATTTTCGATGAAAAAAATGATATTGAAGGTGAAAAAATGTACTCCGATGATGAATTTAGAGCACTATATTGATATGGGTGTATATCTTTCATTAGTACTAGAACTCTAAATATAATAGTAGAATTATTGTGTCAGACGGTTCGACCAGGCTTAAGAAATATGTGTCCAGGTAAAAGGTGTATGCATCCAGGTAAGTGACTTATATGTCCAGTTTAGTTTAGTTTTTTTTCCAGATGAGTGTTAGTTTTTTTTCCCAGGTCAATGTTATTTTATCCAGCTTAATTTTAATCTTGTCCAAGTAAGTCACTTATATGTCCAAGTGAGTGTTATTTTTTTTCTCAGGTCAATGTTATTTTGTCCATGTGAGTTTTAATCTTGTCCAGGTGAGTTGTAATCTTGTCCAGGTAAGTAAATGGTTGTCCAGGTGAGTCATTTTTTATGTCTAGGTGAGTGTTAGTTTTTTTCCCAGACCAATGTTATTTTGTCCATATGAGTTTTAATTTTGTCCAGGTAAGTCATTGTTTGTTCAGGTGAGTCACTTATATGTCCAAGTGTGTCACTTTTTATGTCCAGGTGAGTGTTAGTTTTTTTTCCAAGTCAATGTTATTTTGTCCAGGTGAATTTTAATCTTGTCCAGATAAGCCATTGTTTGTCCATGTAAGTTACTTTTATGTCTAGGTGAGTCACTTTTATGTCTAGATGAGTCATTTGTTTGTCCAGGTGAATGTTATTTTTTTTCCAAGCCAACGTTAATTTGTCCAGGTGAGTTATAATCTTATCCAGGTTAGTCATTTTTAGTCCAGGTATGCCACTTTAGTGTCAAGGTGAGTCATAGATTAGTGTTAGTTTTCTCCAAGTGAGTAGGACTCGTCAAACAATAATATTTGTTAGACAAGTCTGACACAATACATTCTCAATATAATATCATTAACTATACATTAAATTTTGTAGATTTTATTACTAATTAGTATCACAAATTACCTTATATACTCCAGTATTTTATATAATTTTAATGTTTTCTCCATGTTAAGGGATTGATTTGAGATGTAAACAAAAACATTAATTAGCATAATTTAAATATATGCTAGATAGAGATTATAGTTTACAATATTAAATTAGCTTAACTTTTATTTTGTAATCATGAGCATGGGTGATAGGAGGGATTTCTTACCAAATAAAAAACCCCCGTCGTAGTATGAGTGGGGGTGTCGAACACGGGGAAGGTACTTCGCACTAGCTTAGGCGTGAGCGTCGAACAAGCTAGGTCAAATAATGGTCGCGAGAGGCGAAGGGAACTAAGTAAAACTACACTAAGGAAACAAAAACAAAAGGGACTGGGGTAAGAGATCCACAACTCATACCACCATGAATTATGAATCAATCGAAACTTAGACTTTGGTCGTGGATAAGGGGAGGTCGTTCTAAGATCGTACCACTCTTTCGAGCTAGTACGATGACTGGAAAGACATATACAACTCACTTTCGTGCAGCGACACATCTAACAAGTACTAAGCACAAAATCACGAAGACCGGTAACTTTCCCTTGATCGAAGGCCCAACTTTCGTGGTGCTTCCATCAATCGGGCAAAGGAAGTCATCACCCACGTTCACCTTTCGGTCCTTCGGTGGGGATTCTTTAATGAATCCTATGTTAGCTAGACATAAGACTCAACATTACCGAATCCTAAGGTACCGACATTATCACAACCAAAAGCCAAGAAACAACTAAACCACAATCATGGAGGAATTTGAGAAGTTTCACTCAAACCCTAGAAATTAACTACTCACACATAATTAATAGAAACATAATTAAAGCTAAAACTAAATACACAAATTAACCTAAAACTATGAACAACAAATTAACAATTAAAACCTAGAAAAATAAGAACAAGGAGGAAGATAAACTAATAACAAAACAACTAAAACAACAACAAACCAAGCATAAACAACTAAATTAACAACAAATAACAACATAAACAACAAGAACTAGCAAAATAAGTACATAAAACAAGTAAGAAAGTAAGTAAATGAAAGCTATTAAATACCTTGAGATGGAGAACAAGAAGAAGAAGAACAAGAACAAGAACTTTGCATAAATTAAGAAGATGAAGTAGAAATTACAAGAGAAATGAAGAACAAAGCATTAAAACTAACCTAAACCCTAATTTGAGCTTCTAACCTCAGCTGAAAAACGAAATGGGAAGAGGGGGGTATATATATAACCCCCCAAAAATGTCGAGCAAAACAGCTGAAAAACACTAAACAAAATGAAAAGCAGCGCGTCAGCGGGCGCTGAAAAATGGTCAGCGGCCGCTGCAAGCTTCTTGGGAAGCTACTGCCTCAAAACAGGGGAGGGGGACAGCGGGCGCTGAGTTGGGGTCAGCGGCCGTTGTGTTCTCCTTTGTGATCAAAAGTGCCCTGAAGCTTCATGATCAGCGGGCGCTGAAGGGGCCATCAGCGGGCGCTGAAGCGCCATCAAATGCTACTGCCTCTTTTCAGTCAAAAATTGCCTCGAACCATAATACATCTCAGCGGGCGCTGAGGAATTCCCAGCGGGCGCTGAGGCCTTCTAAAGCCCCTACTGCCTCAAGCAATGTACATCTCAGCGGGCGCTGAGGGGTTTCCAGCGCCCGCTGAGGCCTTTTTAGCCTCAACAATGGCATAGAGGACTTGTGTTTTCCTCGAGGTTCCCGGCTCGCTTCCTCGGGTTCCGAAATTGACTCGGGACCTACAAAAAGGGAAGAAAACGCAGAAACAAAGAAAAATAGAGGAAATCACATAGAAAAAGGGGAAGGGGACTACAAAAGCGAAACTAAACTAAAAAGACTAAAAATGCTAATAAAAGCTAAATAAAATAAGAAAATAAACTAATAAAAACTAAGAAAATAACTACCAAAATACCACTTATCAAACTCCCCCAAGCTTAGCTTTTGCTCGTCCCGAGCAAAACTTAGGCTAGAAGTGATGGAAGAGCTTGATAGGAGGTAGTACTAGAAGGGAAAAACAAAACACTAATAATTCACACTAACTCACTTTCGTAGGAATCACGGTTGTTTTTAGCAAAAACAACAAGCCATTTAAACCTCAAAGTTGCCAAGGAGGACGAGTGTGCTCTCGTAGGGGTTTCCAAAGAGTTTAACCCATAACTCTATCAAAAACAAACCAAGGCAAAGGTTCGAAGGAAACAAAAGAAAAGAAAAACAAAAAGAAAGGAAAATGAAAAGAAAACAAAACAAAACAAAAACAGAAGCAACTAGTTGGACTTGTTAAGGGACCGAGGTTCGATGAATGCGAACCTTTCTAAGCACTAACGGAAAACATGCTCAAAGATGTCAAGGGTGGATAATCAAATAAAACATGCTAGATTGGAGAACTAGAGAGGAACATTCCCCTTTCGCTCAACAACCAAGCATCCACATGGTAAGCTAGTGTCGTCTCCACCCATAAAGGTAGCTTCTCATAACTCCACGAAGGAGTCGGAAAAAAAAAAGGAGAAACAATTTAGGATACCCGACATCTCATCATAGTAAACCGCTAAATATGCTTGAAACATGACTTCCTCAACCGAAAAGGACTCAACTATCTAGGATCGAGAGGGCTTTAGGGTTGTAATGTAAGGCTAAGGATAGGGTAGGAATCAATTTGGCTTGTGGTGCTCAAACCTAAATAGTGAAGCAATAAGTGCAAATGAGCATTAAATAGCAAACGAACTCCTCAAATTTGCACACATACACTAAAAACCCTCAAGCTTATTCAAAAAACTAAACGAAAAAAGAAAAAATATACAACAATTTTTTTTTTCTTCAACTACTCCTCCCCCCAAGCTTGAATGACACAATGTCCTCATTGTGAAAGGGAAGGAATAATTACTTTTTTATATATATATGTTTTTTTGTCTTTTTTTTTTTATGACCTTGCCTTTTTCAATAGGCCGGCTTTTGCTGCAATTCAAACAAATTGACACACTTTCGCTTGGCGAACTCCTTACTTCCACAAGTTTTCAATACAAAATAAAAACAACCCGAAAATCTCCAATTGCTTCACTACACCTAAAAGGTATAAAACAAAACCAAGGGGATGCAAGGCTGGTAATGTGGCTTAGATGAAAGAAAAGGCCAAGTTCAAGGGGTTCCAAATGGTGAATGGGAAGCAAGAACCTAAGAAATTGAAAAGAAGCAAGATGATAAAACAAAAAGGAAAATGCAAAAGGAAAAAGGAAAATAACTAAGAAATGAATGCATCTTTCCTCCCCTAGAGTAGCTCGGTCACAGTCTCGGAAATTCATGAATCAAGTTCTTGATCAAGTTATACTATGATAAGGATCCTATTGCCACTCAAACAAAATGAAGGGTAGAAAGATTTGACAATTTTCTCACATATGAAGGGTAGTGAATTGCAAATACTACCTCAAGGGCTTCAACTAGCTAGCAAAGCTTTGCCAATCGTACCACAAGCCAAGACATTACGTTTCATGAACCCCAAAGTTCTGAAACCTAGTATGTAGTATTTGAAAATCAACCCCAACATCTCAAACCATGTGGACCACTAACACTTAGGAAGGAATGCATTCAAAGTCCAAGAAATTAAGAACCAAGTCCAAACTACAAACAAAACAAAAACACACTTTGCCTTGAAAAGAAAATAAAAGAAAAAGAAGATGAAAAAAGAAAAATAGAAATAAAAACACAAAAAAAAGGAAGGAAAATAAAATCAAGCATGAATGACTCTCAATCAAGCAACCAAGCATCAAACAAATAAATAAATCAAGGCCCAACGCCATCGATATCCAAATGTCCTCAAGGGCTTAAAAGCCAAAAATTGAAAGCCAAACATCCTCGAACAATCATCTCCTCCTAAAACTAATCCTACAACTAAGCACACAACAAAAATAAAAGAAAGGGAATTTGGAATGATCTCACCAAAACAGGCTATAAAGTAAGCATACAACCTCCGTTTTGCATTTTAGTACCATACATGTCCATGAGAGTTGCTTATTCATTTAACCTGCAAAAAAGAAAGAAAAGAAACCAAGCTCCAAAAAACAAAATAATTACAAATAAAAGAAAAAGGAAAAAGAAAAAGACTCGGGTTGCCTCCCGAGAAGCGCTTGTTTTAACGTCTTAAGCTTGACAAAGGAGCTGGACACAGGGACTAAGACATAGAAGAAAAACTATGTCAAAGTCATCCAGCGGGAACAACCACCCAGGGCTCAGTAAATAGCCCCGCAAAGCTCGCAAGAGCTTGTCAAACACACTTGCACTCAACTCACTAAAAACCACATAAGCGATAGATAAATTAAGCAAAGAAAACGGTTTAAAAACGGCATCCTATGCTTATGTGGGAGTGAGTGCCTACAGGGAGGTAAGTTAAAATAAGTTTCTACAAAAAGAAAAATCAAATAAAGTAGGGGGAACACCTCCATACACCTCACTTGCCTTGGTTTCTGGAAGAGAAACATGGGAGTCAAGACAAGAGATGATGCCCTCGGATGGAGGTGATATGAGCACGGATGGAAGTGGAGTGGGATGTGAATAGACGAGGTTAAATCCTCCTACAAAGGGTGTAACGACCCGACTTTTTGGACTTGTCGATTTACGAAGGGAATTGACAATGGATCATTACTTAAGCACATAATTAAACACCAGATAAATATAATTAAAAATAGATCATCTTTTATTAACCCAAATATCTGAAAATATACCCCAAAAGTCAAATAAGGCATAAAAATACCTAAAGTGTTACATGAACTAAAGAAAATGTCTTCCCAACAGACTGGGATTATAGATAAACTAATATTGTCTTATAAACTTTGGAATAACTAGGATAAAACTAAACTTCTGCCACACTCAAGCCCATCCAACGGAAGCCCGTTCTATGCTGCTGCATCGTCACCTGAAACTGAGGGGGGGGGTCCACCGTCAGTGGCGAGTAACTAGGCTATCCCGCTTAATTGAGGGACCGCTAAACACATAATATCATAGAATTTTTCACATGAAAACACACATAAAATATGGTACAAGTATACAAAAATTATACGAGATACGTATAAAAATACGTACAAAAATACGTATATGAATACGTATGAAATACGTATAAAAATACCCGTAGAAATACGGTTAGAAATATGTACAAAATACGTATAAAGGTACGTATAAAATACGTATAATTATACCTGCAAAATACGGTTAGGGATACATACAAAATACGTATACGATACAGATACATACACATACATCATACGAGTACAAATACTTATAACAATACAAGCACAAATACGTACAACACAAATACGTACAACACAAATACGTATAACAAATCATACATAGATACGTATAACAAAACATACACAGCGGAAGACTCATACTGTTTACGATACATAAACTTATATTATTATAGTCCTATATCCTAATTATATCATCACGTGATATAAACATCATAATCTATATTATCCATTAACTTTATATTATATCTTATCATTCATACCATTCATATCATATCATTTTCATCTTTCAATGGACCGGTCACTATAACTCGTTGTGGATCCCGTGTGCACCACAACTTTCCTAGAACATGCCGGGGTGAGCTCGTGTACTCAACCCGTAGTGGATCTCGTGTGTACCACTAAGCCTAAGCTATGGTCATAACCCCTAAATAGCAGCTCGTGTACTACTACTTAGATGACTACATATCCTAAGACCCAGAACTACTCGGGGGAACTTATGTGTTCGTCCCATTGAGCAGTGGCTTCGACTTAACCCAGTCTGACTACTCGGGTCATCAGGTGGGCGTCCTTACCTTATCTTATATCTTTCAAATCTTATATCTTATCTTATATCGGGAAATACTAGGTGGCCGTATTCGGAAATGAACCGTTCGAAGTCCCAGGAAAGAGAGGTGCGGCACGTATATTGGCCACCTTAAATACCAAGTCTTTCCTAGCCAGAAATCGAAACGATTTGTATTCCTCCTACTCTGTTTCCTTTCTTTCCCTATTAATATCTTATCGTAACTCTTATAACTTATCCCTACTGATTCCTAATATTAATAATAATACTAATAATAACCGTAATATTAATAATATTATTAAAATATCCGAATTCTAATAATATTAATAATAACATTATTATCCACCCTTCTTGTTACAACTTATCCCTGATAATCCCTTTAATTGTAACTTTTATAATTAATTATTCCTAAAATTTAATAAGTCAAAATTAACTAAATTTGACTAAATAAACTGTGTCTCTCGACAATTTCGGATTTTGCAACAATAATTAATTAAATTCGTAAATTACTTCAATTAATTGTTTAACCACTAAAATTACTTAGAATATGATAAAAATTCTATATTTCTTAATCTTGCCCACTCGACATTTTCTACTCAAGAACACAAATTTTGTCAATTAATTTAAATAATTTCAATCAACAAGATTAAATAAATTAACTAAACAATAATAGTAAAAATCATACTTTTAACATAAAATCATCAAGATTGAATACAAAACAAGATCAAAGTTCATCTTTTTATTCCTATTTCACTCGACATATTCAAAGCATAAACAAGAACAAGGTTTATTTCAAGGATTCAAATTAACATGATGTAATTAAAGATTAACATAAAGATTAAATTAAAGATTAGCAATAATAAATCAAGAATCATCAAGATACATCATAAAAATCATATTTTTAGTTCCCTTTTAATACTAGGTTACTCGAAAAAAAATTCAAGAAACTAATAATAACATATTTTAATAATTCAATTACCCTATTTTACACAATCTGATTTTTAAAGAATTAAATTAAGAACGATCATCTAAAGGTCTCTAATAATCTGGAAATTTTTATGGGAGCTAAATATAGGTTCAAGGTTTAACGTGCATAAATTGCGTTTAAAAATATCATCATTTACTAATTTTATGTGATTTTATAATTAACGGATCAGATTAGAAAGAATTCAGTTTCAGATTTTTCTGCCATAGCAAAGGATCTTTAAAAATTACGAAAAATTTACAAAAGCTTTAAAACAGTATTACTGACTTCCACCTAAAATTTCGTAGCCATTCGATTTGATTAAGTATATTAATAAATTCGTAAACCTAATCTGGACAGTTTTATCGGTTTGAAAGATTAAATTACTATAAGTAATAAAAGGACGAATTTTTGCCACGAAATAAATCATGATTAATAATAAAACAGTAAAGAAACTTCCACGAAAAATTCATCAAGAAATAACAAGATTTGATCAATCAATAAATTCATACAAGAAATTATTCAACAGTTAAAGATTTGCAAGATACTACATAAAATAATCAAGAAAATTCACAAAACAAATCAAGAATTCTACCATCATATCCCTCGACTTTTTTGAATTAAAGAAAGCATAAATCCTACAATTTTCATGATCCATCCTAATTAACTATGTGATTAACTAACCCAAAATTATAAGAGAAAGCATAGTTACCTGAAATCGCTAAATTATCCAAGGAAAATAATTCACACTTTGGTGAATTGTTGCTCGGCTTTTTGGAGAGAAAAGGAGAGGATGAAAATAATTTTTAGGGTTTAAGAACAATTTTGCAATTATCAATCAAGTTAAGGCATAAGCCTTATTTATAGAAAAAGAAAAGGAAAGCAAACCCTAAAAAAAAACTAAAGGGGAGCCGTGTGAAGGAAGCAACATTAATTAATTTTAAAAATTAGGAAAACTTGGCCCAAAAAAATGTGGGGAACCGGCCAAGACCAAGAAAAGGAAGAAATTGGGTCATTGGCCCAATTTAGAATAAAGGATAGAAAATAAAAATAAAACAGTCCAAAAATAATGGGCCTTTTGGACTTAGAATTAAATAAATAAAATTAATAACCACGAAATTTTCTGGCCCCAAATTTCGGGTTATTACAAAGGGAATAAGAGAATGTGGTATAACCACATCCTCCACATTAATTACCTCGTCGGTTTCACTCGACTCTGCTATAAGGGCCTCATCCTCTACAACATCACATGACGATATGAAAGTGTCATGATTCTCATCACAACATTGCCAATAAATGTCATCGTCTATGCGAGTCGGGATGGTGTGCTCGACTATGAGGGTTGAGGGGTCGAATTCATGACTAAGGTCATCATCGAAGGGCTCACCTAGGGGAATATGAGGTGAATCAACTATGTTCATGCCAAGACCTTGTAAATACTCATCAAGAACATGATTAAGCGAACTCGAATCATGTGAAAAATGATGCGAAAAATCAAAGGTAGTGGCATGAGGTGATGGTTGATTAAAACCATATTCCTCAAGTGCACTCAACTCATGACTATAATCATGTATTCCTTGGCTAGTCATATCCCACTCATAGGTGTCCTTAGCGAGACACTCAAATAAGAGCCAAGCTCTATCCAAGTCGAGAGCTAAGAAATCGCCATGAGATAGATATTCTATCCAATTTCTTGTCTCATAGTTCAAACCCTCGTACAACATATTGCATATATCCCACTTACCAAAATTATGATTAAGCGGAAGAGAGCTTCCGATCCTATCATAATACGACCAAAACAATTCATGCTCATATTGGGGATCGATCAAAGGAGTGGCCATAAGGCCCAAATATTCACAAAAATAAAGAAAAAGAAAGACCTAGAACCATTCTACTCAACCTAAACTAATGGCATTGCCTTCCCCGGCAACGGCGCCAATTTGATAGGAGGGATTTCTTACCAAATAAAAAACCCCCGTCGTAGTATGAGTGGGGGTGTCGAACACGGGGAAGGTACTTCGCACTAGCCTAGGCGTGAGCGTCGAACAAGCTAGGTCAAATAATGGTCGCGAGAGGCGAAGGGAACTAAGTAAAACTACACTAAGGAAACAAAAACAAAAGGGACTAGGGTAAGAGATCCACAACTCATACCACTATGAATTATGAATCAATCGAAACTTAGACTTTGGTCGTGGATAAGGGGAGGTCGTTCTAAGATTGTACCACTCTTTCGAGCTAGTACGATGACTGGAAAGACATATACAACTCACTTTCGTGCAGCGACACATCTAACAAGTACTAAGCACAAAATCACGAAGACCGGTAACTTTCCCTTGATCGAAGGCCCAACTTTCGTGGTGCTTCCATCAATCGGGCAAAGGAAGTCATCACCCACGTTCACCTTTCGGTCCTTCGGTGGGGATTCTTTAATGAATCCTATGTTAGCTAGACACAAGACTCAACATTACCGAATCCTAAGGTACCGACATTATCACAACCAAAAGCCAAGAAACAACTAAACCACAATCATGGAGGAATTTGAGAAGTTTCACTCAAACCCTAGAAATTAACTACTCACACATAATTAATAAAAACATAATTAAAGCTAAAACTAAATACACAAATTAACCTAAAACTATGAACAACAAATTAACAATTAAAACCTAGAAAAATAAGAACAAGGAGGAAGATAAACTAATAACAAAACAACTAAAACAACAATAAACCAAGCATAAACAACTAAATTAACAACAAATAACAACATAAACAACAAGAACTAGCAAAATAAGTACATAAAACAAGTAAGAAAGCAAGTAAATGAAAGCTATTAAATACCTTGAGATGGAGAACAAGAAGAAGAAGAAGAAGAACAAGAACTTTGCATAAATTAAGAAGATGAAGTAGAAATTACAAGAGAAATGAAGAACAAAGCATTAAAACTAACCTAAACCCTAATTTGAGCTTCTAACCTCAGCTGAAAAACGAAATGGGAAGAGGGGGGTATATATATAATGTAACGACCCGACTCGTTTAAATCGGCGCGGAAGAAACCGACGAGTCGAATAGTTATAAACTACAACTCAAATACTTAAGAAATTAAAACTAATTCCTCGAAATATTATTAATAAACCACAAACGTACAAATACCCACAAGTTTGTACATAACTAGTCCAAAAGTCAAACTAAAAATACCAAAAATACGAGTAACTCCAACCACACGTCAGAGTCTAAACAACGTATAAGAGTCCAACAGTAACGTATAAAGTCTATACAATACGCCAATACTATCTATCAACAACAGGAATAGAAAATACATCAAATAACAGAAATAGTAAACGTCGCTCGCCCAACCCAAAGCTAAGCAAGAGTATCGTCATCAGAAATACCTGAAAAACATACAACAGTCCACCATCAGTGGCGAGTAACATAACCGACTCACCCTAATGGGAATACACATTCACATAGCATAAATCAAATAAACAATACCAAATCAATAAACCAGAGTACAAGATCAACCCTCACGTGAACTCGACTCAAACCAACTTAATCAACTATCTTTGCGCAATCATTCATATACTAGACCGGACTGTGCTCGTACGAACGCATCTTACGCGATCGAACTTTCTACTATGCTTGGATTTGAGAATCTTACTCCCAAACCCCATGAAACCAATCTTACTGGAAATCCATGTCCCGTGAAACCAATCTTACTGGAAAATCAAAGGATCACATAGTATGACTCCAACTATCCCAATACCGCGGACGGAATAGGGGCAACGTCTTAACCCAAAAACAAAGAATCTTACTCTAAGTTTTAGGCGTCTAGAAATGAAATCAAGCTAACTATTTAATTATCATTTTAAACATTTTATTATCCCAACATAACTAAATTAAATTCAAGAATTGCCTCTATGCCTTGATTCTTGAAAATAACTAGTTAAAACATCGAAGTTATACTCAAGATTGTCTTTACGCCTTGATCTTGAGTCTAACCAACCATAAACCATCACTTAAATTCCATTCTTTAATCAAATTAGACTCAATCTTTAACTTTCTTTAGGTTCTAAACCACTTTCTTTAATTAACAAGATTCAACCAAGAACTCATAAAGACTCAAAGAACTCATAAAGAACTTATAAAGAAATCATTCAAGATTCAAGATCTTCAATCAAGAACTCAATCAAGATTCAAGAACTTCAATCAAGAACTCATCCAACTACTAAATCACACGCATAACATCATGACATTCATTCGAAAATTCCAACTAACTCTTATCCAAAATTTATCAAACTTTAACACAATTATCATGATCATAAAAAAACACATAATCAATCATAAAATCATGAAAAATCATCATCAAAACATCATATAAACCACATAAAAATCAGAATATAAACAATACATGAAATCATGGATATTCATCATCAAACAACCCAAACAAGCATTTAATCTATACTATAAACATAGTATACCAAAAAGGTTGAGAAAGCATGTTACCTTATTGAGGATTACACACAAAATCAACACAAAAAGTGCAGCCCGGAAACACGTCACACACGGACAACAACACGGCACAAGCACGAGCACCTCGTTCTTCAACACGGCACCACCGCACGAGCACCACGAACCACCTTGCACGGCTACTGCACCCAGCCACGACACCACTGCACAGTCACGGTCCACCACACGGCCCTGCTGCACAGTTCGAACACCAACCCACACGAACCCCACACGTGCACACAAACACGAACCCAAAACCAACCCGAACTAGTGATCTTGAATGAAATGAATGCGTTTAGGATTGTGTTTGAACACTTAAAGATCAATGAACTTTGAATCTTTAAGTTTTAGGCTAGGAAAAATGATGAACAATTGATGGGTTTCAATTGGCCAAAATGGCGTGTGGAATGGGAGCAATGGAGAGAATTGTGTTGATCTTTTGATGGCAAGACATAAGATGGCAAATAAGCAAAATGGTCTCATGGCTCACTAACTACTTCTATTTATAGAAGTTAGTTAAGTGTGAAAGCAAAGCAAGTGGCAAAACTTGCCATGCACAAAAAGAGAGGGCCGGCCATCAAAGGGCAATTGGGCCCAAAAATGGGCTCTCGTGATCCCTCGGGCTAATTTACATAATTTACATGATTAATCATGCAATAATCGAATTGGCCCAAAATATTAAATAATTAATTAGAAAAATTAAATAATAAAAATTCTAATTAATTAAATAATAAATAACATAAACAATAAAAACTGAAAATAAATATTTCGAATTAAATCGAAATTATTCACATAAAATAAAAATAAATAGTTCAAAAATAAATTTGAACTAACACAGAAATACACATAATTACACATAATTATCGGCAAAAATACCAATAAAATCTAGGTCATTACATATAACCCCCCAAAAATGTCGAGCAAAACAGCTGAAAAACACTAAACAAAACGAAAAGCAGCGCGTCAGCGGGCGCTGAAAAATGGTCAGCGGCCGCTGCAAGCTTCTTGGGAAGCTACTGCCTCAAAACAGGGGAGGGGGACAGCGGGCGCTGAGTTGGGGTCAGCGGCCGCTGTGTTCTCCTTTGTGATCAAAAGTGCCCTGAAGCTTCATGATCAGCGGGCGCTGAAGGGGCCATCAGCGGGCGCTGAAGCGCCATCAAATGCTACTGCCTCTTTTCAGTCAAAAATTGCCTCGAACCATAATACATCTCAGCGGGCGCTGAGGAATTCCCAGCGGGCGCTGAGGCCTTCTAAAGCCCCTACTGCCTCAAGCAATGTACATCTCAGCGGGCGCTGAGGGGTTTCCAGCGCCCGCTGAGGCCTTTTTAGCCTCAACAATGGCATAGAGGACTTGTGTTTTCCTCGAGGTTCCCGGCTCGCTTCCTCGGGTTCCGAAATTGACTCGGGACCTGCAAAAAGGGAAGAAAACGCAGAAACAAAGAAAAATAGAGGAAATCACATAGAAAAAGGGGAAGGGGACTACAAAAGCGAAACTAATCTAAAAAGACTAAAAATGCTAACAAAAGCTAAATAAAATAAGAAAATAAACTAATAAAAACTAAGAAAATAACTACCAAAATACCACTTATCAATGGGGTGGCATGGGATCATTTTATTACAAACTTACAATTAATTTCAAAAATAACAATAACACAACCATAACAATTCAAAATAAAAAAAAATGAAAAAAAGAAAGCAACCTCCTCTTCTTTGAAGAAAACAATTTTGAGGAAGTATTTTTAAAAACATGGACGAAAATACAAAATCACCACAATTATTCAAGGAAACATTATTTTTATTTAGTATTAGACTTGCGTAAATATTATCTCTTTCAAATAAGCATATATATATTTTGTATAGTGTTAAAATCGATAATTGTGAAAAAAATTAGAGCTCATTGAACCTAATTGAACTTATTTAAACATATTACATCTGATCTGAACTTATATGAACGTATTAAACCTGTAACTTCTTTTTTCAAGGTGAAAAAATGCTTCCTAAGTTTTATCGGGATGGGGTGAGGATGGGGATAAAACTGTTGGCAGTTCTTAATGTAATAAGGGAGAAAACCAAAGTAAGTTTATCATAAATTAATATAATACAAGAAATTTCCTACGTTTTTTTGGAATTTTTTTAAAGGGCTCATCTATGTCCTATTTTATTTCATAGGTCTCAATTATTGATTATTCTACATAGTACCAACTAGTAGGGGTAATTGCTAAGAAAGGTACCCGTGACTTATAACCTACTAAACCGGTTCACTACAAATTTTTATATACATTTGTATATGTACATACATACATACACATGATAAGCGGCCCTTATGACCTCTTTTATATCCCGTTTTCTCCCCAATAAAGGCCTTTGTTGGTCCATTTTATTTCTTTTCAGCTTAGTTTTTCTCTTTTTAGGCTTTTTAGTTGCCTTAGTGCATTTTGAGTCATTTTGGTGGTATTTTACCCCCTTATTTCAACCCACCCGAGTCTTTGGCACTTATACCTTGTTATGACTTGCGGATACCTTATTTCAGGTCCCTCATCTGGGCTACACGTGGGAGGCAAGTCAAGGAGGAGAGCGATGGGAATCGAAAGAGGAGCGAGATAAATCGAAGCCGATTATTGGTCGCCCTCCGCTATCTTGGGTACAACTTGTGTTATAGATATTTTTTGGATTCGGGGCCGATTACGTTGGAAACTAGAGTTCAAGAGCTTTCCATCGGTATATTACACGCTCCAATCTGAGGTCTACATCAGAAGTTATGAGCATTACAAGATCAGCTTTCTGTGCAGCCTTCTTAGAGCGGACGCTCTCTGTATTAGAGCGAAAGCTCTAATCCCTCCTGTTTCTGGCCTATTTTTGCCGAGACTTCAGAGCAAATGCTCTAAATTTTAGAGCGCCCGCTCTGAGTTATCAGGACGGCTTTTTTTACGGGCTTTTAACTTCACTTAGGGTTAATTTCTTTGGGGTATAAATACCCAATCTTTTCCCCTTGATGTAAAAAGCACATTTTAGAGACATTTTCAGATCTATTAGCATACTTTTAGCTTAGGATTTATCATTTCTAGAGAGTTTTGTAGGAAAGAGATAGCATAATAACTTCATTTTTCTCACTTATAATTGGATTGAGCTTCTCGTAGTTTGTAATTTCTGAACTCTTTCTTTTGTTTTGTCATCTATTTACTTGTTATTGCATTTACCTTGTTCTTAGTTGTTATTTTTGCTTGGTTGAGTAGTATAGTTAGTTTAATCTTCATTACTCTTTGTTTGCTCATTCTTCTCCATGTTTATTTCTAGCTCTTTATTTGCTATTTTCCTTGTCATTTTCCCTTGTCCATTCATGTCTACTTCTTTTCTAGACTAGATTTGTTAGCTAGGGAAGGGGGATAGTGAAGCATTATTGATGAGAAATTTCTGATTTTGGTTTCAATGTGTTGATAAATATTGGTTGCTTAATCTAGGGATTTATTTTGTTGAGTTTGGATTTTGGCCATTTCCATGACTTAAAACCCGAATCATTTATGTGTTGTATGAGAGTGAACACATAAGTGGTGGAAAGCTATATTAAGTATGACTATGACCTCCTTGGCATAGTTGGGTTGCCGGTGTCTTTGAGTGTGTGAGAACGACTCTTTGGTGTTGGCAATTCGAAAGGGATTAGAAGGTGTGGGAGAGTGCCCTCCTAATTTCGGGCGAATCACCCCCCTTTATGATTCAACCTTGTTCCCATGATTATAAGTTTGGATTCATATTTGTTTCATGATTCCCCCTACCCCTAGTGTTTATTTTCTCAAGTTATCTTCCGTTCTTCCTATTTTATTTTTAGCAATTTCTAGCATTAGTATTTTAGTTTAATCAATCTGAACTCCCGATTTTTATGCCCCGTCAATCGAATAGCGATCAAACTAAGTTTAAAAACCTTGCTTCTCCGTGGATTTCGACCCCTACTTACCACTTGCTATCTTTCCAAGTTAGTGAGTCTAGGCTAGGGTACTTTATTCTTGATCCCGAACCCTTGGGAACTAACGACACCTAAGGGACGGATCAACACACACACATATATAGTCAGTATCTTCCTTTCTTCTTTCTCTCTCCTTTTCTAACCAAACTATTAACATCAACAATGACACCATCATTATCAGATGATCATCTTTATCAAAATCATCTTCAAAATCGCCAGCAAAATCATCATCATTATTAATTGCCAATAATTTTTGGTTATTTTTCGGGGTGGTTCATCGATTGTTTATGGTGGTTCATTGTAACACCCCGTCTATTTACATCATCTATTTAGTAATTATTACATTAAATAATTTTACAAAAGTAATTTTATATCTCCTTTTATTAAAAATACTATTTTCCACGTCAACTTTAGAAGTGACCAATAGTTATTAGATCTCTAATTAGGTCCCTAAGTGGTAATGAAGTTAAATAAATAAAATACAAGGATATCTAAATATATATATATATATATATATATATATATATATAACAATAAAAAAATAAAGGAAAAAGAAAAAAGAAAAAAAAAATAAAAAAAAAACAAAAAAAGGGGAAAAAGTAGTGAAACTTACAGTAGGTTTAGTTACCTTTCAATTGAAGCTTGCTACTCACTTCTCTCTGCCGCACCAGGTTCGTCTTCTCCATCTTTCCTTTTTTATTTATTTTTATTTTTATTTTATTTCCTTTCTCCATTTAGATTACCACTCTAATCTTAATCACTCATATTCTTCATTCATCCACTTTCATCTTCTCCTAGTTTACTAGTGATTGAAGATAATAACTTTGAGTTTGGAACCCTAGGGTTTGGGTCGAAAATCTGATTTAAAGGGCGTAATTTTTAGTCTTTGTTGAGTAGTTTTTCCTCCCTTATTCAAGTATGTTGTGATCTCAAGTTTAGTTTCAATTTTGTTTATTTTAGTTGAGGGTTTTGTTAAGTTAGAGTTTATGAGTAATTGAATTGGGGAAATTGGATTATGTCATGTTTTAGTTGATTTATATGTAAGTATTGACTTATGTAATTAGTACAATTGTTAGTTTATTCTTATAGTTGTTTGAGTGTTCTTGATGTTATGTGGTACCCTAAATTTGGGGAAAATTATACTTAAAACTATTTTAGTATGTTTATTGTTGATTGTAATTTTAATATAGTCAATATATTATTATTAGATATACAACTTATACTAGTGTTGTTAGTATACTAGTGTTGTTTGTATATTAGTGTTGTTAGTATATAAGTGTTGTGTATATTAGTGTTGTTAGTATACAAGTGTTGTTAGTATATAAGTAGATTGATTTTAATTGAATAGTAGTAACTAGTGTTTGATTGTGATGTGTGAATTAATTGTCAAGTACCATTATTATAATTTTGGGTTATAGGTTGGTAGTATCTAATGATATTTGGTTGATGTATGAGCAAATTCCGATTAGTTTGGATAGATGTATAGTTGACTTATAATGACTTTTGTAGTGTAGAAAATATAGGTAATTTGTAAGTCAAGTGACTTATACACTATTATTATGTTGTGGATCGCGAGTTTGTAGAGGAACCTTTTTGACTGACATTTGAGGTTGATTTATATTTTGTTGCTGACAAAGTAAGATTTCTTACTAAACCTGTACAGTTATTTTATATGTATTTGATTGATACAGTTGGATTTGATTTGAGAACTTACATTGTGAAACTCTTTTATAAAGCTCGATTATTTGAATTGAAAATATTACGGAGTATTATTAAAGTTTTATTTTGAAAGAAGTTATGAAAATTTGAAGAATTATATTATTCAGAGAAAGTTTCTCAATGAGACTAGTTTGAGATTTATTTTATCAAGAGGAAGTTCCTCTATATTTATTTAGTTTGAGATTTATTTTATCAAGAGGAAGTTCCTCTATATTATTTAGTTTGAGATTTATTTTGAGCATGAGTAAGTTTTTTTCAATTTTTAAGTGTAATAACCCGGAATTTTGGGCCAGAAAATTTCGCGGTTATTAATGTTATTTATTTAATTCTAGTCCAAAAAGGCCCATTATTTTGGACTGTTTGATTGTTATGTCCTATTTTTAACTCCAAATTGGGCCAAAGACCCAAGTTTCTTCCTTATTTTTACCTTGGCCGGTTCTCTCTATGGATTGGGCCAACTTTGTTTTTCTTTTATTTAATTAAATTAATTTATATTTTGGATAATTAAATTAATTTAATTAATTTGAATCATCTAAAACCCATTCAACTAGTTGTTGTAACAACTAGCTAAATCTCCCTATTTTGCTCCTTCCCCTCACGGCAGCCTTCCTAGTTCTATTAGGGTTTTGTTTTTTATTTTTTTTATTTTTTTTATTTTTCTATAAATAGGACCCTTGCTTTATTTTGGGTCCTAATTGCCAAATTTATTAAGAACCCTAAAAATAAACACAATTTCTCCTCTCTTTTCCTTCCTCTCAAAACCGAGCATCAATCACCATTTTTGGGTGATTTTACCTTGGAATTTTATAGCGAATCCAAGTAACTTCGCTTTTCCAATTAATCTAAAGGTAGCTAATCACATAGTTAATTAGGAATTAATCATGAAATTGTAGGAATTTAATTCTATGTTTTGCACATAAAATGTCGAGTAGAATATGGATGTTTTCTTGTTTTATTTTCATGATTTTCTTGATTTAAATGTATGATTTATGCATGATTTAATAATTAGAATTGTTATAATTAAATTCATGAAATTTGTATATTTGTTCGAATTATATGATGAATCTATAACTTATTTTTCTGAATTTTAATCTATGATTTTCGAGTACATGAAATTATATATTGAGGTGTTTCTTTAATATTTAAATAATGATCATGTTAAATTTTCTTAGTATAATTTAAATCTTGATTTGGAAATTATAATTGAATCGTTCTCGAAATTGTCGAGTGAGCTGAATTTTTAAAGAAAGATTAAAAAATGTTATTTTTATGATTAATCTTGATCCTATGAATTGCATATGTAAATCTTGATTTAATCTTTAATTAGTTCTTTGATTTATATCTCGTTGTATTGATCCTTGAATGTTAAATTGATTCTTGAATTGTATATGTATATGTGTGTGTGCCGTGTGTGTATAAGCATGTTTTGGATCTTGTTTCTTAAATTTTAGTCTTGTAAATTGCTGATTAGTATGATTTTTATTTGTTTATTTGTTGTGGATTAAATTAGGTGAATAAATTAATTTATTTGTTAAAGCTCATGGTGTTGTCGAGTGGGAAGAAGAATTAGGAAAAATATGATCTTTAATCTTATTTTGCTAATTTCTAGTAAATAGTTGTTAATTAAAATAAATTAAGGAATTAATTAAATGTTGTAAACATAATGGAAATGCCGTGTGGTATTGCTAGAAGTAGTCAAATTTAGTTGATTTTGGATTGTTATTAATTTAGGGATAATTAATAATAAAAGTTACGGACAAAATAATTATTGGGGATAAGTTGTAAAGTGTAGGGATAAAAAGGAAAAATAATAGTATTATGTTTATTAGGGCCGAAAAGCAATAGTATTATTTATATTAATATTTTCGGAATTATTATTATTGGTATATGATATAATATTAAGGTTAGTATCCGAAAGGATAGGATTATAAGTATTTAATATAAGGGTAGTATTTTATAAGATTGAAGATGCATAAGATACTACTAGGGATAAGAAAGGAAACAGAGTAATAGCTATACATGTTATGTTTCGGTTTCTGGCTAGGAAAGACTTGGTATTTAAGGTGCCCAATATACGTGCCGCACCTCTCTTTCCTGGGACTCCGAACATTTCATTTCCTATTACGGTCACCTAGTATTTCCCAATATATGATATGATATGATTAAGTAAAGATATAAGATATAATATAAAGATCGCCCCTGCGATGATGCAAAGGTCATCAATCGGGTTAACAAGATAGGACGCCCTTGCGATAACGCAAAGGTTATCAATTGGGTTTAGTCGATGCCACTGCTCACATGGGTCGGACGCAAAGGTTCCCCCGCGCAGTTCTTGGTTCTAGAATATGGAGTCGTCTAGGTAGTTCTCGCAAAGGAGGACTATTTAGGGGTTATGGCCATAGCTTAGGATTAGTTCTCGCAAAGGAGGGCTACGGGTGGGACGCAAAGGTTCACCCCGACATGTTTTAGGAAAGTTGCGAACGCAAAGGTTCGCTACGAGCTGAAGAAGACAGTCCGCAAAGATTTATGATAAGTTATGATGTAATGATATAATAAGTACATATGTTAAGATAAGAAGCTATTATGTCCTTATTATAAGATTTATGTATGATACAAGATAAGATATGATTATATATGATAAGATATGTTATATAAGTTAAGAAGGAATATGACAAGTACGAATATGAGATGATAAGTATAATACAAGATGAGTATAGTATAAGCTAAGGTTCTGAGTTAATTTAAGTTGTATAATATAAAGTATAAGTATTGTATATTCTAAGACTTCCGCTGTGTATATTTCTGTATTTATGTAAGTACGTATGCGTGTGTATGTATACGGATATTGAGTGTATTTTTGTACGTATTCTAACCGAATTTGCAGGATTTATTGTACGTACATTATACGTAAATTATACGTATTCTAACCGTATCTCTGCAGGTGTATTTATACGTATTTGTATACGTACGTGTATACGTATTTCTATACGTACCTTTATACGTATTTTATACGTACATTTATACGTATGATTATACATACTTTTATACGTATTTTTGTATGTTAGATTAAAGGCATGTATTAAATTTCTTTACAGTTTTTATGTGTATTTCTATGCTATTATGTGTTTGGTGGTCCCTCGATTAAATGGGACAGCCTAGTTACTCGCCACTGACGGTGGACCCCCCCCTCAGTTTCAGGTGACGATGCAGCAGCGTAGAGCGGGCTTCGTTGGATGGGCTTGAGTAGTTTAGTTATTTTCTTTGAGTTTTTAGATTATCCAGAACAGTTTGAGACATTAATTTAGTTTTGATTATAATCCCAGCCTGTTGGAAAGACATTTATTTCATTTATGTAACTTTTAGGCTAGATGCCTTTGACTTTGGATTTTCAGATTACTTATATATAATAAAAGATGATTTATTTTTAGTGCTTGATTTACTTTTAGAGTTTAATCTGGTTAAGTAATGATCCGAGTGTCGATTCCCTTCGTCAATCGACAAGTCGAAAAGTCGGGTCGTTACATTAAGAGTTTTCATATTTCTAAAGTTTGGGGTTTGCCGGTAAGCGGTATTCTCCGAGTTGGAAGCATGTTGAGCTAACATTCGTCTCAACCATTATATTTAGTAGTCAGGGGTATGTTGATCAATACTCTTGCCAATTGTCTTCCTTCTTGAGTTAACAACGTCTCATGTAAGGGGTATGCATACTAGGGGCTTTGGTGTTCTTTTCTGGTGAGCCTAGCTAGCTCACTAGACCTTTTCAGTAATGTTGCTTCCTACTCACAAGGTTTCGAAATTATTATTATTGTATTGATCATATAAAGTTTTAGAAGGAAAGAAAGTTTGATACAAGTATGTTCAAAAGTAAATTCTGGTTTGATCTAAAGTTTATTTATATTGTCTATTTAACCCTGTACAGCATTGAAATGGATTTGCAAGATATTCCTATATGTCTTGTCTGCACATTGGTTAGTTTTGTTTATTTATAGTAGGAAGTCTTGCTCAGCCTTTGGCTGATATTACAATGATCGATGTGCAGGGGCTTGATGGTGTCCGGCTTGTCGGGTTAAAGAGTGCGATCATTCCTTTTGGATTTTAGACTTTATTAAGGCTTCCGCTGTTATTTAATTATACTAGAATTTATCTTTGGGTTGTAATAACTATTTTAAGTTTATTATGTTGGACTGTAATAGTTAGTTAATTAATCTTTTAATTATTAGTTTTCAGGTAGAACCACTAGCCTTGCGGTGACTATAATTAGTTATCGCAGCATAACAACCTTGAGATTTTCTGAGTTGTTGTTTCAGGTGATAAGCATTATTTTCATATCGGAAATGTAACGCCCCAGATTTTGGGCTATTTTCGTATTGTTAGTTTGTAATTATTTTTTTGTTGCGGTGCATGGTCTAAATTTATTTTAGACTATTTTTAATGCATGAGTGTAACCATTTTATTTAATGGTTTAATATTTCTTGATTTTATTTTATTTTAATTAATTAGAATTTTATTATTTAATTTTCTAATTAATTAATTAATTTTGGGCCAAGTGCAAAATTAATCATGATTAGTCATGAATTAGTGCAAATGGCCCAAGTGATAATTTTGGCCCCTTGTTTAAGCCCATAACCGGTTTCCTTATGTTGATGGCAAGTTTTGCCACTTGCTTCATGTTCACACCTTGACTAACCTCTATAAATAGAGGAGTTAGTAAGGCCTTAGGATCCTTTGTTCATTTGCTCATTTAATCACCCTTGCCATCACTTTTTAAAGGCAAAACATCCCCCCCTTTCACCATTATTCCACACGCCTATATGGCTTGGTAAACACCCAACTTTGTTCATCATTGTTTCTAAACCCATACTTAAAGATTCTTCATCCATTGATCTTTAAGTATTCAAGTACTAGTGGTTCCTCTTTGTCATCGATAAAGATCGTATGTTCGGGTCTTGTTTGGGGTTCGGGTTCGTGCTTCAAGTAGTGGTGCTCGTGGTTGGTGGTGTGGCCGTGCAAAAGGCTGCTGGGTAGCCGTGTGTAGGGTGGCTGTGGGGGCCGTGTGTGTTGCTGTGCACCGTGGGCAATGGGCAGTAGCCGTGTATGCTGCTGTGGGGAGCCGTGCTGGCTGGTGCTTGGTTGGCTCGTGGTGGCATCTTATTTGCCGTGTTCGTGTGCAAAAGTAGCCGTGTGATGATGGCCGTGCAAGACTCGTTCCGGGTAGCAAGTTCTTGGTACGTTTTTGGGGTTAATAGTGATCAAGGTAACATACTTTCTCAACCTTGTTGGTATACTATGATTATAGTATGAATTAAATGCATGTATGGGTTAATTGGTGAAGTTTGATCATGATTTTGTGTATGGTTTCTAATCTGATTTTTATGTTGTTTTGATGATATTTTGATGATGGATATAATGATTTTATGATTGAATATGATGATTTTATGATCATGATTAATGTGTTAAAGTTTGGTGAATTTTGGATATGATTAAATTGAATTTTCGAATGGTTATTTGGTGATATGCGTGTGGGGTTTGAAGTTGGATGAGTTCTTGATTGAGTTCTTGATTGAAGATCTTGAATCTTGAATGAGTTCTTTATGAGTTCTTGTTGAGTTCTTTGAATTCTTGATGAGTCTTGATGAGTTCTTGGTTGAGTCTTGATAATTAAAGAAAATGGTTTAATCAATAAAGAAAGTTAAAGATTGAGTTGAAATTGGTTAAAGAATGGATTTAAAGTAATGGATTAATGTTGGTTAGACTCAAGATCAAGGCGCAAAGGCAATCTTGACAATAACTTCGTGTTTAACTGATTATTTTCGAGAATCAAGGCGCAAAGGCAATTCTTGAATATAATTATGTTATGATTGAGTTGATTAAATTGATAAGTTGTTTAATTAAAGATTAGCTTGATTTCATTGCTAGACGCCTAATACATTGAGTAAGATTCATTGTTTTTGGGTTAAGACGTTGCCCCTATTCCATCCGCGGTATTGGGATAGTTGGAGTCTTACTATGTTATCCTTTGAATTTCCAGTAAGATTGGTTTCATGGGACATGAATTTCCAGTAAGATTGGTTTCATGGGGTTTGGGAGTAAGATTCTCAATCCTAACATAGTAGAAAGTTCGGATGCGTAAGATGCGTTCGTACGAGCATAGTCCGGTCTAGTACATGAATGATTGCGCCAAAGATAGTTTGGATAGGATGGTTGAGTCGAGTTCATGTTTTGGGATGTTCTCGCATGTTTTTGATTGATGATTTGATTATTTGATTTGTGCTATGTTCATGTGTATTCCCATTAGGGTGAGTCAGTTATGTTACTCGCCACTGATGGTAGACTGTTGTGTGTTTTACAGGTAATTCTGATGACGAAGTACTTGCTTAGCTTTGGGTTGGGTGAGCGGCGTTTGTTATGTTTTGGTTGTACTTTTATATTGTTGTTGTTTTTAGATAGTTATGGGTTATTGTATGGACTTTTATACGTTGTTTTTGGACTCTGACGTGTGGTTGGAGTTACTCGTATTTTAGTATTTTTAGTTGACTTTTGGATTAGTAATGTACAAACTTGTGGGTATTTGTACTTTTTGAGGTTCGATAATAATAATTTGAGGAATTAGTTTTAATTCTTAAGTTTTTTCGAGTTGTAGTTATAACTATTCGACTCGTCGGTTTCTTCCGCGCCGATTTAAGCGAGTCGGGTCGTTACAGGAAAATTCAGGGTTATTAATTGCCAATAATTTTTGGTTATTTTTCGGGGTGGTTCATCGATTGTTTATGGTGGTTCATGGGGGTTTATGGTTGCTTGTTGGGTTTGATCATAACTAGTTGGTGGGTGTTTATGGGCTACGTTTGGTGGTAAAGGTGGTTTATGGGCTACCTTTGGTACGTTTGGTGGGTGTTTAATCAAAACAACCGGATAATCGAGGTTAACAATTTGAGGGTGTTGATTGAGGGTGACAATCAGACGATCAAAGGTTGATTTTGACGTCTGATGATGATCAGTGATCCAGTTCAATTCAAACAAATTCAATTCAAAAGAATAGGTCTTAGTGATTTGGCTAAACTCTTACACATTTTGTTGCTTAATCAATTTAGAAAGTATTGGGTCAGACCTTATGATCCAATACTTTTCGTCAAACAAAAACTTGAACCAATTATATAAGCTCTCATATCACAACAACAAAAACTCGTATAAGAAAGTTCGGGTCATCTCCTCCTACTGAAACTATGGCAAAGAGAAGAACACCTCTTCGCACCCTAAACGAACCAAACTCGGTCGCCTTCTTTGTGAAATCTTCTACCTCTACCGTTCTTTCCTCCTCTTCCATACCATCGTTACCACCCTCCTCTTCACCGCCAAATTAGGCGGCTTGCGATGCCAGACATAGTGGTTCCCGTCGATTATGGTGGGGTCCACCTTGGCAATAATAACAATATTGATTTCCATGTTTGTTCTTCACTGCTTCGGTGAATTCCAAGTCTGATGGGGAGGAGATGAGAGAGATAACTTGTAGATGCTTGTAGATGAGCTTGTAGATGGATCATTCATATAATTCAGATGAGCTTGTAGTGTTATCCGATGATCATTCATATAATTCAGATGAGCTTGTAGATGCTTCTAATCCCCAAGATATAGAAGCAAATGATTATTATATTGCGGGATATTTCTAATTCCAACCTTGCTCTTTGATTTCCTCTATGTTAAATCTCAGCGGGTCAACCATGTCGTTTTTACTTGGCCTTTTTTTAATATATTTTATTTATTTTTAAAGTTGGGTTTAAATTTTGTTTCAATTGAGGCTTATTGAGCTTTTAGTTGGGTTTTATTTTGTTTCAGTTGGATTTTTTTTAAGCCAACTGAAGTAAAACAAGACTAAAACTGAACGAAAAACAAGACCCAATTGAAACTATTTGACCAAATGCTTGAATTTCAGTTCATTTCGATTGAGTTGAGATAAATTAAGTTAAAATGAACAAGTCTTAGTGGTTTGAGTAAGCTATTTACCAAGAGCACAAATTTTGTGGGTTAGTTAATTATTTTCTATTTTTCCTCCCAACTTCAATTTAAGCAACAAGTCTACTTTTTATTTGCCATCTACCAATCTACCATACCACCTTCCCTTCCCATCTATGTAGGATCAACAACAAAAAAAACAATACTATAAATCTATAATAATGATTAAGGTGTAAAAAAATAATAATGATTAAGGTGTAGAAAAATTATTATAAAAATCATTTTTTATTTATCTTCGACAAGAGTAATTACTATACCTAATTTAACTAATTCGCTTTTCTTCTTCATTTTCTCAACTCTAAACTCGTAGAGAGATCCAAACTTGCTCATCAGATGCTCAAATTCCCAAACTACCCTTCAATTTCTCCCTTATTACCAACTCCCCTCCGTCGTCGTCGACGCCGTCGCCACTACAATCTACGGCTCACATCGCTTCACGTCACTGATCCGATAGCATCAATGAATTTACGAATGAAGCCGAGATTCCAAGGTTTGTGGTAAAATTGCTTTTTGGTGCGGGGTAATTTCGGTAAATGCTGGAGATTCCGTTGCTACTGTCGGTAGCGCTGTTGATTTTTACGGTGGTTTTGCGGTGGTCGTTGAAAAATGAGGAATCGAAGAAGACGGAAGTTTTGGCTTCTGGAGAAGCTGCAATGGCGGATTTTGATGCGTTTCAGGGAGAACTTAGTAATTCGACTCCTACAATGGTGATGAAATCTCGTTATGATGTGTTTCAGGGAGAACCTACTAATTCTACTCCTACAGCGGTGATGAAATCTCGTTATGAGTGTGCCGTCTGTCTTTCTATCACCTCTACTCGATGCTCCCGCTGCAAGGCTGTTCGCTATTGGTATTGTGTTTTTTCGATTTTTTTTTTTATTTTAATTTGGTAGATTTGATTGATTTGCTTCCATTTCATTCTCTGATTCACATGTCTTTATTTATTTATAATCGAATAAATATTATGATGTCGACTTTTCTTCATGTTATGAATAATTAATACGCTTTTGAATTAAAAATCATAGAAACCGTATGGATTATAGTTGCAATTTACGTTTGAACTAGCCATTTTCATTTGTCAATTTTAAATACAATAGAGGATGTTCATTATTCATTAAGTTTCTTAAGAATGAGTCAAGGAAATGTGACCCCTTTTTCTCAGGGAAGAGTGGATTTATGTTATGTTCTTTCCAAAAGTTTAGTTTTAGTCTAAAATATCACTCCTAGTTATACATCTTGTAGCTGGGAGTGACCTGTGCTTTGAGAGCTGTGAGAGTTGAAGACGTTATGATAATAATGTTCAAATGTGTATCAAATGCATTTTCACCTTGTCCAATTTGTATTGATGTTCCTTTTGCCCAAATTTGTCAGAGTGACATACAAACTAGTAAGTGAATTCTATTGCAAAAATATGCAAACCATGTTTGTTCTCTCTCCCACAGTATACTAAGATTGAGAAGGAGATCAGTTCATTTCTCATATGCCTGGAATGTAAGATAAAACCCAAGTACTTCTGCGTTGTGTCAATCATGAAAATGCCAATTATTTTTGATAACAGAAGCATAAAAACAGGAACAAAGCAATCTAGATGATAGATATAGCTGCAGGTCATTCTGATCTTCAAAACTTTTCAACAACTTCAATAATAAACTTATTTTCAAATTAGTATTGTATCTGGAGGCTGATTAGTTCCACAGTGGATTATACCTTTTCATATAACATTGAATTATATTCAGGGCCGTGCCGCACAAATTTGAGGCCCAGTTCAAATCTTAAAAAATGTGCCTCTTAAAAATAACAACTATGATATTCTAATTTTGCTTTAAAACAATATCACATAACTAATATTTATATAAAAATAGCAGTGTTATAGTACAAATAGCTTTCTACCAAAATAAAAAGGTCAAATTATCAATAACTAATTACAACCTTAAAAACCTTAAATCCATCTGATTAAAAAAATTTAAAAAAACCAAACCAAAAAACACCCATATTGGTATTAGCACACCTTTGTGAGAGTACATTTTTTTATGTTTTCTCTCAAAGTAGTGCGCCAATATCAATGTTGGGTGTGCCAATATATCAATTCCCCTTAGAAATTTATAATCTAGAAAATGTTCTAAAATAGTCAGATTCAAGAAAATTTAACTGTAAAGAATGAGAAATTGAATCTTCCATTAAAAATAATAGAAGGCGAAAATAATGAGAAATTAAATGGAGTTAAGGTTGAGCATGCATATAAAAACTTGGATTGAGACTTGAGAGAAGGGTAATAATCACTTATAGATGAAAATAAATAAGGAAAGAAGCATTGAAGAAGGGGCAAAACGACCAAAGGCGTGCTTGAAATTAAATGAAGAAGGTGGATTTTGGAAATTGGAAACTACTCCATAAAGTGATGGAGCTCCATGTAGCAATAATAAAACATAAAAAACTGGACTCCATAGGGGCCTTGTGCAGAAGCACAACTTGCACAGACTTAAGAACGACCCTGATTATATTAGCCGATAGGATATTTTGGACGGAAGGAGTATTATGTTTCGCATTGTTTATATAGTAATGAGGGTGTGGTGCTGTGGGGTGATTTGGTGCACATGATGGATGCCATTAAATTTTGGACTCTATGAGGCTATGAGCTATTATTTTCCCAAGTAAGCATGATATTTTGAATAAATGCGTTTGATACTGATCTAAGCGTCCTGGATATCTTGAATGCTCAATGGAATGAGCCCAAAGAGTCAAGTTTGGAGTTTGCAATTCAGATTTTAAAGTGAATGTTATGGATGAATATAATGATCTATTATAATGATCTATTATAGTCACCAGTAAAACAATGATTTTGCTGCATAATTTCATGAGTAATTCTTGCCAAAAATTGCTATTACAACAAAGATAGTTTATTTCACCCTTGGGCTTTGTTAAGTAAAGAATGTTAGTTAAAAACAAAATGAAAAACATTGGGACTCGTTACCTTATTAAATGTTATACTATTCTTCTTGCGCTACACCTTAATCCCAAAGCGATGGCACGAGGACTTCCTAAGAAGTTACCCATCCTAGTACTATTCTCGGCCTACCACGAGGTCGGTGGGTTGGCGGCATGGCAACACAAAGACTTCCCAGGAAGTCACTCATCCTAGTACTATTCTCATCCAACCATGTACCTAGATGTGACATATTTTTTTACGCTGGCTCATAAGCCTACCACAACTTTCCTCCTTTATCCGAGCTCACGACCGACAGCGGGAAACCCCACTGGCAGAGTTTCAATGTTCCACTATTATATCTTCAATAATGAAATGTGTCTCATGTTGGCATGCATGTGGCCTTCATGATTACTTTGAGTTTGAAGTTCTATGCTCCTAAGGGGCAAAATTTGAGCTTGTCAATAGGCTTCTATTGGTAGAGAAATGAAATTTTATTGATAGTTGTCAGCCACTTAATTCCTCTTTCACCCAAGCATCTCCACATCTGCATCAGAATTCCATCTGGTCCAAGTGCTCTCTTGCATCCATCTTTTTCATTGTTCTTTTGACTTCCTCTTTCTGAGTTCTCCTCCTAAAATCCCAACTCAACATATGATGAGTAAGAATAAGACTTATATCTTCATATATTGCTCCCTGCCTTCATTGAATAGGTTATTGAAATGTGATCTCCATCATCTTTTATTTCCTTGTTGTTAACAAAGACCCTTTGATTAAAATCCTTCACATTTCAATGTCCCGGTGTATTGAGTCATTTTGTTAATCATACGTGCGATTCTATAAATGTCTTTTTCTCCTTTCGTATCCAATCTAGCATACAGATTGTTATATACCTTTGATCTAGCGTCACTACAACCTTCTTTGCTTCTCTTCGAGCCTCCTTATATTTCTCATAATTTTCACCACCCCAAATTTTTCTAACCATCTATAGCATTCTTGTTTGCTCTTTAGTGCTTTTTTAACTTCTTCATTCCACCAGGATGTGTTTTATTCGATGGCACGTGTAGTCCTTTAAATTCTTCTAAAAACTCCTACACTACTTCTTTTATGCAATATGCACCATCTTTTACTGAGATGTCATGGGGACAGCCTGGGGATGCTGTTGGCTTTTTCAGTGGCTGACCCGGTACAATGGGTATTTGTTAACTAAGTTTGGGGACGATTTGGAACTTCTGTAGTTTACATGGTGTCTCCAGCCACTAAATGTAAAATTAAAGAAATAAAGGGAGAATAAAGTATCAGATTTTTGTTTCTGATTTCTTCACATAGAAAAAACTAGGGTTTACTCTTCAGAGACTATTCTTCTTCAGTGTCTTTCTACGCCTTCAATTCCTTGTTTGCAATTTTGCGGCAATCATAGTGGTAGCATGGCCCATTTCATCGGTTTCTCAGTGCAGACTACAGACAAGTCACACACTTGCCCCTTCATACTTGTTTTGGTGCTTAATGTTCTTCTTTTCCTTCTTTTTCTAAATTTCTTGTTCCTTTCTTTAATCAATTGCTGGATTTTGTTGAAGTTATAATTTTCTAGCGCATGTAAGTTGTTGTCCTTATTTTTGGAATTCTTTTTCTACTTCTCTTTATTTTGGATCTTATGCTACAAAACTTTTAAAAATTTAATAGAAGAGAAGAAAAGGAGTGTCGCAGCAAACAAAGAGATAGAGAAGAGAGAGAAAAGGGCCGATGAGATAGGCAGGGTACAGGCATGATTTTTTTAATTGTTTATTACAACTGGGTTTAATCCAATAGAATCTGTACACCACTCTACTCTCTCTCTTTCTTTTTCTACCTTTATGTAAGTTCACTCCCTTTTGCTTCTACAACGATTAGGTGTATGTGTATCCTCTTCATGTATAATTCTTAAAGATTTTTTAACTACTAAGTACTGTATTTGTCATTGCTTTCCTTATCTACCTTGAATTTTAAAGATTGGCTGTTTCCATCCTCATCCTCATCCCCTTTCCCGTACTGTCTCAGTGCAACTTCGATGGTATTTTCCGTTCTTTCTTATTTTTTTTTTCTGTTGCCACTTTATTGTAGTTCAAGTAAGTGCCAAATAATTCACTGGAGACAAGGTCACAAGTATGAGTGCCATCCTCAAGGCCCCAATCCATTTGAGGGAGATGATTTAAACAAAAATACAGAAACTGAGCAATGTGAGATAAATGACATATCTTCTGCTGAAGGTTTTTCAAGGATGGATGATAAGAATTTAAGCCAGCATATACATGGTGATGTTTCTCATATGCCATTACCACGTCTATCAACTGTGACTATTTCCTCGTTTGACTCTGGAAGAAATTCAACCAGTGAAAATGAGAACCTTGCTTCACACATTAATCCCTCTAATATGTGCCAAAGTGAAGATAAATTTAACTCAATGGATATGAATTCTTCAATTGGATTGACATCAAATGGTGCACTGAATTCTGAGAAAAAGTTGAGAAAAAGGTCTAGGCAAAATGACAGAAGGAAATCCAGGTCATCGAATTCAGAACTCTCACCAGGTTACAAAAAAGATAAATCTGCTAGCACTTTTGGTAACATAACTTCTTCTAAGGCAGAAGAGGTTTTATTTGTAAACAATGAGGAACAGAAGCATTCTGACTATAGTTTGTTGCAACCAAGAAATAGTGTTTCAAATGAGTTGTCCCATTATGGGCTCACATCATCTTTTCAAAAAGTTGTGCATCATCTAAAAACCTCACATCAGAAGAAAAAGCCTCCTCATGATACTATACATGGAATGTCAGCAAACTGTAATTACGAGGTTAGTTTTCTTGCATAACTCATTTGCCTTGTATGAAGCATCTTAGGTCTCGTTTGGTTTTTATTGGAAATTAATTCCCATGGTTTCACGAGAAGTAAATTACCTTTGCCATTTCCTAGGAAATGGCTTTTGGTGTTTGGTTGTCCAATGGAATTTGGAATTGACATAGGAATTTCTAATCACCAATGGGGGGTGTTGGTGATTGATTTCCCACACTCCATGGGAATTTCCATTCCCATGAAATGCAATTTTCCTGCGTACCAAACAACTCCCCCATTGTGTATTTCCTAGGAAATCCAAATTCCAATCGAATTTAGAGTGAACCAAATGACACCTTATACAGTTATATGTTGTAATATGTGGTTTCTTTAATCATGCAGACAACGTTTCAGTATGATGCATTTTTGAAATTGTACTCCTCGAATGAAGTTGAGTTGAAACCATTTGGTCTTACAAACTGTGGGAACAGGTAAACATCTTATAATTGTTACATAGTGTGCACCAATTGCCTTGAATTCACAAATCTGGAGCAACACTAGGTGTCATTTTATACCTTGTCTAGGAACAAGTTTTTGATATCTTATCGTTTTCTTTATTTTATCATGTTGATCATTAACACAGACGGTCAGGCGCTGATTCAAGTGGAAACTAATTACCTTATAATTCATCTTTTAAAATCCACATTGCATATATTGACAAGTTATCACCCAGAGCTTCTAACAAGGCTCTGGGGTTTGGACCTATGCAATGCATGCGTGATTGGCCCGTACAATATAAAGTATGAAAGTTATTTGCAGTAAACATCTTATTTCATATGTAGTAGGCTCCATGTGATAGTTTAGTGAACCATATCGATTTAGTCCATCATAATCTAAAGCGAATAAGCATGGAACTTTTAGTTAGGAAATGAATATATTCAGTTCACCCACTATATGTTCTCAATTTTTGATTGAGATTTGTAAGCTTGCTCCTTATTGAATTTTTGTGTTCGAATGTCTTGTAGTTGCTATGCAAATGCTGTCATCCAATGCCTTGCCTACACCCGGCCTTTGACGACGTTTCTCCTTCAAGGGCTTCATTCGAAAGAATGCAAGTATCTACTCTTATGAGTGTATTGTGGCTTAAATCCTTTGTAGTTGCTCGAATTTTTGTGCTTAATTGCTTTCTCATTGCTTTGCTCCTCTCAGGTTGGAAGGAGGACTGGTGTTTTATTTGTGAGTTTGAACAGCTTATGTTGAACGGATCGAAAGGTCACGCCCCGCTATCCCCTATCCGGATCCTTTCTAACATTAGTCATCTTGGTCATGGAAGAGAAGAAGATGCCCATGAATTTTTACGGTGAGAAAAAGATTAACCTGTTAAGAAATATACCTGTTTATGGGTTGAGTTTGACATAATCACATATGGATTTACCTTTTCCATTGCTAAATTGGCAGGTATGCTGTGGACACAATGCAGTCTGTTTGTGCTGAGTTGGCTGGATCTGTAGGCCCTGAAAGAGAGGAAAATACGCTGGTGGGCATGACATTTGGGGGTTTTCTTCATTCTAAGGTTTAGATCTTGAATCTGATGGCAAGCATTGATTTTCTCAACTATTAATATTGCATCCTAAGGTTTGATTGATCTGCAGATAAAATGCTTGAAGTGCTATAATAAATCAGAGAGATATGAAAGGATGATGGATCTCACTGTGGAGATAGATGGGGATGTCAGAACTTTAGAACAAGCTCTCAGAAGATTTACTGCTTCTGAAATGCTAGAAGGGGATAACAAATATTATTGTAGCAGGTTAACATTTCCCCGTTTTGTTTTGTGTGTGGGGATGTGTGCAGAGCGGAGGTGCAGGGGGAGGGGGGTGTTTCAATAGTGGTTATGTTTGCTGATTTTTTTTTTTGGGTGCCACCCGTTATTTATACATTTTGGTGCTTGTATGCAACAGATGTAAATCATACAAGAAAGCCAAGAAGAAGTTCGCCATCTTTCAAGCACCAAATATACTTACGATAGTGTTAAAGCGATTTCAGGTTTTGTAAATGCCCCCATCGCAAACCACCCTTCTTGCCTCCCCCTTTTTCCGTGATTTGAAACAAATTTTCATTTAGCTTCTTTTTCTCTCCTTTTCAGGCTGGTAGTTTAACCAAGCTAAGAAAACCTGTTCAGTTTCCAGAAATATTGAACATGACTCCATACATGAGTGACTCAAGTGATAAACATAAATGTTCCCAATACAATCTGTATGGTGTTGTAGTTCATTTAGATGTTTCACATGCTGAATTTTCTGGCCATTATGTGTGCTATGTGAAGAATTACTGTCAAGAGTGGTTCAAGGTTGATGACACTGTGGTATGTATCTTCTTGCTAACTTCCCAGTACTGAGGAATCTTGCTTTCTATCATTTGTCCTGTGAGACCCTTGTCTGGTTTCAGTTTTTATGTCACCTTGTATGCAATTATTATTTATTGGGCCATACTATCAAGGGATTGACAGGCAATCTGTTGCAGGTTATTAGCGTGGATCTAAGGAGGGTCTTATCAGAAGAGGCATACATGCTTCTTTATGCGAGGTATGGTTTTTATAAGAAGTTGATATTCTTAAATTTGTCACTTGAGTTGGGAAAAGAAAAGACAATTTGAAAGCATGATATACTAACTCACAAACTGAGCTCGTCTGCATTACATGTGCTTGGGTATAACATGGATTGGATTTTGTGGGATTCTTCCCTCAAATTCTTTTAGATGGACAAGTTCAGAATAGCCCAGTATATGTTTAGGTCTTATGCAGAAATTAGTATTAATCGATTTACTGGTGCTGTCTATAGATGAATCTTGTACACTTGGCCCGGAAACGCTTACCAAACTTAGTTTTAAAAAGAGCACGCCAGGCATGATTTGGTGCAGGGCGCGCCCAAGCGCTATGAAATGTGCTTTAAACATCCCATGCACAATCACCTATGAGAGTTGCAAGCCTTGTGTGCGTGAGAGTGCCTTTAGTAAAGTGTGCATTTGCCCTTTTGGGAAAATAGCTAGATTTGAGTTAAATATTGAAGAATAATCGAAATTTCTTCAAATTGAGACATATCATGTCTTTGCATTTATCACGACATATATTATTGTACTACCTCCGTATCACAATACTCGCAACTTTTACCATTTTAGGCTGTAACACAATGCTTGCAACAAATATTTTTTTACTATATTTATTATAAAAGTTACCCATGTGTTGCCTTTTTATTATTTTTTTAACTTTACTTTTGTTGTGGGCCCAATTAATTATTCATTCTTCACTCTATCTCTCTCCTTAAATCCAATTTTTCCTTGGAGTCCGTTCCATCTACTTATGTAGTGAGTACTGCGATACAGAGGTCGTACTTTTACAGTTTTAGTTGATATCAACTAAAACTGACTTGATATCACACACAGCTTAAGGAAAAAAAAAATGAAAAAAAGCACTTAGCCTGCAAGAGGTCCGTGCCTTTGCCTAAGCCTTGCGCCTTTTAAAGCTAAGGTACCAAATTATTGAACAATTGAAGTCATGAAAAACGGAGGCTTGTCGAATGCTATTTGAAAGTCAGTGTAGCCTTTGTCAGGAAAGGATGAAAAGCAAAATATGGAATGAATAGTTTTAAATTTTTTGTTCAGGGAACCTGTTAATTTTTTGACTGGAGCCGACATATATGAGAATGGGAACTTTTATTAAACTACCTCTGTTTCTTTTTAAATGCAACGATTTGACATAAAGTAGAGAGGAAACATGTGTAATCGTTGCATTAAAAAGAAGAAACGGTGGTAGTATTATTTTTTCTTGTGAACCAATAGTTAGCAAAATAGGCTTAAGGTTAAATATAGTGCTCCCAACAGATTTTTTGCTTCTAGCTTGTTTACCCTAATAATCTAGTGTGTTCTACCTGTATTCAATGTGTAGTCTCATAAGCAAAGAGCATAAACAATTATGATGAACAGGAGGGAGCAGCCTCCCTTTTTTTGATGTATGAATGTATCTGTATGTGAAGAAAAGCAGGATAAAAGGGGTAGGAGTAAGGATTTCTTATCCATCACCACTTTTATCGCACATGAGATTTTCAAGTGCACAAGGGGTAGGGATAAACTGCCTCCTTGTCCCTTTAATCCTATACCTGCAGGTATAAGAGATGGGGATAAAGTATTCCTGACATATTTCCACTTCCATACCAAACAAAGGATGGGAACAATATTAATGAATTCCCTGTACTAAATTTGCTGTCCCTGTCCCAATCCCTATCCTTATCCTTATTTCATACCAAATGTTTGGAGATGTTCAAAAGGCTAGTATCTTGATTATTACTTTCTCTGTCCCTAGAGGATTGCTGCATATTTCCTTTTTGGTTGTCTCTAAAAGATTGCCACATCTCTTTAAAGTCATATGGCCCCAAACATACCCTCTCTACCTTTTCACCATATCCTACATACTAGCTACCCACCTAACACAAGATTTTATGAAGTTAAAAAAAGCCCCTTATGTAGCAAACATACAGGGACAGTAAAGCATGATTGTAAAGGGAGAAAACTAGTGTTCAAGATGATGATCTTTGCACCTAGGACCTATTTATTGGTTCCATATGGAATAATGAAAGATGCCTTTTCTGAAATTTAAGCATGATTTTTTTGTTGACTTGTTATATTGAAACTATTCAGAGAACCCTTTATACATAATACAGCAACTCAATTACTGCAGGGACACTCCAAGGCCTCCGGTGTTCATAAGAAATAGTTACGATCAGTCAGCTGGGGTACATACTGAAGCACCAAAGGGGAGGCATAGTAGTTCAGATATTAGTATTGATCCATGGGTAAGACAGCATCAGTCAAGTAAAAGCAGTTATGCAAAGGACTCTTCATTTGTGGAAGAATGGGTAACTCATTCTGTTGAAAGCATTCCAAGGGGGGATTCATCAAGTGAGGTTTCGTCCTTGTTCAGCTATTCAGAAGAAGGCACATGTAGCACACCAAGCACCAAAGATTCTGCTAGTGTGGATGATTTCTCTGATTACCTATTTGGAAGAGGCAGTGCTGTTTATCGTTAAAGCCTAAACGATGCTCTATATCCAATTTTTTGGCACTTTGGTCCCCCCATTATAGAATTTTAAAAGCTCCGGAACTGGTGTTGCCTGAATATTACAGCAAAGACAATTTTTGTAAAGGCTGTATATTTGTAAGTTAACGACCAATAGGACTAACTTACTAATTAGCTTAGTGTTTGGCGTATGATCTAATGACCTTGACATTGTCCTCTAACTTCGGGGGAGCAAAATTAAGCTCAAATGTTTTTTCCCTAAGTTTGGGCTTTTTTTGTCAGTTGTGGTTAAGGATATCATTCGATAAGTTCAATGTATAGCTTGTAATTAAATGTAGCTGTTATACTATATATTTTTAACATGATTTTTTTTTATGATGAAGCTAACAATGAATTTATGATTCATTTTTTTGACATAAAATCAAAATTATTAGAATATATCTATTGTCGAAGTGTTCGTTATCCTCATCATAATATGATTGATTGATTTATCATTATTTTTTGGCTGAAAAGAACAAACATAAATAAAATGAGGGGGCAACTCGGTCACGTCCCTGCTCTACGAGCGGTGGTGACCAGATTGTGGGCCTGCGACACACAAGTGCAAGGGTTACAAACATTCCTATTACTACTACTAATATTAATGTTGCACTTACTAAGACCTATTTCTCTAGGATCATGCACAGACACCATACAACTGCAATTACTATTATTTAATACTCACTCCGTCCCTTATTGTTTGTCCCATATTGACTTTTGACACTGTTTATTTGGTAACTTTGACTCTCAATAATTTTATACATATAAGGAAAAATATAGTCAAATGGGATCTCGTTTGATTCAGCTCAATGTGTACTTTTTTAATATGCCATATATATAATTTTTTATTACATATATCTAAAGATATTTGCGTTTAAAGTTGTGTCTCGGGAGATGAGAAAAAGTGAATGGGGCAAACAAAAAGGAAAAACAATGGCTAGAATTGCTATCAATGAAAGGACCATTAATGAAATTGGAGTGCTCTCTTCCTGGTCTAGGGCTAAGGGTTCGTCTTAGCTTTTGCACATGGGGCCTGCAAGCACAAGGGTTTGAGAATACGCCTTGTGTGGTCAAGGTAGTCTTAGTTCGTCCTCTTTTCACCATACCTTGAGAGTCTCGCTTCTTTACTTGATGAAGTCGTTTAAATTGCGGTGGTTGCTGCGTAGGGTGCTTCTTAGCTGTACCACGGATTTTCCCCTATTGATGGAAGTCTACTGCTGAAGTTTTGGCTTCACTCATTGGTTTCTTTTTTTGCTGTCAAATGGTTCAATTTCCATGGTTGATACCTTGCTCTTGTTCGGATTAATCAATTTGTTAAGATCCTTCTTGTTGCCTTCGGGATGATCATGATCTTTTCTAGTGGTCGCAACAGATTTGGAGGCGATGGCCGGTGGAGTTTGATTGAATGGCGATAGCGGCACGACGATGGCAGTGGAGTTGGAGGCGATAGCAGCACAACAGTGGGACCATTGAGGGAGGCGAGAGAGATCAATTGGAGAAGATAAAGAAATAGCCATGAAAAAACAATTGGAGAAGATGAAGAAATAGCCATTAAAAGGTTGCAGGGAGGCAAGAGAAAGCAATTGGAGAAGAAGATTCAAAAGTGCTTTGGGTTCGTGTCATTAGATTTGATTGAGAAAGTGTTTTTTTTTTTTTTTTAATTGATTCATTGAGAAATAGCTTGATACCCTTGAATCTTGAATAATGAGTACAATTCAATCTTGAAGATGAGTAGTAGCCATGAAAATGCATAACAAAATTTACAGGGTTGATTCGTCTGACAATTACATTGGGTCAGACGGTCTGACCCAATATTTTCACAAAATAAAATTTGTTAAAATCTTGAAAAAATGGAATTTAATAATCCATGATCTGCTCAAAATAATCTCACCTTTATACATCTGCTTAATATGGACTATATCACCCAAAACCAGGTTCATTTTGAGAAGAAAAATTAAAGGTGTGATTATTTTAAACAATTGATAAATGAATGTGGGATTATTTTGGAATAAATTAAAGGTTAAATTATTTTGAACAGACCACCCAAAGGTGGGATTATTTTTTTCCATTTTTTCTAAAATCTTTATGTTACGGAGACCGGAGAGAGTATATTCATATTGAATAAATCCAAAAAAATGGCGGTTAGAAATAGAAAATTGAAAAAAAAAATATTAAATTACAAAAATCAAATGTTGATTGGTTGCTCACAAAAAATAAGAAATATGCCAAATATCAAAACAGGCTCTGAGCCAGCCACATAAGAATTAGACATTCCATATTATGAAATAACCTCAAATGCATGTTCCTAAAAGAAATTGTACAATGAAAATAAATAAAAACAAGAATAATTTCCGCTAAATATACAACTCCAATCATAATGCTTTCATTAATTCTGACTTGCTAGAAAATTTCTAGGTAAGCAGGATTGAAATAACTACAGATGATGTTCTACTCTCCACCCAAATATGAAGAAACATCAATCCTGTTTTGTGACTGGATCTTCATTGCGTTTTAGTCGTGACTCCGCAAGAAACCGCTTTGTGCTTTCAAGTACACCAAAGAATATTGAGCCACCAATACCAATCCACAAAACTCTAGGTCCAATCCCCTGCATAATTAGAACCACTTTTAGCTGGTAAATTCGAGCCAATTGCTTCATTTTAGCGATAGTAGTAAAAGAAAGCACAACAAAATTAATATCAAAGCGGTTTCATATTTATTTACACTGTCAACATACAACTGCCACTACGTAACATAATCAAATGATAGATAAACACTGTCAACTAAGCTGTTTAGTCAAATTATAAGAAGCCAAAGGAATAGAACTTCAAAGAAAAGGACCAACCGTTGCAACCTAGGGTCCGTTTGGTAGAGTGTAAAACATTTTCAACGTAAAATGGTTTTCCATGAAAATCATTTTACAAAAGAAAACTCATTTTCAAAAGAGTTTTATGTTGTTTGGTTGAATGGAAAATGTTCTATGAGAAGAGAGAATGGAAAACAATTTTCCTTTGATTTTGGAAGAAAAATGTTTTCAACTATGGTGTTCAAAATTTTAACTTCTACATGGTAATTTTTTTTTTTAAATAATACTTTGTATTGCTTTTCCTTTTTTCCCTTTTGTTCTGAACCATACAAACAGCAAACTGCTCAGCAACAGTCAGACAGGTGGGGCTATGTTGGAGTGACCTGAAAAGGTTGGGTAGAGGCGAATCTAAGTGTTGGTAAATGGTAAGCGTCTTACTAAAAGCAACTATGAACTCCGTAGACCAACCCATCAGGGGTGATGGAGGGTCCCAATTGGTAGAAAAAACCCCCAAGTCCACAACCCTTTGGGCTTGTACTTCAAACATGGCACTAGGCCAGGCCAACCCGAAGCACGGCACGGCCAGCACAAAAAAAACAGTCTAGCACGGGCACAGCGTGGCACTCTACTGTGCATGCTAAGCCATGGCTGGCCCACACTTTTAATTTCAAGGTACGATATAACATGGTCCAGCACAATAGGCACAATAAATTTTTACAAACTTAGCCTGGGCACGCAAACACGGCACAAAGGCACGTGGGCTGGCCTGGGCTAACCTTTCACAATTGGAGCATGGCATGAACATGTTGTTAGTGGGCTGAGGCATGAAACACGGCATGGCTAGTGCCATCTTTACAAACTGCTACATACATGGAGTCACTACCACCAACGACCTATGCAAGACATCAAAAGAGAATCTAGGAGCGCTGGAGGATACGTGGCATAGTAAATAATGAATAGAGAGGGAAATTAGTTACTGCTTTTTGGTTGTTATGAGAATTCTTATATTGAGGTAAGCGGTAATAACAGGTACTCAGTGAATATGAAATATTGAGCTTGGGAGAGAATTCGCCTCTCGAAAGTGAATATCCATTCTTACAATTTTTTTGCTAGCATACTTTTGTAATTAGCTTACACTAGCTGCTGCAGTGCTTCAGCAGCTAGCACAAACTCATATCAACTTTGATTTAAAAAAAAAAAATAGTACTTAGCGCTCTTACCTTTAAAAGGGCAGGGGCTCCTTCTTCCCTAACAATAGACTTGACACAATCTACTATACCTTTGTACTCGTTACCAGATCCCTATGAAAAGAAAATATGATACCGATGAGTCACTCTAAAACCACACAATACCAGCATAGAAAAATGAAACATAATTTTAAGGATCATAAAAAATCACATGATGTACAAATAAGATTAAAAGAAAATTTTTATTTAAAATACCTGGATCATTAGCCTGGTCTTGATTACATCAAGAGGTGTAGTAATTGCACCAGTTAATGCGCCTGCCAAAAAAGAATGAAGACAGATGCTAATGCTACAAAATAGGCATTACATTGCATCACAATACACAACAAAATGTACAAAGGCGTGCAAATAAAATTGAAGACAGCTTATACTACAAATTGCTCGAGACGCTCACTCAAAGTAATTACCAAAATGTCGCCCACAACAGATAGGGGAGTTTCAGTAGGTTAAATTAGCTGCTTTGGGTAAAAAAATTAATACATAAATAAAATAAAAAGATAATTCAGTAGTCACCCATAGTTTTACATAGCCTTGAACTCCTGATAGTCCGCCTGTTTGGTCTAATCTGGTTCTGTGTTATCCCTCAAAATTCCTAGAACCCTAACTAGTCCTACGTTAAGGACCTGTTCTGTAACACATAAATCACAAATCACTAGAGAAGGCAGTGTATAGTTGTTATGCTTACTTTAAATGGCAAGATTGCAAATTTTAATCCTTGTTTGTGTAAAATGTGTAAGTTCACCCGAGTAACTTCAATGACAGAGCTCATCAAGAAAGTAGTGTGTTCTTTTCAGGCATGGCATAAACAACATACTTGACTTTGATTAGACAGGATCAATCGGCTAAGTATTATAATCTGCTATGAACCATCTAATTATGTTAATAATGGCATTTTGGTTATTTTGTTGTATTTTAGTAGTAAGGGTAGAATAGTCTTTTAATAATTGTTTGTAGGTGAATTTGTCATTTTGTAGTTGTAATTAGTCTATAAATAAGGGATTAGTGTGTGTAATGTTTTAGAGGTTGGAAATTAATAAAAGTACAATAACTTTTAGGAGTGAATTTGTCCACTTGAAAGACAGATTAGGAGAGAACTTGGCCTCTCGAAAGCCAAGAAACACCAGCCCGTGGTGGTTCGAAGGTGGTTCACAACATAATCCTGGTTTGTGAAAATTGTTCAAGTTCAACCCTTCCGTAACTTCCCAAGGACTAGCTCTAGCCAGTAGCCAGTATCCACAATCCGCAACTCAGACCATGCAACCCACGTTCAGGATTTTTCCTATATTCATTCGAAAGTCCAAGAGCAGAAATAAATCCATTCCATAACCTCTACAAAGAATTCTATTCCATAATCTTTGTACTGTATGGCCTACATTAAATCATGAATACAATTACAAATAGCTCATGCTTTACAAAAACTGACATTATTTCGCATTTAGCTACTCTTTAATTCAATAGTACAACTGTTAGCAAGCTCCAGTACTATCTAGTACTATGCAAACAACATAAAGGAATTATATACAGGGATCTGCATCGTAGAAATAATCACTATCACATATAAAAGCTGGTGATCATTCTGTCCAAACTTTGCTAAGCTAGAAATAGCATGCAAACATATGGAAGAATAAAATTAGGGACTAGGATGCAAGTACCAGCGAAAGCGCCAATGACAGCATTCTCCGGATCATTCAATTCTCTTTTGGCCTGAAAATATAACAGGTTCAAGATCGCCTAAACCAGAAAGTTCAGCAGAATAATCATATGAAAAGTATAATACTGAGGTGACACATGTACTGTGTACATCCTCCCATCACCCTCCTCTCTCTCTCCCTTCTCAATACAATAAGGGCATAAGCGTTATAATCATAACCCTATGCCTCACTGATGCAAGAGGTTTAGAGCACTGGTGTCAAACCCGCCTCAGATCCTTGACGTCTGAGGTTGATGCAAAATTAATCCAAAATCACACTCACGGGCTTGACTGGTTTTGTTGTCAAAAGGATTGATTGATTTTCTTTGAATAATTTGAACGAATAGTACTTATAATTAAACGATATGGAAAAATCTAATTGAAACAAGATCAAATTGTAACTGCTTTTGAGGTGTCTTCTCGACATTTGCATTCACTACCTAAACTTGGATTCTCAGACTTATAAACTTTAGTTAATTCAGATTCAACTGAATATTATTATGCATGAAAAGAGGTATTTATACAACCTATGACTAAGCGTAAATAAATCAACCAATAAGATTAGGGCAACTCCCTAATTCAAATTGGATTTACAAATTAATTCAAGAAAGTAATTTAGGAAATTAATCCCAAATTACACACCTAATAACAGTCCTTCAAAGCTTATCCATTCCTCTTAACCTTAGGAAAAATAAAAACTAGTCCTGAATTCTAGCCTAAATTCTAGGGAATATCCACTTCTTGAATCAGGCATAGTTTCCCTCCCAAAACTCTATTCAAACCTCACGCATAGCCTAAATCCTAAACTATTTGTATCCCTCTAATGAAAATATGAATTTCACACAATTAATTCATCTAGAAATTATCAAAATAAAAAACACACCAAAATAAACTATCACGACATGTATTTCGCTGCATGATATTAAATCAATAAGCCATTGCAATTCAAATTTGTCCTTGGATCATGGCACCAATATAATTTATATTCAACAAGACAGAAAGCACAATTCTATACATTTCAAACAATATACCAATTTGACACTGAACAATAAACCATTCACTTGCACCTGTTCCATGAAATACCTTTTCCAATTTATGTCTAATTTAATCATTTTAAACAATTAGAACAACGATATCAAGTGCAAATTGGCTATTTTTATTTATGCAAATGACTTAGGTAGTATTGTTATATGAATAGTTGCATCATGATCTACTTTTATGTACTTATCAAAAGCATCAGTCATTGATTCACATTTGATATCTCAAATCTCACTTGAAGTTATAGATATCGTTTGTGATTGGTCCATTTAGGAGCTATTTCCTAGCTTCTTTTAGCTTGTATTATGAGCGTTTCGTCTTTATTTTACGTATTTTAGGGTGTTTTAGCTTAGTTTCGTATTTTCTTAGGTTTTGTGTGTTTTAGTGTTAGTTTTGTTCTTTTTCTTAATAATTCGGTCAAAATATGTTTGTTTGAGTTGTCTCGTGTTTTGTGCAGGTAATCTCGGGTTTGGTACGGGTCGTGAGAGGTCCCGAATGGATCCCGAGGAGCCCGTAGATAGCACCGAGACCAACTCCGAGTTTGTAAGCACTTAGGAAGCAAGGAGGGCCAAGAAATGAAGCTACACGACCGTGCACGGTTGTGTACAGTCCAGAGAGTGCAAAAATGGGCACACGACCGTGCAGGCAAACTCTGCACCGTCGTGAAGCCCCTCCTTCCCAAGACCACGACCGTGCAAGGTTCAACTGCTCGCTCATGCAGAGGTCAGAGTGACCATTTTGGAGTGCACGACCGTGCAGGAAAATGTTGCACGGTCGTGCAACTTGTCCCTTCGTTTCGCCACGACCGTGCAAGGTTCAACTGCACGGTCGTGCAATTTATAACTGCACGGTCGTGCACGACCTGAAGCATGAAAAACCCCTATTTTGGTCGTGTAATTAACTTAGCTTTTAGGGATTAGTTTCAAAGTTAAGCTTTAGTGAAATACTAATTTTCAGAATTACTCTCTGATAGTATTGTAGTCTAAACTCTCAAGAAGTGTAAAAAACCCACAAGAATACTTAGAATTTTAATAATCAAAAGTGAGATTAGCATTTGTTCTTCAATTCTTTGTTCTCCATTGAATCTCAAGTTTCCTTTGGTTTGATTTGTTTTCCAATCCAGGTATTAGTAGATTTTCATTTAAGTTTTAGATTGAAATCTCTTTAAATCTTGTTGTTATTTTAGATTTTGTTTGAATTTAGTTTGCTTCTTAGAATAGAATTAATTGAAGTTCATGAGTTTTGCTTTAATGGCTTCCATGAGTGAGTAGTTCTTTTTCTAAGGATTAGATGACTTGGTGTTATTGATTTTGGAGGTTAATCATTGGATTGGTTAGTGTTTGAATTATCTTGATTGTATTTTCTCTAGATTTCTTGAACCTTGCATGATATCTTGGTGAAGAGTTCATGTTGAGTTTTGGTGATTGTTGATGATTTTGATGATTGCTTTCAAGATTTCTATGAGAATTTCTTAATTGTTAGAGATAGTAATTAGGATTGTGAATTGATAAAAGTATTTGTCGAACTCGATTTTAGGATTTGCTAATTTGGCTAATCGAGAGAGGTTAATTTAGCATCTCCTAGAATTTCCTATTGCCTAATCGAGAGAGGGTTTGGGATTGAGTTCATTAGTGCTTTTTGAATATTCACATTGCAATTGAGATAATCGAACATGGGTTTATTCAATGATTGTAATTCCTCCGATTAAAGTAACATTAGGGAGTCTAATCCTTGAAATTTTAGTCTTTTGGTATTCAATTCAATTTAAGATTTTAATGCGATTTCACTTACTCTCAACACAGAAACTAGACCCTTGGATCAATTTGATTACAACTAATCCCGTATTAGTTCCTTGAGGATCGACCCTAACCCCGCTAATACTACGTGTTAGCTCGTTAGCTCTTAATAAATTGTATATTTGCTAGGCGACTAGGGACACGACACCTTAGGAGCCGATCAGTTTGCTCTAGTGAATTGCTTACTTAGTGCCTAGTGGTAGACTTGTAGTGGCAATTTTTATTCATTCCTTTCATTTGAAAGTAAAAGGTAAAAAAAAAAGATTTTATGAAAACAAAGATTGAATAGGTAATACAATGTACTTGTAGGTTGCAGCCACATCATAAGCAATATCAGTTCATTGAATCAGCAAAGCTAGACATGTAATATAGCAAGAAGACTTACAGCCATCTTGTAACCAATTCGAAGCTGTTCATAGAGGCAGAACTGTATAGCATCAAAGGGTAAATCTCGCAGCAGAAATGATCGATAACCCTGCAAAGGGCATAAAAGTAAACAAGAATCTCAAAGCTGTGTGCCACATTTATTCACAGTATTAAAACATATATTCTTTTGGACTTTAACCATACAATAATCCCAACACAAATAACTACTGGATGCCTGGATCAGATAAGAAATTTTTTACTCTTAACAAAAAGTGGATATAGAAAGAAAGCTTTAAGTACCGCATAAAGACCTTTAAATCCCTCCTTTGATACAATTACACGCACTGAATCAGGAGCTGAAGTAAACTGCCCTGTTTGCATCCTCTGCTTGACAACCTGTGACACAATGACACATTAACAACATATAGCCTAGAACATTATACTTCAACAACAATAGAAGATGATTACTTCAGTAGGAACCCGAATTAGAGACGCAGCAACTCCCCCAGCAGCACCTGCAGTCTGCACAGATTGACAAAATAAAAGCAGGGAAAATAAGATGAGGAAGATACAACTATGTACGCTGTATTACCTGTATATCATGTACTTTTAGATGGACAAATCCCCCCAAAAAATCATAAAAAGTAAAGACAAAAAAAAACTAATACAGAAATACCTTTTGCATTTTTATTCAGAAACTGTACTTCCATACTGATGCAAATTTTTAGACCATGGCAATCTGGTATATTTCTCTCAATAAGAACAATTGGGATGCAAAAGATCCGGCGCATAGTATAAGTATCAGATAGGGTATGTTTCCAAGGTTAGGTACGCCGTAAATGCCTTAACTTTGGACCTTTTCTCCAATGTAATTAATGTATTCATATATAAAAAATAAAATAAAAATACCAGACACAATGATAAAGCGAGTCCAAAATAAGGACAATCGCAGTCTTAATAATCTATTTAATATTCCAGTCAGTTGAGATGCAAAAATCCTTCTCACACCAATATTGTAGTCTTAATAATCTATTTAATATTCCTTATAAAGGGGTCTCTATGACATGGTCAAATACTAGGGAATAGGGACCAAAAGATTCAAAACAACCCCAATGTAGAATGCCTTGACAGAGCCTTAGCCAATGATTCCTGGTTATCATTGAATCCTGATGCCTGTGTTCTAAACCTCCCCAATTCTCATCTCTGATCGTGCACCTACTCTCCTCAACAGAAAATTGACCAACCACGAGAAAAAAAGACCCTAAGGAATCCTGGTGTCTGGATTTTGAAGAAGTCACGAAACTTATCAGAGGCAATGGTTCACAAAAGATTATGGGTCAAGCATGTTCAAACTACAATGTACGCGTGACAAAATGTTGAAAGCTTGTAAAAGTTGGTGTATGGATTCAACAGTAGTGAACATGTCAATGAGGCAGTGTTTTAAAAGAGGCAACACAAACCAGCAAAACTGTGAGCCCATTGAAACAAAATATAAATAAATATATATATATATATATATATATTTAGGAATAGGATCGTGTGAGAAAGGGTGCTTTAGGTGAGAAAGGTTTTTATGTGAGAAAACATCTGCACCGCTGAAAATTTTAGATCTAAGGGTTGATGTTTGATCTTTATTTTTTTTAGTAAGGGCAAATTGGTAATTTAATTTGATTATTATATTTCTAATTTTTAGTTAAAATAATTGTTATGCTTTTTTTTAAAATCATATATTTATTTTTTTTACAAAAACTCTGCTTATTTATTTTTTTTTATAAGAAAACCTTTTTTTTAAAAAAAAAATTGTTAAGTTTTTTTTCCTGATTTTTTTAAAAAAAAAAAAATCTATTTTTTATATATAAATTCTAGTATTTTTAATCTAAAATTTTACTTCATTTTTTTTTTTGTCCGAAAGTACATCTTAATATGTTTAAAATTTTATGAGTCATGTTCTATAATTTTTACGCCATGTTCATAATTTTATAAGCTTTGTTCTAATTTTTATATACCATGTTCTAAATTTAAAAAACCATGTTACAAAGTCATCATATTCTAATGTGTATGTGTGCTTAAAATATTAAAAAACCATATTTTAAAGTAGTTTATTGTTTGTTTTATTTTAAGTAGATGAAATATTAAAAATTTTATACATCATATTCTAAATTTTATAAGATATTTTCAAAACTGTATACAATAAGTTTGAAAATAAATAAACTTATTTTTTAAAAATAAATAAAATGATACAATTATAATGCAATTATTGACCTTTTATACAAAAAAAATATAATAAAATATATACCTGAACAATTGAATATTATTTCAAAATATTCTTAATATTTTGTATTGAGGTTGATCTATGGAACCCGTAAAAAATAAAAAATAAAAACACAAAATAACTTATTTAATGTTCTAAATTTCATTAACCATATTCTAAATTTTATATGATATGTTCTAAATTTTATATGACATGTTCTAAATTTTATATGACATGTTCTAAATTCTATATGACTAATTGACTATATGAGAGGATAACGGTATACCACATTCCAAATTTTAGTTGTTTTTTTGATAAAACATAAATTTAAGTTTTTTTTTTGATAAAAAGTAATTTTAGATTTTTTTGATAAAAAAATAGGGGTTAGTTATGTAAGTTTTTTTTAATTTAAAAAAAATTAGTCCATTAAATCCTAACCATTAAATCTCACTGAATCGACGCTCTGGATATATTCTCACATAAACAACATTTCTCACCTAAGGAGGCTTTCTCACATGATCCTGACCCTATATATATATATATATATAAGTAGGCTCGTGTGAGAAATGTAGTTTTGGTGAGAAGGGTGAGAAGCAATCACAACCCTTTGATCACCAAATGAAGGGCCAAGATTAAATTTGATTTTTCCTCCTTACTCCTTTGATAGTTTGGAGTCAATGTATATATGGTATAAAGTCAATGTATTTTTACTCAATGTATTTATAGTGTATGGTGAATGTACCTATAGTTGGTGCTCAATGTACCTCTAGGTTATAGTTGATGTATTTATCTCCCTCACATTTCTCACCATAAGAAATTTCTCACCGGAACCCAACCCTATATATATATATATATATATATCATCATTCAGAAGCAACAGGTCAAACTCGCCAACTAGAGACAGAGCAAGTGGAAATTGAAATGCACTGGGCAATCTTTTTTCACTTTGTAAATGAAAGACAGAAACTCGAAGAGCTTCAGACGACCAATGGATATCAGAAAAAAGAAGGCAACCAAAAGAAATTCAGATGATTTTTCAAAGAGTTGATTCAACAGCAAGAAGAACCGAATGAATGATGGTTGGAACATATCGGGAAATAATTAATCATGTTAACGGACATCAGTGCAACTCCCTCATTCAGCCTTTCACAACCCAGGAAATCAAAAGAACAGCCAGAAGCATGAAACGACATAAATGATAAATCTCAAGGACAGATGTGTTCCACCAAGCTTTTAGAAAAGAAAAAAGAAAAAAAGTGGGAGCTAGTAGGAGTGGATGTGTATGAAGCTGTTCAGGAATTTTTCAATGGAGGTTATCTATAAATCAAACAAACATAACCCTTATGCCTAAGGTGTATAAACCAGAGTATGTGCAACAATTTCGGCCTCTAAGAGAAATGAAGGTTATCTACTAAAGACGAGCTGTGGCATGCTTAGATTTTGGCATACTTACTCTCCGCAAAGCTTCCCTATCTTAGTTTTTAAAGACTCAGATGGTCAATAAAGCATAGGCAGTAGGGGCAAGGTATTTAGTATTTCCTTCAGCTGTATTTAGTATTTAAAATTGTTGTGCCAAGTCTCAAATTGAAAAAAAAAAAAAAAAAACCAATCACTCTTCAATTTATAACTTAAACCTAAGCTATTATCCTTAAAGTGCAAAGGCATGCGAGGTCCAAGCCTGTTGTAGGTTGGTAATCTCGCCTAGTTAAAGCACATTTCCTAGAGCCTGGGAGCAAGCCACGCCTAGGCTTAACCAAGTCGCGCTTTTTAATACTAAGGGGGAATCCCTATGTAAACAAGCCTCGAGGCTGTATAATAACCCATTTTATTGGCAAGGTAATACAAGGAAAGTATGGTCAAAAGTGGTTTGAGAAGGCAATGAATGGAGATAGAAATAAGGAGCATTTACAGTTTCAAGGATGGGTTTAGAAAGAAAATTGGAAAGGGAAAGAAAATTTCTATTGAACAGGATGTAAATAATCTTAAACATCTCAAGGATGCAATAACGTTAAAAAAAGGATGCAGGAGCCTAAGATCCAAACAAGCCGATTTTTGTGGAAGAATTAATAAATAATCATTGCATATGGAATGTGCCCAAGGTATGGTACTGTTTAGATAAACATACAGCACCAAATATTCTGTCTATTCATAACAACAGAAAAAAGGATGCACTTGAATGGGTAAAAAGTGAAAATGGAACCTTCAGTTTGAACTTTGAAGAGTGGGCTACTGGTTCATTAAAAATCGAAATCCTTCTCATATACCAACAAAGCTCTGGGAAAGTTTTGAAGGAGTAAATTATGCAAAAATGGAAACTCTTCCTCTGAAAAGCCATACACAATGCCATCCCTTCCAAGTGTAATCTATGGAAACAGGGGATACTAGTGGAGGATAGATGTTTCGGCACAGAAGAAGTGGAGGCTTTATGTCATCTATTCAGAGTTTGATGGTCATTTCACCAGGGGTTAATTTTTTAGTGTAAACCAAGTATTCCTTTTCACCAACGGGTTAAGAATATGTACCTATGACATCTAATGGATGATATAAATAAATAGAAGGTAATATTTCATTGCCCTTCTGTGGTCAATCTGGCTGGAGAGAAATGGGATTATGATGGCAAGCAGACAAATGGGCCCAAAGAAGAAATAGAATCAGAGAACAGTAAGCAACAAACATCATGTCATGGGACATTATGGCTCTTGCACAAAGCTAGTAGAGGAAAGGTAATGCATGCAGAGGTTACCATTCTCATCCTAGACGGAACACAGAAAAACGACATGAAGGTTGCAGGGAAGACAAGAGTAATCTTTGGCTTTGTAGCTTATATGAAGGGATAAAAAATATGGAGGCACACAGTAAAATGTAGGCGGAGACTAGTGAAATGCTAGAAGGGTTAAAATGGGCTAGTAGCCTAGCACAATGACTTCAGTGTTGTCATGCCTTTCATATGGGCTGATGGATGGTGAAAAACTAGTCAACAGACTGAAGCAAACCCATTTGGTGGACAAATAAAATAGCTACAAATAGGCAAATGGGGCAAATCAAACAGCTACAAATAGGCAAATGGGGCAAATCAAACAGCTACAAATAGGCAAGACCCTACATAGCTACATTTTTTTTTCTTATACAGGTGGAATAATTTTAAAAGTTATTCTAAATGGGGCAAACAAAAAGAAATGCAGTATTATTATTACTATCCACCTATGAACTTAGACTTGGATATCCATATCTGGCATGGCTACATGTATAAGTATGTGATTCGGCAATTTTGTGAAAGTTTTCCATGATTTTAGCCCAAAATAATGTATCCAAGTGTCCTACCCATGTCCTGACTCCTGAGTTTCTGAGAATCTGACATGTGCATGTAGGATCTGACTTGGCCCAAAATAAAGTTTCCTGCGCATGTCCTGAGCAGTGTGACGTAATTGAGCATTTGTTTCGGAACACGAAACGAACTTTGGAGCGAAATTCGCTACCCATAGGTTTAGGGTTTAGCGGAATTTATTTATAATTCGGCATTCGTTCCGGAAAGCGGAGTTCGCAGCAGTGAGGACCATTGTTTTGACTGTGATTTGATTATCAGTGTTATAGTGGATTTCAGAATGTAAGGAAGAATAAGAAATTTATTGCATTGCAGAACTTAAGATAAAATTTATTCCATGATTATTTCATAGCGGCAGCAATACAAGTTCAATTTTATATATCTCAGTATATATCTATGATACAGCCCAATCCCATGACCCATACAATCCATTCTGGGCTCTAGAACGGTGCAGTTTGAATAAAGGTTGAAACAGATCCACAAAGCAGTTTTACCCCAATTACACCCACAATTACCGGGCTCTAGACAAGTGCAGTTTGTATGCATGTTGGAATGGAGCCATACTGCAGCTTTACCCCAATAACAAAATGAAACAAATTGCAAAACAAAATGTCTTCTTCAAAGGAACAAATGAGTGAAAATAAATAAATTTGATCTCTTACCAAATGTGCAACTGCACTAAGGTTCTCAGGAAGCAACCTCAACAACTTTTGCTTAGTTGGCTCATACACTCCCAAAAATGCCGCAGAAGCTCTGAAATGAAAAAGGACCAGACCAGTAGTCACTTGTGCAATTTAGTTAGATACTAAAACAGAAAATCAATGGCAATGCTTACTTTCTAGAGGTAAGCTCTCTCCAAAAATTAGCTATTCTTTATTGATATTTCACAATGCCCTTACACTAATCCCTACCTCTTATTTATATATGGCTCTTTATATATTTCACAATGCCTCTTTATATATGGCTCCCTCAATACAAAGACCATAATAACCTCACAACAAACTATTAATCTCATAGAATGAAACGGAGCATATTAGCTTTGATCACACCTCCACTTTTCCATATGGTAACTTGTTCTTACTTGCAGCTTTGTTGTTTTGTATCAATAAATGTATAGAAATACATGGACATGTAAAATACAAATAAAAATACATATAGGGCTGTTGTATAGGTGTCAAAATATTGTACTTGTGTGTGTGTGTCAAAATATTGTACTTGTGTGTGGAAAAAGTGTGGAAAAAGTGTGCTATGCCCCTATCAATAAATGTATAGGTGTCAATGTCTGTAAAAGGTAGGTAGGAAATCCGTCACATATGGCGGTTTAGGGCATGAGGCTAGCCTATAAATAGGCCTCACTTCCCATGAATAAAATCAGAGATTATGTTGTTGAGTTTACAAACAAATTGACGTGTGAAATACATGTTTCAAGGGACTAGTGAGTCTAGCAAAGATCGAGATCTTCTAGCATAAGTGTGAGCACTAAGGGCTATACTTTGAAGGTGTGAGTATCTTCAAGGAATCCTCCATAGCCAAGGCTTTGGAGTTACATTTCTTTTGTTGTTTTCATGTGTGAGTGTTGCACCAAGTAATCATCCAAAGTTCACCAAATCTTCCATAAACTTCAAAGAAAAACTCGTAAATTCATCAAAAAAAACATTCAACATTTTTCAAAAATTTGGTAATTTACGCTTCAAGATTCACTTTCTTGATGTTGAAGGTGCTTAAAACAAACATCAAATTGGCACAGTCTGTTCATCTGGGATTTTCCAGAAATGAAGGTCGAATTCCAGGATGCACATCTCCTTCGTTACAAGTCTTACAACGAATTTCTTGGTTAATGTTTTTTTGCACAATACTCTATTTTCTTTCTAATTTTTGCATGTAATTTTTTTTGAAATTTTCAATTTCATTTAGTTTTTTTCCAGAACATTTCTTATAAGTAGAAAGATTCATTGTCGTTTTTCAGTGAGCGGAAGTTTTTGAGTATTTTGAATTCCATTTTTTTTGGCAAAGAAATTTTGAATTCCATACTTCTAATTTTTAGGTGATTCTTTTTACGTTGTAGTCTTAGAACATAGGAATTTGTCATGCTAAATTTTTGTTGTATTTACTATTTAGGGCACTATAGCATACCCCATTTTTGTAAAAGTTGAGTCCGGCAACACGTAGTCATTTGTGTTTTCCAGAATTCAAGGTCAACTGCAGCAATGCATTTCTCCTTCGTCCCAAAATCTCTTTTTAATGATTTGTTTTATGGCTGTTGAAAACACACGACATTTATTTTTCTGCTGCAGTTATTAACAGGTTATTTGTGGCAAAGTTATTGCCTTGCTCCAGATCTGCAAGCCTATTTAGGCTCTGGATCTTGAAATTACTTGTTGTATTAGGCATTGCAGGTCAGCTACTACTAGGAGTAAACTCCTTGCCATGTTTCTAGCTGAAGCAGTGCATGGTATTTGGTAGCAAAGGAACACCTTGGTGTGTACTGGTTCTTGTAAGGCACCTGAACAAGTCTTTAAAGACTTGGTATTCAAGGTTGCTACTTGCTAGTAGATGCCCTGCTATTGACAGGAGGCGTTTGATGCTAGATGTTTAGCTTTTCTTTGTATGTGTGTCGTTTAGGTGTAGTGTTTGTAAAGGCATGCCTAGGCACTAAGGCTCTAGGCGATAGGGGGTAAGCGCTTAATTTGGCCAAGGCGAGGCATTTGTAGCGAGGTGTAGGTGAGACACACTTTTGCTTTTTTCTGAGATTTTTTTCATATTTTTCCCATGCCTTCTTAGGTGCGCCTCACTTCAATGAGGCGCACTAAGGCGCTCCTAAGGCTCTAAGAAATCCAATCACCTTGATGCGCCTTAAACCTTTTTTTTTTTTTGAAACAAACCCCAAAGGAGGGGACTTAAGCATTAATATTGATCGAATCTACAAGAAGCGCATCTATAAGCCAAAGGGGACTCTCGTCAATCCACTCCAAATCATAGGAGGAAGAGACGGCCCACCTCGCAAGCCTATGAGCAACATTATTACAATCACGATAGCAAAAATTAAAAGAAACATTACTCAGACTAGCAACTAAAGAACCAACATCAGCAATGGTACTACACACATAACTACTAATAGCAACATCGCCTTTAAGAGCACTAATGACTACTTGACAATCGCTTTCGAAAATGACGTTATGCCAACCAAAATCGCGCACCATCATGGCCGCCTTAAGAGCAGCCATAGCCTCAGCCAACTCGGCATTCCAAGCCTTTGAATAAGAAAAAATACGGGCAGCCAACATAACCCCCATAGAATCTCTAGCAACTAAACCAACACCCACACGGCCCATATTAGTATCAAGAGCAGCATCAAAGTTAATTTTCACAACCTCATTAGGGAGATGGATGGCACCTTAAGCCTTTTATACATTGTTTAGGTGGCTGTTTGTGCCCCTGATTTTCCCTAGTCAATGCCTTGAGTGAACCCTTCCTAGAAGGTGGCATTCGGCATCAAGCTAGTTGGTTTTGTTGTTTGCCTTCTGTTAGGCTTTTGGTTGTTGGTGTAGTTACAACTTAGCTCCCTTTTGTAAGTTTTAGCTCTTTCCTTTTGGTAATAAAATCTCTATTTACCCCCCCCCCACCCCAAAAAAAAAGATTCCAATATCCAAAGGCACAACCACAATCTCATACACGGGTAGGAATTTTATCACCGAAACAATCCACAAATATCATACACAGTAGCTTTCTGAAGTCGAATGAACATGCAATGATGCAAATATAAAGAAACACCAAAACAACTAGCCTATACTAATCGTTTATAACAGGAAATATTGCTACTTGTGCCCCTGATGCGCCTTAAGCCTTTTATACATTGTTTATGTGGCTTTTTGTGCCCCTGATTTGCCCTAGTCAATACCTTGAGTGAACCCTTCCTAGAAGGTGGCATTTGGCATCAAGCTAGTTGGTTTTGTCGTTTGCCTTCTGTTAGGCTTTTGGTTGTTGGTGTAGTTACAACTTAGCTCCCTTTTGTAAGTTTTAGCTCTTTCCTTTTGGTAATAAAATCTCTATTTACCCACCCCCCCCCCCCAAAAAAAAAAAAAAAGATTCCAATATCCAAAGGCACAACCACAATCTCACACACGGGTAGAAATTTTATCACCAAAACAATCCACAAATATCATACACAGTAGCTTTCTGAAGTCGAATGAACATGCATGCAATGATGCAAATATAAAGAAACACCAAAACAACTAGCCTATACTAATCGTTTATAACAGAAAATATTGCTGCTACATGGCATATTCTAAAGCATTCTTATTTTAAAATCCGAGCCACTAATTAAATTTTCCATCCATTTTAAACCTATCATTTTTTTTTCCTTTTGCTTAATCTTCAATCCTTAGACTGCCTTACTAAAAGATATTAAATACCAGTCTAATACTTGTGTGTGTGTGTGTGTGTACACATACATATATATACACACACAATGTAAATACAGGTTTCTTTCAATAATTAGTAAACAGTATCATAAGCATAAATGTATCCAAAAGTTTAAGAAGATACCATCGTCTTTAATAGTTTGACTAGTTGTACTTAAATAAATGGTTTAAATTCATGAAATCCATGGAATTGAAAACTGGTTATTACTCTAAAAAGTCAAAAGCAGTACTTTGGTTATTATCCATTAAAAAACAAATATCTAAGCAGTAGTCATTCACATTAGATGTGATGTTGGTCATATTAAAAAGAGTTCATACGGAAGTACGCCAGCAAGATTCCCAGCCAGCCCAGAGTAAAGACCCTTCAAGACAATTTGCCCTCCGCCACGAGCTGCCTATCATAAAATCAACATCTTTGCTTCAAATTTACAGTGGCAAAATGTTTACTAGGATTTGAATAAAACATGTGAAAATACTTGGAGCATAACAAATGCTACTTGTGATGAAAAGAGAAAGAGAATCATCACAAAAGGAAAGCAAAAACCATCAAGTCATTGTAAATTCGACCTGCCTGCAAACGGGTCTTTATGGTGTCAATTGGATATAAAACAGTCTCCACAACAACACCAGCAGTGCCTCCTGCAATTATACCATCTACCAGAAGAGGATAATCAGTTTAGAGAAAATTGCCCATTATAAAGCCTGGCTTATTTAAAAGCAACTTATCAACAAGCAAGAAGATTAGATAGACAACCTAAAGTCCTAAACATGAATATGCATATGCATTACATCACATTGTGAAAAAGAAGGAAGCATGACATTAAGGGAATAAGGGATTCACGTTAAAGCAAAGATAACAAAAGAACTTGTTTGATAATAAGTGATAACTAAAAATAGAAATGTAGTTTGAAAAGCAGCAGATATAGGCTTCATTTTCCTAGTCAAAAGTTAGCACTTAGCAATGCAGCAAGCTGCCAGTGTTAATGCATCTCAAACCACAAGAACTTTAGGCGAAATTATTTTCTTAACCAATGTAGCTTTTAGACAGAACAAACAACTTCAGCCAATCAAACTTGTTCCTCATTTGACATTTGACCATACAGATGTAATTTAGGTTCCTCAGACATTCTCCGCCAAGAATGTTAGTTTGAACTTCTCATTAATCAGTTCAATAAAATTACTCTGGGAGCATACCTATTAACGACCGGACAAAATCGAAGGGTTTTTCTTCTACAATGCTGACTGAAGCAAAAGACACTCTACTGCCTGTCGGTAGATTCTGCATTCTTGGCATTGACATATCTACAAAATGCTTGTATTAGTTTTAGCAGTATCAACAAGACAGATGTATCAAAAACAAAACGTGGACAGGGCTCTCTTGCTTTATTAAGGCCAAAAGCTCAAGTCAAGAAATAACAACATCATCTTGTATAATAAAAAATGTGAATATTAACAATTACCTGATTGTTCAGCTGTAGATTTCTTCCCGTCAATGGCTAATGCAATAGGCCCCATAATTAGAAAAACCTCTTTTAGGCTCTAATATTCCCTCCCAAAAAGGGGGAAAACAATAAAATTGTTCAGCAATAAAACATGGAAAATAAAGAGTGAATAAAAATGACTAGAGAAGTACAAACGAAATGTGAATAATTAGAGCTACACACAATACATGCAATTAAAGAAAATTGAATCATTCTAATTATAGAACAGGCCCGTCCATGAAAACAAAACCTTACCTCAGAAGCTCTGATTCTACTTCAATGGGGAATGTCAGACACGGTTCTTCGCCGGAGGGAGAGTGTGACGCCGTGAGGGTGAGAGAAAGATGGAGTCGGCGACGGCGGTGAGGGGATGGACTGTGGAGTCGGTGGTGGAGGAAGATGGTTGTGGCTGGATGAGGACTGAAGAGAGAGGAAGAGAAATGGCAAATAGGATTAGCCGTTTAGAAAGAAAGAATAGGTAATACCAGGCAAAAGCTCCATTTGTTCTTGTTTATGTTAAGTGATTAATCCAATTATATTTTCAATGTTAAATAATTTTTCATGATATAGTAAAATTAAATTTTCAATTAACGCACATGTCTCTAATACTACCTCCGTTTAAAAAAAAACGCAATAATTGTCATAACACGGACTCCTACGCATTTTTTTTGTTTTGGGTAATTAGAAAAAGTGATGGGTAGTTGATTAAAATAAATGGAGAGAAAAGTGGAGACAATTAAAGGAGTTGTGAGAGAGTGTGGGGACAATTAAAGGAGTTGTGAGAGAGAGTGGGGACAATTAAAGGAGTTGTGAGAGAGAGTGGGGACAATTAAAGGAGTTGTGAGAGAGAGTGGGGACAATTAAAGAATTGGAGAGAGAAAAGGTGAGGACAAATAAAGAATTAGTAAGAATATTTATGTCTTTTAAGTAACAATAGTTTACTATATAAGGAAAATAAAAATTTATTGCATTTATTTTGAAACATCCAAAAATGGAAACTGTTGCATTTTTTTGGAACGGAGGAAGTACAATAATTTTGTTTAAAGAAAATTGTACAAGAAAAATTACTCTAGATAAGTTTTTAAGAAAAAATTCACAACCTCAAGGTTAGCAATCATACTAACAAAATTTCCATCAAAACTATCCTCCTAATTACCAACAATATGTACCGCAATATTGTCAAGGTTATCAACCACACCCACAAATTTAACATCAAAATTTACATCATTATTCTCAAGGATATCAACCACACATAGGGAATTTCCAACATGAATCATTTTCACCCAATGTACAAAGTCTTAACATTGACGAATTTGACTATTAAAATTTAGACGACGATAATGAGGACAACGTGAATGAGGTTGAGGAATAAAGCACAAGTACCATGGTCACAACCAAACTTCATTGAGATTTTGTCACAACCATCTTCTCAACCACCATTAAAGCAATCCCGTGGAACACAAATTGAAAAACAACCTTGGACCAAAGCTGAAAACGAAGCTATTGTGTCTGCTTACATGCAAACAAGTACAGATGCAATTGTAGAAACAGGGCAAAAAAGAGGTTTATATTATTTTGGATGAGGGTGATAGAATTGTATGATCAGGCAAGAGAAACTAATTCCTTGGAAATTGCGGGTAGACCTAATAACAACTTAAAAGGCCGGTGGTTGAGAATTGTTCAATCTATTACTTGGTGGGTAGATTATAATGATGAGGCAATAAGAATACCAAAAAAGAGCGGCGAAAATTAAGATGATAATATATCTCTTGCTCATAAAATTTATGAAAGGAGTTATGGTGATTTTTAGTATTATGAGGAGTGGGTACAACTAAAACAATTCCCAAAGTTCCACTCAGTAATTAGCAACCCTTCGTGTAAGCCAATCTGTGGCCGTCCATCAGGCACACCCAATCGTAGCTCTGGTTGAAGTAGTGCGAAACGGTCAAGGGATGAAGATGAAGGTTCAGGTCCAAACACACCAACCAGTAGTGCTGTTGGAGATGACGCTCTAGTTTGTCATGAAGCTATGGAGAAGGCAAAGTCCAGATTGAAGGGGAAAGGAAAGGTGGGAGAAGTAACTACGGCTTTGTCTGAATATGGCGAGGGTTGCGTTCGATAAGTTCAGAGCAAAAGTCGAAACTAGAATTTGACAAGGTAAAACAAGAGCGGGAAAAAAAGTGGAGTTCAATGAAAAAAAACTACAAGAAATAAACCATGCATTGGAATGAAAAGAACTATCAAACGCAACAACCTAACAGTCAACTACAACAATATACCACGAATTGGAAAATGCTCCAAACATTGGTTGGAAAAGAAAATAAAAATGGTATAAAAGAACAAATTTATAATGGTTTATTGGAGTATTTCCATAATTATAAAATGTTTTAAATTTTTATTTATTTACGTATTGCATATTTTTTCAAGTTATGTAATTATTATTTATTTCATAATGTATAAGTATTTTGTATTTATTATCATTTTTTTAAACAGTAAGTTTCACAAGTAGACCTTGTACTGGTCCTATCTCAGGATGCCAATACAAGCTAAGGGAGATGGGAAATCCCAGCAAGATGGGGGTGAGGAACCGATCTTGGGGCAATGCCCAGGAAAGGAGGCGTGCTCCCCCGAGCCACGATCTCAAACTCTTGTATATAATTATCAATGTAACAACTTTGGAATAAATTATCATCAATCTACCACTTAGTAATAAATTGAACCATCCCATGTGTAGAATTAAAACAAAACAAACAAAATACATAAAAACAAAACCAAAAAAAAAAAATAAACAAATAAAATAGCAAACATCAATTAAGTACAGTACTTGCAAAATCATGTACGCTTCTCCTATATAAATTCATATCAATTCATACCAATTGATATCCAAACCTCTCCAATATATCAATTCATTGATAAACTTCTCTAGTATATCAATTCATACCCAAACTTCTCCTATGTATAAATCTTTTCAAATAAAATCCACTAAAAGTTCTCCACTATATCAAATATAAGCTCCTTCAATTGCAAATCAAAACTTTATTGAAATGAATTGGTTCCTACTTCCTAATAACCCCTTCGAAGTGGATGAACCTTCAAGTTCATCTAGTTGAGAATAAGAAAAGGCAACAAGTGAATGAAAAAATCGATAATGAAATCAGCTTTATAAATCAAAATGTTGTAACTGTGTTAGTTTCATCCGTTATGCCCACAATAAGGCAATGGGGTCGAAATGAACCTTGTAGTGATAGAGACCGAGGAAATGGTCATGTGCAGTTGTACGATGACTACTTTGCAGATTGTTCGATGTATGGGAATACTCTTTTCGACGAATATTTTGCATGCAAAAAGATGTGTTTAAGCGGTTAATGAATGTTGTAGTAGCTAATGATTGTTGGTTTCAACTAAGACAAGATGCAACAGGTCGTCTTGGTCTAACACCATTGTAGAAGTGTACAATGGCTATCCGACAACTAGCTTATGGCCGATTGGCCGCTTATGATGAATACATTTGACTTAGTAGTAGCACTGCAATATTGGTAGTCGATAAGTTCAACAAAGGGATCATTAATGCTCTGGTGACCAGTATTTACAACGACCAATTGTAGGTGATTTACACAAAATACTTACAATTAATGTTAAACGGGGTTTTCCAAGATGTATTGGAAGCATTGATTGTATGCATCGGGAGTGGAAAACGATTCTTCAACTGCGTGGAGAGGAAAAATATCAGGGAAGGTTCGACGTGTCTACCATTATACTTAAAGCAGTTGTTGATCAAGACACATTGATTTGGCATAGTTTTTTAGGATGTTGGGGAGTTGCAATAACATTAATGTTCTACATCAGTTTCCTTCTTTTTGACGATGCATTACAAGGTCGAGCTCCAAAAGCTAATGTTGTTGTCAATGGCAACGAATACAAGGGATATTACCTTACTGATGGTATTTACCCCTAATGGTCAACTTTTGTCAAATATGTTACGAGTCCACAAAATCGTAAACATAATAAACTGCTTACAGAAGTGCAAGAGTTAGTACAAAAGGAAGAGTATTCAGAGTATTATAAGCCCGATTTACAGTAGTACGAAAGCATGCTCTTGCTTGGGATGTGAAAGTTTCATCATTATGAATAACATGATAGTTGAAGATGAGCGAGATACATATGAAAATTATACAAAAATTTCGGATTTACTTTCATATGTATCTCGCTCATCTTCAACTATCATGTTGTAAAGATTTAGAGCGCCCGCTTGCTTCCCTTTATTTTCCATGTGCTTAAGAAGAAGAAAAGCAAAACTTTATTAAGCGCTTAGGGTAATTAAGGAATAAGTTTTTAGATTGGCTTTATTACAAGTAACAAGTAACATAGATTAATTTAAGAAGGTAACCCATAAAGTTTGGATCAGTCTTAGTTAATCGATATTGGGGATTGAATTGAGAAGAGCCACTCTATTTCAGATTGTTTATATGTTATTTTTTCCTAAATTTAAGTATTATTTACTAATATCTCCATAATAATATTTAACATAATTGTTGATATTTTTACCGGTTTGATCTTTATTTTTTTTATTTAATCTTTAATTAGTCTATTAAACATGTGCATTATGCTCGGGTAAAAAAAACTAGTTTATATATACATATTGTCTATGTATATATATGTATGTATATGTGTGTGTGTGTGTGTGTATATATACACACACAAACAGACAAACACACATTATATTGATCTCACTGCTATTTAGAACTACTTATTTATTTCATTTTCATCATTATTCCTAATTTTATACATCATTAATATTGTTGAAGTTGTCTTGATTTATACTTTCATAATTTTTATAATTATTCAATCTGAGTATATTGGCTGATAATTGCTCCTAGTAATTGAAGAAACTTCAAAAATCCAAAAGGGTTAAAAAAATCAAGTTCAATGCATGAATACATGATTGTCGCTCATAAGACAAGAAATAGGATTTGCAAGAACTTATTAATAGTATGGTATTAAAATTAAAGGTTGTTTAATTAATATATGTAATTTTGAAATACATTTCTTAAAACGCTGTTGATTTATAAAAATTATGATAAAATTACTTCACAAAATGGTTTTAGTTTATAAATGTGTGATAAAATTAATTACTAGTGATCCTTATTATTAATGGTTTCAAATTTTATTAAAAAAATTGTTGTTATTTGCGCACATCATTTTCCAAAAATAAAAGGTGGAACAAGCGAACATAAGAGAAAAGTAGTAGGTGGCTATTAATACCATATTAAAAGGGCAATCAATATATAAAAGACAACTAACCTCTTTTAACTCACAACCTCCCATGCAAAGTTTCTAATTTCAACACTTGATTCTAAGGATTTTCTTCCTCTGATCTATATCCTCCTAGCCCAACTAGGTTACACCCTTTTAGGAGATTCATTATTTGTTTGGAACAACTTAAATCTCCATTGATCGCAGGCTCAGCTCGAATCACCTAACCATGGCTCGAGCCATGGTCCTATGGCTATGGACCGTCTTTGTGGTAGTGGCTAAGGCCAAGGGTGGTGTTGGTGATAATAGCAAAACCGTAGGGGTAAATTGGGGAAACATTGCATCACATCCACTACCAGCACCCAATGTGGTGGGAATGTTGAAAGATAATGGGATCAAGAAGGTGAAGCTTTTTGATGCGGACAAGTCTACCCTTAATGCCTTGGCTGGGACTGATATTGAAGTCATGGTTGCCATCCCTAATGACATGCTTGATCACATGACCAAGTTTAAACATGCTAGTGATTGGGTTAAGAAGAATGTTTCCAAGCATCTTTATGATGGAGGTGTTAACATAAGGTATGTATGTTCCAATTGTATATATATAATGCACCCATCTTCATCTCCAATCATGCAAGATTTATGTGGTATTAGAAATATATATAAAGCATTTTTTACCAACAACAGGCCAGGGTCAGTTTGAGGGGTAGGCCTAGCTTCGGGGCAATCATAGGGTGATACGATGCACCTTAAGGGGCCCAAAATTTATAAGCAAATTAATTATACATATATCATTTTTTTTTTCATCTAATTGTTTGCTGATTTACAAAAAATTATGTGAAATGTTGTAACTTTTAACCATTAATAGATAAATTTTACAGAAGAAGTTAATTTTACATTATTCAGCTTTAATGTAAGTATATAAAAAAATTTAAAGTATGTTTTATTATGTTACAATAATTATCAATTTAGAATGAAACGATAACTTTGTAGCATGAAAACAATAAGGAAAGATGATTACTCAAGTCATACATTTTTTTTTTTTACGTTATGTAAGTATATTTAGAAAAAAATTAAAAAGAATACCTCACTTTATCATTTTGACTAAGGCTCACTAAATAGAATGTCAAGAACGACATTATTTACCAAAATTGAAATGTGTCTGTCTTGAGTTATGTTTACATCAGTTAACTTAAAATTTCAAGTTTTAAGGTCGGGTGAGGTATGATTGTGTGTTATTTTATAATTCAATTTTTTCACTTATTATCACATGTTTAACTTTTACCCTTGTTAAAGCGCTACATTTACTATTAATATATTAGTATATTTTATTATTAAAAAGTTATACAGAAATTAAATATTCATATATAATATCCTCGCATGAAAAAAATTCCAATTAGATGCCACATAACTATATTTTGTTTTATAACATGTTGTTTTGCAACAATTGTAAAAAAAAAAAAAAAGGCAGATAGAACATAGATCATTATATTATACTCCCATTGTCACACATTAATAGCAACAATGAAATATTTTATCTCTCACAAATAATAACAAATATTTTTATAATAATAGTGGTTGAAATTATAGGTACGTAGCAGTAGGAAATGAACCATTTTTAAAAAGCTACAATGACAGTTTCAAGCACACAACATTCCCAGCCTTACAGAACATAGTGAAAGCTCTAGAGGAAGCTGGTCATGGTAACATAAAGGCCTCCATTCCCCTAAATGCGGACGTGTACGAGTCTCCATCGAACGAGCCGTCAAGCGGCGATTTTCGAGGAGACATCAAAGATCTCATGTTAGACATAGTAAGCTTCCTCAAAGACAAAGATTCCCCTTTTATTGTTAACATATACCCTTTTCTGAGCTTGTATCAGGACCAAGATTTTCCTCAAGACTTTGCATTTTTTGATGAGAATGGTAATAAAACTATCAATGATAAAGGTCACACTTACACCAATGTGTATGATGCTAACCTTGATACTCTTGTTTGGGCTTTAAAAAAGAATGGATTTGGTGATTTGAAGATTATTGTTGGGGAGATTGGATGGCCTACTGATGGGCATATCAAAGCTAATAATAGTTTGGCTAAGAAATTTTATGATGGTTTGCTTAAGAAGTTGGCCTCTAATAAGGGCACCCCTATGCGATCCGGGCCTATTGAGGTATGTTATTATAAGTAATGTGTTGCATATTTTCATCTTGTTATTCTACTTGTCTTAGCTAGGTGGTCAATGCTTCAGAATTTCATGTGCGAGATCATGGGTTTGAATCTCATCGCATGTATTTGTGAGAATTCATTTTTTCTCTTTTTAGATGCGTGTGTTGGCTAAATTGGGTCGGATGGCCTACAGTAAGACCAAACTCAAGACCTAATACCAGCCACATAATAATTATATAAAAAAAAAAAACTACATTTTGTCCTTCCATTTTTTTTACCACTAATTCACTTCATTTTGACCATCATTTGTTAATTGCATATAAGAAAAAACAGTTGTATAGAATCTTGTTGAATTTATCTAGATTTATACTATTCAAATATACAATTTTTACAATTACAAAATCAAATATATTTCGAATTACAAAAGTGACTCGACAAGTGTGAAAAGCCAGTATAACAACTAAAAAAGAGGGGTATTTTATAAAATATCATAACACAAAGTTAATAAAGGTATGAATTTCATTTCAGGTTTATCTGTTTGGGCTGCTTGATGAGAACATGAAGAGCATAGCCCCGGGCGACTTCGAGAGGCATTGGGGGATCTTTCGGTACGACGGGCAACCAAAGTTTCCAATGGATCTAACTGGAAAAGGCAACGACAAGTTGTTGATAAGTGCGAAAGGGGTGCAATACATGGAATCTAAATGGTGCATCTTTAACCAAGATGCTAAGAACCAAGACAAGCTAGCAAGCTCCATAGAGTACGCGTGCTCTAGGTCCGATTGCACTTCCCTCGGCTACGGATCCTCGTGCAATCACCTTGACAAAACCGGCAACATCTCGTACGCTTTCAATGCTTTCTTCCAGATGAATGATCAGAGTGTTGAAGCTTGCAATTTTGAAGGCCTTGCAATGATCACCACCACTAATGCCACCCAACATGGTTGCCTCTTCCCTGTTGAGATTATTAGTTCTGCTCCTATAAAGATTGGCATGCTTCCTGTGACCTCTCTTTTTCTGGGAATTGTATTCTTGTTTGTGTTCATGTAATAACTTCTGGTTACTCCCCAAGTAATAAATTCTTTGATTTTCTTATTATTGCTTTCAAAGGATAATCACTCTTCTTTTTTAGTACTAAATTCTACTTTAAAATAACACAATTTTTTTCAGAAGGAAGATGTATGTGTTGGGGGTTGTGTAAAAAACTCAGTTGAATGAGTTGAACAGCCCTCAATCCAAGCCTAAGCCAGTTATTAAACCAATAAAAAAGTTTAACCCTAACCCAACCTACTTATTAAACAAGTTGTCCGTCTAACCCGTTCAACTTATTTATGTCTAATAAGTAAAATATTATGAAAACAAGTGATTTAATTTGGAATTCAAGTTTATTTACATTCCCGAAAATATAATCATGAACTCCCTCCATCTTTAATTACTTGCTACATTCCATCTAGCACAATCTTTTAGGAGAAACATGTGAAATGGTAGAAACCATTAAAAAGTAGAGATATTTATGAAGAAGATGACAAAAATGGGGTAAAAAAAGTTAAATAAAAAGAGTAAATGACAAAAATAAGGGTTGAATAAGTAGAAATTAAGTGAGCCCCACAAATCAAAAAAAAAAATATAGCAAGTAAATTGAGAGATTTAAATATAAAAAAAAAAAAAAAAAACTGTAGAAAGTAAAAAAGACAGAGGGAGTATAAAATATTTAATATTTTTTTTAGAAAACATAATGTTATTTGACCAATTTATTTTCGGGTCGGAATTATCACCCTAAATCTTACCTACTTTTTTCAGGTTAGGTTCATGTCTAGTTATCGGCTTGGGTCAGTTTCGCCCAAGTCTGCATAACTGCATTGATGTAAGGTAAACTGAGGGTAATGACAGTTCTGAAAAAGGCTGTATGCCAAACTGCTAAGTGAGAGTAACTGGAATTAGGGCACAACTTGGCACAAAACTCTTCAAGGAACTTAATTAACAATACTACAAACACTAACAATTAAGTTAACAGCTCTACTATAAACACTAACAATTTACTCCCAAATTTCATTTTCAACAACAAAAACACAAAGATGTCTTACAATCTGCAGCACAAATGCAAAACTTCTGAAAACATAAACCAGCGGCTTCGGTTAACACTAGGTGTCAGGTGAGGCTAACTTTCATATTCCTGTAACCACTAACAAGAACAGGTCTCTTCAGGCAAGGGATTCATGAACTTGGTCATCATTCTGCAGAAGAAATCAATAGCCTTTCAGAAATCAAGCAAACAAGCTACATTAGGTTATTGAACTCATACGCAGATAATTATGAAGGAAAATTTTATTCTAAAAATCCCACATTTTACACTTAAAATAATCTCACCTTTTGAAAAAACTTCAGTGTAACGACAACGCAAAAGGTCGTTTTTCAAAAGGTTGGACCATTTTGGGAAGAAACCCCTAAAAGGTGGGATTATTCGGCGTTAATCAGAAGGACGGACCATTTTGGGAAAACGGCGCAAAGGTTAGATTATTCATGTGAATTTTTCCAATTATCTTCTTAAAACGAGTCTAATTTTGGGTAACATGACCCATTTTAAGATAAGTGTAAAAGGTGGGATTAGTTCAAGATTAAGTGAAGGTGGAATTATTTTGAGCAAACCACCAAAAGGTATACCATTGACACAAGTCACGCTCATGTAGTCAAACCAATAAATTCAAAAATTATTGCAAATGTATATGAAACAATTAATCATACCACAAATGCAAAGCATAGTCTAACTGTCTAACAGTCACTTCTTATATGAAAATTGTGATTTAAACTCCTGCTCTAGCTGTTCTCTCGATTCGGTTTTTGCTGCCAGTACAACATCTTCAAGGAATCCTCTTTGTGGGAATTCTTCAGGAACAAGGTTTTTGTAAATCTCAAACTGTTCATCAGCTTCCTTCTTTTTGTCTTGCAGACTGTATATTATTCCCTGAATTTTCATTTGATACCATATGTGATTAAACTGAATTAGCAGCAACCACGATTTAATACCCAAAGACTCGAGCATAACAGAGATCTCAGATTCCAACACACACATATCTAGTGTTTCTAATTGCATTTTCTCCACATTCTCTACTAAATAAATTCAGTTTTATACAACACCCAAGGACTCACATACTTGAGCAACTGCAGAAAGATGAGCTCTTGCGAAAAAATAGGCAATTTCTTTTTTCTTTTTAAAAAAGAAGGCTGTTAAATATTGAAACTAATAAGCCTCTTTAACAAGGGGTAATATTCTACAATGTACTTGCCAGTTGCATCCATCTGTTTTCCAGTGATGGTAAATGCACATCCAAATATAATAAGAAAAAAAAAAAATCCGATTTCAAAAATAATTGTTCAAAGTCCTTTCCATTGTCCTTAACTAAACATGTATCCATACATAGTGTTCTAAAAAATACATTCCATTTCTTAGTTTCTCCATTCATTTGTTAATCAACATGGAGATCATATAATACCCCAGAAAATTTGAAAGAGGCAGAACATTTTTCGTTGAACTCTGTAATAAACTTTGCTTCCCATGAACTAAAACTTCTACCCGAAAAAAATAGAGACATAGGTGCCTAAAGTTATTCTCAAAGACAGATCTATGCATAACATAGTTACATTAAAACAGCATAAAACAAGTATTATGCGTAGCTCATTAATCCAAGTACTCTAACAATACCTAGAGAGGAGAACACAATGTATTGGGAAAATGAGAGGAGGATAATGTTGATGGAAAACAAGCTTATACCTGCCACAAAGAAAGCAACATGCTTGTGAAAACTAACCTGGCACAAGTAAGGCCGAAAATCTCGAGGATTCTCATCAATTAGCTCTCCATACTTCTTCAAAGCTTCATCCAAGTTTCCCTGCGATAAACAAAGATACACTAAATAACGTAATTAAACTGAGACTATGCTGTTCCTTTAGGCACTTAAACTATACCGTTACTTTAGGCACATGCACACTGTAAAATACGTTCCTAGAATTTCATGCTCCTTTTGCCATATGCATCCTTTGAAAAACATATCCAGAAACTACACCAAGAAGTAAATGTAATAACTTTCTCAGTCCTTTGCTTGATGAAGTTTGACTCATTAGTGCTTACCTAATTTCAAATTTCAGGTGCATTACCCAATTACCCATCATTGAAAATGCCTCTATCATTGTATCAAAACTCTCATCCATAATTTGCAATTTTTTTGGGAAATTCTCGTTGGTAGCTCAAAGTTTTTTAGTTTTATCTTTGGTGACTATTTTTGAATTCTAAGTAAATAATTCACACTTAAACCCTAATTTTTCCTTAATTAGTAAATTGTGCACCTGAGTGCACAATGAACACCACTTGCATTTAAAACAGATTATTCATGTTATGCATGTAGAAAATTTACTTTGAGCATTTTGAACATTTTTCTTTTATATTTAAACTACCCAAATTTAGAAAAAATAATGCTCTAAATGAAAAAAATAAATGTTCAAGAAATGTAACATAAATGTTCGATTTTTAACGGTGAGTGCATGGTTACTCAGGTGTATTGTATTATTATTATTATTTTTTTTCTCTATAATTACTTTTTTGTTTGGTTGGTGAACAAAGGAATGGAAGTAGTAGCAGTAGACCAGCAATGAATCGTTTGTATAGAAATGGAAAGTGAATCTTCATAAGTATTATGAGAAAAGGAAATGTGCAGTGAACTAACAGAACAGTAGCAGAGGAGTTCTGTTCTATTTATACTAAACATAGTCATTGGGAATGAAACTAATAAGACTAAGTAGGCCTACTGTACAAAGCTACTATATATATATATATATTTTAATATGATAATTTGTGTGGTACCAGGTCTTGAGCCGAGCCCTACTATAGGTCACTCGGTCTAACACAAATGCTTGTAGTGAGGTTCAAGATGTGGTGGATTGTACGGAAGGCCAGAGCCTCCACCACCAGACCAAGCTCTACTACTCACAAAGCTACTGTATATTAGCTATAGTACATATATTTATTTACATATATACAATACAATTACATCTCATAGTTTGGGCCAATTGACCAGATTGGTGAAAGAAAAAGTCCCCTTGCGACACATTTGTTAAAAAAAAAAATTTAAAAAAAAATAAAAAACTCAAGAGAAACTTTGGTTTAGTAATTAAAATAAACGGCGGCGACATATTAGTAAAAAAAACTCATCAAAATTCCGTTTTTTTCTTACATGTGTTTTACACTACCCTAATTTTTTGTTTTTTCATTGTTACAATACCCTTAATTCTGATTTTTCTCTCTTTTAAAAGCCAATTTAATTTCTGAAAATTAAAAAATAAGTAACATCTTCTCTCTCTTTAGAGCTTTTGGTTAGAGTTTGAAAAGGGGAAAATTTAAAAACAGTTTTAAAAATAACAGTTTAAAAAAAATAGTCTAAACACGGTTTAAAAAAAAACAGTTAACATATTCAGTTTAAAAAATCAAAAAAATAGTCTAAACACGGTTTAAAAAATCCTTTAAAAAAACAGTTTTATTGGCCAAAAAATTCAGTTTTAAAACAGATTAAAAAACACATTGTCTTGTCTATATACAAGGTTGATATATATAAATGACACTAACCAAAAGCTGTAAAAAGAGAGAAGATGGTACTTATTTTTAATTGGCTTTCAAAAAGAAGATGAAAAATAAGAAAATTAGGGTAGTGTAAAACACTCGCAAGATAAAACGGAATTCTGATAAGTTTTTTTTTTTTTACCAATATGTAGCCGGTGCTTATTTTAATTACTAAAATGTCGCCTGAGTTTTTTTTTTTTTACCAATGTGTCGCAAGGGGTCTTTTTTTTACCAATCTGGTCAACCAACCCATAGTTTGCTCCTAATCTTTTTTTTTTTTTTAATACTAGCAGAAAAGAAACCAACCATCCTCTGTCAAAAGGATAGCCTAAAGCATCTTTACTTAAAATAACGGAAAGAGTTGTATCAATCGGATGAACCTAAATGTGAAAAAAAAAGGCATCGTTTCCTCCTAATGAAGATACTAATAATCCACTATGAAAATGTGCCATAAGATATTTACAATGAATCATAGCATTGTAATTCCGCTTATACAATTTGCCATTTGCGAAAATGTGCCAAAAATTGACCATAATTTTCTACATTTCTGATAAGTTTTTTTTACCAATATGTAGCCGGTGCTTATTTTAATTACTAAAATGTCGGTTGAGTTTTTTTTTTTTTTACCAATGTGTCGCAAGGGGTCTTTTTTTTACCAATCTAGTCAATTAACCCATAGTTTGCTCCTAATCTTTTTTTTTTTTTTTAATACTAGCAGAAAAGAAACCAACTATCCTCTGTCAAAAGGATAGCCTAAAGCATCTTTACTTAAAATAACGGAAAGAGTTGTATCAATCGGATGAACCTAAATGTGAAAAATAAGGCATCGTTTCCTCCTAATGAAGATACTAATAATCCACTATGAAAAAGTGCCATAAGATATTTACAATGAATCATAGCATTGTAATTCCGCTTCTACAATTTGCCATTTGCGAAAATGTGCCAAAAATTGACCATAATTTTCTACATTTCTACATTTCTGATAAGTTTTTTTTTTTTACCAATATGTAGCCGGTGCTTATTTTAATTACTAAAATGTCGCTTGAGTTTTTTTTTTACCAATGTGTCGCAATGGGTCTTTTTTTTTACCAATCTGGTCAATTAACCCATAGTTTGCTCCTAATTTTTTTTTTAATATTATCATAAAAGAAACCAACTATCCTCTGTCAAAAGGATAGCCTAAAGCATCTTTCCTTAAAATAACGGAAAGAGTTGTATCAATCGGATGAACCTAAATGTGAAAAAAAAGGCATCGTTTCCTCCTAATGAAGATACTAATAATCCACTATGAAAATGTGCCATAAGATATTTACAATGAATCATAGCATTGTAATTCCGCTTCTACAATTTGCCATTTCCGAAAATGTGCCAAAAATAGCCAAAAATTGACCATAATTTTCTACATTTCCGTTCGCAATTAGCAAGGACTTTAGGGAATTAGGTAGCACTAGATTATAGTTAGGTTTTTAAGAAGACATTTTGAGTTAAATTTTTGTTTCAATATAAACATTTTAAATTTTTGTTTCAATATAAACATTTTACCATTTCCTCCTTTCTTGGAATTGTGGTTTCATACTTCAGAAGCATTAGAGCCATGGAAGAAAAACTCGTCCAATCTGTTCTGTAATGCGCGCTCTATAAGGGGTTTCAGACTCACCTCCGAGAAACCCCGTTATAGAACCGTACGATTAAATTCACATCAAACTCGGTGCGAAGCCATTATATAACGGCGTAAAGGCGTTCCATCACCGTTACATGATAGTAACACCTGTTTTTCCAGATTATAATTCAAATATAAATCTTACCGTGGCTTTAATGTACTTTAAAAAAAAAAAATCTTGTACTCCTTTGAAAATTTATCCATTTTTACCCTTATTAAACAAGGGCATGTGAATGACCTCTTGGACTTATTTCAAAACTACAAATGCCATTAATTTAATTAAAATAAATAGTAGATATATAACATAGTGCAAAATGATAAAAAGAAAAAAAAAACTTAAATAACTATTAATGTGAATTTTTTGAAAAAATTCATAACGATCTATAATGCCATTACAAAGCCGAACCCGCGACAACGCGACTGTTGCCACGAACGCGACCAGGTTTTTTTTCCTTGATCAGAGGTTACTAAACTGCATAGAAGCTAGCTATACTTCCCACAAGGATGATTTTTCTCTGCTGAAAGAATACTGCAGTGATGATCAAAGGACTGCACTGCTTCCATCGGCAAATAGTTCTGTTTTTTCAATTTCTTTCTCATTCAAACCTTCCACCTCAAGGTTAGTTTTAAAAGAACCTAAATTGATTAATTTTTCTACCAGTATTTTCAGCTGTTACAATCAACATTCTGCAGATATTTCAATCACCAATTCTTCTTCAGATTTTACCATCACCATTCACAACATCTAAACGAACTAGCTTAAGTAGGTATGTTCTTTCACTTCATTTAGAAGAAGCATTTTCTGCAATAATGGTTTATTCATAAAAAATTCTACAACACAGTGCATTCAAGAGCAAATGTATATTGGCAATACAAGTTAGAAGCAAGAAAAGGACTAAAAAAGCATTTTGACATAGAAATCTTTGTTATTATTCGACAGATAGATACATGCAAATAGTAGGGGTTTTCCATTGGTACTAGGATAATCTAATTGTCAAAAAAGAACATTGGAGCAACTAGTAAAGCAGTTAATAAAAAAACAATAATAACATATGGCAAAAAATATTGGAGTAGAACAAGGAGAAATCGATTATCACCTTTACCAAAAGCATTTGAGCAATCAAAATCTTAATGTTTCGCTCTTCTGTAACCCTTCTCTCACGATAAGCAAGTTCAAGAGCTTTGTTCAACATTTCAAAAACAGCATCCCCTTCATGGTTTTTGTGCATCACCATTGCCAAACCCTGTCAGACAGGTGAACAAAGAACAGAAAATATCTTAGGCACTGATATAGATATCCAGAACCATCATAAATACCATAGTAAGGCATTCACATCATATCATGTCTCTCTCGATTAGAGAGGAATATCAAACTACCTAATTGGCTTCAATCTTCTCAAATCACAGCCTCCAATAGTGCTCTGTTATATTAAATAATCTACACGAAACAAGCGGCATAAAAGCATCTTACAGTCCTACACAAGCCAGTGCAACGTACAAGACGGAACACAGCCTCCGAAAAGTTGGCACCCCGATAATATTATAGTTAGTATTACTATTACTATGATACAGAAGTGGAAACTATTTCGACTAGTGGGAAAAATTATGAGCCTCAGACCAAAGGAGTTCGAAATCGAAACTCAAGCATTTGGGAAAAGCAAATTACTCCGCAACTAATGTAATTAGTGTGCTGATACAGTATCCATACTTAATATTCTATTTTTACATGTATTTCTTTAAGTATTTTGGGTTGTTATCCCTTTTTGTCTTGTCCTAAATTCTTCTAGTTGCACTTGCATATCAGTGCATGCGTGCCTAACTAAATCAATTATCAAATGATCAAAATTCCTCACTCTCTCTCTCTCTCTCTCCCCCTCTCTCTTTCTCTTTTCCCCTGCTCCAACACTCTCTGAATTTGATTGCATAGCTTGGTACCTCTGCACCCTTATCATGTGCCCAAACATAATGAGAGGCAAAAACTCAAAAAGTCGTCTCTTCCACTTTTACCGAAACTTCTTCTTTCATCAAATCTTCAAATCTCAATTCCATCATAGGCTCATAGCCATTACTTCCCCACAGCCATTAATTCTTAGCTTTCTTTAATTTATTTTTCCAATCCTAATCTTAACGTATGTGTTCCGTTAATCTTTAATTTTCCAACAATACCTTTTCTTTTTTGCAAATTAAATTCTTCGAAATTAAATTGTGTATTTGTCTCTTTCAATAGATTTGAGGACCTGGTATTTTGAATCCGCATAGGTTCCGAAAAATCCCGGCCCCAGCCCTGATCCTACAAGACTTCAGGTATCTCTAGGTTACTAGAGTCATCAACTCATCATCTATTCCTTTGCCCAAAAAAAAAAACACAATAAAAAAACTCATCAACTACTGATAGAGGAGAATGGTTCTCCAGCAATGTAACAGTAATAAGATGAAAGAAAGAATTGAGAGGGAATAGATTTAGAGAGATAGAGAGAAACAGAATTTCTATTATTATCATTCAATCCATAATGGTCAGCAATTCACAAGTATTTATAGCTCTACAAATTCTTATGGCATACAACTATAACTAGTTACAATGTTTGTTAAGGTAGTTATATGAATATTTCTTATTGCCGGCTATTAGTAACTCTAACATTCCATCCCCCTTCAAAAGGATATGTCCTCAAGTCAACTAAGAGGTATCTAAAGAAGGATATTTTGCTTCAAATTCATTTGCATTCATCTAGGTCACTTCATATTCTGTATACCACTTCTACTGCACCAAAAATTGTGCGACAGCCCTGTTCAGTTGTTTCACAAGCCTCCTTTGTAATATAGTCTGAGTTTGCAATGTTTCATATGCTGCCTGACCATGACACCAGTTTGGAATGTGAGCTGCAACCGGAAAGGTCCCATGGATGGATGAGACAATGCCATAAAGTGAGCATCCTACCTCAACACCTCAACCTATCCAACACCACAAAGGTTTTTTTTTCCTTGCTGACTTGGCCAAACCAGTGATGATGTCCAAGGATACATCAACCCATACTTCATCTAGAATTGGCAGGGGCTGTGGTAGGCTGGTAGCCCTGGAGAGGCTATTGTATCATACTTAGGCATGGCAAGCCTAAAAGTTCTGATAAAACGCCTCACATCCTTAGTCATCCCGGTCCAAGTAAAGAGCTGCATAAGCCTTTTGAGAGTCAAGTCCCTACATGAGTGTCCCCCGTTAGGTGAGGCACGCTGGCAAGGCAACTATCCTTAGTCTCAATTGAGAGATTGGTCCCACCACAATTCTCCCTTTTCTTCTCAACAATCCATCTTCAAGAGAATATTGCCCAATTGTTGCCATATCTTGCAAATCTTCAATAACAGCTACTAGAATGAAATCCAAGTGATAGCTAGATTAATGGAGATCAACAAAATAGCTATGTACAATACACCCATTAGTTTAGAGAGCTAGAATTGCTGAAAAGGGGTAGATATTTTCTGTTGTAGGAGCCACTTGAGGCTTTCCAGATATGTCTTGATTAAAAAATGGTTTCCACTGAGATATTGCTCCCATTCTGCAAAAACTATACTCTCTCATATACTAATAGCTTTTTATGCTCCAAAGTTCTACTGATGAAGGCAAATGGATGCCCTATCCAGCATCTCTTGTAAGAGTTGCTCAATCAAATGATTCACATCCGTGTGTCTTAGGGGATCTCTTTAGGCCTGATGTTTAAAGGTCCTGCAATAGGTTCCAAAGAGATCCGATGATCAAATACACCCCTATAAGGAGGTAAATCTACTGGATTGTCATAGATTTTGATGTACTTCCTTTTATGGTTTTGCAGCTCCACATGTTCCTCCCCCTTTTTCTGCTGGCTTTTGACTGTTATTGTGAGTATCCAATCCACTACTTGCAAAACACACAGTTGAGCTACATCAGCCAGCAATTTGGTATGAAGCTCCCCCTCCACCACCTTAAGCTTTTGAGGAGACACACCATTAAGCAAAAATTCCTGATCATCCAACTGAAATTGCATTAACAATTTCTTAAAATCCCAACTGATTTCACCTAAGGTACTTGTTTCTGCCTGACAAATAGAATAATGAGAAAAATGTTTGTGTGTGTGTATGTGTGTGTGTGCGTGTGTGTGGGGGGGGGGGGGGGGGCTCCTGGTATGGCTGGGCTAACCCATGGAAAAAAATAGCGGTCGCGGTCACGTTCGCGGAAACGGTCGCGATGTCGCGGGAATCGCTTGTAACGGCAAAAAAGAACGTTTCGCGGCTGTCGCGGTGTGAATTTTATCAAAAAATTCACATAAGCTCAATATTAAGCTTTATCAATCTTCATTCATTTTTATTTGTTTTTGTATCACATTGTGTCAAAAAAATATTATTAATTATTAAAATTTATTAATAATCCAACTTATTTATTAAAAATTTAACTATTGCAAAGTACAAGTATGGCTTCTCTTAGCCTTTTCTTCTTTAATATTTATTTTATTTTATAAAAAACGGGCGTTTTACCATTACGGAACGCCATCGCGGCGATTTTTGTGTGAATTCCAACTCTCAGTGTTATAACGGCATTTCACGTATCGGCAACTCGGAAACAGGTTACAGAACGGCCGTTACGTAACGGAACGGCCGAGTTTTAATTCCATGGGCTAACCCGATGCTATCCAGATGGCTGCTCGATGCTGAGTGGGCCACCTGCTGTGCAGAAGCCAGAGGGTACCCATCGGGTGGATTTGGAAAATGAAAAGAGGTGACTGACCCGGGGGTGTACCCGGGAATTCCCTTCGATGCTTATGTCAGCTTTTTGGCCGGTCCACAACCAAGGGATAGAATCTCTGGCTTAGGATCGGCCAAGGGATGGTATCCTATCATGGTAGGACCGGAAAGCTCGCCTCAAAATTAGATTGATCGGGGAAAACTCTCACAAACTAGCTTCAACAAGCACTTTTTCACGTCCAGCCCTCCAGGATGAACATCATCCGCTCAAATGCCCTTCAAGCCGAACGTTAGCACTAACGCAAGCTAAATGACTCTTCTCCTCCACATGAACTGCACTCTCTTAGTCGATCCGAATGGCGGATCATGCAGGGGGCTAAATGTTTGGGCCTCCAACCCAAGAATTGGACAATTACAACTCTAGCCCTGAACACCAAGGAAACCCACTTACTCCCTTTGGACAGATCATCTGACTCCAAGGGACAAATGTCACCAACTGAAAGAGTAGCTGTCAATCCAACCCCCAAGAAACTACCAACAATAGCCCTCAATTATTACATTTGAGGTAACTTTTTCTTCACTATTCCCAAGAATATCTCTCCACGCTTATCATTCTCTCTCTATCCACAAATAGCCTTGCTGACTAAAGCATCAGAGGGGAATTCCCGAGTACAACCCCCGGGTCAGTCACCACTGTTCATTTTTTAAGGATCCACCCGGCGGGTACAATCTCCACATCAAGTGGCCCACTCAGCATCGAGCAACCATCCGGATAGCATCGGGTCTGCCCAAGAAGATCCAGTTAGCCATACCAGGAGGCATCCCCCTAAACATTTTTCTCATTATTCTATTTGATAGTTGATACTTCTGGCAGAACAGTACTCAACCACTGAACTCTTAGAACCATATCACACATCCCCTAAGGGTATCAACATAGCCTCTGTTTCAAAAGCCTTATGATTCATAGTCCACCTTAAAATGCTCACACTTGTTACTATAAAATAGATGGCTACCATCAGCAAAAATCACAAATTAAGGACTTATTTCTTTCACTTCACATTTTGATTTCTAAGCAAGATAGAGGTTCATGAAGTTATGTGTACTTCCTAAATCTATTAGTATATAAATAGGCTTAACATGCACCATGCCAACCACCCTCATTGTACTAAAAGATTGGCTCCCTAACAAAAGGCCTTGCAGAATCCACTAACACTCCGTTCTCCACAACAAGACTGACTGGTTCAAAGGTATCTTGAAATTCTAAACTAGGAATTTCAACAATAAAGTATAGATTCTTTAAAAGCAAATTTGTGATTTCTATCATACTTTTGGTCACAATAATAGCACAATCCTTTGGCTATTTTCTCCGCCCTCACATCAACTGGTATATGATTTGGTTGTCTTGAGTTATATTTGGTTATGGCTGATTAACGGAGTTTTGTGGTGGTGAAGGTAATAAAGGTGATTTTGAGGAGTGAAGTTAGAAAAGGGTGTGTTAGAAAAATAAGGTGTTTTTGAAGAGGAAGATTTGAAAGATGCTACTGAAATGTGATCTTCTTGTAATCTAGCATATTCAATAGCATCAGCAATGGTGTCAGGTTTAAATGCTTTGACAAAAGGATTAATAGAAGATCGAAGGCCAACAATGAAATTGTTTAAAAGAAATGTCTCGAAGAAATAGCCACTTTGAAGTAACCCAACCTTCAACCTTCCACAATCAAATACAAATAAGCAAGATTGACTCTACTATATTAGGGTTTTTTGCAAAGAGAAAAGGTATCAATTACACTTCTTTATCCATTGTTCGACAATAGTTCCATCAAATTTAGGAAACTCCAACTTAGGTATCATACCTTGCTGACTAGAAAATGTTGTGAGCTGCTGTGTACAGCGAGGTGATGAACAAATTGATGTATTGTCATTGAGTTCATGCATCAATTGCATCAATGAATCCATGATTTTAGCTTGTTCTTCAATCCATCGCTCCAAAGAATTGACATGCTCCTCCATTGCTACAGACCTTCCCATTTGGAGTGCCAGACCTGACCGAGATCAGTGGGCATCGATACCAAAATGATACAAGAGAATGGTTCTCCGGCAATGTAACAGTAATAAGAAGAAAGAACGAAAGAAATGAGAGGGAAGAGATTTAGAGAGAGCTAGAGAGAAACAGAATTTGTATTATTCTCATTCATATCCACAGTAGTCACCTAATCACAATTTCTTATGGCATACAACAACTGTAATTGGTTACAATGTTTGTTAAGGTAGTTATATGCATATTACTTATTGCCAGCTCAGCTACTAGTAACTCTAACATCTACACAAATAGCAAAATAAAATTTTGATAAAAAATGAGTTACTCAAAAGCTTTTGAAACTTAATTACTTAATTCTCAGGTTCATATATTCCAGAATCTGTCAACAGCATACAATTAGACAATTATTACCCCTCTCTTTTTTTCCCTTTGAGAGATGAATAGTTTAAGTCCAACAACAAAATGCAAACTGCACCGCCCCCACCCCCCGAATTCAGAGAAGATACACATGTGAGTACCTAGAGGATGGTACACCCCATACAAATGTAACTCATAATTAATCAACGTTCATTGTTGATGATGAAGATTCATTTAGTCTAATTTTGAAATTTAAACAACGTTCATAAAACCTTGTACTAATGTTCATCCAAATTGAACTAACTTATATAACAAGTGTATCATTCTATTGGTAAATATGTGTGTCTCCTAATTTGTATCCCCAACACACACACTAATAAAAAAAAAAAAAAAAAAAAACCAAAACAAAAAACTCAACAAAGCAGCACATACATAGCTAAAAACATAAGTTACCACAAAATATCCAACTTTTAAACCAAGATTGTATATTTGCAACAACATAATATGCATATAAGTAGCAAAGAAAAACATAATAAACCTAAAAAACTTACATGCAAAGCTCTAAGAAAAAGAGGCCTCTTTTTAAGAATTTCGTTGAACAGCCTCTTAGCTGTAGTCAATTGCCCCATCATCTCATAACAAAGTGCTTGCAGAAGCCTCCATTCAACCTCTTTAGGCTCAATTTTAATCAAATTCTCAACATATTTTACAGCCTCTTTTGTCTTTCCTTTTTTCATCTTTACATTCACTACTGCCTTTAAAGCTTCCACATTTCTGGGTTCCTGCTCCGATAACTTCACATACATCTCTTCATCATCAGCATTCCCTTTTTGGGTTTCTAATTTCTCCTCCAAATTTACATTACTTTGCACTGGTAATGCCCTCACAGGCCTTCCAATAAAAGATCCCACCAAAATTAAGGACCCAACAAGCAATTTCACAGCATTATCAGCCAACAATTTGGGGAATTTTTCGATGGTATTGGGAAATTTCTCATTATAATTTAAGGGTTTTGAAGGTGGGGAATTGTTTTTTGCGATACATGCAGTGATAGGTTGATTTCTGAGGAATGTTATGTAGTATGGAGTGTGATTAGTAACACCCGTTTTAGAAATTGATGTTGTGTAGCGTTGAATACTAGAGTGTGAATGGAAAGACAAGGTGTTGGTTAACAACAAGGCCATTTACTGGAACTTCAAGAAGCTGGAACTACAGTTTACAACCGGCGATGTCCATGGAACTCCCCCAGTCCTCCATAATGTGTAATATTACCTCATATCACAATACTCCCAATTTTAGCATTTTTAGGGCTCTAAGATAATACTTGCAATAAAATTTTTTTATTAGAGTATTAAAAGTTACCATGTGTTGTTTTTTTAATTATTTTTTTAACTTTACTTTTGTTGTGAGCCCAATTAATTATTCATTTTTCACTCTATCCCTCTCTTTAAATCCATTTTTTGTCTAAGAGTCCGTGTCATCTAATGGTGTGCACCGGTCCAGAATCGGAGCGGATCGGATCGGAAGGTGGACCGAAATCCACATTTTTTGTGGACCGGGACCGGACCGGTTCAATTCCGGTCCGAACCTAGACCGGTTTCTTACGTTTTTTTTTTAAAAAAAAATTCCTCTAACCGGTCCGGGTTTGGACCGGACCCGACCGGAATTTAAATACACTTTTTATAAAAAAAAATATTTATTAATTTTTTTTAGATTCCGGTCCAAACCGGACCGGAATTTACCAGGTTTGGACCGGACTGGACTGGTGGACCGGAATCACAATTTTCATGAACCCAGGACCGGACCAGTCCGGTTCCGGTCTAAATTCCGGTCCGGACCTGTTTATGAACACCCCTAGTGTCATCTACTTATTTAACTAGTATTGCGATACTGAGTTAGTATTTACTTTGGATATTTTACGAGTGCCCTAAGTTTATGCCTAACAGCCAGATAGTCCCCACTTTTTTTTAACTTATTTTGGGTGCCACTGAGATCAGTATAAATGGCCAGAATGTCATTACTAAAAATTTCGACCTCAAATCAGGGCTAATCTGAGCGTTTTTTTTTTCTTTGCAAATTACGACCTCAAATTTGATTCTAATGGGTTAAAATAACTCTGAGATGACAATTTTTGCACGCATTGATCTACGTCCTGTTTCTCCTCAATTTGCGTGCTTTGATCTACATGTTTTAAAAAATTGTCATCTTAAGGTTTTACGGGTCATTTTAACTCTTAAGGGTCAGATTTGAGGTTGGAATTTGCAAAAAAATAAAAAAATAAAAAAAAACCAATTAGTTCTGATTTAATTAAGGTCGGGTTTTGTAGTAATGGCATGCTTGCTATTTATACTGACCTTAGTGACAGTTAATGCAAGTTTAAAAAAAAAAAGTGGGAGCATTCTGGCTATTAGGTCTAACCTTAGGAGTACATAGGGAAATATCCTATTTACTTTAAATTAACAACAAAAAATTGTTTTTATAAACTTTTTCCTTTTTTTTAGGGAGGTTTTTGTAAACTATTTAAGCTATACCTTATCTGATGTGTGGATTAGGGGGTAATCAAGAATTGAATACTAATTGTTCCTAAATCACACAAGTGAATAATCTATTCAATCTCTGAACTAAGATCACTCACAAACTACTTAGATTATTTAATCACTAAACTCACTAGTTAGAACGCTAAACTCATGGAAAGAATCTCTCAATCTCACGGTTTAGAACACTCACAAAACACAAGTTTTATTTTACTCTAGAAAAATGTAGTCTATTTCAATTGAGAGAAACTTGAGTATTTATAGAATCAAAAGTAAAAGCCTACAAAGCAAAAGAAAACTCTAGAAACTCTACCACTAGCAAAAGAAAGAGGCGGCAAGAAGGAAAGGAAGTGGATGTAGCTCATACCATTTCTTCACACCAGTACCATGCTACTAAAGTGACCCATTTTAGGCTTATGTCAACCTCAAACCCAAGGGGACTTATATACAAGTAGATATCCTCATGTTGAATTATTGAATCACCCCTTGATTCTGCATCATTCTCCCTCTCGTCAAAAAAATTTGCCCTCAAATTTTGATTATCATAGTAAGCCTTGATATGAAACTCATCACAAAACTCATGCAAAAGTTCTTTTAGTCGCTCATCCTCAATTGTTACTTGTTCAAGACATTCTACAAATCGGCAAAAGTGAATGTTCCCATGCCAAATCTCTCGCCCTACTTCTTTTTGCAATCCTGAACAAATTATGTTTTAGTGAAGAGGTACTCACGCCATTTGGAGGTAGTGGTAGCAAATTAATCCTCTTAGTCCCCATGAGAACAGAATACAAATTAGTCTCCCCATCATGCTTCACTTTTCAATATAATTGTCATGGTCTCCCTAGCATTGACATACACTCATAGGCAACACATCACACCACAAACCATATTGACCCATTTCAAAAGTCATAAGTGTTTGTTTTCTTATCTCAATTCCCCTTAAATCATCAAGCATTCAAGCCAATTGAACTTGTATGGACGTTCATGATCACGTTGTGTTAGTTTTAATCGTTTGACAAGTTCATTCGGAGCTACATTAGTGCAAGAACCACTATCAATTATCAAGTTACACAAATAATCACCAGTCTTGCACCTACTATGAAATAAGTTCTCCCTTTGCTCCTTATTTGCCACAATCTCAGTGTGCAAAACCCTTCTAACCACAAACAATTCACCTTATTTCAATGGAGCTTGGTTGATGATCTCCTCATCGTGTCTTCCTTTTTCTTTTGATCACATTCCTCATCAACAACAATGATTTCATAGTCATGGGCCTCTTCCTCCCGTTGAGCAATCGTACATGTGCGAGTATAATGCACACTAATTGGGACATTGGGCAGGAACATGTCCATGCCCTTGGCCCTTAAAACACTTCCGTTACTCCACAAATTCACTTTGGGAACAAACTTTTTAGGGTTTTTCGCTTTGGGTTGATGAAGTGGGTGGATTGGAATCTATATATTGGGATGTTGTTATGGGAGATATGGGGGGGTTCGTTGTATGGGGGTAAAGGTTTTCTTGGACTCATCTTTGGTTGTTTTTTTAATCTTTAAGGCAAGGTTGCAAAGGTCTTTGAAATTTGTGTACTGGGCAACTCAAGTTTTTTCTCAATAGAATTGTTACGTCCTTTCAAGAATCTGGTCATTTTCATATGTTCTTTCTCCTTGTTGAGTTATTATATATGGTTTTGATGATTGTAAACAAATGATGATTATCTAACTAACATATGTTTTAAGATGTGCATATCTATTGGACAAGTTATATGAAGTTGATCCAAGTACGAGAAGATGTATACAACATGAATGAATAAATGAAGTTCTTGAATGAGAACTTTAAAAGTCTAAATTAATTAGGCTTATGAGAAGCTTCGTATTAGAAGCAAACCAATGCGACGTTTCAGAGTCGAAACACAAATCTATTGAGGATAGAAAAATAAGAGTTTATTTTTCTTAAAGTTATTATATTAGAACATGTAAAGGAATATCACAAAAGGAATAAGGACATATCAGTATTATTAGGCATGGTAAACATTGATAAAATTAATATTTGTCTAAATAAAGTTGATGGGAAAACATATTTCATCTTGGAAATATTTATGCAAATAAAAAGATAATTTTTATTTGCATAAAATAAAAATAATTTTATTTATGGAGTTGAAAGATTTTTTTATTTCATAAAAATAATATCTTTTACTAAGTTAAGTTGAAAATGTTTTATGTTTAAAATAACTTGTGGAGAAATTGTTGAACGAGTATTCAACCTAATCAAGTTAATTTTATTAGAAAAATATTTCCATCACTTTTATAATTTTATTTGGTAAATATTATAATATAAGTTATGCCTAACATTGTATGGTACTTTGCAGGTTCAAATTAAGCCTCACATTATTAATAGTCCAATACAAGTCCACTAAGTAATTTACTCTTAATTTTGGGTTCTTACGTTAACTTTATGTTAGAATTGTTTAGAAGTCCAAATGTTAATCACTAGAGTTAGTTGGTAATTAAGCTTTAGTGTTTAATTTGTTTTTATTAATAAAAGAGTTAATTAGGTTAGATTTTGTTAAAGTCAGTAATTTTATTTTGAAAATAAAGAGTTGCTTAAATCATAATTTTTAGTTGAGTCAAGTCCTAAGTTTAGGGAGTTAGTTTGTTATTAGTTTTATTTAAGCCTTAGTCAAAGTTTGTTAGTAAGATTGTTAGAGTAAAATTAGGATTTAGTTTTTAATTGTGTTGGAAAAAACGTTAGTCAAGTTAGTAAATTAGGAGTTAGGGTCATGTCTTGATAATAGGTTGATTGGTATTAACCAAATGTAATTTTGGTTTAATCAAATTAAAAAAGAAAAGGTAAGACCAGTAACTTAACTTAATGTTAGGGAAATTAGTTTTGATAAATTATTTTATTGGTAAAATAAAAAGTGAGTGTACTCCTAAAGTTAAGGGGTTAGTTTAATTTATTTTGTTTTAACAATTAAAATAAAAATAATAATAAGTCAAAAGTTTGTTAGCATTTCACGTGTAGTTAGTAAGGTTAATTATTTGTTAGTGGTTAGTATGAGTCAGTAATTATTATAGTAGAATTAGTCCATAAATCTAAGTTTACTAGGCTAGTTAGTTGTGGTTTAAGGTAGTTAGAGAGTATTTAGGAGTTTGTTTTTGACTTACTCTAATTTGTTAAGTTAGTTATGGACTTGTTAGAGTGGGTCTCCTTAAATTTAGTTAGTGGGTTTTATTTTAGGAATAAAAATTAAAGCTTTATTATTTAAAAGAAAAAAAAATCACGTTAGTTTTTAGAGTTAGTGGGTTTGATTAGTTAAGAGTGTATGTAGTCTTAATCTTGGAATTGTTCATTACCTTTTTTTTTTTTTTTTTTTTTTGGTCAACCATAATAATAGGTGTTGAAGAAGAACTAAAGTAGTAAAAAGGGAGGTGTACATTAACTCCACTTCACCACTACTTACACGCATGATGGCATTTCTTCCTCTCCAAGGCAAGGCTTTTCAAGACAAATCATTTATTATAAATAGAAGAATTTCAGAAGTTTTGAAGAAATACCACAGAAGCACTATTCTCCAAGAACAAGAAGATACATAAAAAAAAGAGTGTCAATGTAGTCCTTCCAAAAAGGAGTTTGATTTTTAAGAGGCTAAACATCTAGTGTTAAATTTACATCATCTTAAAAATCGGATCTTTCTTCTTTTCCTTTATGAGTTTCTAATATTAGCTTCAATATATTTAGAGTTTCGATTTATCAAGCGTCTGTATTATTTCTATGTACTTCTAGTGAAGTAGTCAAGAATTTGAGTGAATTCTTGTATGGGGGAATTGTAAGGGTTTGAGTGAACTCTTGTATTTTGGTGAAGGGAAAATTCGAGTGAATTTTCAATGTTTGAACTTAGAGTTAAATTCTTAGAGAAGAGAAAAAGAAGACTTTTAGTGAAGTCAAAGAGGGAAGACTTCGAATAAAGTCATAGAGAAGAAATCGACTTTTAGTGAAGTCGTGTCACGGGTTCAAAGGGAACAAGTGACAGGGGGAACAAGTGGCCGGGGAACAAGTTCCTAGTGGAACTGAGAGAAAGAGAAGGTCCTTTTAATAGGTTGTACAGAGTCGTTGGCCTATTGTTAAATTAATGGAGAATTGAGTCAAAATCCCCAAGGGTCGAGGTTTTTCTTCCTATTTGGGCCTAGGAAGTTTTCCGGTTAACTTGTTTGTGTATCATGTTCCTCGTTGCTTTATCTTTTCTTTACTTTATTTTACTTGCTTTTATATTCGTCAAATTCCGCAAAAATCGAAAAGTGAGTCCCATACTACGATTCACCCCCTATTGTAGTATATCATCCGAAATAACACTCCTCTAACTCACACAACAAGGCTAATTTTTCAAACTACGAAATATACTCTTTCACACTCATAGAACCTTGGTATAAATATGTGAGATTATATTTTTGTTGGTCAAAATCAAAAGGGACATATTTACCTCGCATTTGCTTCTTGAGTTGTGACCATGTATCAATCTTGAGCTTATTTTCATGTTTTCTCTTGTCCTTCATACCTTCAAACCATATCCTCGTATGTTTAGTGAGCCGTGTGTGAGCAATCTTTAAGGTGTTATGATTCGCGGTGGGCAAAAAAAATCCGTATCCGATTTCCGATCCGGTTATCTAATTTTTTGTAATCCGAAAAAGCGGGTATCCATTTCGGTTCTAAAATCGGAGCGGGTACCCAGTTTTTAAAACCGTATACCGGGTCAAATCCGGGTCACGATTTATGAAAACCGGGTTACCCGGTATCCAGATTTACTTTTTTAAAATTTGTTTTTTATATTAAAAAACATTTTTTTTAAAAAAAAATTATTAAAAAACATTTTCTTTTAAAAAATTGATATAAAAACATTTTTTCTTTTATTGAGAAAAACTACAGTTTTTTAAATTGAAAAAAACAGTTTTTTATATAAAAAAACTGAAGGTTTTTTATTAGAAAAATAAACCAATTTTTTGTTTTTTTAATTAAAAATATGTAGTTTTTCTTATTAAAAATAAAGTTTTTTTTTTAAATTAAAAAAAATTGCAGTTTTTTAGTTTATAAAAACAATTTTTTTAATTAAAAAATAGTTTTTTTATTAAATAAACAGTTTTTTTAATACAAAACTATTTTTTTTTATAAAAGACAAAAAAAAGGATCCAGATACTCGGAAACCGAATACCCGAATTTGCCCAGCTATAGTTATGATCATCAAGACTCTTATACTCCGCATTCTTCTCTACTTGTCTTTACCATTCAAGAAAATCATAGAGATAGCCTTGACCATGGAAATCATCAAGCTTAATACCACGATAATCAAGTTTAGACTTGTTCTTTCCATGTTCGGAGCCACTTTCATCATCTTCAATATCTTCACGCACATTGTTGATGAAATAGACTGAATTTGTGTCAAGTTTACAATTTGTTTGTTGTTGAAAAACCTCAAACCGTTTTTCAAATTGTTGTTGACTACACTTTGACACAAACTAAAAGTTTCAAATTGCTTCATAAGTTGCTCGAATTGCTCATTGTTGAACGTGGCATGATAAGATTTTTAACAAGCTCAACTATCCAGTGAGTACGAATTTCTGATCACCTTCACTTATGTCACCCAAGATTCATATCAAGCATACTTCAAAATTCACCCAAGATTCAATGAGTGGTTTTGGAGGATGCTTTAAGAGTGGAAGTTTTACTTTTCCATTCAAGCAAGTATGCAACATATGGTAAATGATGGATTAGTAGATTTCCTGTTTTTCCTTGCTCGTTCTTCATACCAAAAAAATGCGCCACAATGTTGCCATGTATATGTTGGGTCACCAGTATCATATTCTGATAACAACATCATCATTATGAATAGTGTACTTGTAAATTAAGAAAAAGAATCGAATGTAAAGGTGCAAGCTTAATTATTTTAGTTAAATATTACCTCCAAGATCAGTTGACAATTCAGCAAATTCATAATCTGTAACAATTGGTTTTTTAATTAGTTTGATTCAAATTACTATGTATTTATGAAAGAGGATTAAAAAGACTTAACAAATTACCTAATGGTGATTGAGGTTCTTGTAATTCATTTATTAGATCAATATCTGTTGACTAGTCGGTAAAAAAAAAATATCAAAATGAAAATACTTAATTTTGCAAACCAAAGAACTTCATATAATAGGAATTTGTTATAAATTTATGCTATTACTTATATAACTCAGTTATATGTTGATTAGCATACAAGAGGCCCTATTTGAACTTCTTGTAATGAAATTGTCTGTCGCATGTTCAACATTTTCTATATTACTTAGTTCAGTGGCTGCAAATTAAATGTACCACAATATCAAACGTTAAAATGATACATTATTGAAAACAATATAAAGTGATTAATTGCCTTGAATTCCCTTAATAAATGTTGACAATATAATACAAATGAAAAATTATATTCAAGTGTAACATGCAAACTGACCTTGGGGTACTCCTTGTAGAATGTTCATGTTCTCTTTGACCAAGTCCCTAATAATCGTTGACTTTAATAGGTCATACCTTGAAGAAACTATTCTGTTATGAGTGAAATGCTTACCACTACTTATCCTACTCAGGCTAGAGTATGAATTCCTTTCTCCCAATGGGACTTTCAATGGGTATGGTCTCTGAGGAACCGGGGTAGGTGTCAAACCTGCAACATATATGGCCTTATAGTATCTACACAACGATGGTAATATGATTCAAAAATACGAGGTTTTAAATCATTTCTTATGTGTTAGATTTAATTAAGTTTCTTATTTTTTATTGTATGATTTCTTGCTGATAAACGAACAAATCTATGTTCTGTAAAATTTTGATTTTCTATTGAAGACGATTGTTGAACATTGATGTCAATATGTTTTGGAGAAAAATAATCAAAGTTTGTTAGTCTATATTATCACACATGACATATATATTGTGGAAATCAAAAATCATAAATATAAAACATAAGCTCTGTATAATACTTTTTGGTTCTTGCAATCTCTTCATGTTCACCTTGCAATTTCTATCACTGAACTTTCATTTTTTATAAGTACAAATTTACTTGCATAGTCGACATTTGATATTTGATAAAGTTAAGTTCTAATGTAGCTGGTTGAATAGGCTGGGAGCCTGGGAATTGAATATGCTGGCTGAATAGGGTGGGAATATTATAATATCTGGAGTTTCCCTTTGTATATTATAAGGATGATCTGATTCGCAAGGACCATGATTGGAAATTGTTTGATTGTCTTTAATTTCTCTTTGTTTGAGGAATGTATCAAGAGAGAATTGGAACTGGCCGACTAGACAATGTGTGGTTGGTAAACAAGGATTGATTTTTTTAGCAAGGTACATAATTTATCGTCAAATATTCAATATGATTCCATAAGATCTAGTTTTGTTCAAGTAATAGATTCTATCCAATTGAAAGAATCTTATGATCAATCTAGAGATCGTTTGGATTCCATTAGTAATGCGGATTCGGAATATCACACATTAATCAATAAAAGAGATATTCAACAACTAAAACAGAGATCGATTGTGACGACCCGACTCGCTAAAACCGGCGCGGAAGAAACCGACGAGTCGAATAGTCAGAACTAACAAACTAAAATACTTAAAAATTAAAACAAACCTCAAAATACTTTATTATTAAACCAAAAAGTACAAATACCCACAAGTTTGTACATTACTAATCCAAAAGTCAAACCACTACTAATAAACGTAACTCTTAACCACATGTCAGAGTTATAGCAAAAGTAAACAAGAATCACTACGAAAGTCTAATGCTAACTAAAATCATAGAATAACAACAAAAGTACAACTATGTAACTATATCGGCGCTCGCCCAACCCAAAGCTAAGCAAGAACCTCATCATCGGAATTACCTGAAAAAGTAAACAACAGTCCACCGTCAGTGGCGAGTAACATAACTGCCTCACCCTAACGGGAATACACAAGAACATAGCACAAACCAAACATCCAAATCATAACGTCGAATCATGCGAACTCATACAAATACATACTTGACTCGACTAACTCAACCAATCTTATCTTTGGCGCAATCACTCGCATACTAGACCGGACTACGCACGTACGAACGCATCTTACGCGAACGAACTTTCCAACTATGCCAGGATTGAGAATCTTACTCCCAACCCTATGAAACCAATCTTACTGGAAATCCATGTCAAAGACGACATAGTGGTAAGCACTATCCCAATACCGCGGTTAGGATAGGGGCAACGTCTTAACCCAAAAACATAGAATCTTACTCTACGAATTAGGCGTCTAGTAACGAAATCAAGCTAATCTTTAAAATCTTTAATCCTTTAATCCGAAGTTTACATTCTTAGTTACTTCTTAAGTTGCATCTTACGCCTTGACTTAAGAAAATAACATGTAAACCAATCATCTTACAACATCTTATCACTTTCTTTAACCTTTTCTTTAACTTTCTTTAACTTTAAAGACTCCATCAAGAACTCATAAAGACTCTCAAAGAACTCATCCAAGATTCAAGATCTTCAATCAAGAACTCAATCAAGATTCAAGAACTCATCCAAGAATCAAGAACTCATCCACACATACATAAACCACACGCATACTTCCAATTTTAACACATGAAATCATCAACTTACTAGCATCCAAAATTCACCAAACTTGAGCATGATTAACACAAACTTAATACTAACATAATCAATCATAGAATCATCATATTCCATCATAAAATCATCATCAAACCACTTAAAAATCAGATTTACATTCATACCCAAAAGCATGATCAAAACTTCATATAAACTAATCTTGTTCATTTAATCTATACTATGAATCATAGTACACCAATTAAGTTGAGAAAGTATGTTACCTTATTCAAGATTACACACAAAATCAACACAAACTTACTGTCCGGAACGAGACACGCACGGCCCTAGCAACACGGCAACCACACAGCTTCAACACGGTTGCACCACCACCACGACACACGGCACGCGGCCCCTGTTGCACGGCCACCACCACGAACACAGCCACCACACGAGCCAAGAACACGGTCCCCACTCGAACCACACGAACACGACCCAAAACCAAACCCGAACACACAATCTTGATTAATGGTAACGAAGTTTAATTTGTGTTTGAATACTTAAAGGTCAAAGGGTGATGAATCTTTAAGTTTGGGTTTAGAAAGGATGATGAAAAAATGATGGGTTTCAATTAGCCAAAATAGGCGTGTGGAATGGGAGCAAATGGAGGGAGTTTGTGTCTTAAACTTTTGATGGCAAAGGTGATTAAATGGCAAAAGGATCATTAAGCCTCACTAACCCTCCTATATATAGAGGTTAGTTAAGGTGTGAACATGAGGCAAGTGGCAAAATTTGCCACCAAATACAAGGGCCAACCAGCCTAGCAAGGGGAATTGGGCCAAAATGGGCTTTCGTAATCAATTGGGCTAATTTATCAACAATTGCATGATTAACCATGCTTAATTCAATTTAGCCCAAAATATTAAATAACTAATTAGAAAATTAAATAATAAAATTCTAATTAATTAAATAATAATAACCACACATAAAATAATTCGAATTAAATCGAAATTATTCACATAAAATAAAAATAAATAGTTCAAAAATAAATTTGAACCATACATATCAACACATAAATACACATAATCATCCGGCAAAAATACGAATAAAATCAGGGTATATGATATGATATGATGATAAGAAAAAAATCAAATAAAGTAGACACATTTAGCTTAAGAAAAATTCTAACAATAAAAAGATTAGAATTAATGTCATATACGAAAATTATTTTACTTTTAGAATGTTGGAATAACTTGTGATTTTGTAGAATACTATTTTGTATTTTTTACTACTAATCATTCATTAATTAAATTAGTTTAATAATAAAGTTAACAGAAGTTTGATTAGGGTACCCTAACTGCAACTTTTGCAACTAGAGTACTCTAACTGCAACAAACTCCAAAGTTTAGTACCCACTGTTGTACTTACCTAGCCTTCTATGCACACTTTGCGTGCGATAGTATTTTAAATACATCTATTGATCTGTCTAAACAAACAAAAAATAAAGATTATTTGTTCAAAAAATTGAAACATCTGTCAAATTCACACTCATTCATATAATAAAAAACAAAATTTCCCCCTTTCATTCTGTTATCCCGCAACAATGGACAAAAAAAAGTTTATTTACCATGTAATGACCCTGATTTTATTGGTATTTTTGCCGATAATCTATGTGCATTTATGTGTATTTATGTATAGTTCAAATTTATTTTTGAACTATTTATTTTATTTTATGTGAATAATTTTGATTTAATTCGAATTATTTTTATTTGCAGTTTTTTTTTTTTATTATTTATGTTAATTATTATTTAATTAATTAGAATTTTTATTATTTAATTTTCTAATTAATTATTTAATATTTTCAGGCTAAATCGATTTATACATGATTAATCATGTAGTTTACGTAAATTAGCCCAATTGATCACGAGAGCCCAATTTTAGGCCCATGATCTCCCTATTGGCCGGTTTTTCTCAAGCATGGCAAGGCTTGCCACTTGCTTTGTTTTCACACCTAACTAACTTCTATAAATAGAAGTAGTTAGTGAGCCATGAGATCATTTTTGCTCATTTGCCATCCTAACTCACTTGCTCATCAAGTTTAATCACCAAAATTTTCCCTCCACTTTCTCCCCTTGCCTCACGCCATTTTTGAGTAATTGAACCCATCAATTGTTCATCATTTTTCCTAGCCCAAAACTTAAAGATTCAAAGTCTATTGATCTTTAAGTGTTCAAACACAATCTTAAACACAATTATTTCATCCAAGATCACTAGTTCGAGTTGGTTTAGGGTTCGTATTCGTGTGCACGTGTGGGGTTCGTGTGGTGTTGGTGTTCGAACTGTGCAGCAGGGCCGTGTGGTGGACCGTGCAGCAGGTGGTGTTCGTGGGAAGGCAGCCGTGCAGCAGGTCGTGTGCGTGGTGGTGGTGCACCGTGCAAGGCCGTGGACAGCCGTGTGTTGTGGGTTGTGTGGCTCGATTTTCCGGGCAGCTTTTTGTATTGATTTTTTTTTTGTGTTATCTTCAATAAGGTAACATACTTTCTCAACCTTGTTGGTATACTATGATTATAGTATAGATTAAATGCATGTATGGGTTATTTGGTGAAGTTTAATCATGATTTTGTGTATAGTTTCTAATCTGATTTTTATGTTGTTTTGGTGATATTTTGATGTTGGTTATGATGATTTTATGACCGAATATATGTTATTTTATGATCATGATTAATGTGTTAAAGTTTGATGAATTTTGGATGAGTTTAAGTTGAATTTTTGAATGATTTGATGATGATGATATGCGTGTGATGTATGGTGTTTGGATGAGTTCTTGATTGAAGTTCTTGAATATTGATTAAGTTCTTGATTGAAGATCTCGAATCTTGAATGAGTTCTTTATGAGTTCTTTAAGTTCTTGTTAAGTTTTGATGAATTCTTGGTTGGGTCTTGATAATTAAAGAAAGTGGTTTAATCGGTAAAGAAAGTTAAAGAAAGTTAAAAGATTGAGTTAAAGAATGGAATTTAAAGTAATGGATTAATGTTAGTTAGACTCAAGATCAAGGCGCAAAGGCAATCTTGAGAATAACTTCGTGTTTAACTGATTACTTTCGAGAATCAAGGCGCATAGGCAATTCTTGAATATAATTATGTTATGAATAAGTTGATTAAAATTGATAAGAGATTTAATTAATGATTAGCTTGATTTCATTTCTAGACGCCTAATACTTTGAGTAAGATTCATTGTTTTTGGGTTAAGACGTTGCCCCTATTCCATCCGCGGTATTGGGATAGTTGGAGTCATACTATGTTATCCTTTGAATTTCCCATAAGATTGGTTTCACGGGACATGGATTTCCAGTAAGATTGGTTTCATGGGGTTTGGGAGTAAGATTCTCAATCCTAACATAGTAGAAAGTTCGATCGCGTAAGATGCGTTCGTACGAGCATAGTCCGGTCTAGTATATGAATGATTGCGCCAAAGATAGTTGGTTAGGTTGGTTTGAGTCGAGTTCATATTTGGTTGTTCTCGTATGTTGGATTGATGTTTTGATTATTTGATTTGTGCTATGTTCATGTGTATTCCCATTAGGGTGAGTCAGTTATGTTACTCGCCACTGATGGTGGACCGTTGTTTGTTTTACAGGTAATTCTGATGACGAAGTACTTGCTTAGCTTTGGGTTGGGCGAGCGGCGTTTGTTTGTGTTTTGAATGTACTTTTATTTTGTTATTGTGCTTGTTTTTGGATAGTTATGGACTATTGTATGGACTCTTATACGTTATTTTTGGACTCTGACGTGTGGTTGGAGTTATTCGTATTTTAGTATTTCTAGTTTGACTTTTTGGATTATTGATGTACAAACTTGTGGGTATTTGTACTTTGAGGTGTAATAATAATATTTTGAGGAATTAGTTTTAATTCTTAGGTTTTTCGAGTTGTAGTTATAACTATTCGACTCGTCGGTTTCTTCCGCGCCGATTAAAGCGAGTCGGGTCGTTACAGTTGGTATCAGAGTCGAATAGGTTTAAGTGAGTTTTAGGATTTGAATTAAACCCGGGAGTTGAGAGCTTTACTATTCCCGAGTGATCAAACCAAATTCTAGGTTAAGTAAAGGGAGAAGAGTTGGGTAGAAAGACCGGGATAAGATCTTTTCTATTTCTTTTCTTCCTTTATTTTTGATTACTTGACTTTGGTGGGGTATTTGACTAACATTTATTCTTTGTTATGTCTTTTGTTGTGATGCGTTACAGCATGTCTACACCTCGTCGGTTGAGTACTAGACGACAGAGGTTGCGGGCACTCGAGGAGACGATCCTTACGTTGGCGCACCATAGTCGTCATACACCGAGTACGCAGTCGACGTTCGACCGTATCGCACGTCATCGACCTCCTACTTACGATGGGGTTGCCGACCCTACTACTTTGGAGAGCTGGATCCGCGAGATGGGGAAGCTCTTCGACGCGACGTTTTGTCCCGAGCACGAGAAGGTGCAGATCGCCGCATACTACTTACGTGGAGAGGCCGATAACTGGTGGACGTTAGCTAAAGACGCGTACCAGCCGTTGCATGCGATGTCTTGGACCGAGTTTATCGATAAGGTCCAGGAGCGTTTCTACCCCGACGAGTTGCGGTGGCAGAAACAGGAGGAGTTTCTTACTCTTACACAGGGTAAGATGTCTGTCCAGGCGTACACTGATCGATTTACGGAGTTGTCGAGGTTTGCTGCGTCTGTGGTTCCATCAGAGAAGGATCGGGTCAAGCGCTACATCAAAAAGCTAGATCCGAGGATTCGAGTTCACGTGATCAGCAGTGGAGCGACGACGTTCCAGCAGGCCTACGAGGTAGCACTCGAGATTCAGGCATCGTTGACTGAGGAGGATTCGAGCAAGAAGAGAGCTCCGGTTCCGACAACTACAGCTTCGTTTAAGAAGCCCCGTTTCAGCGCACCTAGCAGTACCCCTCCGACCACGAGTTCGCATAAGGGTGGTGATGACTCGAAGTGTAGAGGTTGCGGCCGAGACTTCCATCCAGGGAAGCGGTGCGATGGTTCGCCCATCACTTGTTTTATTTGCGGGAAGGTAGGCCATAAGGCGTCGACATGCCCCGAGAGGAAGCCAGATTCTGAGGTTAAGCAGCTTCCAGCACCGACGAAGACTCCGGTGAAGAACCGAGTCTATTGTATGACCGAGGCGGAGGCCGAGGTTCAGCCTGACGTCGTATCAGGTAGATTTCTTGTCTCTGGTGTGTTATTTTTGGACTCTGACGTGTGGTTGGAGTTATTCGTATTTTAGTATTTCTAGTTTGACTTTTTGGATTAGTGATGTACAAACTTGTGGGTATTTGTACTTTGAGGTTTAATAATAATAATTTGAGGAATTAGTTTTAATTCTTAGGTTTTTCGAGTTGTAGTTATAACTATTCGACTCGTCGGTTTCTTCCGCGCCGATTAAAGCAAGTCGGGTCGTTATATACCATATTCTATTGGCTACCAAATTTCAACGATAATCAAAATGTAAATTTTTTATTTGATGGACTATATTAATATGAATGTCTATTTATAGAGAATTTAAAAATACGAATTTTGGTATTTTTGTTTATTTTTTAAAATTTTATATTTTGTACTATTTTCATTTAAAAAAGTTCAAAAATTGAAATAATTTTCCTTAATAATTAGGAGTGATACAAATTGAGATTTTTGAAAATTTTAAGGGGCAGCATGGACTTTTCGAGGAGGGACACCATAGCTCCCCCTTTGTTTATATAATAGAGAAAGTACCCCCCACCCCCCTTTAAAAAAATTTAATATAAGTGCTCATTTTTCTTACCGTTAGTAGTTGTATTTATTATTTTTTTCTTTTTTATCAAAAGGTGTAGTTGTATATTTTTTGACTAAACTTGATTTTCTTCATCTTAGTGTTGCCTTATTTTTACATGTTAAATTTATATAAGTTTCTAATAATTGTTTTGATGGTCATTAATTTTTTTACTACCTCCATTTATTTTTAATTGCAACGATTAAATATAAAGTAGAGATACAAAATGTCAAATTGTTGCAATTAAAAAAACGGAAGTAGCATTATATTTGGAAATACTTATTTTTATCATTAACAAAATATGAAAGAAGAATTCATGAATACAAATATATGAAAGAAAAATACTTATTTTTTTCTTTGTGCGTGTTTTTTTTTTTTACAATAGTGCAATTTTATATTACAAGAAATGTATACATAATCTTGATAAAAAAAAAGTACTCCCTCTATCCCCACTTTTTTGTAACAATATGACTTTTGTAACTGTTCACTAGATAACTTTGGCTCTCTCTAATTTTATACACATAAGAAAAAAATATAGTCAAATGGGATCTCGTTTGATTCGGTTCGATGTGTATTTTTATTAATTTATAATTTTTTATTATATGTATTTATAGATATTTTTATTTAAAGTTGTGTGTTGGAAAATGTGAGAAAACAAATGTTGCAAACAAAAGGGGACGAAGGGAGTAGAAGATTTCATTGTCAACATTAGAAGACATAAAATTTATGAAAATAAAGTAATTTCATTAATATCAATACAAATTCGAAATCACTATATGAAAATTTATAGTTAGTGAACAAATATTAATTATTGCATAAATCAATTATAAAATTATGCATATTTCGGGTATTACATATTTTTTCTATTGTCTAATATAACTAAAAGAAACTCCTTCGGAAAAAAATTAAAAGAAAAACACTTTAATAAATTTTCCTTCGACATAACTTTTTTACCAATTTTTACATGTAAAGATTTCATTTAGATATAAATACATACTTAACCTTAAATAAATCGAGCATTTGTTTAGTATTATCTAGTCTAGTACTCCCTCTCTCCCAAAATAAATACTACATTTTTCTTTTTTGTATGTCCCAAAATAAATGCTACATTACTACTTTTTAATATTTTTGATATTATGACCCACCTATAAAATTACACTTACACTCTTAACATAACATTAATTAATTCTAGGTTTAATACTTTTGGTATATATTGTTGTCCACCTATAAATTAACACTTACTACTTTTGACATTATGACCCACCTATACCAACTGCAACCTTAAAAATGACTCATTTTCTCTATGTTACATCTAAAAAGGGATGGAGGGAGTAATATAATATATTAAAGTACAACACACGGATATTAAAAATCGACTGAATAAGAAAATTGCACTGAACATTAAAAACAAGTGGGAGTATAATGATATTTAAATTCTTTCTTTCATAAATTTTTAATTTTAACACATTACATTAATTTATTTTTTTTAAATATAATAATTTAGAACTATATATTATATGTTTCTCAAATTATTCATAAGTTAACATTTTTCATCGAAAGAGCCAAAACGCTAGTTAAAATTAATTAAAATAAACAATAAATTATAGCTATAAAAAAACAAAGTTAAAAAAAAAGGGGGAAAAGACAAAAGTAAAAATATGAGTTTCCATGAATATCCTGCAGCTGCAGGCGTCTCCCTCAAAAAAATATCCTGCAGTCTGCAGATGTACGTATAGCACTACGCCACTACTACACTACTGCATACCAAAATAACCAAGCAGTACTCTTCTTTCGTACGCCTTCTCCCTACGTCCAACTCTACGTGACCACCGCTTCAGAAGTGGCTATTCTGCTGCCTTTCCGTCCTCCATTGAAGCACAGCTTTCAGGTTTTTTTTATTTTTTTTTATTTTTTTTTTTCCTACTTCAATCATGGAAAATCAATTATACAGTGGATTGAGTTGTCTGATAGTCACTTAGGGTTGTTGAAGGTTGGATGATTATTGAAACGTCATTTATAATTAGTGAAGTTTATAATATTGTTGATAATGTGTTGCACTAGCTACGACAATGGAGTTTTATTTCATTGGCTGAGTTAGATGATGTAACGAGTACTGTGCTTAGTGCTTCTTAGTGATTACATTTTTCTCCTCTGTTATGTTATTTGCAGTTTCGTTTACTTGACAGCGAGGTGTTTCGAATAATTTCATGGCGTACAGTTCTGAAGAGGATACTGACATTAGTGAGTCTGAGATAGAAGAGTATGGAGAGAAAGCATTTGAAGAACTTAAGAAGCAGAGTAATGAGCTGAAGGTTTCAGAAGAGAAATACACATGTCCATATTGTCCAGGGAAAAGGAAGCGAGATTATCAATACAATGAATTGCTTCAGCATGCGTGTGGCATTGGTAATGCTTGCTCGACAAAGCGAAGGGCAAGGGAGAAAGCAAATCACCTTGGATTAGCAAGGTTTTTGGAAGATGAGGTACAAAATCAAGCTAGCTCATCGAATCAGCAGGTTATTAACAATGGTAGTGGTGGTGGTGGTCATAGCGTTGGTGATCATGACGTCTCTGATGACAGGTTTGTTTGGCCTTGGACCGGAATTGCGGTGAATGTTCCTACTGTGTACAAGGATGGAAGGTATGTTGGGGAAAGTGGTTCTAAAATGAGGGATGAATTGAGAGCTAGGGGTTTCAACCCTAGGAGAGTCCATCCCTTGTGGAATTTCAAAGGCCATTCTGGTACTGCTGTTGTAGAATTTAACAAAGATTGGTTGGGTTTGAACAATGCCTTGGCATTTGAGAAAGATTTTGAGTTAAACCACCATGGAAAACAGCATTGGCTGGAAAAGGATACTGAGAAGTGTGGGATTTATGCCTGGGTTGCACGAGCTGATGATTATAACTCGTCTGGCATACTAGGAGAACATCTGAGGAAGATTGGAGATGTGAAAACTGTTTCTGAGATTGAGGCTGAAGAAGATCGAAAGGTTGGTATGCTTGTCTCAAATCTCACAAATGTTCTCGAGCATAAGAACAAGAGTTTAAAGGAGATTGAGACTAAATTTGCTGAAACCTCCTATTCCCTTAACAAGTTGGCTGAAGAGAAAGACATGCTTCATCAGGCTTATAATGAAGGTATTAATTGTTTGTGCGTGTATATCATTATTTCATCATGTTAATACATATTTATGTGTTTCCTAATGTCTTGTTCATTCATATATAGAGTTTTAGCTTGTGTATATGAGGAAATTTTGTACCAATTATCAATGGGATCATAACATCGCCATTCGTCAGGATCTTAATAAATATACTTTGCCCTCTCTCTCTCTCTCTTGTTGTTTTTGTTGTTGTTGTAGCCATTGGAATTATTTTTTGGCCTGGAAAATAGTCACTTTGCTGGGAGAAATTGTTATCTGAAGGAGGCATTCTCTTTTGAATTTACAATTTATTGCATTATCTGGATTTGTTGGTTTAGTTTCAAGGTTTCTTAGCAGGGTTGGCCTTTTTTTACTTGTTCTGTGTTCAATATTAGTCGCAGTGTATCATAAACTTGTGCTTTTCTACTGTATCTTTAGATGTTGTCATTTTGAAATGCATTTTCTCTTCAAGTAATCACGATTCTTTGGTTTAATCAGAGATTCAGAAGATCCAGCAGAGTGCCCAGGGTAATTTTCAGAAGATCCTTAATGATCATTCTAAGCTTAAGCAGCAACTCGAATCTGAAAAGTCAGAGATTGTTGCCCGTTTGCTTGAGTTAGAGAATCGAGAAGCAAAGAATGAAAATGAAAGAAAAAAACTCCAGGAGGAGATTGAAAAGGTATTTAATACTGGAGCACTTGCTTGTTCATTAGACTAGACAGCACCCGTGCGTTGCAGGGATTGAAAAAATTAGATTTTTTTCCCAACATTTAGAAAAATAACAATTTTAATATTTGTTATTTAAGAGACTGGGAACTTAGTTGGTGCGAAATAATTTAAGTTTATTTTATGTTTGTAATCTTACTCTAAAAAATCTCAATTTGTCTCAGTTGATGACATAATAAGCATATTAATTACAATGATTTGACATAAATTAGAAACAAAAAATATTAAATTGTTGCAGTTAATAATATCAGCATTGAAATTTACTTTATCAGGAAAGAGAGCAATTTGTCCCCTATCAAATTACAAATGCAGTTTCAAAGATCTTAAAGGAAAAAAAAAACTACAAAGCACATATGCATAAATATAAACGAATATATTCCATATTAAGTCTCGAATCAATAAAAAATAAAGACATACACTAAAAATTGTGTATAGAACTATTTAATAAAAGTCGTGTAATATTAACTGTAATTCTTTTCTTATTTAATTTGTTTCCTTATTTATTTGAATTTCTTCTACAAAGTGTTTTTTAGCGATTTGTGGTGTTGTATAGAAAAGCTATATTCGCACGTCCCAAATTGATATTCACATCCCACTTTGAGAGAGAATATACAAAATGAGCCTTTTTTTGCGTCAAGATAGTATAATTGTAGAGGTAAAACCACAAAAGGCTTTTTCCCAAAAACAAAAAGGGAAAAAAAGGAATTATGCATATCATCCGTCTTTCCCCAAAAGCAATTGATAGCACATGAGTAGAAAATCAATCCAAAAACTCCACGTCCAAATTGTGCTGAAGTGGCATATATCATTCCCAAAAGAAGCTAGATGAGGGGGAAATTTGCTTTTCGTTAACTAAAATTAGTTTTTGGGTAAAAAAAATTCCTTACTCAGCTCCATATGAGTCTCTGCTCCAACTCAATCAGCTTCATCTGAGTCTCTCCTCCACATGCATCTGATCAATCTGTTGATTAATAAAACAGGTGAAATTTTAAATCCCTGCATAAAAATACGCAGTACATAAATACTAATATTAGTCCAATTTTTATTTAATATTTTTTTTTTTTTTTGGAAAAAAAAAGCTGATTCCTCTCCCCTATTCAACATGTTTCTTCTTCTTCTTCCCCTAAATTCTTTATCTGCATATGCTATGTTTAAATACTTCAACATCCATATCTCTTGGTCAAGTACTGAAAGATCTTGCTCGACAAAAAAAAAAAATACTGAAAGATTTTTTTTTCCTTCTGTTTTCATTTAATTGAAATTTTAATTTTGATACATCCCCAAGTTTATGTTTGGACTGTAACTTCTTAGTCACGTTCTTTTGGACTTAAAAGCTACAGTAATCAAATCAAATCAGATCAGAACAGATTAGATTAGAACAGATCAGATCAGAATAGATCAGATCAGATCAGACAAACTCAAATCAGATCAGATCAGATCAGACATTATTATTATTATTATTATTATTATTATTATTATTATTATTAATTTCGAGCATCGACAACGTTTTTCGAACGAGTTTTCCGACGACGGTTTTCGGACTGACTTTTCCGGCGGTGTTTATTCGGCTGACTTTTCCGCCGATGATTTTCAAGCCGAGTTTTTCGGCGACGATTTTCAAGACGGCTTTTTCGACAACGGTTTTCGGACTGACTTTTCCGGCGGTGATTATTCGGCTGACTTTTCCGGCAACGATTTTCAGGCCAAGTTTTTCGGGATGACTTTTCCGACGACGGTTTTCGGACTGAATTTTCCGGCGGTGATTATTCGGCCAACTTTTTCGGCGACGATTTTCAGGCCGAGTTTTTCGGCGACAGTTTTCGGACTGACTTTTCCGACGATGATCATTCGGCCAACTTTTCCAGCGACGGTTTCAGGCCGAGTTTTTCGACGACGGTTTTCGAAATGACTTTTCCGACGGTGATTATTCGGTCGACTTTTTCGGTGACGGTTTGGTCAAATTTTTCGGCGGTGATTATTACTACTGCTATAATTATTATTAGTAGTAGTAGTATTATTATTAGTAATAATATTATTATTTGAAGTTTTAGAGTGAGATTGAATGAAGAGGTGAAATGAAATGGGCTATCATAATAATAATTATAATATTAATAATTAATAATTATAATAATTATATTAATTAATAATAATAATCATGTATTACATTTCTCATAAAAAAATAAGTATTACAATTATAAAATTAAAATTAAAATTAAAATTAAAATTAAAATTAAAAAACAAAAACAAAAACAAAAACAAAAAAAAAATTAAAAAAAATAAAATAAAAATAAAAATAAAAATAAAAAATAAATCAAATCAGATCAGATCAGACCAAATCAGTCCTAAAGAACATAGCCTTAGGGTAGTTTTACATACAGATTTCAGAAGACTTTTTGCTGAGTTTTGAGTCTTGAAGATGAAAATTAATTTATTTGGTATTTAATAAATGAAGATGAAATTGAAGTTGTCCACTATCTCCTTTCTTTTCGTATATATTCTTGTTTTATCTTCAGCTCTTTGTTCTTTGTTCTTTGTTCATTGTATTTAATTTAATTTAATTTAATGAAGATGAATTCCAAGGTAACTATTCGTGTAAATTTTGAAAACCTAATACTAACCTTCCAAATTCCAGCACAAGTAGTAAAAGTGGAAAAAAAATATGGAGACCCACGTATGAAAGGAAAGACATTTAAGTTTCCAATGCAACATTAAATACTATGGACAATGATTCAAGTTCTCAATCCACAATACCAAAGCTGGTGTATTTGGGCAGGAAAAAAGGTGTTGTGCAAGTGACACGTGTAACAATTTAGGGGGAAATTTAAACAATGGTTGTTGTTTTAGTAATATTTATTATTAAGATTATTAAGATTTAAGATTTATCGAATCCTTGATGATAGTGCATTCATCTGTTTGATGATTTCTTCATAGCTATTTGTTAGATAAGGTATGAATCTCTTAGCAATCAAATCTTTCAGAGAGTTCATGCTCTAGGCAGAAGGCTTTGACATGCTTAATTTCTTCTCTCAGAATGCTGTGAAAAACAACTCGCTTCAGCATGCAGCAGCTGTGCAACAGATGGCCAATAAGAACGTGCTGAAGCTGGCTGAAGAACAGGGGGTTTGTAACTTTTGAGTGTTTTACAGAAATGCTGCTTGGGAAATTTGTGATAGACATGATAGTGGACTTGACTGTGTGACATCAAATTCTTTTTATTATAATGACAGAAACAAAAGGAGGATTTGCACAAGCGAATACTGCAACTTCAGAATCAACTAGAGGCAAAACAAGCTCTTGAGCTTGAAATTGAGCAACTAAGAGGAAAACTAAATGTTATGGGACATGTGGACGATAAAAAAGATATGCAAACAGTACAGAAAGTAGATGCGATGCTCAAAGATCTGCGAGAAAAAGAAGAAAGTTTAGAGGCCGTGGAATCATTGTATCAAACCCTTGTTGTGATGGAGCGCAGGAGCAATGAGGAGCTACAGGATGCTCGTAAAGAATTGATAAATGTATGCACTAAGAACTATTTAGATTATTTACTTCAGAATTTTCCTTTGTTTTGCTCTTTTTTTTTTCAACCCCATTTCCTACATCTCCTAACTCATACGTTTCGAATGCTTATTTGGAATCTAGGGCTTGAAAGAAATGTCAAATGATGGATGTATTGGTGTCAAAAGAATGGGAGAACTAGATAGTTCAGCTTTTCAGGAAGCTTGCAAGAGAAAATATTCTGAAGACATAGCTGAAGATAAAGCTGTAGAGTTCTGTTCATTGTGGGATGAGTATCTTAGGGATCCCAGTTGGCATCCTTTTAAGGTCGTTCAGGTTAATGGAGAGCCTAAGGTATGTTGTTGATGTATGTTCTCGTATGATATAAATACTTGAACAAGTGTCATAGCTTTCATATGAAGAGTCAATGATTTGGCTTTTGCATCTTTTAGTCGATTGATGTGTGTAATGTAGTGTTTGTATCCATTAACTATCATTATCATTTTTTGCTGTTGATACTGATCACATTCCCTCTCCAATGCCAGCCCTTTTTATTTGTTGGGGTGGATTGATACCAGAGGAGGCATCCTTATGATCCACCTGTGGCATAAACAGAATAAGTGCATTCTTGTTTCTCATTAGTTGCATGAATGTTAGATAGATTCCACTTGCATTATATACAAAAATGGATAAAAAATTTGCCTGTTTTGCTCAAACAAAGTTACTATTAAAAATAGTGTGGCCAATATAATCTTGACTTTGCTCATTGTAGGAAGAAATAGATACCACAGATAAGAAACTAAGAGATTTGAAAAAAGAATGGGGTGATGATGTATATGATGCTGTAACAACTACCTTGATGGAAATTAATGAGTACAATCCTAGTGGGAGGTACATAATTACTGAATTATGGCATAACAAGGAGGGCAGGAAAGCTACACTGGAGGAAGGAGTATCGTACATACTGAAGAAATGGAAGGGCTACAAGCGATGGAAATGAAGGTTTGTCTATGATGCTTGCATGTTCTCACTTCAATTCTCAGGCATTTAAGGTCAAATAAATTGTATTGTTATCCTGGAAAATTCTAAATATGTGACACTTTATTTGCACATGATTGCCAAGTTATCCTTGGTGATTGATAACTTCAACTGGAAATTCTAATCAAAGACTACTTATTGCATAGTAGAGATGTTTAAGTCATATACAGAAGCATGGTTATGGTATTTCAGCGCATTTCTTGAAGTGTTATCTTCAATCAAATGGACACCTATTAGAGATGGAATGTTTGTTGTTTTTTTCGTTGCCATCAGCTGTCAAATTGTTTAATTAATGCAGAAATTCATTTCATGGTGCATATTTTTGTTGGACTGATGCAAAATATGGGAATCTGACTTAAGTATCCATGGTCTATGAGATCTCTTTTAAGAATTATTCTTGTTATTTGTTTACTTAACCCCTATCATATGATAAACTGACTTAAACAGTTGTGTTGTTTGGATGCAGAATGGAATATGCACAACATTTTTGGATGTCAGGCTCACATGCAGGAGGCATTTCAACAAGAAGAAATAGTTCCTTGCTAATTATAGTATATATTGGAACACTAATTTATCATCTCCCCCAACCCCAAAAAAAATGAGGCCTGAGTTTGAATGTATCTTTTGTTAGAGATGGTCTTGTGTATTTTGGAAGGAAATTTTGAATATTTTACTTGGACTTTGCTTGACTTGCATGCTAAGGAAGTACTCTATAGCTCCTGTGTTTGTCATTTACTTTTCCCACTTTTTTTATAATCACAAAGGGTCAAAGGCAATTTATGAGGTAATACTGAATCTTTTTTTCACAAATTAACGCATGAAAAAGTAAGCTCGAGAGACATCTTTGATGGAAGAGAAGACAGGTAAATTTGGAGCATGAAGAGTTTTAGACCTTGAGTGGGAAAGCTTTGTTATTATGGATAAATTTGACCCAGAAAAGTAGAAGTTGACGAAAGAGCAAGTAAAAAAAAATGATGAATATGGGCTGGGGATATTGGGATTGAATACAAGGTTCTTTGTAAATTGGGTTTTTTTCTCTCTATATTGTTGTGTTTCTAAATTCTAACCTTATGAGTTTGTTACAACAAGGACGGCTCCCTTGTTGTACGAGAGTTTTTGTATTGTTATTGTTAGTGTTAGCGTTAGCGTTAGTGTTAAGTGTTGTTAGTGTTAAGTGTTAAGTGTTGTTAGTGTTAAGTGTTAAGTGTTGTTAGTGTTAGTGTTATTCTTATTGTTATTATTATTATTATTATTTCTAAAATAATTAAAGTTTAAAAATTCTTTTCAAAATTCAAGCTTAAATATTAAGATTTTTTTTTTTAAAATATCGTACAGTTTTAAAATGCCCAAAAAAACGTGATTACTTTTTAAAGCATTACTTATATTTTTGGATAATTATTTATGTCTTAGTCATATTTATTTTAGGATCATTAGTTGAGTTAAGTCCCTTAAGGGTGTTCATGATGAAAGCCAAGTTTGAATGTAGGCTTGCTTTATTCAACTTGTTAACATCACGAATCGAGCTTGTGTTCATCCAACCTCAATTGAGTTAAGTGTTGACCAAGCTTTGACCAAGTTGACCAATTTTTCATCCGAGTAATTTTGAATACTTCTTGTCTTAATTTTTTTTTTGTTTCAAGTTATTTCAATTAAAAAATATTCGAGTGATTATATATTTGGCTAAAATATTTGATAAATTTAAAAATAATTTAATAAAATTTTCATTTCAATAGTATATAAAAAAATCACAAAAATCGAGTTTCTTGTAGACTTTTCGAGTAGAGTATTGAATTGTTCAATAAGATTCTTTAACTTTTCAAGTCCAACATGATTTTGAAAACGAGCTTACTTAGTAGAATTATGCTTTAACCAAGTATTGGCCGAATAAATCATGATTAACTCACACGTTATCTCATCTAATAAGCACCCATAACTCCACAAGTCCATAACTGAGTAATTAGCCCGACAAAAAAAAAAGTGAAACTATTAGGTCAGACTGTCTGATCATAAAATTTGGTCAGACGGCCTACATCTTCAAAATTTTCACAAAGCTAATATCTGATCCTCGTTGTATTACTCCAATTCATATACTCTGTTTGACCAAAAAAATATGATCTGTTTTACAAAACATCATTCATCTAATATTATTCCTTCATTATAGACATATCATTGCTAATCATTGTCATCATAATTATGAGCCTATTTGATAAGAGTTTATGTCCAGAGGGATGAGAATAACATGTATTTCGTGCCCTATTTTCTTTTCTTCCTTTTTTTTTCTTTTTTTGCCTTTTTTAATTCAAGGAAGTTAATTTGTATGTTTTAGTGTCAATTTGTCCAGGTATGTTGTTTTTCTTTTCCAGACAAACCTCCGGGTTAGTAGTTTTTATGTCCAGGTTAATAATTTTTATTTGTCCAGGTTAGTATTTTTTGTCCAGATTAATATTTTTTGTCCAGGTTAATAGTTTTTTTTGTTCAGGTTAGTAGTTTTTTTGTCCATATTAGTAGTTTTTTTTGTCCAGGTTAGTAGGTTTTTTGTCCAGGTCAGCCACAATTTTGTCCAAGTCGGTTGTTATTTTTTCCAGGTTAATTGTATGCTCGTCATGTAATGCAACAGATTATAGAGCTCATTCGGAAGAAAGTGCCAAAGGCAGTGTATTTAGCTAGAAGCTCGTATGGTATAGGGAAGACTGAAATGAAAGACTCAGCCAATGTTTTGTCTGTTGTTGCTGCCCTGTTGGCGACCATAACTTTTGCAGCAGCATTTCAGGTTGAAAAGTGTTTGTGGATGGGTGTCTTGGTTTGTGTACTGGGTTTCCTTACTTTTCTTCTCACCTTGAAAGTTTCAATTGAAGTAGTTGCTAAGTATGGTGGTCGTATTAACAGTAGAATCAAATGCTTTGTATATTTTGTAATGTCAATGTATAAGACTTTAGCTCCATCTGAAGATAATCCATAATGGTCTGATGTCACAGTCAATCAAACTGATGAATACAGACTAAAACGATTAATGAGATTTGTCAGTAAGGTTAGTAGTTTTTATGTCCAGATTAATAGTTTTTATTTGTCCAGGTTAATATTTTTGTCCAGTTAATAGTTTTTTTTGTCCAGGTTAGTAGGTTTTTTGTCCAGATCAGCCACAATTTTGTCCAAGTCAGTTGTTATTTTTTCCAGGTTAATTGTATGCTCGTCTGACCATTTATATTGTGTCAGACTTGTCTAACACAATACCTTCTAAAAAAAAAAGTTGAGTAATTAGAACCATCTGATGCTATTGTGTCTGAAGATCTAATTCAAGAACTGCTTCTCATGTTCAAAATTTCATACTTCTGCTTGTGCTTCTTCACCTCATCACACATTCACACCAATTTATTTGAATTCACCTTAACCCAATCGCTATTTAATAAACTTACTAGCTAATTAGACATAATCCTATGAATCAATTGAAATTATTAGCCCTAATTATTAAATTTCAAGCTATTGGATCTCAACGCAACAATTCTACTTACCAACAAACTATTGAAGTTGTGAACCGGATTTCATAAGTAATTAACCCTAAAATTTATTTGTTGCTTAAAAGTGAACATAATGCATTCTTAAGGTGAGCCCAAAGCTGTTTTATATTAGAGCAATAATCTTATGCTGATGAGAATAGAAGACCGTACCAGAAAATTGTTTGTGCACTGAAGGGTTGTGATGACAGGAAAAAGTGCATCCAAGTCTTTTAACATCATAATTAAATATTACAATTAGATAAGACAATTACCATGCCGTTTAGGAACAGAGTACAATTGCCGTCACAAACTTCCCTGAATAATCATACAATTTTCATTTACATACATCTGTGCATTTATAATTTTCCAGACGACAGGAAATTAATGACATTCAAGCCCACCTCCTTCAAGGAGCAGAGTTGCAAGTTTATCCATCTATGCCTCATCCATTTGATCCTGGATATTTAAACATAATTCAACAATAGTCAGGTTACAGTTCTTCGGAACATAGTAAATCAATGCATGACATATACAACTACATACAAAGCCCTGTAGAATTAATTAGAATCCCAGAAAAAAGGAAACTCTATTTGATACAACTGTCGGTATGGCGTCTCCATTTGGTACCCAATTTTTTAAAACTTCTACATGCTATGACACGAGAGCAAACGGCTTACCCAAGACGTGTGATTTCGTTGATCATTTTAATATATGTGAATGGCTAATATTAAATTTAATGTCGGTATGTGGTGACTTGATTGATTGTATACGCGGACGCATATGGTTAGGTGAATGTGACGTTCCTTGTGAATTTGATTCTTAAGAAGAGTTACTTCAAAACATTAACTATGCAAAATTAGGTAAGTAATGAGTTACATTTTCCTTCCAAATATGTCTAACATTGGAGAAATTTAAATTGCATTAAAAGGAAAGCGGACCCTCTTAATTTCCTCCCCTTACCATGGTTCGAAAACTCGGACGCATCGTCACGAACCGGCCGAGTTGATGCGGTTTTGGAGTTTACCGAAACGAGATTTCCCAATTTGTACCGGATTATGGAAAAGCAGCGAATTTTCGAGCTGTACCGCCGGTACATACCGGAATCGTCCGGTACAAACGGTACGTCTCGTCAACAGACTTTCCTAACAAATTCCTCCAATATTGTCTGAAAACTTTCCGAGTTTGCTTTTCTTTCACGAGCATGAGGAAAATACGGAGAAGACAGTGAAGTGGAAGGAGAAGGGGTGTCCATTATTACTAAAGTATTTATTAGTGCATTACAGCTGTCCAGTTTTCTTTTTATATACTTCCTCCGTTCTAAAAAAATAACACAACAAATGGAGTGGAATGGACTCCTAGGCGTTTTTTGGTTAGTTGATTATAATAAATGGAGAGATAAAGAATAGATGATTAAATTAATGAGAGAGAAAAAGTGGGGACAGCTGCCCCACTTGTACAATTTCTTTTTTTTTTGGGTTTTTCTAAGTTATGCCCTTGAATTTTTTGACTTTCTAAGTTGTGCCCATGCTTTTTGAAACTTCTAAGCTATGACCCTCAACTTAGGTTTTTTAATTAACAGTGTCCACTCCGTTAACTCAACGTCAATAGATCCGTTAAAAGGTGTTGCATTTCGTGGGAGAGTAATTTCCCCTCTAAAATTATAAGGTTTTTAGCTGATTTTCACCCTTTATAATTGATGTATTTACCTAAAATAAAGGGTGAAAATGATGCATTGCCCTGTAAATGATGCATTTCCTTAAAATAAAGGGTGAAAATCAACTAAAAACCCGAGAATGTTAGAGGGGAAATTATCCTCCCACGAAATGCAACTCCTTTTAACGGATCTATTAACGTTGAGATAACAGAGTGGACACTGCTAATTAAAAAACCTAAGTTGAGGGGCATAGCTTAGAAGTTTCAAAAAGCATGGGCACAACTTAGAAAGGCGAAAAACTCAGGGGTATAACTTAGAAAAACCCTTTTTTTTAGTTTGCAGGCAGCAATGAGAAAGAGAATAGATCATCATCTACATAATCAACCACCTCTGTTTTGACATTTTTTAGCTCTAGAGGCTCCTGTTTCACATTCACCAGTTTGCCAACAGCCTCACTACCTACAACCACCGTGGCGGTTTTTTTCCCACTACCATCAACCACGTTGGTGAACTCAGTCACCACAGCTTTCCCCCCCTTTTTTTTTATAGAATATCCTCCACCACATCTATGCCCTTTTTAATTTTCTCATAATCCTCCACCACAGCTTTCCCCTTTTTTTCCTCAGAAACCTCCACATTCACAGCAGGAAGGGCACAAACAACCCTTTTTTCCTCTTCAACTACCTTCACACGCACAACATCGTCCTCAAAACGAACTTTTTTCCCTAAAATCCTAGAACTTTTACGATGACTTCCACCAGAAAAAATCACCTCACTTTTCTTCTCTGAGTAGCTTCAAACCCCTCCTTTTTCATTGCTTTCACTCACATCACCATCAGGATCTGAAATCATCGTTCTCCTAACCCTAGATCTAACCCTAATTTGCTTCGATGTTGAAGCAGAGCCATCACCCCTCGTCTTCTTCTCTATCAAAATCTAACTTTCTTTTTGCCCTATTCCTTTCATCAGCCTTTTCAACCCTTTTCATAACCGTCTCCAAAGCCCTAACCGATTTTTGGGACAAAATCGATTTTGCTTCGCCACTATAATACAATTTCCAAGCCCAGGGACTCCTTTCTACTATGGAAGTTACCAAATTGAGACAATTCTACATTTCTTCCTTCGTCTCAGCCTCAAAACAAGCAGACATTAGTTCTTTAGTGTTAACCATGACCTGAATCTACGAAACAGAGACAAGAAAACTGAGAGATGAGACGAGAGAGATGAAATAATTCAGAAGAGAGAGAGGGGACGAACAAGGGTTAGGGTTAGGGTTCCATCAGAGTAAGGGAGTGAAAACGAAAGAATGGGGATGTAAAGAAAGTTAGGGTTTATGATAAGAGATGAATGAGTGATGAGTGGATGATAAAAGGTTGTTGGATGTAGGGGGGCTGCTCATTCGGATCGATCCGATCCGATCCGAAAGTTCGGATATCCGAAAATTTCGGATCGGCCAAACCATGATCCGAATCCGATCCGAAAGATCCAAAATTTTCGGATCGGATATCGGATCGATCCGACGATCCGCAATTTTTTTTAAATACTTTTTTTCTATTTTTTTCATTATTTATTATTAAATATTCAAAATTTAAAATGTGTTTTCCTACCTTATTCCAACTTTCAACATATACATACATACATACATATATATATATATATCGAAATAAATTGAAATAAGCATATATATAAATAAATAAATTCAAAATCAACATATATATATCAAAATAAAAAATCAAAAACAGCATATATATAATTATATATAATCGAAACTTGCAATTCAGCATATATATCCGAAAATCCCAAAGGGAAAAGCCCAAAAAAAAGCCCAAAATTTTTCGGATCAGATCGGATATCCGAAAATCCAAATTTCATTATCCGTATCCGATCCGAAAATTTTTCGGATAGTTCGGATCAGATATCCGAAATTATTTTTTATAAAAAATATCCGATTTTTTCGAATCGGATCAGTCGGATCGCGGATCAGATCGCTCGGATCGAATCACTTTGAACAGCCCTAGTTGGATGTTGTATGTGGTTAAAAATAAGTATTTGTAGTTTGGATGGGTTTAATTTTGGTGGGAATTATTAAATGAGTGTTAGGTTTTAATTACTTTCTCTGTTCCAAAAATACCCTTACTAAAATATTTAAACACTTACCATAATTACCTATTACATCATACTCATTTATAATTAAAACCTAACACTCATTTAATAATTCCCACCAAAATTAAAACCATCTCAACTACCAATACTTATTTTAAACCATATTCATCAACATCCAACAATCTTTTATCATCCACTCATTACTCATTCATCTTTATCATAAACCCTAACTCTTCTTTGCATCCCCATTCTTTCGTTTTCACTCCCTTACTCTGATGTAACCCTAACCCTTGTTCGTCCCCTCTATCTCTTCTGAATTATTTTATCTCTCTCTCGTCTCATCTCTCTGTTTTCTTGTCTCTGTTTCATAGATTCAGTCATGGTTAACACCAAAGAACTGATGTCTGCTTGTTTTGAGGCTGAGACAAAGGAAGAAATGTGGAATTGTCGCAATTTGGCAACTTCCATAGAAGAAAGGAGTCCCTGGGCTTGGAAATTGTATTATGGTGGCGAAGCAAAAGCGATTTTGTCCCAAAAATCGCTTAGGGCTTTGGAGACGGTTATGAAAAGGGTTGAAAAGGTTGATGAAAGGAATAGGGCAAAAAGAAAGTTAGATTTTGACGGAGAAAATGAGAAGAAGGTGAGGGGTGTTGGCTCTGCTTCAACATTGAAGCAAATTAGGGTTGATAGGGTTAGACCTAAGTTTAGGGGAGCGAAGATTTCAGATCCTGATGGTGATGTGAGTGAAAGCAGTGAAAGGTGTGAAAAAGGAAGGGGTTTGAAGCTACCCAGAGAGAAGAAAGGTGAGGTGATTTTTTCTAGTGGAAGTCGTCGTAAAAGTTCTAGGATTCTGGGAAAAAATATTCGTTTTGAGGATGATTTTGTGCGTGTGAAGGAGAAGATAGTTAAAGAGGAAAAAAGGGTTGTTGTTTGTGCCCTTCCTGCTGTGAATGTGAAGGTTTTTGAGGAAAAAAATGGGGAAAGTTGTGGTGGAGGATTATGAGAAAATTAAAAATTGCATAGAAAACTAAAAAAAAAAAAGAAATTGTACAAGTCGGGCAGCTGTCCCCACTTTTTCTATCTCTCATTAATTTAATCATCTATTCTTTCTCTCTCCATTTATTATAATCAACTACCCCTCACTTTTTCTAATTACCAACAACCAAAAAACGTCTAGGAGTCCGTTCCACTCCATTTCTTGCGTTTTTTTGGAACGGAAGAAGTAAGAAAAATTTTAAAACATATTTCATATCTTACTTCACTAATATTAGTAGTGTAATAAGACTAATAACCATGTCATCAAGAATAAAAAATATAATTATTATAAAAAAGAAAAAAACAATTAAAAATAGAAATTGTGGCGCGACAAGGCCCGTGATAGACGCATCAGTTCCGCTACCGTATCATCGCAACCGTTACCGCGATCGCGACCGAAACCATGCCCCTTACCTACTTTCATGTGTTATCCAAATAAAGGGAAAAAGTCAATCACCCATCCCCCCTCTCCTATCCTATCCTATCCTTTCCCTCTTTCGATACAAACATACTAGCCTTTGTGCACGCTATGCGTGCGTGACATTTTAGTTTGAAATATTAAAGGGTAGTAAAACAAATCAAAATGAAAAGCTTTTATAAGTTGACATCCATTTTGCGTAGGAAAAAAAAAATTAATACACTTACAAATAGTAATTAAAAATATAAGCAATAAAACTCCTCTCATAATTATTACTCGCTTCCACTTATATCTATTGCTTTTTATGCACGATATGAGCGCAGTGATATTTTTAGTATAATTGTTATTTGGTAAAAAAAAAAAAAAACCCACAAATGAAGGTTTATATCCAAGTTCACACCTTTTGTTTGTACAAGAGTAACAAAAAAAAAGGAAAAGATCTACGTATGGATTTGTAAAAAAGACTTATTTTTATTTTTGCAATAATCTTAATTTTTCATAATAAATTATGAAAAGTAAAAATAGGAAAAGGTGTATTTTAATTTATTTTTTTACAAATGTAATGAATAAAGATTATTTGATCACCCGTAACTTCTATAAATAAAAGATTATTTGCTTACCCATAACTTCTACGAAGTATTTATTAAGAAATTAACATCTCAGATAATTAAATTAGTAGCACAAAAGCAAGATTAGAAAAGAGACATGATTGAAAATGAGTACCAAATTGCTTGGTAAGATAAGAGAAAAATATTCGTTGTTCATCATAATCATGAACAAACCTATTCATTTTTCTTTCGACAACATTGAAAAAAAAAAAGTTCATGCACTATGCTCTCTTTCATATCAAATTTACACGTGCTATAATCTTTTTTCCTTTTTTTATGACAATTTCCACTATAATCCAATAAAGTTAAGAAATATTTATGTGACAAACTATATCAATATGGGTATTTATTTGTAGAGAATTAAAAAATATAAATTTTGATGTTTTTATTCAATTTTTTTGAATTATATATTGAATAATATTTTCATTTTTAAATTCTTTTAGTTCTTTTTAAAACTTTCCTTATTACTCTCACCCCTTTTAATAGTGATATTATTTTAATTTTTAGCAATTTTTTAAGGGTGAGGGGACACCGTGGCTCCTTGGCTTATATAATACAGATATTCCCCTCAGTCTTTATTGATTAAGTTATCAAAATATACTTTCCATCTTTTATCTGCTTATCTTCAACGAAACCCTTTGGTTAGCATCTTTCACACATTTAACAGTCCATATATCCTAATTACTAAATCCTTCTGTACCTCATACAACAATTTATAAATGTCCTTTTCCCGCTCTTTTGGATCCAATCTTGCATAAAGGTCATAATTTACTTTTTTCTCTTGTATCTCGTACGACCTTTAATGCTTCTCTCTGAGCCTTTTGTATTTCTTATATTTCTCCTCACTATAAGATTATCCTAGCCTTTAGTAGTACTTGCGTTTGCTCTTTTCTACCTGTTTCACTTACTAGTTCCGCCAAGATGTATTCTTACTTGGTGGCATGCTTATTCTTTGCCACTTCCTTTATGCTATGCTCCATTTTCATCCAGGTTAGGTCTATCCAAACTCATATCCACAGACCAATTGTCCAAATTACCCAATTTATCTCGTTTTTTCTCCTTGAAGCTTCCACCACTTAATTCGCGGCTCCAATAATAGTAGTCTAAGTTTCCTTACGTATTTCGTGTGTCGATAATCAAGCACTACCAATCTATGTTGCGTTACCGTACTCTCACCAAAACTCTCTCTCCAAACCTTCCTTAATGGGAAAAAATTGATCGAATTTGCTCGAACCCTAGTCCTATATGTCACTAGGTGAGATGGTCTTTTCTAAAACCAAGTTTCCATTATACATAGCATAAAATCCAAGAAGGCCTTTCTTGGGTCAACACCATAACCTCCGTGCTCACTTTCAAAGCCATCCCTCTTGGAGTTGTGGAAGCACAGGGACGACTCCTATGCCATGTTCAAGCGTTGGGGACAATGACGGTGCAGGTTTGCCTAAAAAACGTCCCCTAAACATTTTGGTTGGGGATGTGGAGGACGGTGGTTAAGGACGTATCAATGTCGACTAAGGGAAAAACTGTCGTCCCCAAATCATAAAAGTTAAGATTTCTTAGAGAAAAAAGTCTAGGTTCCCAATTAGAAACAAAGTGGAAAGAAAAGGAGTAAAAATCTAGGGTAAAATGAAAACTTATCTCGCTTTTCGCTCCTCTAACAACCACTATTCACCAAAGACCACCACCTCCTTCGCCAGCGCCTGTTGCCGTCCGGCCACCATCAAGTAACTTCTTCACTTTTAATCTCACCTTTCGAATTATCAATGTTCGAAAACTTTGAACCTTTTTTATTTCTCACTCTTTCTTTCTTTTATCCCTTTATTATTTAAGTTCTCCTCTGACTTTTTTCGAGACCTATGTTGTGAAGTTGAGTTGTAACCTTGTAATTCAATTATTGTATTTTAACTTTTTAGGTTTTACGTTTACTCTTCTGGTTTTACTTTTCTTACTTTTCCCTATATGGGGTTCACTTTAGTGGGTGGGCCTCTTTATTTTTCTTTTGTTATCCTACCCTTCTTGTATTATTTGTACTACAGTAGTTATTTCTCAATTAGTCTCTTATTTTGTTTTAATTGCAGCATTTATTTTAACTTTTTTTTTGCTGGAACATTTATTTTAATTTATATATACATACTTTTTGTCGTTCCAAAGTCGTATCCGTTTTTAGAATTTTTGAATTTGTCGCTTTCCGTCCTCGTCACCATCTTTTATCCTGAATTAGTCTCCATGCTACCTAGCTTAGAGCCCACATGTCCATTTAGATCACCACCAAATCACCAACTTTCAACCTCTCCCCTCTAGGGGCATGTTGCACGACTTTCTCTAATTACTTAATGGATTCACTCAACGCAACTTGTGATGCATAAGCACGTACAATAGTCAAGGCCTTAACCCCCTATAATAAGCTTAATGCTCAATATCCGATCACTCTTTTTGCACATGTCCACTATATCTTTGCTAAATTCCCAATCCATGAGAATACCCACTCTTTCTCAGTGAATCATATACATAATACCAAAGCTTAAAAGTAGACACCTATTTCCATTGCCTTTGGTCCAACCCATTTGGTCTCTTCAAGATACATTATGCTGATTTTTTTCTCCTTTTCATAACCTGCACTAATTTTGTTGAACTTCCATATAAACAACCCAACTCAACTTGAACCTAACCCATTAATAATAAGTTGTGTTGGAATTTACAACCAACCCGGTTCATCTTGAAAATTGTAACTTGATTATAACCCGCCTAAGTGCCTAACCTGATTAATTATTGATGTTGAACTTTGTGTGGTCGTTTTAACATGCTTGCTACTTTGAATGATCTATTTTAGTGAACTTTAAGCTATTGTAAACTAACTATTATCTACTGGATTTTAAAGCTCTACTTTGTTGAAATTGTAAAATTTTCAATTATTACGAATTAGCCTAAATACTTTAGATTGTAGAAGAAATTTTGGCAAAAAAATAAATGGGTCAACCCAAACCCAACTCATTTATTCTCAGGTTGGATTAGGTTACACAAATTCAACTCGTTTAATAAATGGGTCGGGTTCGATTTCAGGGTACATGACCTGACAACCCGAACTTGAATTGTCAACCTGATTTGCCAACCCTACAAGGTCACGACACGAAATTAATAGGTTTGTAGCCTATGATTATACAGAGCTTTTCCATTATTAGGGTGTATAAGTTCATCAAGAAACAAGGTGATAGAGTGGGGTGGGATAAAGTGATACGGGAGAGACCTATCTATCCCAAACATAGATTTATATGGTGGCTCACTATGTTGGGCAGATTGCAATCTAAAAATAAGCTGTTGAGATTTGGTTTTTGCAATGATGATTTGTGTTGCCTTTGTAATAGCAGTGGTGAAACCATACAACATGTTTTTTTTTTGTAAGCTATCACATGATACTTGGAATGAGCTGCAGAGATGGCTGGGGGTTACCACATGGCATCAATCTTTACAGGGGCTGGTTTGGTGATTGAGAAGGAGGAAAGTTAGATCTAAGGCAAAGACAAGTATGATTACTGCAGTGGTTGCTACTGCTTTATACTTTCTGTGGAAAGCAAGAAATCAAACTTATAGAAGAATGAGAGTACTGATGGTACTGCAGTATGTGCTACATAGATGTAGGTTGTTAAGGCCTATAAAAATGTCTACTAGTGATAAAGCTTTGTTGGAAAATTTGTAATTGCTAACCTGGAATGTCCCATGAGTCTAGTCAGGCGGCTTGTAGTGTTGGGACTTGGGGAGCCTACCTAGTAGGGTTGCCACTGTTCCTTGTCATGCCTAGGTTGTAAAAGTGGTTCATGGTGCAATAAGAGTTTTCATTTACCAAAAAAAAAAAATTAATAGGTTTGAGTCCAGGATTTTGACATGTTTAAGTAAAAGGGATGCCACTAACACTTTTATTAAACGGGTCGAGTTTAGGTTGTGGGTTGACACGAACATGACACGATTCACAGCTCTAAATAGCAGCAGAAACACGAACGACTGACAAGTTACCATCCAGGTGATCTAGCATCAAAGAAAAGGAAATTGTTACTAACCTGCATATCTGATGTCCAGAGAGTGAGATTATCGCGCAAGAGTTGCATTATGAGGGTGCTATCTTTATAGGACTCTTCACCCAGTGTATCCAACTCAGCTATGGCCTCTTCAAAGGCCTTCATAGGGAAACGAAAAGCAGAATGTAAGAAAACAGTAAGCAAATTTTCACCTAATGCACTATTTAGCTATAGAGAACTAAAGATAAAAGATCATGTTGAAAAACAAAAGCATAAGCACAAGGCAAATAAAGATACATCCACCACACAATACGACGGACCTTTCAGGGTGGTCACATACATATATGATGTATCATAGAAATAACAGCCAGGAAATTGGCATGCAAGACTGAAACAACCTACTCCCTACGGATTTTTATTTATATGCTTATTTCATTTAATGTTTCCCATTTTTAAAAGCTGCAAATTAATTGCAACATACTCATAAATAATGTGTTAACACTACAAATATACCTAATTTGTGCCACTACATGCGTCTTCTGTCCTCTTTAAAGATTTAAGACATGAGTTTAGTGGACAACTTGGGTTTCTAGAAGAATGCATATGACATGACTGCAAGACCCCAACTCATATAAAAAGCCCTAGGCTATACAGAACTCTTGAAATACGGGCTAGAGTTGTGAAATTCAGTCTTAGCACTAGTTTGGTTGGATGATTTTATTCTCATTTCCTTTCAATGTTTAGTGTCTTCTCAATTTGTTCCTAATTGAGGCCTTTTCTTAGATGGTTTCATTTTCTCATGAAATTGAATTGCGCGAGGTACAGTGATTCAGACAACTCCACTTTATTCAATCTACTTTATTATTTCCACCCAAACAACAAATATATAGGATTTGGTATCATTTTTATCATTTAATGAAATCAAGGCCAAAGAATCCACCACAATAAAGAAACCCTAACAAGACATTAGTGAGAAAATTATGGATACAGAAGATGCTACTAATTAGATCTTTGAATATTAAGCAATAGAATTACATAGTGCCTAAACTAAAAATGCATCCCTTAGGAACTCAACCCTTCATCTGTGTAAAGGTAGTTTGAAGAGTCAATTAAACATTGGAGTGTTCAACGCAAATTTGATAGAATTAAAAGTTAGGAAATTGCAGTTTTTCATTGGAAAATAGTACTCCGTATAATTTTATTAGTTACGTTTGGAATGTTTCGCGGTTATTATGGAATTGATAAAAGGATGAAGATTCCCGCGTATTTAAATATAAAAGTACAAAATAAATGTAATGGGGAGAAAGAAAAACATATAAAGTAAATGAAGAAATAAAAAAATAAAATAATAATCGTAAGGCAAGTTTTAGAATAAGGTAGGTTTTAGGTAGGAGAGAGGAAAAAGACTCTAAATGGGTAGAACATTTTGTGACACTTTACACGAAACATAACCAAAAAAAGATATGAAAGGAGTAGGACAAGTTAAAAATTTTACTGTTTACTGTTAATTTCCAGCATCCCTAGGTTCTTCACACACAAAATCTCAATGGAATACAGACATTCATCAACTTCTTTTATCCGATTATTTAATTACTGTACACCTTCTATTCCTGTAATTCTTGCATCAGCATTTTACCATGCCAACACTTAGTGTTCCATTAAACAGCAAAGGCATAGTTTTAGGGAAGAGCAATGCATCAAGCCATGACCTTTTCTATAAAAATAATCATGAAACCTCACTTGTTCCATCAAACAGTAAAGGCATACCTTTAGGGAAGGGATGATATAAAAATGATCACGAAACTCACTAAAGTTCATTACTGCCTCTAGAATTAGAGCTTCACTAAACGCAAGAAATCCAGATTTCCATCATGGCATAAGTACAACATATGTCTATATAATAACTACACTTTCACCATGGCACAAGTCCAACTTATAGTATCACAACTACACTACGGCTATGTTTTATTCAACTTATTTTCACAATTCATTAAATTAGAAAAAACAGGAAAAATTTAAAGACAAAAACTTTAATACTAAAATCCGTTAATTACATGTAAATAAAAATATAAAATCACATAATATACATTGATACAAATCTAACAAAATCACATAATAGAAATATATCTTTTGCAGAATGGCATATAAATGCATTATAAGTTCAATCAAGCTATTTAATAAGACCAAAGCATCACATATATTCAAATAAAATTACGGAGTAGGTAAAACTCACTACCCTACCTTTTTGGGTCAAGTAGGATCGTTATCATTCAACCCCGTTGACTAAATCATTGAACAAAAGCATACTCTTCTTCATTCCCTCGGAATTATTACTCTCTCCATCTAAATTTACTCTTAGAAATTATCGTGGCACATAATTTTAAGACACAGAGTTGAGTTCTGTGATGCTCAAACTCATAGTTTTCACCAACCATACCCATGTAAACAAAACCTAACTCAGATGCAGTCCTGATATACAATTGGACATAGGGGTGATAAAATGAACTCGTCACTTCCTAAACCTAGATACAAATAGAAGCTCCAATACACAAAAAAGACAACTAAAACATCAGAACTTTTTATCTCTATTATATAAGTCAAGAGGAAGCTATGGTGTCCCCTCTGGAAATGTCTACAATACCCCTTAGAATTTTCTAAAAACACAAGCTAAATAATTAAGGAAAGTTCGTACAATTTTTTTATTCTTTTAAATAAAAATAATACAAATTACATAGTTCAAAAAAATAAAATAAAAATATGTAAATTCATATATTTTTTTTTAATTCTCTACAATTAGATACCCATATTAATATAGTTTTTAACATAAAAAATTTACCTTTTGATTATAGTGGAAATTTGGTAGGAGGGAAAATATAGTGGATTAACGTTTTCTTCAATGCATTTTTTGGTATGAAAGAAATTCAATTCGGATTTTTTTTTCCTATTTCTAGACTATCACAAAATAAATGAAATCTCAGGTTCGAACTATATTTGTTTGTTGTTTGTTTTACTACTCAATAACAACTATATATATACTTCCTCCGTTCCAAAAAATACGCAACAAATTTATTTGCACGCATTTTAAGGAAGAGATTTAAAGGTCTAAACGATCAAATTAATATATGTAATTCTAAGACAAGTAACCTATAACATCATTCTTACTTGTGTTAAAATTATTTTGATTAATTTGCTGATTTACACCCTTAAATCACTTCCTTAAAATGCGTGCAAAATGGTTTGTTGCGTTTTTTTTGGAACGGAGGAAGTATATATAATGTGACATAAAAATTTTACCTTTCAATTATCATAGAGATTTGATAGCAAATAGAATATAGTAAATAAATATTTTCTTCTTCTTCAGTATCCAATCTAGCATATAAGATACTGATATATCTTTGCTCTAGCTTCAAGTATAGCCTTCTTGACTTCTCTTCAAGCCTCTTTGTATTTCTCATAATTTTTATCACTCTGACATTTCCCTAAACTTCTATAGCATTTTCGTTTGCTCTTTTCTGCTACCTTAACTTCTTCGTTCTACCAAAATGTGTCCTTATCCGATAATCTTTTAGGTTCTCCTAAAACCTGTTTGGCTACTTCTTTTCTGCTATGCACCATTTTGGTCCACACTAAGTCTACATCTGAATCCATGTTTGTGGGGCCAATTATCTTCCATCAATATCTTATCCACAAAATCCTACTTTTTCTCCTTGTGAAGTTTCCAACACTTAATTCCAGGCTCTAGTTTTCGTTTTCATCTCCTTAGATATTCCTTGTCTCCAAAATCAAGCACCGCTAACCTATATTTAGTCGCCATAATCTCGCCAGAGATCACTATTTGTTAAAACTTTTCCTATAGACATTCCTCACTAGAATGAAGTAGATTTGATTAGCATGATCCGTGTTCCTATAAGTTACTAGTCTTTCTCGATCCAAGTGCTCATTATACTCGCTAATTGTTATGATGGCTAGTGGAGGACGGACGTGTGTTTCTAATAGCTAGGCAGTAGGCATGGATGAACGAGGGTTTCGGTGATTGGGCTTGGCCAAAATAGTGGTTTTTGGTGGCTGGGGATGGTTGAAAACGTGGATTTATGGATGTTATTCGCACGCAAGGTGGTTTCAGTGGCCGGGAACAATGGAAGAGGGGGGGGGGGGTTGTAGTGGATGCTAGATGTTATGATAAGTTACATATCACTCTCTTCACCCGGTCAATAGCTTAATAAAAGTCTGAGACTATTTTTAAAAAAGTAGCCCAGAAGTTAGGCTTATTACAAGTTAAACTATAGTTAAATGCCAGCTTTTGTATCAACATATGTTGTACATCTACGATTTGATCTGTATACAAAAATTAGGATTCATCAAACGGTACACAAATAATCTAAACTTTTGTAATGTACCAAAACTAAGGAGAGAACAACAACAAAATGCTTTAATTATTTTTGTCTTTATTTACTTTTATTTTGTCTTTTTAGCTGCTAGTTTATTCAATGTAATGTACCAACACTAAGGAGAGAACAACAACAAAATGCTTTAATTATTTTTGTCTTTATTTACTTTTATTTTGTCTTTTTAGCTGCTAGTTTATTTTCTCAGCTTTTTGGTGATCTTGTACTAGAGTCAAGACAAATAGCAAGGGGGGGAAAGTAGTATAAATATTAAGAAGTAGAGGAGAGTAGAATTATCCAGAATATTATCACTGAGAGAACTTGAGAGAGTTATGGCCTAAAGCCATTATTTTGTAATCCCATTATCTATCAATATCTAGTAACCTTTCTGCTCATCTTATTGTGCTACTGCTACTGTTATTCTTGCTGTTGTGTGGTCGTTTTTTCAGGGAAGCATTGCACTTGGTATCAGAGCTGTATGGTCCATGGAGGCTAAGCGGCTGCCAGGAGTTGGGCTGGTGGTTTTTGAAGGGTATTGTATTGGAGAATAGAGCTTCCATGGCTCCAATGAGCAACACGCAGAGGACAGAGACGATGAAGGAGAAGTTTGAGAAGCGTTTTATCCAATTCCAAGAACAACAAGAGAAGCAATTCGAAGCCCTTAAAAAGACCCAAGAAAACTTCGTTGCAGAGATGAGAGAGATGATGGTGAATGCGAGAGGATTCGAAGCAGCTTCACAGAGGCCTCGAAGCTCGAAGGTGGAGATGTTAAGTTCTTCGTTACATAAGGTGGTGGTGAGAGCAGCCACTCAAAGTATGGAGGAGTGGCGCCTGTCATTTGAGAAGAGGATGGCGGAGAAACGAGAAGCCACCAGCCACCAGCTCGAAGGCAAGAAAGCTCAGCCATTCGAAACCCTAAAAAATGCCCAAGAGGAAATTAGGGCAGAAATTAGGGCTACGGTGGAGAGACCACAAGGGTGGGAGGAAGGATCTTCGTTCACCCTAGGATTGCAAGCACGCACCTGCAGCGGCGACGACTGTATTATTTCTTGTGGTGGCCATTTTCCGGGTGGTTCATGGAGATTTTTTGAGTGTGGAGGAGCTGACGGAAGTGGATCTGGGGGTGGTCCAGGTCGGGGCAGACTAGGTGGTGACAACGATGAGCTTGACGATGGTGGTGCACCATGCAGTCCGACAATTTCGTGCAGACATGAAGAAGGGCGTACCACAGAAGCTTTGAAGAAAATTCTGGAAGTAAGAGTAAATGGGAGTATGTGTCCTTTAATTGTTATCTTAGAGAAGATGAAAAATTCAGAAGATTCTAGCAAGGGTACTTTGGTAATAGCACTACAAGTTGCCAGCAATAAAAAGTTAAAACATGTGCCATCCTGCAATTTTTCATTTTTTGTGGTAGAGTTTGGGGTTAAGCCCAATTGTCAGCCCAACATGCATCCTCTTACCATTGAAAGTGAAGGATTTAAATCAAGCCTGGGAGTGAGAATTAATATATTTCATAATAGTGGGCCTGATCAATGTAATATTCTCTTTTCTTTCAAAGAAGAGGATGAAGCTAAAGTTTGGCTCACTTTCTTTCTAGCTCAGTTCCCTACCCCAAAAATTTCCCAAACCACACCTCTACCCAACCCAACAACCCTTGATTCCATCCAACCTTTCACACATAATTGGGTTCTGATTTTTCCAGCCCACCAACCTAAATCACCACGTCTACCTTTCTTGCATGTCATCCAAATCTTGCTTGCATACCTGCACGGAGTCAGGAGAAAAATAGCAAGAACCAAGCAATGCATGCAAAATCACTCTGCAACTACACTATACCTCAACATGAAGCTAGGTCTTGGTTTTTGTGGCAGCAATGGCGGCATTAAGCATTGTCAGTCATGCCGAGCGATGAGTGCCAATTACTACCCACCTTGAGGACAAGGTGGTTTTTTTAGGGGGGTGTAATGTAATGTACCAACACTAAGGAGAGAACAACAACAAAATGCTTTAATTATTTTTGTCTTTATTTACTTTTATTTTGTCTTTTTAGCTGCTAGTTTATTTTCTCAGCTTTTTGGTGATCTTTTACTAGAGTCAAGACAAATAGCAAGGGGGGGAAGTAGTATAAATATTAAGCAGTAGAGGAGAGTAGAATTATCCAGAATATTATCATTGAGAGAACTTGAGAGAGTTATGGCCTAAAGCCATTATTTTGTAATCCCATTATCTATCAATATCAAGTAACCTTTCTGCTCATCTTATTGTGCTACTCCTACTGTTATTCTTGTCGTTGTGTGGTCGTGTTTTCAGGGAAGCATTTCAACTTTACTCAACATAGTTAGACACCAACTTTTATAAGAAAATATGTTAGGTGCACAAAGGTTGCCAACTTTGGGCTCGTTTTTAACCGATCAATAAATGCGCACATATTTGGAATAGTTTGTTTGTACATATTTATATCTTGATAGGTAATAACCGATCAAGATAATGTTAACAAATTTTTAACCGATCAAGATAACTAAGTTAATAAATTGATTAAGATAGTTAATAACCAATCAAAATATCCATGTTAACAAATTGATCAAAAGATGTGCACATATTTGGACTAGTTTTTTGTGCACCCCATTGAAAATTATTCTTGTTAATTTTGCCAAAAACAAACTGGTAAGCCTCAAGCTATGGCTTAGTGCGCCTCAAGCACCCCATCAAAACCACCTTGACTCAACCCAATAAAAATATTTGAAAAAAAAAAAACCATAACGAGGGTGTCTTACACCTTAGCACCTTCTATACGCCTTTTTATACGTAGACACACGCAATTTTACAACGCTGATAATTAGGGGATTGTTAATAAGCTACTTCAAATAGAGATTTCCAACTCAAAAACTACATTTCCCTAATACACATCAAGACTCTTAGCCTCTAAAGTTGGAAATCTAAATTACCTTTACTAGAGATTGGGATACATTGCTCCAAACTTATTTAATATTCCTATTTATTGACAACACAGAAGCTACATTTGAATGTCTTTGAAACTACTCAATACATGTTGAAACGTAGGCAACTAATGCTGTGTTACCTGTGATTTTAGTCACAATTACGACCTCTAGTTCAAAGTGGCAAACCAAATTTTAACACGGTAGTTGTTTGGAACACAGGGCATATCATGGCCATAATAACAAAGCTTCCAGCTTTTATGTAACAAACCTACGCCGATGCTCATGGCTTTCAATAAATTAAGAATTTCTAAACCACATTTTGTTGACTATATGAGAACAAAGACTCAAATTTTAATTGACACCTTGATGAAAGGAGCCACACGACCAATGGTGTGTTAACGAACTGAGACAAGGGAAAGGCAAGGTTGAAGCCATATTAGTTGAATCCAACCACCCCAAGGTATTACTAAGATGAAGCTTTGGCTTGCTCTCCTGTTTTTCCATTTTATTTTAGTTAATTTCATTTACATTAATTATGTTCCAAAAAAAATTTTCTTTGTTCGTATTTTTGTGATTCTGCTTTGGTATTGTTCCACCGATACTGAAAACCTAGCATTTTACGTTTTGACCCCGAATAACCCAAAATTCAAAATAGCCCAACATTCAAACCACTCGGCATTTAAACTGACCTAAGCCAACAACCCATCACTCAAATAAATCTAAATCAAGTGTCATCATATGAAGTCACCAATGAGTAGTATTTCTTATAAAATTCTAAGATGGCGTAGCGTATGTGCTCCATGTGGTGAGGTTTATCATACTCAATCAGTTAATTGACTGCAGTCACAACCTTTATTTATCCTTGAAAGAGAAAGGAGAAAAGCATTATTTGTATGTGGTAATTGACTAATTGGTATATCTCAACAAGTTTCTGTTTTATGGCTGCACATGGAAGCACATAATAGATTTGAATATTATGATTAAAACTACGAGTTCATCCAAACAGACTTCACCCAACCCAGTTCTTATTTATTAATAAGCAAGATCAAATCATATATTACCCCAATCAACCAGTTCGCAAACATGTTCCCAAAGCCGGACTTACTTGGAAACAAGTATATTTTTTTAAAAATTGTAAGTTGTACGGTTTTTATGAAGTTAACAAAGAAGTCTACTTTTAGTCATGTAATGTTGTAATGAGACTGCAATGCTATGGGATAGCTACCAAAAGTCCAAAGAAAATCCATGATAAAAAATATCTGTTAAGTACTTAGTAAACTGTAAAAGTAGTCCCACTAGGATTTATGAGTATATGGTAAAAACTAAAAAATATTTTTGAGAAAAAAAAAGAAAAAAAAAACCTACACAATAAGATCGTAAAATTCTACATGGTAGAGTTGTATCTTAGCCATTCATTAATAAAATCAAGGTTTAAGATTGATGGATATTAGAAAAATAATGAATGGGTTTTAAAGGCGAAAAATAGGTGGAAATTTTGGGGAGAATATATGAGCCGTTGATATTTTAATCAAGGTTTGATATCTAAGAAACTCTACCATGTAGAGTTATTTTACAACTCTGCAGGATCCTTTTGCCATAGTTTATTGCACATACTTGCATATTTAGATGAAAACAAATATAAAAGAAGCAAAATTATTTTTCAAATATTTTTTTAAGCTTGTAAATTCTTTTACAGTTTAATTGTGTTCCACTTCTAATGTTCTAACCTTATGCAAATAATTACAGGCTAAAGCAGATCTAACATACAAGTGGTCTATAGTTTAAGAAGTTTTCAATAAAGTATTGTATTATAGACTACAAGACTCATAGTGTTATAGTCTTATTGTGAATTGTGTACTAGTGTAATATTCTGAGAAACCTTGATGCAACTTAGGATTTGGATGACATATAGTGAATTGGTTCCAAAATATGAAAACTCACTAAGAACAATTGTAATAATTGTTAGGTGCTTTGATGGTGATTTGAAGTTTCATAATTATTTGAATAAATATTTTGAGGATTTTAATTTAAAAGTACTGGATCCGCCTCTGATGTTCCGCTATAGGGAAAATGTGTGTAAACTTCTCTATAACCACCACCAACCTTGAAAAAGGGTATTCTCAACCCAGTTTTGCAGAGTATCATGGAGGATGATGCCGGAAGCCACAACTTTTTCTGCATCATCCTCCATGATACTAAGCACAATTGAGTTGACAATACCCTTTCCAGGTTGGTGGTGGTTACTCAGGTGTTTCACTAGTACATATTATCACAAATCAAATCGAGATACAAACCTTTCACATACTCCTCCAAGTCAACAATTAGAACTACAGGTTTCTCAATAAATACATATATTAAACATGGCAATTATACACTAATTACATGACACTCATGAGAGATTTTTACCTAAAAAAAGTTTAGCCATAATGAACAAATTCATTGACAAACTATAATGTATTCTAACATTTTGAAGTTGCAATAATGTTAATCTGAATCACCTAAATTTTTTTCAATATATCTATATTCATTTAGCTACACTTACCCAATGAGAATCACTTAGTCTTATAATAACACACAACACATTCTATCATTGTGGAAAGCATATATTTTCTTTGTCCTTGTGCTTAAAGCCTTAAACATAATCCAGCATTATTTATATACCAATATGCAAAATGCACAATCTTTGATTTGCCTTTGGCTATACAATAGACTATGGTCTTTTTTTGCTTTCATATTACTTGCCTTATTATGTTGGCCCCGGCCAAAGAACAGCCTAATAGAAAGCTAATCCACCAATTTGCTCCATCATGATACAATTAAATATTTGGACACAAGAATTTAAGGTATGAGATAATACTTCAAATCAGGTTCCCTGTCACACAAGCTACTATTGGTCACAAAATTGCACCAACTTGTGACACATCTAACAAGTTGTAAACTACATATATGTTGCATCTCTAAGCCTAATACCTTAAAAATGGCTTTCAACATTCCCAAAATTGACTCACTTAATTACCAGCTACACTTAGTATCCCAAAATTAGCCAGAAAAGATATACTCCCCAAGTCCTAGAAATATGATACCAACCCCTTTCCCTGCCACCAATGAAAAAATCCAAAACTAAATCAGCTACATGTTCATTGTACAAATCAAAGTAGTACTTTCACATATCAGAATGCAATGATCATTGCTACCAAGATGGTTTCTCTAAATATCAATGCAGTGCACATCTTGATTCAATTAAAAAATTCTTTTACTCTTCATTTTATCTTCATTACAAATTACCCATGCTATTTTCCACTTCATTATCACCTTTACACTTCAACTCCGTTTACTAGAGCGAAAAATATTTTCCTTGAAAATGGTTTTCCCATTTTACATCGTTTACTTTGGGAAAAAAATAAAATGTAAAACTCGGTGTGAAAACTCATTTTACACACTATTGGAAACATTTTCCCCTAAATTTGAGAGTAAAGCTATTTTCCATGCAAGTAAACATTGGAAAATTTATATGAAAATGAACTTTCCAGGGTAAAATGTTTTTCATGGAAAATCATTTTACATCGAAAACGTTTTACATCCAAGTAAACAAACCCTTCAATCACTTGCTAAAAGGAAAATAACAAGAGAGGGGCCAAGGGGGCAGAGCAAGAAATGTAAATAGAGGGAATGAGAGATAGATGTGATAGACTTGCATATGAGCATGATATACGAAGAACAAATTTCAAAAAGAAATAAAAAAAAACTACTCGGCTATAGTGCATACATAACTACAAAATGATATCACATGCAAAAAGTTATCTAGAACAAGTATATTTTAATGAAAGTCATTTTCCATACCGGATTGAGGCACATGAGTTTGAAAGCAAATTTTACAAATTACTTAAAAAAAATAAAAGAGAGATGCTATGGGCAAAAAGAACAATTGTATCTGTAATGATGCTAAATTCAAAATATTTGTGACACACCAATAGAAAAACTTCCTTGGCACTATTAAACAGCAAACATTTAGCAAGGGTAAAAATCAGGCCAAGTCCTTAACATGTAAAGATGTGTACCTGTCTAAAAAGATAAGTTGACACAAGCTCCTTTACATGCAAGGGTAAAAGCAAGGCCAAGTCCAATTGTCGATATCATAGAGATGATTCAAAATACGCACCTGTTTTGCCAAACTACAAGCTTTTTCAGCTGAATTGAGTATCTCGAAGTAGAACACAGAAAAGTTCAGTGCCAGCCCCAATCTGATCGGATGAGTGGGAGCAAGATCAGCAAGTGCAATATCCTATTGTATTAGGGACAAGATAAACACATAACAAACAATGAGAATTAGATACATCCAGTAGCAATGTTGCAATGGTGTTCAGAAAATTATGATTTATGACTAACTTTTGTGTCCCAATGCTTAACTATAACAATTGCAAGCTGATAAAAACCTATGTCATATTATATACCACCTATGCTACTTGGAATTTGTATTTCACCTCAAGCACCGTACTTACTTAGATATGTAGAAATCAGAATATAAACACTTGACCTTAGTTTTAAAGGGCGCAAGGCACACCAAGGGGCAGCTGCGCAAATGGTCCCTTGAGCCTAGGTGTGAGGGGCAAGGCGAAGGCGCACGCCTTTTGTATGTGAGGCGCATGCATTTATATATTTATTTCAAATTATATTTTTTCTTTGATAGTATTTAATACAAATTAAAAAGATCCCCAACAATGCAAATAATAATATATGTAAAGCTAAGGTATCTCAATTTGAAAAAATTCGTTCATTCTTCAATTTATTACTTAAATATTAGCTATTTCAATGGGCGCCTTACCAAATGCGCTTTGAGGCAAACAAGGCGCACGCTTTTCGAAGGTGACAGAGCCTTGCTTAGAAAAAGCCCATTTCCCAGAGCCTGAGAGCGAGGGGCGCCTAGGCGCACTTTTTAAAACTAAGCACTTGACACTTCATTTTTTACCCGAAAACAAGCAAATGTTTCATCAAATAACAAGTATGACACATAGAAACATAACCATGTCAAACATTCGAAGCCAAGTTTAAGTAATACAAAAACCAATCTTTAAAACCAACTTCAAAAAAAAAAAATAAGAGTCAAGTATAATCAAAAGGAATATCATTTACTTATTACTAATGTAATAACCGAAGTTGACACACGTCAGCTCCACATTAAAAAAAAATTCCCTCCAAAAGTTTTTTTTTACTTTCACTATTATTCTTTTTAAAAAATAAATAATAGAAATCTTAGGTATTTTGTTATCTTAAAAGCTAATTTGGTAACGAGTTGTTACATACTAACAAAATTATAACTAATGATCCTAAATATTTTCCCAACTTATATAAATATAAATACATATATGTATATATATAAAATTACATAAATTTCATAGCTAAAAGCAACTATACAAGCAGTATGAGGGAAGAAAAGGAAAGGGGATCAGGTCCATCTTCTTTGGTGTTTAGCTCAATGGCAATGAAACCACACATAATAGCTTTTATTAGCTATTCATAAAAATAGCTTTGATTTTAAACTAAAATATTAAAAGCAACCATTTTTGTTATTTAAATAATTTGTCAGATTAGTCTCGAACTCTCGATATATAATAATGTCCTATTTCCCACAAAATGGAGGAATTCTCAGGTAAGCTGAAATTCTCATGGAAACTAAGAGTTCCTATATCCCACCAAACAAACATTGAGATTTCCTAGGAAAATAATTTTCATGGGCATTAGATGCTCCTAGGAAACTATACTTCCAACTTCCTGCATGTAACTAAACAATACCTAGGAAAAATGGTGATACACTGACACATTACGAAATCATTATGCCTTTAAACTTCAAAACCAACTCTAATATTTTAACGCATTAATTATCGAGCAAATTAGAAATAGCCCAGTCGGGATCCAAAATACTCATTGAATATGCTTAGCACCGAATAATTTGAAATCAAAAAAGATCAAATCAACTAATTTACTCCAGTCCACTGATTGTCAAAGATCACCAGAGAAATAAAGAACAACATTCTGATTTAAGACATGTCCTGTCATAGACTCATAGGCTACACAAAGAGAGCATACCTGCATACTTTCTTAAATTTTCATTGCCAATTGACATGAAAAAGACAATTCGCGACTAAATTTTTTATTTAAAAAAAATCAATAAAATTTCTAAAATTCACTTCCAGCCATTAGAAATCAGATCCTGTATTCAATTCCATCAACGAAACCAAAAAAAAAGCTGAAATAAAGAAGCAAACCTGAGCAGCCTTATAAGCAACCATAGTTTCTTCAGCAGCCTTCTTACGGTCATCAGCTGACAAAAATTCAGCCAAATAACGATGATAATCACCTTTCATCTTCAAATAAAACACCTTAGATTCAATAGCAGTAGCAGAGGGTAATAGATGCGAATCCAGGAGCTTAAAAATGGAGCCACAAATAGAGGATAACTCCGATTCAACTTTAGAACGGTAAGATTTGACTAGAGGAATATGATCGTCATTTCGCCGACTCTCTTCCTTTTGTTCGATCGATGAAACGATTCTCCAAGCAGCACGAAGAGATCCGATGACATTCTTGTATGCGACAGAGAGAAGGTTGCGTTCTTCGACTGAGAGTTCACCGGTGGCTGAAGTTACCAGATTGTCCATATAGGTCACCATTTCTTCGTAACGTTCAGCTTGCTCTGCTAGCTTTGCGAGGTAAAGTGATTGTTCTCTGTTAAGGTTTTCCAGTGATGGAGTCTGTGTCGCCGCCATGGTTGATGGATGATGATGATGTTAGAGAGAGAAATTTGAATGAGAGTTTGAAGGAGTGAGCGAAGAAAAAGGAGAAGGCGACTTTTTGGAGGATAAGAATGGGGAGTGTGAGATGACGAGTGTTGATGGCTGGGTTGAGCTGGAGTTGGACCCCACTTTTTACGTGGCTGATCGCTTTTGATTTTTTTTTTGACTGTTTTTGACCCTCACTCATGTCTCTGAGTTTGTAGCTTTGTTTGTTGCGTGAGATTTACTTGCTCGATTCACAATCCGTCAATCCTAGTAACAAAAGATACTAATGGATTCTCTATTAGTATTGTTTTTATTAAAAAATGATACTAATAAACTCTATATTAGTATCGTTTTTTCTAATAAATGATACTAATAGTCTGCATTACTATCGTTTTTTACAAACGATACCAATATAATTCTCTATTAGTAACGCCTCTATTAGTAACGTGTGAAAATGATACTAATAGGCTAAAAAAACAATACTAATGGAGAATTTTTCTACTACGTGTTAAGTTTAATTTGAAGGATTAAATTTAAATTAGATACTCGCTTTCCTGGTGTATGTCTACTCTGTTAATTTTTTTAAGAGAAGGTATTGTGTCAGTCTCGTATGACAGTAATGTTACTGTCAGATGAGTCCAATAATCGAGCTAGATAAAATATTTATGTACCTGGACAAAAGACCCATTGACCTGGACAAAAACTCATGTACCTGGACCACTTTACTACTAATCTGGACAACATAATAACAAATCTGGATAAAAAATACCTAGACAAAAAAAAGACCTGGCCAAATATTAAAACCTGGCCAAAAATTAAAACCTGGCCAAAAATAAACTTCTGACCAAAAAACTTTAAAACCTGGACAAAAAAAAATTTAAACCTGGCCAAAAAATTTGGTAAAAAACTTTTCAAACCTGGTCAAAAAATTTAAAACCCGGACAAAAAAAAATTAAAACCTGGCCAAAAAATTTAAAACCTGGTCATTCACTTAAAATGACCTGGACAAAAAAAATTCCTGGATAAGAATTTTAAAGCTTGGACAAAATAATAACTAACCTGGTCAAAATAAGGGTAACATGGACCAAAACCTTCTTTAACCTGGACAGAATAATAACTAACATGGTTAAAATAAAGGGTCCTAGACCAAAATCTTCTTTAACATGGACAAAAAATTTCCCCCATTTTTCTTTTTCCTCCCTTCCTTCCTCCATTAAAAGTGTCTATTTTCAATTCATCTTTATCATGTAAAAAAAAGATTCATCTTCATCAAGACTGCTCACATACCATTATCATCAAACCCAGATGTACCATCAAGATTCATCTTCATCACCATCACCATCACCTTCATCACAGATTCATCTTCATCACCATCAAACCCAGATGTAATTATTTTGTCCAGGTTAAATTTTTGTACCATGAATCATCAAACCCAGGTGTACTGCTAATTCACCATCAAACCTGGACCTGAAATTTTTGTACTGCTAATTCACCATTAGACCTGCTAATTCAAAAATTAGACCTGGAATTTTTGTACCGACCGCTAATGGTGGATAGAATAATTTTTGTCCAATTCACCAGATCTAATTCACCACGTTTGAATTTTTGTACTGCTAATTCACCATTAGACCTGGACTTGAGTTTGTGATGAAGGTGAGACAGAGGAAGAAGAAGAAGTGGAGCAGGGAGAGGGATTGAACACGGAGATCACTTTTTATTGGTGAGAGTGAGTAACTGGGTCAGCCGTCTGACCCAATACTTTCACTTTTTTTAAATCCTTGCTTTTGTTAACTATTGTAGTTTAAATTTAATTTGAAGGATTGTATTTAAACAAAAACTAGTTTAAATTAAAACTAGTCTTGCGAATGTCGAGTCTAGGGTCTTGGGTTCAAACCTCACCGCACGCATTTGCGATGATTCCTTATATTCTTTCCCCTTGCGGATTTATGTTGGTCATATTAAGTCGAGTAACCTACAGTAGGACTCGGTTCAAACACATGAACAGTGAAAAATAAATAAATGGAGTGTGAATACTCCCTCCGATTTTTAGCTTACTAGCTTGATTTGCACGCGATGTGTTTCATGAATTTTTTATCTTAATATTAAATTTTAATTGTATATGGGAGCCTATCGGTACACTGATAGGGTCATACTTGATGGCACCAGGCCACGACAAGGCTGTCGGAGCAATCACCTCCGTTCTCCATAGGACGCCGTCCGTGGACAAAAGGGTCTCAAGCACCAACACCCATAAAAGACAAGGAAGTATCCTTAGATGTCGGTAGCTTGGTTCAACTGCACACACGACACCCATTCAGGTTGCCAGTCGAACACCCGGGCCCCATTCCATAAATGTCACACCCCGTATTTTTATATCATTTATTTAGTTATTATTACTTTAAATTATTTTACGAAAGTAATTTTATCCATCCTTTTAATATATATATAATATCCTTTTATTTTCCTTAACAAATTATTTTATCTTCCTTATGACTCAGAGGAACCTAGTTAAAAAAATTAAGAACTATTGACCACTTCTAAAGTCAAATTTGGGTAATAATAGTAATAATATATATATATATATATATATATATCATTCTTACTTGTGTTAAAATTAATTTGATTAATTTGCTCATTTACACCCTTAAATCACTTCCTTAAAGCGTGCAAAATGGTTTATTACGTTTATTTTTGGAACGGAAGAAGTATATATAACAATAAAAACAAAACTAAAAAAGGGGGTCAGGGTGTTACAGTAGGAGTTCATTTGGAAATTGGAAACATTGATCTTCTCTGCCGCAGCCCGCAGGCCCGTCTTCTCCAACTTTCCTTTCTCTCTTTATTATTATTATTATTATTATTATTATTATTATTATTATTTATTTATTTATTTATTTATTTTCCTTCCCCATTTGGATTACCACTTCGATCAATCTTAATCACTCATAAATTTCATTCATTCATCTTCTCTTAGTTTTATCACTTTTGTGGGTGATTGAATATAACAAAATGAGTTTTTGAACCCTTAGGGTTTGAGGTCGAATTTCGTATCAAAAGTGAAAATTTTCAGGTCTTTTCATAAGTACTTTAAACTTCTCAATTCAAGTAAGTATTGATCATAAGTTTATTTTCAAATTTATTCATTTTTAGGGTTTTGTTCATTTAGGGTTCTTGAGTAATTTAATTGGGGAAATTGAATTATGCCATTTTTTTTTTGGAAATGAATGGAGTTATGCCATGTTGGGGTGGTTGATTCATATCTAAATTCTGACACATTTAGTTAGTATAACTTTTCTTTTGCCTAAAAAAGTATAATTGTTATTTTACTCCTATAGTTGTTTGAGTCTCCTTGAAGCTATGTGGTACCCCAACTTTGGGAACGAAAATATTCTTAATGCTATTATAATATGTGCATTGTTGATTGTGATTTTAATATAGTTAATGTATTATTATTAGATATTCAACTTATACTAGTGTTGTTAGTATATTAGTGTTGTTAGTATATTTATTTTTATGTATCTTTATTGAAGTAGATTGATTTTCAATAGACTAGTAGTAAATAGTGTTTAATTGTGATGTGTGAATTGATTGTCAAGTACCATTATTATAATTTTGGGTTATAGGTTCATAGTATCTAGTGATATATTTGGTTAATGTATGAGCAAATTTTGATTAGTTTGGATAGTATATAGTTAACTTATAATGACCTTTGTCATGTACCAACTACCAAGTATAGATGAATTGTAAGTCAAGTGACTTATGCACTATATTATTATATTGTAGATTGCGGATTTGTAAAGGAATCTTTTTTATTTGATATTTGAAGTTGAATTATTTTTGTTGTTGATAAGTTAATATTTTTTACTAAACATGTATAGTTTTTATTTTTTACCTAAACCTGTATAGTTGAGAATTTGAGATTAATATTTATTTGAAAATATTTTGAAAACTTGTATTGTGAAATTATTTTATATTGAAAGGAGGAAATTCTCTATATTACCAAGTTAAGATTTTGAAATGAGAAAGTTCCTCACCCTTACAAGGGCTTATAGAGTTTTATTGTGGGGTTGTTGGTAAACGGTATTACTCGAGTTTGGAAGTAGGTTGAGTTAACAGTGTCTCAACCATTTTATATAGTAGTTGGGGGCACGTTGATCAATACTCTTGCCAATTGTCTTTCTTCTTGGTAGGTTATCAAGTAAGGGATATGCATACTCGGGACTTTGGTGTGTTTATTCAGTGAGCCTAGCTAGCTCATTGAATTTCATATCTAATACATCCTAATCACAGATTTCGAAAGTAATATATTATGGTTTATGCAGATTTATTTTAGAAAGAAAGAAGTAGTTGGACGTAAGTTTGCTTAAAAGCAAATTAAAGTTGATTTAAGAACTTGTCCCATTATTTAATTAACCCTGTACAGATTGGAAATGGATTTGCAAAATATTCATATATGTCTTGCTTGTACATTGATTAGTTTTGTTTTATTATAGTGTGAAATCTTGCGGGTTAAGGCGTAATTTTCTTTAGGATTTTTGACACAACCCTGAAAACCCCACAACAAAAATAAAGTTTATTTTGTTAATTATTTATGTAACGACCCGTAATTTAGCAGCGTTGTTTTCTGAGAAAACAACAATCACAGATCATTAACTTCTAAAACTTCAAAGTTAGGTTCATGAACTACAGCGGTTTAATCATATTATTCATTAAAAACTGTTAGATAATCCCAAAATAAATATCAAACCAATATCCTTTACTATTACAAAATAAAGAATAGAGTACTAAATCAAACAAACATAATCTAAACTAGTCATCGGGTCACTTCTAAGCTGGCTAGCTCACAATCCCAGCCCATACGTAGCCTAAACTCAATCACCACCTGTACCTGAAATAGAATGGGGGGTCCACAGTCAGTGGTGAGTAATTAGATTGTTCTACTTAATTAGTAGAACACAATTAGAAACATAATAATCAGAACAGATCATCTGAACTGTCGAACAAGTCATCATGCAAAGAAGTCAACAAGCAAACACATCAAGTACGCAGCGGAAAACAATCATACAAGTCATCCTTAACAAGACCTTCAGCTCAGCTCAACCAATTCTAGACTTCTAATCCTCATCAATGACTCTTCTTTTCTGTTCTTTCCCAACCAGGTGCTAATCTGTAACCAGTCATATGCTCGTAAGAGGTCAACCACGAAGATCTACTCCCCCCAACTTCCTTGCTCATGCCGGGTCAACCACAAGGATCTACTCCCCAAGCACTGGGATCAAGAACTGTCCCCAATCCGAAGATAGGACAGTGGCTTCGACTATACCTATGTTCATGGCACATGAGCCACTAGATAGGTGGTCACTTCATAGTTAATCATCTTTTCAATTCAATTCAATTCTGTTCTGTTCTGTTCTATTCCAATCCTCAATTCAATTCCTTATCGTCATAGCTTAACTTCTAATCCAATCTTGTTCATCTTAACTTGACTCAAACTCCAAACTAAACTTATACCACTCGAAAATGACCAACATCATGCGGAAAAATAATGCAAAAACAATACCTACGAAATGCGTACAAAAATACATACAAAAATACATACGGAATACGTACAAAAATACGTATAAAATGCATACGGAATACGTACAAAAATACATATGGAATATGTACAAAAATACGTACGAAAATACATACAGAATACGTATAAAAATACGTACAAAAATACATACAGAATATGTACAAAAATACATACAGAATACGTATAAAATACGTACAAGAATACATACGGAATACATATAAAAATACGTATACAATACGTACAAAATACCTGCAAAATACGGTTAAAAATACATACAATATACATATACCATACAGTCACAAATATACGAAATTCATACTATACACATATACAAAGGAAAACTTCCCCTGAAATACTTATCTTGTCATATTTTACCCATAACCCTTCCTTTATTCATATTATTACTTTCCTTCATATTGCGACTTATCCCTACTGACTTCCTTAATAATAATAATGATAATAAATATAATGGTAATTATTCCTGTAATCTTCTTCGTTATTATCATGTTGTAATTTACCCTTTTTGTCATATTGTTATTTCCCTTCATATTGTCATTTGTCCCTGATAATTCCTTTTAATAATAATAATGATAATAAATATTATGGTGATAAATATAATAACTATCCCTGAAATCCTTTTATTATTATTATTATTATAATGCAACTTATTCCTTTTGTCATAATATTGCTTTCCGAAGTATTGTTATATTTATAATAATGATAATTATAGTTCCTACAATTACCTTCCAATATTATTATAAGTCAGAAATTAAACTAAAATTGGTCAAACCCTGATATGACCACTCGACATTTTTAAACTAAAAATAATAATTAAATAAATTCATCATATCATCATATAAACATTTCAAGAATTAATAGTAACATGTTTTAATAATTCAATCACCCTATTTTACACAATCTGATTTTTAAAGAATTAAATTATGAACGACCGTTTAAAAAGGTATCGAATAATCTGGAAATTTTGATGGAAGCTAAATATAGGTTCAAGGTTTAACGTGCATAAATTTCATTCAAAAATAACGTCCTTTACTATTTTTAAGGAATTTTATAACTAACAAATCAGATTAGGCTGAATTCAGTTTTAGATTTTTCTTCCATAGAAAATGATCTTTAAAAATTACGAAAATTTAACACAAGATGTAACACAGTATTACTAACTTCCACCTAAAATTTCATAGCAATCCGAATTGATTAAGTTCCTTGAATAATTCGTAAACCAAATCTGGACAGTTTTACCGGTTTGAAAGATTAAATTATTTCAAGCAAGAAAAGGATGAATTTTGCCACGAAATAAATCTTGATTAAAGATCAAACATTAAAGAAGCTCCTAAAATTATTCTAAGTGACTCGACAATTTAGAACAACAAGAACATAAATATTCTTTTTAATTTAAGACTTTAATTAATAATTTAAATAATCAAGATTCATCAAATTTACATAAAGAAATCAAGAAAATAACATCATAATATTCATCATATTATTCGAAAAATTTCAATCCTAAACATGATACTAATTCTAAGCAATCCTACATTGTTCTAAACAATTCCAAACCATATTCTAAAAACTATGAAACTAATCTATCCTAAAGATTAAGTAAAAGCAATCCAATTACCTTAGATTTGTAAGAAGGTTCGAAAATATCCAAGATCACACGGTTCTTGGCTTCTTTTAGCGTTCTTGCTTCAATTCTTGGTTGATTGGATGGATGGAGAAGAGTTTAGAGATTTTCTTATGAATTGTTTGATAGGAAAAAAAAATGGTGAACAATTGTTGAATCCAAAAAGGGGGCTTGGCCGTGTGGGATTAGTAGTAATAAGGGTTTTGGTTTCCTAAAGTTATAGGAGAAAGAATAGGTGAGCAAGAGTAAAAGTAGGGTTTTTTTTTGGAATCAGTTAGAATAGGTAAGGAATTAGTAATATTGGTTAAACAATTAAAATGAAATAATTAAAAGAAAAGTAATATGGGCCGTGAGGTGGAAAAGAAAAGAATAAATTGGGCTCGGGTTTTGGCATGACAAGATAAAAAGGTTCGGGCCAGGATCAAAATAACTGGACTGCTACAAATAACTAATAATTAATTAAACAATAATCAATTAAATAACCAATTAATTATATATTTAATTAATTATAAAATTTTTAAAATATCCCGAAATTTCGGGGCATTACAATTTATTTATTATTACTTTAAAAATAATAACAACCCTACTGTTATTACAGTAGGGTTGTTATTACAGTAGGGTTGTTATTATTTTTAAAGTAATAATAACTTTATTTTTAAAGTAATAAATAAATTACGCCTTAACACAACCCTGACAACCCCACAATAGAGATTGGTTTATTATTATTTATTTATTTATTTATTTTGTTAATAAATAATAAATAAACAAATCCTCTTAAACAAAAATAAAATTACGCCTTAACCTCACAACCCAACAAAATATTCATATAACACCAAGAGATTGGTTTAAGAGGATTTGATAAACTACTCATTTCAACAAGATGCATCTTCTTTTTAGGGAGCTCATATGCTAAGATACTCCCCCAGTTAAGCGTTCCTTTGCTTGCAAAACCACTCCTTTTGACAACTTTATTTTTTTACGTGTTTTGAAGCTGGTTTGCGTGAGGTATCTATATTGTTTTGATTTGTTACCAAATTTTGTAATGTATAATTTCCGTTCCTATATGTATGTTGCATAAGGACTTTGTCACTATTTATTGTGTAACTTTGACGCTCTCTAATTTTATACATATAAGGAAAAAAATAAGTCAAGTGTGGGATCTCGCTTGATTTAGTTTCATGCGTTAATCATAGATTAATTACTCCCTCCGTAACATAAAACTTTCAACAATTGGTTTTGCACGCATTTTGAGGAAGCGATTTAAGGGTGTAAACGAAGAAATTAATCAAAATAAAAATTAATATTAGGAACTTATAATCACATTCTTGCTTGTATTAAAACCATTTTGGCTAATTACTTCGTTTATACCCTTAAATCGCTTCCTCAAAATGCGTGCAAAACCAATTGTTGAAAGTTTTATTTTACGGAGGAGTAGTTTTTTTAAAAAAATTTGTTCTCGCAACATTTTTTTATAAAAAGGTTTCTTCTCAAAAAAAAATAAATTAAAAGATAGTTTCTCACAAACAAAGTGTTATAAAAGGTGGGTTTTCACAAATATTCCTTTTATTTAATATTAGAAAAAAATTGTCTAAAAATACATTTTTAAAAAATTGAATGTGGCTTTTTTTTCGCATATTTTTTAATGATTGAGGGTCCGTTTACTAGAGCGAAAAATGTTTTCCCTGAAAACGATTTTCCTATTTTACATCGTTTACTTTGGGTGAAAAGATAAAATGTAAAACATTGGGTGAAAACTCATTTTACACCCTATTGGAAACATTTTCCTCCAAATTTGAGAGTAAAACTTATTTTCCGTGCAAGTAAACAATGGAAAACTTCTATGAAAATGAGTTTTCCAACGTAAAATGTTTTTCATCATTTTACATCGAAAATGTTTTACACCAAAGTAAACGGGCCCACTGTAAAATGATTTTCTATAAAATACATTTTACGTTGGAAAACTCATTTTCAAATAAATTTTCATATGTTTACTTGCACGGAAAATAAGCTTTACTCCCAAATTTGAAGGAAAATGTTTCCAAAAGGTGTAAAATGAGTGTTCACCCAAAGTTTTACCTTTTATTTTTTCACCCAAAGTAAACAATGTAAAATATTCCCTCCATTTTTTTAACATGTAACACTTTGACTTTAGCACTATTCATCCGACTCACTTTGACTGTTAATTGTTTATACATATGAAGAAAACATAGTCATGTGGGATTTTGTTGGATTCACCTCGGAATACACTTTCCAAATATATAATTTTTACACTTAAATATTTAGAGATATTACGAGTTCAAGTTGTGTCTCGGCAAGTGTGAAAAGTGAAGCGTTACATCTAATAAAAACAGAGAGAGTAGGAAAACTGTTTTCAGGGAAAACATTTTTGGCTTTAGTATACGGACCCTGAAAACAAGTGAAAGAACTCACACTTATTTCCTTGTATGTGCGGCTGTAGTAAATATAATGATAGAATAATATTTTAATTTCTAACTATTTTATTGTTAATATCGTACTGTCTAAGGTTTAAATAATGTATTTTTTTATAAAAAATGAAATATTTTAGTAATAATATAATAATAAAAAAAAGTAGGAGATTTAATTTTTTATCTTCGTTTTTATTCAAACTGCGCCGCCCAACCTAGGGCCATACTAATTAACCAACCATCAACACTAATGGGCCTCGTTGGGCCAACTGACCTAGCCCACATAATTCCACATTACCAAGATATAAATAAGCAACTCGTGGACTACAACTTCACCATTACAACTTACTGGAGTACCACTTAGGCACTCACCACAGCTACGTGCAAGAAAGCCCAAAAAGACCCAGAAACCCTAAAATTTCAATCTCGCACCTAATTTTCCAGCTGATTCGAAGAAGAAAGAACAGAGAATAATGGAGATTTGTACAGCACGTGGCGCTGTTTCAGCTCCATCTCTACCGCTTTCATCTTCTCGCTGCTGTAACCCTCAAACCAGTTCGCATTTACGTTTTCCTCTTCAGAAGCTTTCTGTTTTTCCAGGTTTGGTTTTGATTATGATTTCCATGTTTGGTTTTGATTCTGATTTCTATGTTCTATAAAGCAAATTTCATACTGATTCTGTATTATGAGTAGCTACTGTTGAAGATTAATGTTTTAATCGGTGGTTGTGTTTGAATTTTACAGAGGTAGCTTCAAGTACGAGCAGAAGCAGATATTTGAGAGCAACTTCAGATGAAAGCTCAAGCAGTTTTGTGGAGGAAAAAATTGATGTAACTGCCACACTTGAAGATGATGTTACGTCAGCATCAGTTGACAATGTGAGTGCGAAGTTGAATGAGGAAGTAGAATACAATGAGAGGAAGCAAGTAGTTGAGTCATTTGAAGTTAATGAATCTTCTGATGATTCATTTTTGCAGTCGTTCAAGGAGTTTTTGAAAGATTATAACATTGAGGTGTGTTTTCTTTCTTTCTTCAATAACCTCGAACAATTTGCTACTTTATTAGTATTATCTTTTGCCTTTTATTTTGAATTATTTGGTTTCTTATGATTGCTTTGCTGTTGCCTGTTTGTGATTTATGCTTTTGCTTTTGTATATTTGCGTTACTTAGAAAACATGCAATGAGCAATATTTATGAGCCGTTTCAACTCTCATAGTCTGGATTGCACCTCTATCAGTCCACGTCTCCAGCCCCTTTGTGAATTGTTTTGTGTTGCTTGTATTCTTTATTGGTATTCAGCATCGACAGAAATTTCTAGTCCTCTTGCCTTGGCTGCTCCATTTACGGGTAAAGGGGATGATCAATCATCTCTTTTCATTCTTAAAGATTAGGATTTGAACCCGTAACCAATTGGTATAGGCAACCAACCACTATGAAAAAAAAAACCCAAGTTGTATTGCAGTTGTGAATTGGAGTTAACCGGCTTTTCTTTCTGTGTCCCGAAAAGAATTGCTTATTGCAATTGCTATGTGGTAAGATAAGTTGCAATGATGATAACAATATATTTTACTGAAAGCATTGTGCCAATGCTTCTTGAATTATCGGCGTAATTGCCGACCTGAGCGGTTAACTGAGCAACATGATGTCTCTTACTCACCCTTTTATCTGTTTTTTATTAATAGGGTTTCCTTTTGAAAGCTGTTTGTCTTATGTGAAGCTTCCAAAAATCATTTGCTTTATCTTGACAATTTGACCCATTTCATTTTCATGAAGTCAATTCTTCTGTACAGTACAAGAAGGAAAAGCATGTATCTGTGCTATGTATGTTTTACTACTCCATAGATTTGATTTTGACTATTTGTTTTGTACTGTTCATCCCCTTAGCAACATGCGGTATGTTTTACTACAATGAAGGCAAAGCTTTTCGAATGCTGAATTACGAGCTTGATGATTTTATCAGCTAGTATGCTGCTTCTGAGTGGTTACCTTAGCAACATGCAACATGTTTCTTCACTGTGTGATAAAAAAATTCTGATAAACAAACTCGAAACATGGATACTGAATGGGAATCTTCAATTCTTCGTGTTCTTTCAAAGGCGACAATCAATTTTCTGATAAAAAAACTCTAAACAACTTTTTTATTGATTTTTTGCCGAACTATTGCATTCAACTAATGTAACAATCATGGCATTTTCACCTTCAGGACACGTAGTATCTGCAGAAATATTGCTATTCCCTGCAGATTGAGTTTTTCTCACCTTGAGTGTTTAAGCATTTTTGTCATGTTTTTCTTATCAACTTAATTCGTGCAAACATATTCTTTGAATTTTTTGTGCATGGGGAGTAGGAGTAGGCAGTTAAGACCTTTTTTTTTCTTTTTTCATGATATGATAGTAGCCCTTGGTTTTTGGCTCACCATCTCCGTATGTACCTTCATTAAGGATAAAGGATGGTTTGACATATATGACCTTGAAATGATGAATTTTTTTTCATAGATATGTGTTATTGCTGAAGGCTTCAAACCATCTAAGCAATTTTTTTCCCTTGTTTTTTCTTCCCTTTTTAATAGGGCCAAAATTACCGTTGACATTAATAAGTGAATTAGTGGTATTTCACTAAACATTATGTTTCTATGATGCATAAAAGCTTTCTAATTTAAAAATAGACTTCCTTTGTTACCAAAAGATTGCAACAAACTACTTCATGTGTGTAACGATATCTAACTTGACTATATTTCGCCTTGCGTAAATCACAAATCTTGGTCAAAGTGAAAAACGTGATTATTGCAAAAAGGTCATTTGTTGCATTCTTTCCGTTATGGAAGAAGTATACAATATCTCTTTGATTAATGTTTTTATGCTGCCATGATGAGATTCTATGAGATTAATGAAAGCAGCTAATGCTTAATGTTCGGTTGACAATCATGTCAATCCTGAGCGGTTACCTGAGCAGCATAACATTAATAGTGTCTCAATGTCTTTTCTATTCTAGAATGTCCCTAATGTTTTATTTTATATATACACACACAGACACACAACTAAAATTATAATTGTTTTACATGCTGCCATGATGAGATTCTTTGAGATTTTAATGAAAGCAGCTAATGCTTGATGTTCGGTTGACAATTATGTCAATCCTGAGCGGTTACCTGAGCAGCATAATATTAATAGTGTCTTAATGTCTTTTCTATTCTACAATGCCCTAATGTTTTATTTTTTATATATATACACATAGACACACACAACTAAAATTATGATTGTTTTACATGCTGCCATGATGAGGTTCTTTGAGAATTTAAAGAAAGCAGCTAATGGTTGATGTTCAGTTGACAATTATGTCAATCCTGAGAGGTTACCTGAGCAGCATAACTTTGATACTGTCTCTGTGCCTTTTCTGTCTGTGCATAATGTTCTATAATTATTATACTTCCTCCGTTTCAAAATAAATGCAACAGTTTCCATTTCAGGAAGTTTCAAAATAAATGCAACAATTTTAATCTTTCCATTTTTGTAAATCTTTTCTTTCTATCCCTCACATCCACTTTCTCTCTCTATCCATTTTACTCTCACAACAAAAAATTGCCTAGGAGTCCGTGCCTCTTGAATTGTTGCGTTTTTTTGAAATGGAGGAAATACTACATATTTTAAAGTAACAAGTGTTTTACGTGCTGCCATGATGAGATTCTTTGAGATTTTAATGAAAGCAGCTGATGCTTGATGTTCGGTTGACAATAATGTCAATCCTGAGCGGTTACCTGAGCAGCATAACTTTGATACATAATGCTTTTCCTTTTGTACTTGTTTTTTGAAAAAAAAAATATAGTATGAAGATTTTCTAGTCCTTCCCTATGATTCCACGGTAAAGATTGATGCATGAATAGTCCTTAGTGTTTCATTACAATCACATGCTCCTTGACTTGTTGCCATGGTGTCCCAATCAGGCCATGGCTGTATGAGTGGTTCTGATGATTACTAACTGAAATTAATTGCTTTCAGTTGGATGTTGAAGATTCACCGACAATTCTTCTCTACGGTGGTGGTGCCTTTCTTGCCGTGTGGGTTGTTTCAGCCATTCTTGGAGCAATTGATTCTATCCCAGTGGTAATGTGCATTTACTGAAATTTGAGGAGAATTGAACTGCCCCCCCCCCCCTTTCTAGAAACTACTTTATTCTGTTGCCTGACTCTAGTTGGATGTTTACTTAAACAGTTCCCAAAATTGATGGAAGTCGTGGGCTTAGGCTACTCAGTGTGGTTCACCACACGGTATCTTCTATTTAAGGTAGGGGCTTGACCGTAACCTCAAGTTCTACGTGTTGTGTCATGGTCTTTGTCATGAGTCCAAATTCCCAATTGCTTTGGATCTTGCTGACTGGCTGACTTGTTATTCTTTCTGTTTTCCAGAAAAATAGAGAAGAACTTGGGTCTAAGATTGAGAAGCTTAAACAAGAAGTTTTGGGCTCAAGTGATAAATAATGACCTCCGAAGTTTTGCTTATGCTGAGTTACTGTAGGATTAGATGTTGTTGCTGGTATGAAAGTTGTTTCTGGAGATACTATAATGTGGATAATATGAAATATAAATTTATTTTTGTAGTGTTTGATCATAATCCATACGAGAAACAAAGGTTTGCTAGATTGTAACTGCATTCCTTTCTGAGCATATAGACTGAATTTTTTTTTCAAGTTCAGCTGAGTTTAATAGGCTTTGAATGTGTGGTTATTAGTGGAGTTATTTATCCCTCCGTATGTGTTAAAAAGATGATATACAAAAATTCCGCTCAGTCTCGGTGAATTTCATACGGAGTATATTTTTTTGTTACCCGTATGATATTGGTGCACAAAGGATGTGATAATAGAAAGAAAGAGAAAAACACTTGAAGAATATGAAAATGAAATAAACTAAAAATGAAAATACAATGCTAAAAACATGGTTATTGAATTTTTTGATCTCGGGTTGTTGAAGTCCGGGGCCTAGTGATTGTTGAGTACATTTTTTTGTTTGAACATGGTAAAGTATTATTCTATCTGTTTTAAAATAACTATTTCATTCTAACAAAAAAGTTCTCACAATTTTGATTAAAGTGGAGTAGTTATTTTGAAAATGGAGTATAAATTTTAAATGCTGATTATTTTTTTGGAGAAAAAAATGCTGATTTTAAATGCATACAAGTCTTAGAAAGTCCTTGAAGATTGGAGAGAAATATTATGAGGCCTTTTTAGAATGCAACTCCGAGATTGTGTTGTAATGCAGACCTAACACGATGTGAGAGGTTTTTCCTTCCCGTCAATTTTATGATGTATTCTATCTGCATTGGTTTAGTAATGTTGTAACACTAACTGCAACAATTAATATTTTTTTTTAAAATTTGATAAAATCTGAAATAACGAAAATACCCTTAACTTAAAAACTTAAAAAACATTATACATTCTAAATCATACATATTTTTCAAAAATACTTTACACATTATTTTTTTCTCTCTTACTTTATCTAAGTGTTGCAATTAAACCAATACATACGAGTATAAAGGAGTAGTAGGGTTTCCCACTCATGTGTTATAGTGCATGAGTGCATGACCCATTCATGCACTATAGTGTAGAGAGCTGCATCCAAATCTGAGCCTAAAACACGCTTAGGCATCCAAACGGGCACAACTTTCGACTTGTGAACCGACAAGCATGTACACAACCCCACATCCAAATCGTTATCACGATCCAAAGGGAGAACCGAATTAGACACATTGCTTCCAAAATTCTTGACATCAGTACCAATTGATTCAAGCGCAACATAACCATCCAACTCATAAAGTGTCGTCCCAACTCTAATACCCTTCATATCAACCTTAGAGCCTTTAGAGATTAAGATAACTTGGAAATTAAACCAATAGAGTTTGAGGAAATTAAAAAATAACTTAGAAAAGTCAATAAAAAAATGACACATTTTTGTGTATATAGAGACACATCTACTTACAGTCCGTTTGGTTGTTGGTAATAAATTATGGTTAAGAAAGAACATTATAGTCCTAATGGAAAACATATTTCTATTTCTAAGTTTGAATTTTCTTCATATTTTATATTGCTATTAATTACCATGGGATGGTACTATCGAATATCCATTATTTCATTCTCATTATCACTATATATATATCTATAATCTATAACTAATACTAAAATAAAAACCGCTTACATCATCACTGACACATTTCAACTTCTTCTTCAATCTTTTCCCTCCAAAACTTTCATTTATTTTTTAAATTTTTTTTTTATTGTTTATTTCAAAAACTTTCTCAATTTATCTTCTTTTGCGATTTTTTTTCTTTCCAAAGTTTTACCAGATCACTTTTTTTCTATATATTAATAAAATTTGATATTTATAAATTTTTAAATATTAATATTTATTTAAATTTTAACTGTTGCTATATCGGTATATTCTATCTTTGTTAATATTTCTATAGCTTATTTTGTTGCATGAAAGCAAATACATATTTATAATCTTAAAAAATTTTCCTTTCCAATGTTTTACCAGATCGCTTTTTTCTCTATTTTAATAAAATTTGATATCCATAAATTTTTAAATATTAATATTTATTAAAGTTTAACTATTGCTATATTTTATCTTTGTTACAATTTATATAGCTTATTTTGTTGCATAAAAACAAATACATGTTTATAATCTTATTACGAAAAATTTTAAAATATCCATGTTATTAAAACTAATCATCCTTGCACAAAACTACAAATTCATTTTTTTTTTCAATTCTAAGAAAAAAATATTAATATAGAAAAGAATATAATATGAAATTAGTTATTTAAACATAAAAAAAAAATACGATGAAAACATTACATCTATTCCTATGCTGATATATATCAAAATTGGTGGGCCAGAACATCAGAAAAATGAAAAATACATGGAAAGTGGTAGTGCTATTATGTCGAAATTGATTTATCAGGTAGTTTTATAACAACTTTTTTTTTAGTTGGTAATATTTTTCAAAAGTCGACATTTATTTGGTATTTGGACAATTTTTTCTTGTATTTTTTACATTGGAAAATTGGATTTAAATAATCCTACATTTTAACATTTGGACAAAAGCAATTTCACTTGTATGTAAATATCTAATAATTCAACCTTTCACTACCTTTTAACACTAATGGTCCAAATGGCATGTGATGTGTTCATCAGATAAATAATTAAAACAACCTTTATTTAAGTGACTCATTACCTTAACAAATCAAATTTTATTTTTTTATTACTACTCTAAGTGACCCATTAACCTTACATAACTACATAATTATCAAAAGTTTATCAAAGAGAAGGAGAAGATATGTGGGAAGAGAGAGGGAGAGAATGAAGAACTCAAAATAAAAAGTAATTTACAGCTTATTAAAGAGAGTTACCGGGTTTTTTGTAGGTAAGCATTCAATCGTGAAAACTAGTGTCAAAAAGTAGTGAAAGATTGGATTATTAGATAATTACGCAAATGTGAGATTATTATTATCCAACCGTACGTTAGAAAGTTGGATTCTTTAAATCTAATTTTCCTTTTATATTTTAATATTTTATTCAATGGTTGGGGGCATTGCTCGAGATCAAAACTATTAATTTTATTTTATTCAATGGCCGGGGCATTGCCGAGATCAAAACTATTTATTTTTATTAAAACACACTATTTTTAGGTCGAGTTGACATCTAATTGTTGGTCGGATCTATTACTAACAAGTCCTTTTTTGTTACATGATAAGTTATAATTGTAATGACCCAGATTTTATTGGTATTTTTGCCGATAATTATGTGTAAATATGTGTATTCTTGTGTTAGTTCAAATTTATTTTTGAACTATTTATTTTATTTATGTGAATAATTTCGATCTAATTCGAAATATTTTATTTTCAGTTTTTATTATTTAAGTTAATTATTATTTAATTAATTAGAATTTTATTTATTTAATTTTCTAATTAATTATTTAATATTTTGGGCTAAATTGATTATTGCATGATTAATCATGTAAATTACGTAAATTAGCCCAATGGATCACGAGAGCCCATTTTTAGGCCCATTTTTACCCCATGGCCGGTTTTCCTAGTGCATGGCAAGTGGTGCCACTTGCTTTGTGTTCACACCTTAACTAACTCTATAAATAGGAGAGTTAGTAAGGCCCTTGCTCATTTTTGCCATCAAAAGCTTTTGCCATCAAATTAAAACACAATTCTCCCATCCATTTGCTCTCAAGTTCCACGCCATTTTTGGGCATTGATCATCATCAAATTGTTCATCCATCTTTTAATCCCAATCTTAAAGATTTAAAGTCCATTGATCTTTAAGTACCAAAACACAATCCTAAACACAATTATTTCATCCAAGATCTTTAGTTCGGGTTTGGTTTTGGGTTCGTGTTCGTGTGCATTTGTGGGTGTTCGTGTGTGAAGACCGTGCAAGGTGGTGGTTCGTGCGTGGTGGCCGTGCAGTGAGGCTCGTACAGCCGTGTGGTGGCTCGTGTGGGTGGCCGTGCGTGGTGCAGGGGGCAGCAGCCGTGCTGCTGTGGTGTTCGTGGTAGTGCCGTGGTGGTGCCGTGTGTGCCTCGTGTTGAGCGTGGTTGTGATCGTATGGGTCGACTATCCGGGCAGCAACTTTTTGTGTTGTTTTAGTGTGTAATCTTCAATAAGGTAACATACTTACTCAACCTAATTGGTATACTATGTTTATAGTATGAATTAAATGCATGTTTGAGTTGTTATTGTTGATTATTCATGATTTTATGTATGATTTGTATTCTGATTTTTAAAGTGATTTAATGAGGTTTTGATAAAGGTTTTTCGTGATTTTAGGATTGATTATATGTTGTAATATGATCATGATTAATGTGTCAAAGTTTGGTTAATTTTGGATAATTGAAAGGATGATTTTCGAATGGTTTTTATGAGTTATGCGTGTGGTTTAATGAGTTTGGATGAGTTCTTGATTGAGTTCTTGAATCTTGATTGAGTTCTTGGTTGAAGATCTTGAATCTTGAATGAGTTCTTTATGAGTTCTTTGAGTTCTTTATGAGTTCTTGATGAGTCTTTATGAGTTCTTGGTTGAATCTTGAAAGTTAAAGAAAATGGTTTAAAAGATAAAGAAAGTTAAAGATTGTGCCTAATATGATTAATGAATGGTTAAAGGTTGATGAATTATGGTTGGTTAGGCTCAAGATCAAGGCGTTAAGCCAATCTTGAGTATAACTTCGATGTCTTAACTAGTTATTTTTAAGAATCAAGGCATTGAGGCAATTCTTGAATATAATTTATTTAGGTTGAGATAATAACATGATTAAAATGATTAAAGATTTAATTAAAGATTAGCTTGATTTAATTTTTAGACGCCTGATACTTTGAGTAAGATTCATTGTATTTGGGTTAAGACGTTGCCCCTATTCCATCCGCGGTATTGGGATAGTTGGAGTCATACTATGTGATCTTTGTGAATTTCCAGTAAGATTGGTTTCACGGGACATGGATTTCCAGTAAGATTGGTTTCATGGGGTTTGGGAGTAAGATTCTCAAATCCGAGCATAGTAGAAAGTTCGAATGCGTAAGATGCGTTCGTACGAGCACAGTCCGGTCTAGAATATGATTGATTGCGCCAAAGATAGTTGATTAGGTTGGTTTGAGTCGAGTTCACGTGTGGGTTGATCTTGTACTTGGTTTATTGATTTGATGTTGTCTATTTGATTTGTGCTATGTGCATGTGTATTCCCATTTGGGTGAGTCAGATATGTTACTCGCCACTAATGGTGGACTGTTGTATATTTTTCAGGTATTTTTGATGACGATACTCTTGCTTAGCTTTGGGTTGGGCGAGCGACGTTTACTATTTCTGTTATTTGATGTATCTTCTATTTTTGTTGTTTATAAATAGTATTGGCGTATTATATAGACTTTATACGTTATTGTTGGACTCTTTATACGTTGTTTAGACTCTGACATGTGGTTGGAGTTACTCGCATTTTTAGTTTGACTTTTGGACTAGTATGTACAAACTTGTGGGTATTTGTACTTTGTGGTTTAATAATAATATTTGAGAAATTAGTTTTTATTTCTTAAGTATTTTGAGTTGTAGTTTATAACAATTCGACTCGTCGGTTTCTTCCGCGCCGATTTAAGCGAGTCGGGTCGTTACAATAATACACAAGTTTAATTCCAAGTAATTTTTGGGTTATGATTTTGGCACTCCCAAAATTAATTTTGGCACTCATTCACCTTACTATTTATGTGAGAGGGGGAGGAGTGCCAAAATCAATTTTGGAAATGCCAAAATCATTTCCCGTAATTTTTTGGTCCATTAAGTGCAATTGTAAGTATTTCATCCGTTTTTAACTTCTTGTAAGTTGTAACAAGTGTATTTTTTACACTATTCACAATTTTTACTTTGATCGTAATTTTTTTTAATGTGGGGTCTCGTTTGATTCGTCTCAACTTGTAGTTGTTTTATTAGTTAGTGATTATAATTTTTAAAAATACATAATTAGAGATATTAATCCTCAAAGTTTTGTCTCGACATACTTGAAAAGTCATTTGCTGCAAGAATTTAAAAACGCAAGAAGTATTTACTTTTTTAAAATTGTCATGTCTCTATCACAGGTTGAGAAACACCTCTTACGACAATGGTATTTGATGAGTAAGAAAGAGCCTAATAAGAAACTTGTAGTTTTCTATTAGTTACTGATTATAGTTTTTAAAAATATATAATTAGAAATAATATTCTTCAAAGTTTTATCTTGACATACATGAAAAGTCCTTTGTTGCAAGGATTTAAAAACGCAAGAAGTATTTACTTTTTAAAACCTACGGTGGTTGAATTACTCACCTAGTCACCTGTGTCTCACTATCACGGGTTGAGAAACTGTTAGACAATATTAATGTAAATATTAATATATATTGTATATATTTAGGATAATAATAATAATGTAATTAGGGAAATTAGGTTAAGTGTGTAACCTATATATATTATGAATAATTATACAAAATCTCCTAAGGGAGAATCCAAATATTTTACATGGTATCAAAGCCAAACCCTAGCCACCATTATCTTCTTCCTTTGATCCTCTTCCGCTGCAAATTATTCATTTTTTCCCTCTTCTTCCTTTAATCATCTCCTTCTTAGTTTCTTCTCTTTCTTTCGGCCATGGTGGAAAGTGATAATGACCAAGCTAAAACCCCGCATACAGTTGTCAATGTATATCACCTGGCCTTAACCGTCACTAATATCCGTAGCCTCGTCCCTCTCGTTCTTGACGGCGACAAGGCCAGGTGTTGGTGATGAGCAAGGATGATGATGATAGTTGACTCTCCAAGGCGTGGAAATACACTTTTCTACTAATTCGATTCGCCCCTTATATATAGATCACCGGTTTACCACGAACGATTAGTGAGATACAAAGGAGAACGAAAACCTTATACTCAAGAACAAAAGGATTTGTGTTTGTTTGTGTTTAGTCACACTTCACAAGATTAGCTAGAAATTATAACGTGCTAGCAAGTTGAAGTGAGTATATAATTTCTGATTTTTGTATATCCTCAACAATGAACTAAGCAAGCCTATTTATAGGCTTATAGGGCAAGAGAAATCAGCTCCAAAAGCTGAACAAACACACCAATAAAGCTCCATAAAATCAGAATTGATGGTGATTAATATTGAGCTATTAACACCTTTGAAGATGCCATCCACAAGGCTATCTTTCAAACTTCTGATTTTAAACCACTTTAAAACCAGTTTAATTCAGTAATGAAAGCTTTAACACATGCTAAACACGTACAAGCATCCTAGGCAAAAGTATACGAAAAGTCGTAAAACTGTTCGAATTTTTCCAGAAGCAAATCGGGAGTTGCGAAGAGGGAGTCGCGGGTCACGACCTAGGCTCGCGAGTCGCGACCTGGGCTAGCGAGTCGCAACTTCTCTCTGTCTCGTGGCTCGTGATTTGTTTCTTTCCAGAAACTTTTCACGAGTCGCGACGGGTCCTCGCGAGTCGCGAGATACTCGTTGGACTCGTAGTTTCTATTTGCCTAACTTCTCTTTCCTTAGTTCATATAACCAAGCCCATTTAGTCATAAATGTTCCAACACAAGGTACAATACTCACCATGGGCAAATCTTTTTCGTAACACACCAAAGTCTACGCCATCTTAGGACAATGGTATTTGATGAGTAAGTAAGAGACGACCTAAGACAAGTCGACCGATCCAATATCTTATTAATTTTTGTTTTTGAAACGAAATATCTTATCAATTGGGAAAGAAAAAATGACTCTAAACAATCCAACCTATTTTGCGATATTATTTTACTAATCCAACATTTAGATTATCCTCTAATAATCCAATATTTAACCCAATTTCTTAGTTGGCCTAACTGATTTAACAGTCGAAAAATTATTTTTAATAAATTACCATCATTTGCTTGATCTTCTCAAAATAAGTTTACCTTCGATCAGGATACTTGTCACATTTTAATTGGATGACGGAGTGTCGAAGTGATTTAACTCATTTATAATAAAAGTAGATATAATGTTAACTTATTCATTAATTAATTGAAAATGTGACTTAGAAAAAAATGCTGTTAGGAAAAATATACTCACGGAAGATGGTTGTTGTCAATTGCAATGTTAAGTACTTTAATCTAAATATGAGAATAATAGAAATTTGAGAAATAGAGAAAACAAAACAACAATATGGCGGAGGAAGAGGATGAATTCACTAATAAGAATAATGGAGGAACAACTCAAAGGGAGAAATTATAACACTCCCACACACACAAAAGGCTCTCAAAAAAGCTCACAAACTTAATCTCTCTTAAATAAAAACTGATGTAATGTGTGATCAATAAAACTTGAGGCTAAATATATAACATATATATAGGATGAAACCCTAATATGTATGTTCTCAAGTAGACAAGTAGCCTTCAAGCATACAAGAAGACCAAAGATAAGAAATAAGTGCTTGATAAATGTAGAGCATAAAACAAGCAGGAAATTAAAGAGAAAAAAAAAACGACAGGGTGACCCGACTGATCGGGTCAGCCCCAAATTTGCCCAAAACTTGCCTCAAACACTCGGACCCGATCGGATGAGGCCACCCGACCATGTGACCCGATCGGGTCATGTGAGGCCCAAAATTGTGCTTCATGCAACTAAGAGCCAAAATTCGAGCCATACACCTTACAATCTCCACCTTGGATCGAATTTGCTAAGATCCAAACATAAAGCGAACATCATTAATCTCCTACTTCCTCCTCCATCAAAACCCAATCGGGCTCCACATTAACACAAGACACTTAAACCTAGGGGTGTTCATAAACCGGTCCGGACCGGAATTTAGACTGGAACCGGACCGGTCCCCGGTCCATGAAAATTGTGATTCCGGTCCCACTGGTCCTGTCCAAACCGGTAAATTCTAGTCCGGACCGGAATCTAAAAAAATTAATATATAATTTTTTTTTTATAAAAAAGTGTATTTAAATTCCGGCCTGGTCCTGTCCAAACCCGGACCGGTTTGAGGAAATTCTTTTTTTTAAAAAAAGTTAGAAACCGGTCCAGGTCCGGACCGGAATTGAACTGGTTCGGTCCCGATCAACAAAAAATGTGGATTCCGGTCCGCCGGTCCAACCGGTTCCGGTCCTGGACCGGTGCACAACACTGCTTAAACCTGAGCCTAAAACACGCTTAGGCATCCAAACGGGCACAACTTTCGACTTGTGAACCGACAAGCATGTAAACAACCCCGCATCTAAATCGTTATCACGATCCAAATTAAAGAGAGAACAAAATTAGACACATTGCTTCCAAAATTCTTGACATCAGTACCAATTGATTCAAACGCAACATAACCATCCAACTCATATAGTGTCGTCCCAACTCTAATACCCTTCATCTCAACCTTAGAGCCTTTAGAGATTAAGATAACCTTAGAGCCTTTAGAAATTAAACCAATAGAGTTTGAGGAAATTAAAAAATAACTTGGAAAAGTCAATAAAAAATGATACTTTTTTGTGTATATGGAGACACATCTACTTACAGTCCGTTTGGTTGTTGGTAATAAATTATGGTAATGATATTAAATTTAAGGAAAAATTGCTAAAAATATTCCCAAGTTTGAGCCATCTTCTCTCATTATTCCCAAGTTTGATTAATTCATGAATAATCCCAAGTTTGAGGGTTATCTTCTCTAATTGATCCGAGCCAGTTGGAAACCTGTTGAATAGGTTAAAAAAATGCAGTGGGCCCACTTTTTTGTTTTAACATTATTTGAATAATAAAATAAAAAAATTATTATAAAAATACTAACTAAATATACATACGGACCATACCCACCAAACCCCATATTCCATCATCAAATGCTAAGCATATCCAACTAATTTCCAATCAACCATCATCCTCGATCTTTATCATCTAATCACCCTTCATCAACAAATCAGCCTTCATCATCTTCACCACAGTCGTCATCTTCATCACAGTCGCCATCTTCATCACAATCATCGACAATCTTCATTATCAAATCAACCTTCACCACAGAATCATCCATCCTCATCTTCATCACCATCATTGGCGGCAGCAGGCTTGGTGGTTTCTTGGGGTAGTAGTGTTTGTCGACAGTGAGGGTGATAGATCTGGGGTGTTTTCGGGGTTGGGGGTAAGACGAAATGTTGATGGTTATGGGTTTAGGTGGGTTTCGACGGTGAGGCGGTGAGACGGTTTAATGGGTGAGGGCGAGGCGATGGTGGTTTAGATGACGGTCGTGGGGGTTTAATGGTAGAAATGGGGGTGGCTCGTGGGTGAGGGTTGGTTGGGAGGTGGCGGTTGTGCGACGGTGCTTGGTGTTCAATTGGGGTTGTACGATAGTGTTTGGGGTATGTGCTATGGTATTTTTGGGGTTCAATTGATTGGGCTGATGGTTTGAGTGGTGGTAATCGGGGTTTGTGTTGGTCAAGTAGGGTTTCGGTTTTGGTGAGGGTGGCCGGGGTGTTGGGGCAGTGGGGGATTCCAGTGAGGGTGGTGTTCCGGTGAGGGTGGTGGCAGGGAGGGTAGGTTTGAAGAAGAGAGTGAAATATAATTTAAACAAAATTAATCCTAATTAGTTATAATTAATCCTAATTAAAACAAATCATGTGGGGCCCACCGCATTTTTTACCTATTCAGCAGGTTTCAGTTGCTTTGGATTAATTAGAGAAGATAACCCTCAAACTTGGGATTATTCATTAATCAAGCTTGGGAATAATGAGAGAAGATGGCTTAAACTTGAGAATATTTTTAGCAATTTTTCCTAAATTTAAAGTGTAATTTGATTAAGAAAGAACATTATAGTTCTAATGAAAAATATATTTCTATTTCTAAGTTTGAATATTCTTCATATTTTATATTGCCATTAATTACCATGGGATGCTACTATCGAATATCCATTATTTCATTCTCATTATCACTATATATATATATATATATGACCAGTTACCAAATGAACGGTTAGATTACATGTAATTTTTTTTACAAAAAGGCCTTGTTTCTGTGAAAGAAAGGGAGGATGTCAAAAGAGAACATTTTTTAGTCAAAAAGGCAAATTGATAGAAAAACAATTTTCAGCCTACTAACTCGCATTCCCGCCAAACACTCCCCGCAATCCCGCTCCTTTCAACTGTTAAAAGTTGCCCCATTCTTTCTCTTTTTCCAAGTCATCATCCATCTACTTATAGTTATATCCAGCCTTATATTGGTGTGCATGAGTCCATGACTGTATGTTGCTTAGCAAACCCCTTTTTTAGTTATTATATTCCCTTTGCCACAAGTTATTAGAAAAATATATGTCAATCAGTAGATACCATTAAAAGTAGAGGTATTTATTAAAAAGTGATAAAATTAAGGGTAAAATAGTTTGAAAAAAGTTGATAAATGACAAAAATATTGATTTGGAGTAAAATTTATATGAGCCCTATATGTCAAAATAGAAAATGAAACAAGTAAATTGAGAAATCTAAATAAAAAAATTGTAGCAAATAAAAACAAAAAAGACGGAGGGAATACATTGCTAAGTCGTCAACATTTATTAGCCCCGTCAATAACATCATCACTATCCATCTTCATCATGCATCATCATCATCATCCATCATCATCATCATCATCATCCATCTATGATCTATCATATTCGTTGTCATCGTCATCGTCATCACCATCGATCATCGTGCCCAATAATGACTGGCTAATTAAAATGTTAAAACCCTTTTAAGACCGATTGTGATCAACCGATTACGACATGCATACTGATTCTGATTGACAAATTATTAAATGGGTTTTTCTATATAGTACCCCTGTGGTATAGCGTTTTCTACGTTGTACCCATCCAAAATGGGACTGCTACATGGTACCCCTGAGGTATTGCTGTTTACCACGTAGTTTCCCTTATAAATTATTAATTATGTAATTAACACACTAAACATGATTATTAGTGCACTAACCTTCATAATTAATATAAACCACTGCTAATTATTGCTATTTTTTAAAAAAAATTGGTAGTTTTTGTTTTTTTAATTGTATTTTTTGGTAATTCTTTGATAATAATTAGTAATAATTACAGCAAATTAGATTAATTATGACGGTTAGTGCACTAATAATTAAGTTTAGATTGTTAATTACGTAATTAATAATTTAGAGGGGTACTAAGTGGTGAACAGTAGTTTCTTAGGGGTACCATGTAGAAGTCACAATTTGGAGGGGTACATCGCAGAAAACGCTATACCACAGGGGTACTACATAGAAAAACCCTTATTAAATTTGTATACCTATTATGAGCAGTAAAAAATGTTTGAGACTACCCGAGACCGGTAACAAAGGGCTCATATAACCTGGTTAAAACAAAGGGCTCATATGACCTGTTTAATTTTAATCGAACCTATTTTTTATCGACTGATTAGCCACCACTGTTTAGAATTTAGGGTTTAGAACCCTACTAATATGTCCAAAGTCCAAAACGTGTATACATCCGTTTATGCCTTTGTTTTCGCTACTAATAGCCTAACATGATCAATATCTCATGTCTTTCACTTTTTTCTTTTCTTTTCCATATTATGTTTCTTTGAAAAAATAAAGGGATATTTTCCCAGATTTTCTCGATGTTAGGTCTAATAGCCAGAATGCCCACATGTTTTTAAAACTTGCATTAGGTGTCCTTGAGGTCAGTATAAATGACCAGAATGTCAATACTGCACATTTCAACCTCAAATCAGGGCTAACTTGTTCGTTTTTTGCAAATTTCGACCTCAAATATGATCCTTAAGGGTTAAAATGGCTCATAAAACCTTAAGATGACAATTTTTGCACACATATATCTACGTCATGATTCGTCTCGATTTGCGCGCTTTTTATTTTAAAAATTGACCTTTGAAGGTTTTATGGGTCATTTTAACCCTTAAGGGTTAGATTTGATGTCGAAATTTGCAAAAAAACGAACAAATTAGTCATGATTTGAGATCGAAATTTGCAGTAATGACTTTTTGGTCATTTATATTAACCTCAGGGGCACCTAATGCAAGTTAAAAAAAATGGGAACATTATAATTATTAGGCCTAACTTCAGGGGCACATGAAAGAAATATCAAAAAATAAAATTTTTGTATACTTTTTTTGGTTTTGCCTTTTTCTTATTTGCTTTGGTGAGCTCAAATGAGACATGAGTGAGATCACGATAAATGTCGATAGTCAATTAGTCACATATAATATATCGTAGATTCCATTTTTAACTCTGTTTTCTTTCTTTTACTTCCTTTTTTTCCGCCTATGTACACTTTACACACAACAAACAGCCCCTCACCCCCGACCCCCCTTTCTTTTATGTGATGTCATGTGCGAAGTGCAATTTAATTAGTTCAGAAATTAGAATATCCAGCATATGAAAGTAAATCAAACACTTCATTTCAGACTCAATCAAGTGAACACAATCAATCAAACAAGAATTCCTTCATTAAACAAAAAAAAAACCCAAGATTAACCCCGTCAGAGTTGTGAGTTGCAACACTTTTAATACTCTCAGAATCAGCAATTTCCTTGACTTGTTCAGTCACTTCATTCACACCTATCTTTCTCTCCAAAGTTGTTTTTACTTACATTCCTCCATCACGTGTTCATGAATTGCTTTCCGCTCCATTAAAGTAGATACTTTGGTAAGCAGAGTTACCTTTTTTTTTTAATTTAATTTTAAGTTTTGGGTTAGATTGTTTTATATTTGTATAAAAGAAAAAATGGGGTTTGATATTGAGTTTCGATATGGGGTTTGTAAGAATTGTGTAAATTTCATGTTGTAGGTGCGTGATTTCAAGAGCATTGATACAATTTACATGCGAAGCTTAATGAATGACGGTCTTAAATGGGTTAACAAGGTGAAAATTAAAAGACCCATGTTTATGATTGTGCTGTATTATAGTGTAATTTCTTGAAATTATATGTTTTTTTTTTGAATCAGGAAAGTGAATTCAGAAAGATGAATGATAGGCTTGTAGGGTCAGTAACCAAGACTAAACCAGTGAGTATGAGTAGCAGAAACTGTGGGTCTGCATCAGATATGGATTTGGGCTCTGATTCTGATAGTGAAATTCGTAATGGCCATTACTCTGTTGATTCATCATCACCTGAGGGTGACATAATCCGAAATGGGGTTAACAAGAAGCACGCTGTTTTTATGGGTGATAAGGTTGTTCCATTGCCCCTGCTTACTTTTCTGCATTTCCATTTTTGAATGCATAATTGATTGCCTTTTGCTACTGATTTGAGCAGTCTTTGATTCCATACTTACATTTGTTCTATGTTACTCATACTCTAGTACGGTAATACCCATGGCCGACCCGGGTACGTAACCCAAGTGCCCGAGTCGGCTACTTTGCGAAAATTTTCATTGATTTTGGTCTAAAATGAAGTGTCCGAGTGTCGTACCCATGTATGGGTGTCGAGGATCCGACACAGGTTCTTGAAGTAAAATGAAGCTATGTAGCATGGGTAAATTTAAAACACATTTGCATTATGTTTTAAATTTACCGTATTCAGTTCCCGTATCTATATTCGTTTTCGACCCCGTTCCCGACTCAATGCAACCTAGAATTGATGAGTCCAAGTAACATAGCATTAGGTCATTAGGTGGGTTATATACTTGCTTTCTTCAGAGACCAGGAATTGATACTTGCCCCAATCTTGAGATAGTAGACAGTGCGCTGGGTCACACTATACCTTACCTGGAAATATATATATATATATATATATATATATATATATTTATATGTATGTATGTATGTATATATATGTGTAAGTAGGCTCATATGAGAAATGTAGTTTTGGTGAGAAGGGTAAGAAACAATCACAACCCTTTGATCAACAAATGAATGACTAAGATTAAATTTGATTTTCCCTTTTTACTATTTCTATAGTTTAGAGTTAATGTATCTATGACATAAAGTCAATGTATTTTTACTCAATGTATTTATAGTTTATGGAAAATGTACCTATAGGTCATTGTTGATGTATCTATCTTTTTCTCATGATAAGAAATTTCTCACCGGAACCTAACCATATATATATATATGTATATATATATCTTGGAGATGAGAGAGAGCATGAAATTTGATGTTCTCCCTATCTTTGAATAGAGATATGATGAAACTTATTATGGTTTGCTCAGCGTTCTGCATGTGGACCTGATAGTGCAAATAAGAAAATCGTTGGAAATATCCACTGTGATGCCTCGGCGATGCTTTCTTCTGGAGGTCATTCACACTCAACCTTCAAGTATGTGACATGCACTTAATATACTTTTATCATTTTAGTGGGAGGATATTGATCATATAAAAGTTGAGTTGCTATCTCATTAATGTTATTTTTGCATGCTTTTCAGTAGATCTGTTGATATGGATGAGGAAAGATTGGATTCTTTGTCAGCCCGTGTACCCAAGTATCATGCTAGGTATAGCTGTGAATAGATAGTTATAGCATTCTTTGTCCAAGTTTGTTGAACATGATTGGATACCTTGTCCATTGAGTAACATATCCATCTTTTCAACTTTATCAGTGGTCTCAGCCCTTGGAATGGTGTGGTTTCCTATGATGCATGTGTACGATTGTGTCTAAAATCATGGGGCAAGGGCTGCAAAGAAGCTTCATTCTTCTTGAGTAATGAATGTGCAATACTGCGAGATGCATTTGGGTGAGTTCAACTTCTCACATGGCTTGCATTGTGGTAGAGTTGCTTTTTTGATGTTGTTGCATTTCCCTTTTTTTTTTCTCACACAATGACTAGTGTTCATATCTCACAAAAGATATATGTTTTGTCTATGATTTTTACGTGAATGTCTTAATGGGCTTATGAACATCATCAGGCATTGTAAAATATTGGTATTGTGATGTCGATGTCATCTATATGAGTTTCCTAGTGTTTCTCAGACCCATAACAATAAACTAAATGATGTAAGCACATTTCATCGAAGCGGGAACATTGTATTTTTTTGGAGAATGTGCATTGTTATACTGGTAAATTGCTTTTTTTTTTTTTTTTTTTTGACAACTGGACCAAGAGAACCAAACTAGGAGATAGATAGGCCACCTCCACCTAGATTACAAATACTATAACAATGAAAATTACATAAAAGGTTAACTAACTGTTGCACAATGTTCCTGTCCCTAACACGGGAATAATCCGCATTCCTGAGAAATCTGTAGTTTTCCACCGACGGGACATGAAGACGAATGTGAAGCATACGCATGTTGCTCGCAATTTTAGTGATTTCAACCATAAAACGGAGAAATGCCTGTTTATCATCCCGCGCCCAAACACAAACATTACCTGAGTGGGTCACCGATTGGTGACGGATAATCCAATCGAAGTCAAACCAGAAAGTTCCTACCTTCTTAGAAAAAGAGATATGATAGGCAGAATCACACGGAGTACCCAACAAGTTGACTTTATCTGAACCACTTTCATCATCTTCACAGTCCCCAAAACCCGGAGCTGGACTTGTGGAGGAATTAAAAGTCTGAAAACTCAGGTTCATGGAAATACCTTCCTCCCGGGCAATTCTATTAGTCACATGGATGTCCCTGGCTGTGTCATCGAAAACTTCTTTGTTTCTTTGGGACCAAATCCCTCTCATAATAGCCACAGAGTAGGCTTTATCTGGGGAAGAGTTGAGTAAGAGTCGCGCCCAATTAAGAATGTTGGTTTGAGTAAAAATAGAAGGATCCCGAATGAGCCCTAAATCAAGCCAAACATCTTTAGCAAAGGAGCATGCACTAAAAACATGTAGAATGGACTCCGAGTGATCACCAAATCCCGAGTTGCGATAGTAGGAGCATTGCTGATCAACTAGAACTCCTCGTTTAAACAGTTCTTCCTTTACTGGAAGGGCCCTATTAATGATTTTCCAGACAAACACTTGCCAATCCTTACTAATGGGAAGCTTCCATGGGATCTCCTTCCAAATCCGATTACCAACCAAACAATGCGTTGGAGATGAGGCTTCTATCTGCTTCTGGAGGAGACTGTAACCCTCCTTGACTGAGTAGCTACCATAAGCTGAGGAAGTCCAAATCAAGGTATCTTGGGTCGCGCCTACAGAAGGCTGCAAACACATAATCGAACGACATGTGTTGATTTCAAAAACCCTAAGGAGAAGATCTTGATTCCAACCTCCATCACTGCTCATAAGGGAACTCACACATTCATTATCCGTGAAGGGAATGGAAGGATCCATGTAAATTCTACGGGTAGGGCGCACTCCATCTACCCAAACCTGGTTGATTCTAGCTAAGTTGCCATTCCCAATGTGCCAAGAAGTACGTACCTGGATCACCTCCAGACCCCACCGAATGCCTTTCCATCCCCAAGACCCAGTCTTTCTATGCTGCCAGGTACCATCATGAAAAGTCGTAGTGCAGAACTTGTACTTAGTACCCTAAACTGCTTTCTTTTGAACAAGGCAAAAATATGAAGATTTTCCTGTAGGTCAGACTGGTAGGCTGTAACTATTCTTGACTTTAACCCTCTTTGGCTGCTTTGTTATCTTTAATTGCAAAGTACTTCATATATGCTTAATTTATATTTCTTGTCTGTTTATATTTTTAAAGTTAAGTTATATTCTGATACTTCTCTCTCTTTAACTGACATGCTAACTTTTATCTGGCTAGTTTGCGGCACGTACTTCTTCAGTCAGAGGAGGAGGTTATGTCAGGAAGATCTTCAGAGCTAATAAGTGGAGCAGCTGCTCCCAAACCAAAGAAAACAGTAGGAAAAATTAAAGTCCAAGGTATAAGGCATTACTGGTATTGTATGGGAACTTTATTGATTATTCTCATTCCTTAAACCAACAGGTGGCATTAATAAGCTATCTTCGTGTGCAGTGCGAAAGGTGAAGATGGCAGTGGATACACCTTCTGGTTGCGTTTTTCCACAGATGTCCAAGTTGGACCTTGAAAGATTTCAAGGCCAAGTCTCCAATGTGAAATCTAAACTTGCATTGAAATGGGAAGCTCTACAAAAAGTCCAAGCATCACATCATATACCCAAAAACGGTTCTCTTTCGAGCAAGAGTTTGGCATATGTGCATGTTGGTACTCAATATATGAAGGAAATTGCCGTCCTTTTGAAAGCTGGCTTGCCTTCTTCAGAAACCTCAACATCCCATGCTGTGCAAGGTATTTCATTTGATTTAGTGTATGGTTTTTGCATTTTGAAGTTGAGTTTATGTTTATGGCCTTCCTACTAGATCAAACAAAACAGGACAAGGTTTTAAGAGGACGTTTGAGTGTTGTTAGACTGTTCGTTACTTTCAGCTCAATCATTTAGGTGAGTATCATTTTATGTGAGAATGTGAGATTGTGTCATTGTGAGGTTAAATTTTTTAACAAGGGCGGGCGAATTGTGCTTGAAAATGCACTTTCCTTTTTTTTTTTTTTAATAAAAAAAAATTGTATAATTCCCCCTTTGTGTCTTGTTGTTCCTGTTTGGAATCTTGCAAAAATTTATAAATTATAATTCAAAGGAATCTTTCAATAATTCCTTATATATAAGGAAAAACATATTTATGTGGTGTCTTGTACTCTTGTTTGATTAGTCTCTTTGAGTACTTTAAGAAATCATTTTTTATTTTTATTTTTAATAATATTATTGGTCACAGATGTGCATTGGTAAATGTTTGCAATCAAAATAGGAACAAGTGAACAACTAGAAGGAATAAAGAGGATTTTTCTTTTTTTTTTTGTAAAAAAATAGGTAGCCGTATTTGCTCAATGGTAAGTTTCTTTTTAAAGCTTGCACATAGTTAAAAGAGGGGTAGTGATTTTGGCACTCCAAAATTGTATTCACATTCCTTATTATGAGGCACACAATGTGCAATGCTCTACTTACAATGAGGAGTGCCAATATCATTTCCCGTGCATTGCTATTTTAAGCAACAGATGATATGGAATAAGAACAATTGTTTAAGAAAATAATATTGGATTAATTGGTAAATGTTTCCTTTTTGTGTTGTCATTGAAGCTATTTAGTTCTTTGCCCGTGCATTGCACAGTTTTTTTCATAAATTTCTAATATGGTTTTTGCAAGTAGGTGTACTTCATATTTTTTTTTTTGAAAAATATTATTTTAATATAGTTTCCTTGAAATGGATTTAGTGTTTTTGACAATTTTTTTTTATATAATAACATTAATAGCGCCTAAAAGTGTAAAATTAGGCATAAGTATACTTTTCATATGCATTTAAAGTGCATACAAAATTGCAAAGAAGGTTAAGACATTGACGTCCACCGTTAAAAAAAGGTAGAAAGGAAAGTTAAAAAAGATTAGTTGAATTATGGCTTTGAAGTGCAGCAATGAAAAAGGTTGGTTACAAAGGGAGAGAATTGTAGTAGATGGAAATTTTAATTGATCAATAATAATGTTTGTAAAAATTGAAAAAAATAAGAACAAGCTTGGACATGAGGGGAAGATGTACAATTTAAAATTTCATTTTTCAAGGAGTAGTCTAGATTAATATAGATTGGGACAAATTAATCATCTCATATTGTTCATAAAACATTTCGATAAATGCAACTTTTTATTTTTAATAATTACCTTGCTATTTGTGTAATTCGTTTAAGGCTTTCTCTGCTGTGCTTAACGCCTTAGCCATTATGCTTATGTCTGGTATATTGCTTGATTCTGAACTTGAATCATTTGATAATTTTCAGAAACATACTTTTGTTTGGTGCGGCTGAAAAGCTCTTCTGATGAAGATGCAGTGCGAATGCAACCAGGCTCTGGTGAAACTCATATATTGTATGTAAATTAATTGCTGCCTTAGTCCTTCTATTAGGATAAACTAACAAAGATAGGTTGATCTTATGTATTATGTTAACACAGCTTTCCAGGTAGTCCTGTTGATGATTTAAATATTGTTGTTCTGGACTCCAAAGGCAATCATTGTGGATGTGTCATGGCACAAGTTGCATCGATAATGGATGCCAATGTAAGCATGTAACAGTTTCTATAATCTATGAGTTACGGTAGAATATTACTGCATTTCTTATGCAATGGTTGCTGCAGCATGACAAGGTCCGCTGGTGGTCAATATACCGGGAACCTGATCATGAACCTATTGGAAAAGTGCAGTTATACCTCAGTTACACAACAGGTCAAGATGATAATAGCCATTTGAAGGTATTCTGACCCCTTTACTATTAACCTATTGGAAAGCTGTAGCTGTAGCTGTAGCTAGCATATGTATTGTCTTTCTCGATATTTATTATTTGGAGTATTAGCCTAAAGAATTTTGATAATTGCTAACTTCAATCATCTATCCCTTTTCTAGTTTTACTAATATTGAATCAATTGAACAGACTTGTAAGAAAAGCCAGGGGTCAACTATTGGCAATAAGATGCGATAAACAAGAATAACTTGGTATGGGCATCTTTGGAAAAGGTTCTTAGAAATCTAATTTTTGAAGTTTTGAGAAGAGAAGGTACTTAGTTTAGTTCAGGAGTGTGAGAAGACACTTGTAAGCCTAAGTTTGGGTGCATCGGAAGACCTTATTTTACTGTGAGGGAAGAAGAATGATATTTGTTAAGGGGCTCAAGAGATCAGTTTTGCTGAAAGCTGTAGCTAGCATACATATTGTCTTTCTCGATATTTATTATTTGGAGTGTTAGCCTAAAGAATTTCGATAATTGCTAATTTCAATCATCTATCCATTTTCTAGTTTTACTAATATTGAATCAATTGAACAAACTTGTAAGACAAGCCAGGGGTCAACTATTGACAATAAGATGCAATAAACAAGAATAACTTGATATGGGCATCTTTGGAAAAGGTTCTTAGAAATCCAATTTTGAAGTTTTGAGAAGAAAAGTTACTTAGCTTAGTTCAGGGGGTTGTGAGAAGACAGTTGGAAGCCTAGGTTTGGGTGCATCAGAAGACCTTATTTTACTGTGAGGGAAGAAGACATAACACAAGTTATATCGGAAAACTTAGCATAAATCATGGTGGGTTTGAAGGGTTCAAGATGTATAACCAAAGTAGGAGATCCCTTCCTCTAAAGTTGTAGGAAGTGCATCTTACTTCTGCTCCTTGTATCCCCTCTTAATTTGCATCTTGGGTGTGTGTGCTGTTATACTGGACTCACAGCTACCTTTCTCATCAGCATTATGCCATTATCTTATGAAGGATAAGGAGATTATAAGTCTAGAAGTGCCTTCTCTTAAGCAATATTACTTAGTTGGTCCAAGATTTAGAAATTGGGTCAATGAACTAAAGTGTCCTAGTCTCGCTTGTGTACTTTCTTTAATATTATGGCCTAGGCCTGCAACAGTTTATTTATTGTTGTTGTATATAGACAATTAGACATGCTTTTGGAATCATTTTAGCTGAGTCAATAATATCTACTTTTTTTGGCTGGTGCTCCTAGTGTGGTATTGTTGCAGAAACTATTGCATATGATCTTGTGCTGGAGACTGCAATGAAAGCCCAAAATTTTCAGCAGAGGAACCTGTTGCTGCATAGTCATTGGAAGTGGCTTGTGACAGAATTTGAATCTTTCTATGGTGTTTCAGATGCATATACTAAGTTGAGGTGACTTTATGTTCTTATCAATTGTTTGTTAAAAATTATAGTGTTATAGTCTTGGATTTTTAACAGATCATAATATTTTGACATATATTTTGTTCTGCAGATATCTTTCATATGTGATGGATGTAGCTACACCAACTGCAGATTGTTTGATTTTAATTCATGATCTTCTGTCTCCTGTAATTGAAAAGGGCAATACTTTGAGTCATCAAGAGGTCAGATATTCCTTTATATGTATTTTGATGAAGTTTCCTCGTAGATGGTTGTTTCTGCCCATGCTTTCCATATACATGCCTTCTTGAGTTATCAGAATCTGTAAATGAAAATCCTTGAAGAAGAAAGAAATGATAAGTTTTGTGCCTTTCATGCTTCGATAAGGGTAAAATGGCATGTTTTAGATGCTTTATCATGAGCCTGAGGCATACCGTTTTATCACATATTGATTCATGCTTCTACTATGATTTTTTTTTTTTTTTTTTGTGGGGAGTTGGTAAGGAAAGCTTACTTGCTCAATGATTGGTAAAAGGTTATTAATCCATACAATTGATAATCTCTTAGAATGAGGGGTAGGGGCATAAGGGAAAATTCCTCATGTAATGGGTAAGGTTTGATCCCTCACTGTTTGGGTGAGAGATGGAGTAGCTTACCACTAAGCTACTACATATCCCTCTCTATTAAGATTTTTGTTGTCTTAACATTACTGATGTTATTTTAACTGATTTCTAATGTTCAAATAATGTTCAGAAACGTATTCTTGGAGAATTGTCTGATAAAGTTGAAGAGCTTCTTGCTCTGGTGTTTGAAAACTACAAGTCCTTGGATGAAGCATCACTCTCAGGATTGGCTATTGTTTCTAAGACAGCAACCGGGGTTGTTGCTCCCGCTATTGGCCCGGCTATCAAACTTTATGGGCTTCAACACAATATGCTCTCTCCTGAAGCAAGATTGAAATTTTGCAAATTCTTTCAGGTGTAATAAGAGGCTTTATTCATGCTGCTTAATGTAGTTATCCTTTAATTCATTTTAAATATACTAAATTTGTGGGTTATAATTTAGGTTGCTGCAAAGAAGAGGTCAAGAAGTCATTTGAGAGAAATAGATGAATTTGCCTTCAACAATGAGGGCTCCACATTGGATAATGTGATGTCTACAAGTTTATATCAAAAGATGAAGTCTCTTTCACTGACTGTTAAAAATGAAATTTTTACAGACATAGAGTTCAACAATCAAGGCATTCTTCCCAGGTACCACAACATTCCACATTTATGAATCCTCTCTAGGGTTTTTTTCTAGCTTGTAATCTATTAATGTTGTTAATTTCATGCATTAATGGTTTAGCTGTTGTTTGTTCTATTTCCCTATTGCCCTATTGCATACTGATAATCATGGAAGTGGTGAGCTAGTTTGCTTGATTTGGTTTTTGTTTTTCCCTTTTTCTCCCTTCTCACACACTCCTATTTTGACAGTTTCTTGGACCTTCCGAACCTTACTTCAGCAATATATAGTGCAGAACTCTCCACCAGATTGCGCTCTTTTCTTAAGGCTTGCCGTCCGACTGAACCCTCACCTCCTGTTACAGAACTTGTTATAACTGTTTCTGACTTTGAAAGAGATCTTGCGTTGTGGAACATAAAGTGAGCCATATGTCCTTTGCCATTAAAAGTTTATTATTGGAATCTGCTACAATGGAAAATTTCAAGTAATATACTTGTTTTTTTCAGGTCTGTCAAGGGTGGAGTTGATGCAAAGGAGTTATTTGGTTCCTATATAAGCAATTGGATAAAGGAGAAGCATGTAGCTTTGCTTGATTTTTGCAGAATAAGCATGGTATAAGTTAAACACTTATGCTTAGCTGATTAAAAGAGCAGTAGCACTGCCATACAGTATTCAATGCTTGATTTTCCAAAAAAAGAGCTTATTTTATCAACTTGCTGTACAGTTGGTCATTTTCTGAAAAGTCCCCTGCATTGACTCATTGTTCGTGTGGTAGCAGGTTAAATGCTCTGATGTCAAGGCCCAACAATTGACTTGTCCATCTATCGATGAAATATTTGATCAGTTGATAAAGACATTGAATGAATATGAAATAATTGTCGGTCGTTGGCCAGAATATGCTGTTGTCTTAGAAAGTGTAAGTCCAACTCCGAGATCTTGCTCTCTTGGCATGCCATTGACTGCAAAAGCAGTTATAGAACTTTTTAAAGTAACTGAATAGCTGAAAAAATATGGGATTCATCCCTTCCTCTATGACATGTCATGTTATTTCTCTATCCATTTAACACTCACAATCAAATTTTGCCTAAGAGTTGGTGCAAAAGAATGTGTTAAAACTAAAAAAGAAAAACTGAAGTATAATATTGTTTAAATGGGGTTGGAGACTTATTTGAATAGCTTCTGGAGTTTCCAAGGCTCCATGCTGCAATTGCCTTTACCTAAGACTGGTGCGACTAGGTGATGGTTCGAAAAGATATCTTCAATCATTGCTTCTGTCAAGTGGCCAAATCACTAGTGCAATCAACTGTGATTGGAAACAATTTGACATTTTGTCTAGGTTTTGCAAACTGCTCTAGGGTTACCTTGGCAAGTATGCATAGGATCATGTGAGAACGCTATCATTAGGTGAGAACACTCACTTATGTGACAAATCTATACCTTTGATTGCTTTGGCTTTAAGGGTTAGGATTATTCCAAAAAACTATATCTAAACTAATATTTTGCTTCTCTCTTTCAACAATATTTCACCCATCTTATTTCTCCGCCTTCCTTTCCTTTCTCTCTCTTCTCACCATCAGTGATGGAATTACCACCATCAAACATTTGACGACTGCCACACTGTCGTCGCAATTCTCTTTCCTCCTCCTTCATGTTGCCGGCAACCCTTCTCTGTGTCTCTCTTCTCTGTCTCTCACCTTTATTCAGCCTAGCATGCGCTTTGATTTGCTTCATCTCCTTCATTAAAGCGACTTCGGTGTTTACTCTTCTCCTCTAACGAAGCTTGTGAGTTTGTAATGGCTTCGAGGGCTGAATATGAGTTGCGGTAGGGCTTCGAAGGCGTTGATATTCATTAATGATTCTTGTTGATCAATTAATACAATGAATGAGGAAGATCGGTGATTTTATTGGTCATAGATGGTGATTCTAATGATGATTGGTGATATGATGGTGATCGATGGTGGCTATTTTTTTGGAAGTTGATGGTGGATAATTGATGATTTCTTATGAAATTCAATTTTCATAATTACAGTTTTGAAAATTTTGGAATATATGATATTTTTGAAGGCAAATTATTTAAAACATACTTCATAATAATTCAGATTGTAATTGAAATAGATTAGTTCATATTTGAATTAATTTGAAACATCCTTGACAAAATTTAGAACATACTTTTTAAAAAAATTTAGAACATGCACCTGGAATTTTAGAGCACACTTTGATAATTGAGCTTATGCTTCAAACAATTTAGAACATGGACTTGGAAATTTGTAACACACTTTTAATAGTTTAAACATACATGAAATATTTTAGAACATGTACATGAAAATTTAGAGCATACTTGAATTACTTTAGAACATGTTATTGTAAATTCAAAACACAAGCTTGAAATTTTCGCATTTTTACAAGTGTATATGTGTTGATTATATTTCTTGTTCTAAAGATATGTTCATATATTTTTAATTGAAGGTGTTCTCACCTAAGGAGACATTCTCACTGGATCCTGACCCTATATATATGTGTGTCTGTGTGTATATATATCATCCAGGTGATGGCAGATGTTCAGAATGCTGTAGTGGAGGCCCTGGAGAAACAACATGTTGATGTTTTGTCGCCATTGAAGGACAATCTTACAAATCTGGGTTTAAAATATGTACAGAAATTTGCCAAGAGAACTGACAGCTTTTATTCAGCTCCTATAGAGGTGAGTGACTTGAGAAGGAATATCTTCCTGTTGGTTGCGTATTTAATGGTTTCTCGTGCTTTATAATTTGTTCAAAGCACATCATGACATTTTCCCCCTGAAAAATTTTCAGCTGGGGGTTATTTTGAATTCCATGAGAAGAATGCTTGATGTGCTGCTTCCCAAAATTGAGGCCCGGCTGAAGTCCTGGAGTGCTTGTGGCGATGATGCTGGAAGTGCTATTCCCGGAGAGCGTCTTACTGAAGTTACAATAAGGCTTAGAGCTAAGTTCAGAAACTACATACAAGCGATTATTGAGAAGCTTGTGGAGAATGTATGTATTGCTAATGTCTACAACCTTTTGCATTCAATTTTCACCATCTTTGAGCACCTCTCTCTGGTAGGGACTGCCTATGTTTATAATTTTAATCTGAAGCAAGTACATATTATCAGCAGATTCCATTATCCCATTTTAAGTGAAGGGTTAGAGGGAAGGGGTTGGAATCCTTCATAAAAATTATCTTTGTTTCATAGTTTAGCATGGCGCAGAGAAATCTTGATGGAGGGTTTTACCTGCTTTGGTGGTATAGATGTTTTGACTTGAAAGAACTTTTTAACTCTACTTTAATTATGCATGATTTGTCACTTATGCAATCAGCATGCATGAGTGCATGACTCTTGGTCTTTAATTATGCATGATTTAACACTTGTCAGCTGCTTGATTTGTCACTCAATCTAACTAGATCCACCAATGTTTCCGCGGACACTCTTGGATGCTATTTAAGCATCAAAAGCTAGTGTCTTTCTTTAAAATGCCAAGAACACTTAAAAGTTTATAAATTTGAAAAATTCTTGTCACATATTCTCCCTATGTTGAAGGTTATAAGGGACTTTAGAAATAGTGAAGATCGGAACTATTTTAGCATTCCTTGTGAGGGGTGCATAGAAAAATCTGCACTTGGAAGTTGGAATGCCAAAATGGGCACTACCTCAAATCATTTACTCCCTCCGTCTTTTTTAATTGTTACAACTTCCTTAATTGGATGTGGCCATTTACTTTTTTTTTTTTTTGTATGTTGGGCTCACATAATTTCTACCTTTTCTGCACTCATTTTTGTAGTTCATTACTCTTTTTATTATATTGCATCTGATTCAGATTATTTGCAAGATTTTCTAAAAGTGAATATTTCACATTATTTGCAACACTTTTTTCCCCATATTTGGTAAATAAAATGGCAAGAATCTACCTACTTACCCTTAATTAAAAAAACACAATACAACTTCAATGTTTTTGTCTACTTCTAGTCCCCAATTTCTCTCTCCTAAACATAATTACATGCACTCCACTTTCTTTAATCACCCATTAAGAAATTTTTGCTTAGGAAAATGTACAACTCCAAGGCTCCGTTTGTTTTGATGAAAAAATGTTTTCCTCCCTCTTTTCAATTTCTATTGTTTGTTTTGATGAAAACAATATTCTTTAAGGTGGAAAAAATCACTTTAGAAAAGGAAAACCATTTTCCTTTAGTAGAGAAGGAATGCCACATTTTCCTCCTCACTCTTTACTTCTCTCTTTTTCACTCATCCTTCCTTAATTTCTATTTTATTTTTTCTTTCCTTCATATGTTTTCCTCTGATCAAACAAACAAAGGAAAAACTTTTTGTAAATCCATGTTTTCCATTGAATTTTTTTCCTTGAAAATTGGTTTTCCATGAAAATTGTTTTCATTCGAAAGAAACAGAGCCCAAGTGTTGCAAATACCATGAACCGGACGCAGTAACTATTTTATCCTTATTTTTGTCATCTTCTCAATAAATGCCTTTACTTTCCAATAAATGCCTTATTTTATCCTTATTTCTTTTCCATTACACTCTTTGGAGGAGGACATTTTCACATCACTGAAATTCCCTCTTTTGTGTTTCCAGACAAGACTGCAAAGCTCAACAAAGTGGAAGAAAATAATTCAAGACTTCAAAGAAACTTCTGCTGGGTCAGATGTGCAGACTAGAATGCAGCCTTTACAGGATTTGGTGATAAAAACTATAAGACATCTTCACTCAATACTTGAAAACTCTGTATTTCTAACGGTTTGTCGAGGTTTCTGGGATAAGATGGGACAGGTCAGTTGGTGACCTCGGCCTTAGTTTTCCATCAATTTCCTCTCATTTGAATGCTTCAGCTAATTTGTCTCCCTTGTTTTGGCCTGTAGGAGGTTTTAAATTGTTTGGAGAACAACAAGGAAAACAAGTCCTGGTATAAAGGACTGCGAATTGCACTCAATGTAAGTTCTGCTGCTAATTTGATGATTTTTATGTTATGAAATTTCAAGGCAAAAATCTTCTGTTCTTCACATGAAAATATGTCACATTATATATGGCAAAACTGAAATGTAGGTGTTAGATGAAACTGTCACTTCAGAAATGCAGAAGTTGTTGGGTCATCGTGTTCAAACAACGGATATAGAGCCACCTAGGTCGATACTAGAAGCGCATTCTATGCTTCAGTAAGAATCTGCAAGCAGCAAGGAGTCCTATCACTCGAAACCACAGAGCAATCTTTGAATTTTTTATTTTTTATTTTATTTTTTTTATAAAAAAAATTCTGCTATCCTAGCTAAAGTATTATTCAGCTAAGAAGCGCTGCTAGGCCTACATCCAAATTTTGTTCTGCCATGTATAGAATAGCTAGAGGTTTTGCCCATTTGTAGAGGGAATTAATTCATCATTTTTTTATTGTTGTCTTTCCAATTTATGTTGGGAATACCTGTAATTCATTCTCAATTCTATATAAACATCAGCAATGGGAGGAACTACCCTTCCCAAATTGGTTAAGATTTGCAAGTTTGCCCATGATTTGCATGGTTTATTTAGTTTGTTAAAATGTTGTTCATTATTTTTACGGAGAAAGTGTAGTTATATATATTCTGATTAAATTGGTTAAGAAACATTTATTAATTGTAGTCTTGAAACTTGAAAGAATTAGTATTAGAAGGAAAGTGATGTCATGATTAGTTTTGGAGGAAACAATTTTTATGAAAATTTGGCACGTGACATCTGAGGACATCAGCACATTCTATTTTAGAGCTCGTTTACATTAGCCGAATAGAGATGAACTGAAATGAAATGAATTGAACTTAATAGAGATGTATTAATTGAACTTAATAGAGATGAACTGAACTGAACTTAATAGAGATGTATTAACTGAACTGAATAGAGATGAACTGAATTGAATTTAATCTAAAGTAAACAAACCCTTAGTATATATTATAGATTATAGATTAATTCTCTTATCTAATTAATTATCTTCCATGGTCAATTACTTAATGATATATAAGTATAAAAAACATCTTTTGACCGCTTTGGTATACAAATTATTAACAATACTAGGTTAGTCTCGTGCGATACACAGTTTATTTAGTTTGTTAAATTGTTGTTCATTACTTTTATGGATAAAGTTTAGTCATACATATTCTCATTAAATTGGTTAAGAAACATTTATTAATTGTAGTCTTGAAAGAATTAATATTAGACGGAAAGTGGTGTCATGATTAGTTTTGGAGGGAAACATTTGCATGAAAATTTGACACGTGGCATCTGAGGACATCATCACATACTGTTTTAGTATATAGTAGATTAGTCCCATGCTATTCACTTTTTCTCGAAATATGGACAAACGGTAGTTTAACTCCAAAAGAAGCACTTTACGAAGCCTCGCGCGTGAATCATAGTATTCATTTTTATGAAAATGGAAATGAAAAACAAGTGCACGATTTTATCAAATATTGTAATATAGAGTATGTAGCTAGTACACTAAAATTATTACATCAATAAAAAGATTTTACTATAAATTCTTAATGAATTCAAAATTAACAAAATAAAGAAAATATTAAGATATTAAAACATTATATTGGTCGTTAATTGCATATGGAAAATGAAATAATGAAGCTAATAATATTTAGATTTTTAAAATATGTTATAAATATTGTTGGAGGAAAAATTTTAATTGATAAATTGACACATATACATCTTTAGGTGAGAATGATGTCAGCATCATTCTATTTTAGTGTATAGTATAGTTTATAGATCATAGATTATAGATTTGGGTATGTAAATTTAATACGGTGATAACGGTACCTTAAATTTTGTGGGAGCAATTGAGAATTTCAGTGATGTGGCTAAAGCACATTGCCTATGTTCAAGCTTTGGCCATAAATTCTCACTTTAATCAAGGTTTGTTTCTTTACTGCTCCGACCAAATTTAAGGTTTAATTGTCGTTGTTGATAATTTTTATACCCAAGTGATTAAATGGTGTTATCACTTTCCATCCTACCTAATTCCTAATACACACAGGAAATAAACAACAACAACAACAACAACAACAACAACAATAATAATAATAATAATAATAATAATAATACAAATTTCTAGGAAATAGCTAAATGCCTTTGTATTTGGTCGGCATGAAATAACACAGGCACACAAGAAATTGAAATTCCAAGGGAAATAAAATTTCCCATGAAGTATAGGATATTAATCACCTACACCCCCTTGGTGGAGTCAAGATCCTCTCCATTTGATACAAAATTAAAATTGCCCTATTTGATACAAAATTTGTCTTCTTAGGTTATAATGACAATTTCAGTATTGCCTTCATGTTGCCCTTGTAACCCTGTTGTATTAGGTTTCAAAGCCAATTTTAGATGTTTTGCCCTCTTTGATTCAATTCAAAAAGGGCAAACAAAATTGCCTTCATTGATCATCAACAAAGGCAATACATTTTGCTTTCCTTGATTTAAACACTTTATTTATTGTCAAATAGGGCAAAGTTTCAAAAGTCTAAGGAGTCAAAATAATCATATTGTCTTCATTGTTAATATCAATGTGTGCAAAAACAATTGCCCTTGTAGGCATCATTATTAAGTAAAACGATACTCATATTGTCCTCTTTAATCATGATAAGTTTCCCTCGTTGTGTGAGTTTTTTGTAGTGAATGTATGAAAAGGAAGATAAAAGGATTTTTTGCAAATTTTATTTTAATGTTAAATTAGGTGTCAAAATCTTAAGAGGAAATGGAGAAAAGGAAATGAAGAGGATCCTAATTCCCCTTGGTGAATGAAAATTCTTGTGTCAATTTTAATTTACTATGGTCAACCAAACACAAACAGCAATTTCCTAGGAAATTGAAAAAAAAAAATCATTTCCCATGAAATAAGACTTCCCGTGGAAATTAACTTCCCGTGTTCAACCAAACGAGCTCTAATAGTTGTAGTGGTAGTAGTAGTAATAATAATAATAATGATGATGATGATGATGATGATGATGATGATGATGATGATTGGATGCTCATCGTAAGCGTGTGTGAATTATGAACCTGGTTGTAGGGCTATTGGGTATGGTTTCCGTCCATTCTCGTTTTTCAATTTGGGAGAATTGGATGCCGATGTTGTTTCATTACTGAAGCGGATTCAGAAGTTTCAATAGCTCAAGATATTGAGGCACGTGTAGCTGCCTATATGTTTACTAGTATCGGTTTTACTATAGCTAGGATGTGGAAACTCAGATTATATTTCGGCTTTCCACTAATTATTAAAAAATTATATACATTTGATGGGGTTTAAAACATATAAATTAAAGTAATAATAATCATAGTTGCATTTGTTTTAAATTTCACATAATATGATTGATTTGCTATAATTATCCACAAATATCCGCGTTGTTAAATTCATGTTAAACACATATTTAGATTATATTATTTTTTTCAAAACACATTATTTACGAGTTAAATTGGTAAAAAAAAATAAAAAAAAAGGATGAGTCGAATTTTGACAGGTGTATTTTCTAGTGTAATAATTAATTTGCCAAATCGAAGTTTGGGACAATTTCATATCAACTGGCAAATCGTTAGATAAATGTGAATACGGCTACTAATTTATTTGTTCTTTCGCCAATTTGGCCTTCCTCTTTATCAAGGGTCCATGCTTGCTGATCACTTTTATGAATCAGTCTTCAATTCATACAAGTGATAAAATGCTCTTGAAATAATCAACTTATAAACATCAACATCCCTCCTCCATTAAAAAGTATGCAAGAAACTTTTGCAAACATCATAATCAAAATCACAATCTCATACCATTCACCTCTTTTATCCATTCTAAGCATTTTAATCTTAAATTAGCACTTGTTTGCAATTCTACTTCGTTTTGGTAGATCTTAATTTTGTCTAGTGCCTCATCTTTAGATGACAACGAGTAAATATAACAAAATTTTGAAAAATCATCAATGAATGTTATTTAAAACTTTTTGTTACCTAAAGAAGGTGTGCTATGTGCGTGCGCCGTTTTGTGGGCCCACTGCCGAGCGTTTGAATGCCGGCTTTATTATTATTTTTGACTGCATAGTTTGAGTATGTCTGGCTCTGGGTGAGTTTAGAAACTCAAGTAAAGGAGTCGCCACCGCCTCTATGCACTAGTAGAAAATAATTTAAATGCTGCGGTTGTTTATAACGTAAATGCTGCGGTTTTTGACCGCAACATTTATAGGCGTATCATTTAAATGTTTTCTAAATGCTGCGGTTTTTCAACCGCATCTTCTGCGCCCTAAAAGCTGCGGTTTTTCAAAAAACCGCAGCTTTTAATCTTAAAAAAAAAATTCCATAATATGACAACCGCATCTTTTAATAGAAAAAACCCCATCTTTTGATTTAATTAGAACACTTAATAGCTATTAAAACCGCATCTTTTTGAAAAAAAATTTTAAAAAATAAATTCAAAATTTATATATATTATATAAATAATTCAACGGTACAAGGGTGATTCCTATTGATATGGAAACCCATTCTCACACATCTTCGAGGATGCTATTCATGATCATTACCACGTCATTAAGCGGGGTCGAAGTAGAAGCAATAATTAAAAAAATTCATATATATTGTACATGAAAATATCATACAAATAACGTTTAAAATAATAACAAACAAGTAATAATACAGGAAATCACAAATATGTATCAGTAATAATAGCTGCACACTTGTCTCGAACTTCATTGATCTTTGTAGATGTGAATGGCCCTTCTCTTGGTGTGTTGAAAATATGAGAAATACATAACATAAATGACGTGATTAGTTTTCGCCATACTAAAAGCAAGAATTCTTGAACAAAAAACGAGGCAAATAGGTCATTTTAGAGTCATTTTTGGTGTTATAGTTCCCATCTTGGTCTCGATAAGCCTATTTCATGTTTTTAAGGTTCATTCACAACCCATAACATTGATGTAAACATTCTACAACTTATTTGCATGTTTTTGGGAAAGGTTAGAGGGTTTTGGAACAAAAAACAAACCAAATAGGCCCTTTTTTGCTCGTTTTGGTAGTTTTTGTTCCCATCTTCTCACCAATCAACCTAATTTTTATTTTTAAGTGTCATTCATGTCCTATAATATTCATGTAAACTTTATATTACTTATTTGCATGATTTTGGACAAATTTAGATCGTTTTAGAACAAAAACGAGCCAAACATGCCATTTTTGGTGTTATAGTTCCCATCTTGGCATCGATCATCATAGTTCATGTTTTCAAAGTTCATTCACAACCCATAACATTGATGTAAACATTCTATAACTTATTTGCATGATTTTGGGAAAGGTTAGAGGGTTTTGGAACAAAAAACAAACCAAATAGGCCATTTTTTGCTCTTTTTGGTAGTTTTCGTTCCCATCTTCTCACCAATCTACCTAATTTGTATTTTTAAGTGTCATTCATGTCCTATAATATTCATGTAAACTTTACGTGACTTAGTTGCATGATTTTGGACAAATTTAGATCGTTTTAGAACAAAAACGAGCCAAACATGCCATTTTTGGGTTGTTTTTGGTGTTATAGTTCCCATCTTCGCCTCGATCATCCTAGTTCATGTTTTCAAGGTTCATTCACAACCCATAACATTGATTTAAACATTCCATAACTTATTTGCATGATTTTGGGAAAGGTTAGAGGGTTTTGGAACAAAAAACAAACCAAATAGGCCATTTTTTGCTCGTTTTGGTAGTTTTCGTTCCCATCTTCTCACCAATCTACCTAATTTGTATTTTTAAGTGTCATTAATGTCCTATAATATTCATGTAAACTTTATGTGACTTATTTGCATGATTTTTGACAAATTTAGATCGTTTTAGAACCAAAACGAGCCAAACATGCCATTTTTGGATCGTTTTTGGTGTTATAGTTCCCATCTTCGCCTCGATCATCCTAGTTCATGTTTTCAAGGTTCATTCACAACCCATAACATTGATTTAAACATTCCATAACTTATTTGCATGATTTTGGGAAAGGTTAGAGGGTTTTGGAACAAAAAACAAACCAAATAGGCCATTTTTTGCTCGTTTTAGTAGTTTTCGTTCTCATCTTCTCACCAATCTACCTAATTTGTATTTTTAAGTGTCATTCATGTCCTATAATATTCATGTAAACTTTATGTGACTTATTTTCATGATTTTTGACAAATTTAGATCGTTTTAGAACCAAAACGAGCCAAACATGCCATTTTTGGGTCGTTTTTGGTGTTATAGTTCCCATCTTCGCCTCGATCATCCTAGTTCATGTTTTCAAGGTTCATTCACAACCCATATCATTGATGTAAACATTCTATAACTTATAAAGGTTAGAGGGTTTTGGAACAAACAAAAAAACCAATTAGGCATTTTTTAACTTATAACTTATTTGCATGTGAAAAAGAGAAACACATACCGTTTCCAGATCTTTTACTTCAACGGAAGATGAAACTATATCATAAATGTAGCGCATGACATAGTATCCACATTCAACAACACCTTGTTGTTGTGCACACTGAAATGACATAGTATCCACACAAAATGATTTATATTGTTAGAAGAAAATTACCTAAATATATCGATCTTGTGAATAATAACAACACGAGTTACAAAATTGCAAATTACCTTCATCGACTTCCATTTAGGGATTGAATCTCTCCGAAGAGCAGTATCAGAAAGTTTCATTAAAACACTGCATTAATCCAATGGCTTAAAATTAAAAAAAAACAAACACATAAAAGCCAATAACCAAATAGATCAAGAATGCAAACTAATTCGCATGCGTTAATCATAACACAATAAAGTTACTTGTTCAAGCAAGACTTCAATAATAACATCCGCGGGGGTTCAACACGGGCAGAATCGAATTGATATACTGTGTTTGTTGTTGTTGATATCACATCCAGCATCCAATGTGTACTGAAACCAATCAATCATATATTTAAAAGTACAAATAAGGATTAATTTAATGTAACACAATTAAAAGTGTTTGCTAGAAAGATAACTAACTCTTGATGATAAGGAGCAAAAATAATGACTTTTCCTGCACGACGACACTGTTGGATACTATGCTCGAGGTAGTATTTCACATCACTTGAATCAGCTAAACACTTTGCACCACGTATCTCCAGTGGACAAAGCCAACCGATTCTTTGCAAAGAATCAGAATCAAAGCCAACCACGTATCTCCTGTGGACAAAGCCAACTAATTCGTCGGCCTTATGATATAATTCTTCCAAAGCAATTTCTTCGGGCTCCCCTTGATCGGGCTCCTTTCCAGCGTCAAATAAAGGATCATCAGAGTTGGATGAATAACTGCCACTTCCTCTACTAGTAGAAGGCATATCCTCGTTATCACCCATGGCGTAATAGTGCCTGTGAATTTATAAAAAAACCAAAAAACATGAATAATTGATAATAACAATAACAACACATCATAATAACAACACATAAGCTATAATAACATTATAATATTAACAAAGAGATGCATACATATATGATCTAAAAAAGTATATACCTCCATACTATTCCACTATGCCTTCCATGTGATCTACACGCATGTAACTTATATCCTCATCACCATCATTAGCTACATTGGTAGAAGGGCATGTGAAAGTCGGGACATCCTCAAATGCATCATATTCTTCCACATTGTCAACATCGCCAATTCCAAGAATACTCCTTTTGCCTTGTAATACAATGGACCATTTCTTATTAGCAGGGTCGGTAACATAGAAAACTTGCTTAACTTGGGTTGCTAGAATGAATGGCTCCTCACCCTCACGCATACGACCCATGTCAACCAAAGTAAAACCACATGTTTCATCCTTTTTTATGCAACGTCGATTGTTCTCAACCCACTTGCAGCCAAAAAGGCCAACCTTGAAATCACAATAGTCAAGCTCCCAAATTTCTTGAATTCGCCCATAGTAGAAATCTTTCTCAGTAGCGTTCATTGTAGATGAAGCTAATACAGAGACACCACTATTTTGCACTGACGATGACCTATTATCACGACTCTCGGTCCAAAAAGTGTATCCATTCACATCATAACCATCATAGGTGTTGACACCTTCACGAGGACCATACGCTAGCCACTTAATGGTGGATGATACAGTATCATCAAGTCCATTCATTATCCGGTTATGAAACCAATCAACAAATGTCTTGTTATGCAACTGCATCAATGCATCGCTTCCCTTTGTAGGATATTGAGAATGCAACTCATTCATATGCTCATCCAAGTATGGGTGAACTTCAATAACATGATGTAACACAAACAAGTGAGCCTTTAATAATCTATCCCTAGAAGGTGTGATCAATTTTGACCCAGATGTCCCCTTGCCTTCAAGTCTCCCGTCATGTCGGGATGTTGGCAGTCCAATAGGCTCGGCCGTACGCAAATACTCTGCTATGAAGTTATCAACTTCCTCAGTCACTGTTCCTTGAATCATACTACCTTCAGGTGGTGCCAGATTCCGGACTTTGCCTTGTAAGCTATGCATTTCTCTCTCAAAAGGGTAACACCACCTCAAAAAAAGGGACCACACAACTTTATTTCACGAACTAGATGGACAACAAGATGAGGCATTATATCAAAGAAGCTAGGTGGAAAAAACATTTCAAACTTACACAAGGTCTTAACCACATCGGCCTGAAGAATATCAAGTTTGTCGGGGTCAAGCACTTTGCTGCATATTATGTTGAAAAATGAGCACAATTCTGTGATAGCTACTCTCACATGCTTTGGCAATATTGAACGTATCGCAATGGGTATGAAAACTTGCATCATAACATGACAATCATGGGATTTCATGCTTCCTAATGCCAAGTCACCACTTAAGGAAACAAATCTCTTCATATTTGAGCAATACCCAGTTGGAACCTTAATGCGGTACAGACACTCACAAAATGCTCGCTTTTCTTCTCTTGACATCGTGTAGCAAGTTGGTGGCAAAAAGCTACCATTCTTAGTTTTTTCTTCGACCTTACCTTTTGTTTTCCCCTTTCTTGTTCCCTAACCTTTACCCTTACCCTTCATTTTGGCCTTGCCCTCTTTTGCGCCTTTTCCCTCAGACTCGATGCCCTCTGATTCTATGCATGCCTTTCTTTTTCTTTTTAGAACCCTTTCCCGAGGCCAAAGTTCTTGACGAAGCCCAATTCTCTTCAGATAATTTCTCGTCCTTTTGTCATCCTTTGTCTTGTTTGGAATGTTCATAAGTGTCCCAAGAAGCGAATCACACACGTTTTTCTCTATGTGCATAACATCCAGACAATGTCTCACTTGTAGATCTTTCCAATAAGGAAGTTTCCAAAAAATAGACTTCTTTTTCCAAAGTCTTAATTTCTCTTCATTGTTATTATGAATGACATTCTCCCCTTTACCAAAGTTCGTATCAACATCTTTAACCTGGTCATAGACCTCACTACCTGTCAATGGTGCCCGCATTCGACGCTCTTCCACACAACCATCAAATGCCTTCTTCTTCTTTCGGAAAGGGTGATTGGGGGGGAGGTATCTTCGATGAGGCATGTAAACATGTTTACTCCACTCTTTAATATACACCTCACTCATATCATCCATACAAATCGGACATGCTTTCTTACCTTTGGTTTTGTACCCTGATAAATTGCCATAAGCTGGAAAGTCGTTGATGGTACAGAAAAGCATCGCCCGTAATGTAAACATCTCATTCTTATATGCATCGAACACTCTAACCCCCTCATCCCATAACTTTATCAAATCATCAACAAGGGGTTGAAGGTAAACATATATGTCATTTCTCGGCTGCCTGGGCCCAGATATAAGAAGAGACAGCATGATGTACTTGCGTTTCATACACAACCATGGAGGCAAATTGTATATCGTAAGAAGCACTGGCCATGTACTATGCTTACTACTAAGACTTCCGAATGGATTCATGCCATCTGTACACAACCCAAGCCTCAAATTTCGATCATCACTCGCAAATGTCTTATGCAACCTATCGATGTTCTTCCACTCAGGAGAGTCAGCGGGATGCTTGAGCAAACCATCTTTTTTCCTTCCATCAGCATGCCATCTCAAATTCTTAGCATATTTTTTTTAATGAAAACATGCATTTTAATCTTGGTATTATAGGAAGATACCACAATACCTTAGCAGGGGGGCCTTTATTATCACCAGCCCCTTGACGCTTGTAACGCGACTCCCCACACTTAGGACACTTGTCCAAATTTTCATATTAATTTTGGAACAACATACAATCATTTGGACAAGCATGAATCTTTTTATATTCTAAGCCAAAGGGGCACATCAGTTTCTTGGCATAATAATTTGACTTGGGAAGCTCGTTACCTTCGGGAAACATTTCACTTAGTTCTTCCAATAAAGCAGTGAAACCAGTGTCACTGAAGTCGAACCTTAACTTGATATTATACAATGTCAGTACAACTGAAAGTTTGGTAAACTTTTCGCACCCAGCATATAATGGCTTCTGAGAAGCCTCATTCAAAGACTGGAAAACACGAGGATGTTTTCCCAAATCATCCTCAACCCCCTCCATCATCTCTTCAAGATAATCTCTTCCATCATCATTTGATTTGTCATCGCTCCAATCATCTTCACAATCATCATTACTAAATTCATTCTCAATGTTAAAATCTTCCTCATGTACTTGAATCGTGCATTCTTGCTCATCATGACCATCAGTCAAAGTGCAGTTCCCTTCATAAACTCCCTCCTCACCATGCCACACCCACACATGGTATTGAGGCCTAAACCCGTTGCGAATCACATGCTCCCTAACAATGTAAATTGAATTGACCCAACCCACATTGTCATACTTGGCACAGGGACAATAAAACCCATCAGCTCCCGTCTTAGCTTGGTTTTCTAAGGCTGAATTAGAAAATTCAGCCAACCCATTCAAGAATTCATCTGATGTGGTAGACCCACCATACATCCAACTACGATCTTTTCCCATGCAAATTAAATGACCTCGAACTAAACACATGTTAATGTTGTATCAATCAGTAGAATATATATATATAGACACATCACACAAAAAAGCTAAATATGGATGTAGTCCAAAGGGTCCTTATCATTCCAACCTAATCCATCATTGGACATCTCTAATCCCACTAGTGAATGTATTTATTTTTTATGCACAAACTTGTTATTTACACAATTATTTTTTAATATAGCAAAAAACAAATTAACAAAACTATCTACTTTGTGCATCAAATTGAAAACTAAAAAAATAAGGCATAATTTACAGCAATAACAGGGCTAAAAAACCAATCAATCAGATTATAAAAACTCATCAAAACAAAATTTAAACAAATTAATTAATTAATAAAAAAATTACAATTATATAAAAAAACACAAGCCACCCAAGTATAAAGACCCTTGCCATAACCCACCTTGACCCCAGCCACGCACTGCCCCGCCTGGCCTTGACTCCATCCACTGCCACCCCTTGCCCAGCCACCACATTTGCACCCTACCACCCGAATGACCCAAAACCACCACCACCCAAATGACCCAATACCACCCAAATCCCCAGGCCACCTGCTCAAAACCCATTTCGAACCACCCAAATCCCCACCTGCTCAAAACCCAATTCGAACCACCCAGCCCCAAATTAGGGCAAACAGATTGAAAAAATCGAACATAGAGAGAGCAAGTTTGCAGCAATTATAGCTTAAAGATTGAAATTATACCTTAAAGGGAGAGAAGAGCAAAGCACCACTCGTTCGAAGCAGGGCAGAGCAGGTCAACACAGAGCAAAGCAGAGAAGCACGAGCAGAGCAGAAACTTCGAAGCACGAGCAGAGCAGAGAAGTTCGAAGGACTTGCGGCGGCGCCGGCGGCGGCAACGGTGAAGGCAGGAGGAATTGATGGTGGAGGAATGGAGATGGAGAAGGGAACCCGTGCGTGTAGAGGAAGAGAGGGAAATTGAAATGTTAGGTTTTGAATTGTTTAACACGAGTTATGTGTATCTGTTGTATTTAATTTGTAATTCAAATGATGCGGTTGTTTATAAAACCGCATCTTTTGAATTTTTATTTTTTTTTGGATTTTTGAATTTAAAAGATACGGTTTATAAAAAAACCCCATTATTTGATATGCAGCAAAAGAATTTTTTTCTACTAGTGATGGTAGAAGAGCGGAACTCATTCGTCCAACTCGTAGGCCAAAATATAACCCCAAGTTTAGGTCGTTCACTAGATTAATGGGTGTGGGGACGAGGGGAAGAATATTGTAGTTCACAATTTACCCCGCATATGATCTAGTGGCCTCTATTCTACCTCATTTCAATTTCTTCGTTATAATTTTAGGAAAATGCTATATGCAGCCCTAAGGGCTGCATATAAGCATTAATTACATTACCTAATATGGAAATAAGTTGTGAATTTATGTGAAAATTACACATTGATCAATGTAATAAATGCATAATTAATGTTCTTTATTTCTTTTTTTAGCTTTTTATATGCAACCCTAAGGGCTGCATATTGCATAACCCTTTTAGATGATCCTAAAGAACATAGATATTTTAAACAACATAGATATTTTCGTATTTATGATCCTAAAGAACACCTTAATAGTTACTAGGCGGGTTCATTTAATGCACATATACATCTACTTTTTAGATGATCACTTTATTTAATATTGATTGAAGCTAAGTTACCAAATTTTGGTTGTCCAAAAATTTATTAACTAACTTTAATGTGATAGTATAAAAATTTCCGCTCTTATTTAATACTAACTAAAAAGGTGATTATGTAGAAAAATAAAATAAGAAGATGATGAATGAATTGAAAAGGCATAATTGAAATAAACGAAAAACCTAACCGTGATACTAAGAACGATAAATAAAACGTGACTTTTAAAAATTAAATCAAAACTTTAATAAAAGGAAATCCTATCATGCTACTAACAAAAGGAAAATATTATGAAAAATAAAAGACCATACTAAAGAGGAAATAAAAATCCTAGCATGATACTAAAGTTGTGAATTAAAATTGTTTAAAGTGGGGTCTCATATTAAATATCTGCTGCGGTCAATTACAACTTTTTACGCCTAAAATTCTACGTCTTTTGAACCCAAACTTTGATATTTTTTTTTGTGTTTGATTGCTTGATTATTAATATTTTAATTTTGTTATACTATTATAGAAAAAAGGGAGGGAGAAGAGAAGAAAGAAGGGAGGATAAAAGAGAAGAATTGGAATACTTTGAGAGTGATTATAGAGAGAAGTATAACTCATACTCCAAATGTGTTAAATTCGACTGAAAAAATGTATCTATTCATAGAGGAGATGTATACTGGAACCGGTGAGCCGAGGAAAACACGTACGAAACGTGAGCCTAGGGACATGCTAGTACTCGCATGGCTTGAGTCCGCGTTTCCATACTTTGACTCCACTGTTTTTCTCTCTTGAATGTTTTGCAGATATGTTTTAACCAATCATATTTTTCTTTTTGGATAATTTGTTTTTAAAAGACAACATATGTGTTTTGGCTATTAGAATTTTACTTTTTTGGATAATTTATCTTTAAAAGAATGCATATGTGTTTTGGCCAAGCAGAATTTTTCTTTTTGGATAATTCATTTTCCATAGATAATTTAAATAGTAACTTTTAGGAAATAAGTCAATTATCTCCTAAAAATTATAATTCAGGAAAACAAAAATTTCATATTTTCAAAATAAGAATATTATGAGAATAACTTATTTTATTTTACTAAATATAATAATTTAAATAAACTTTTAGAAAATAAATTAAATTTAAATTTTTAGTTATTAATTAATCATAGTTTAGGAGACATATCATTAAGTGGACATAATTATATCAAAGCTGGAGTTGTGCAACGCGGTATGATTAAACCATCGAACTATTAGGAGCGGACAAAATTAAGTGTCTAAAATGTAAAAATCACATAGGTCACTATGCACCAAATTAAATCAAATAATGCATTATTGTTGTCAACAATATAGGAAATGGCATGTTTTTTGTGTGATTTTAGTCAATATGCATGTTCTACATTTATCAATACTTGGATCAAAAGAAAGAATCATCTCATGTTTAGCCATAAAAGAAGCTTTTATAATTAACATGTCTAAGTCTATAATGCCAAAGAGTAGAATCATCATTAACCACACACACACACATTGTTTTAAAAGCATTGGAACTACTTAACTTAAACATTCCATCACAAAAATAACCAATTCCTACAAACAAGCCACCCTTAGATAAATAAATTTATCCGATTCAACACCATTCTAAAGCCTAATCAATTCAAGATATCACCCAACGCTAGATTCTTCTTAACTCCTGTGCATATATAACATCTCTTAAAATAAGAGATCTTCTGGAGCTAAACAATAACTTGACTTGTCCTTTTCTAAGAACTTTTGCCATTGAATCGTTCCCATGTATAATATCTCTCCATCATCACCCTCATGGAATGAATTAAACAATGAGCGATCCTTGCACACTTTCCTTGATGCTCCCGAACCGATATAACATGAACACTTATCCTACACACAAAGGATTTCAGAAATCACACACACTTAACTCTTTGAATAATTAATTAAAAATTACATACAAGTACCTTGTTTTCTTTGGGAATGGCTATCACGACCCTTTCCCCTTTCAGCCTTATTCTTGCTGACTTTCTTCTTCCAAATGGTGCAGTCCTTCTTCATGTGATTGGGCTTTCCACACTCCCAACAAGCATGGGCTTGTGTGCATTATTGTCAACTTTTGGCATCTTACCATAATCGTTACCATGATTTCATAGCCTTTTTTCTTTGGATTGTAACCATCCTTAGACTTTTCATCTTCCACCATGTTATTAGTAGAAGAACTAGGAATTAACTCCTTTTGTCCATCTTAAAATCTTATTCCCTTTTCAAACTGAAGATGGGAAGCCAATTGCTCCAAATTTATTTCATCTTTACTATTCTTCATGGAATTTTTCACATATTTCAAATTAGGTGGTAGTTTATCAATTATTGATTGAAGACACTATGAAAGTTTCATCAACATTAATAACATGCTCTCAAAAGTTGCTTAAAATTCTTTGAATTTCATAGAATTGCTCCATTACTGGCCTGGTATCAACCATCTTATAATTATTGAAATTGTTAACAAGAAACTTCTTGCGAGATGCATCCTCGGCCATGTACTTAGCATCTAATTCATCCCATAAAACTTTGGATGATTCATGATATTAATAAATATAAAAAAGATATACCATCGAGAATGTGACCTCTGCATATGTAGTCTTCATTTTCCCTCTTGTTCCTTCACCTCATGGCCTCTATGTTTGATGCTCCTCCTCCAATCTTTTCGCGGTTGCCAACACGTATGTCACACCAAGATAAGTGAGAATGAAGTGCATCTTCTTTTGCCAACGCCGGAAACAACCACCATCGTACTTGTCAAGCTTTTGGAAATTTGCTGTCAAACACTTAAATACTCTAAATGGAGGAGAAGTGTTGAAATAATTCAGAGTATAAGAAATATATACACGTTTACTTGATTATTTGTGTGGGAATGTTGTAACCAATAATTGGGTGATAATGCGCCATTAATTGTCAATTAAATGATAAGCATGAAATTTATTTCAAAGCACCAAAATATGTTGAGCATGAACGTAAATTGAACCGCGGATAGAAGCATTTGCGCGGACTTGTCAAAATTCTTATGTCTGCATTCACAAAACAAAGGAAAAAGGGAAAGAGCAGTGCCATGGACATGGGTTGGGTCGTACGCGCCTGTGCGACTACTTGGCTCGCCCCAACTTGTTTTGCGGTTTTTTCAGTCGTTTTGCGGTTATTTGGTAAACGAGTAGTTAGTATACTTGCCTTAACTTTGATCGAGTTAAGAGGGTGTACTTAAGTTTGAAAGAAACATTACAATTGCTCATAATCTATTCATCTTTGTAGAAGTTTTCTCTCAAGTTTCTTCACCAAACTCAACCAAAATACTACATTACATTGGATTTTCATAAGTGAAAGCTTGATCAACATTGATGTTCGTTGTATCTTAAAACCAAATTATGTCATACCTGGGCTTTCGTAGGGTCGGAATATTGCTTTTAGGATAGCGAGTACACGCCTCGAAGGTTCATAATATGATTTTATTGTTCTTTGATTCACCATAAAGCCCTAAATTTCAACACATACAAGTCTCCTTTACATACATGTATACATCTTTTAGTTGGATAATGTGGGTGGTACTAGGTTTTGAACCGAGCCTTGCAGGTTACCCGACCAATTTTGGTCGACACACAAATACATAAGGGGAATCCTCGTAAATGTGTATGGTGAGGTTCGAACCCGAGACCTCAGGCTCACACCTTATACACATATATACTTTTTTTGGGGATAATATAGGTGTTTCTAGGCCTTGAGCTTGAGCCAGATCTTGCTGCAGGTCCACCAGCCCAATTTGGCCAACACATGCATCTGTAAGGGAGAATTCTCACAAATGCATGCGGTGAGAATCGAACCCACGACCTTATGCCTAGAATTTTGAGTCCTTGAACACCAGGTTAAGACCTTATCCACTAGATTTTGCTAACTTGTACTTCCTTTTTATTTTTGGCTTGGACCTACTTATCGTTTATTGATAAGTAGATAGGTGATGATGATTGATGTGGACTACATATTGCATCAGGGGACAAGGATGTCATTCACCTAGTTCAAGATTTTAATTTCAAGTTATATTATATTTTAGAAAAAACAATTTATTATTGTTGTTTTTAATAATAAATAAAGTATTTTAAGTTTCTGTTGCAAAAGTTTAATGGTATCTTAGTATAGCCTTACATTATCACATGGCGGTAATACGCCCAAGTTAATCTCTACGTTATTTTATATGTATTATTCTAGTATTTTCGTAAAGGCAGATTTGGGGTGTTACAACCTCTTCTTCGTCTTCAGAATTCACTGAAACCTCACCACAACCCTCCATTCCTTCCACAACTACAAGCCCACGTACCCCTCATACAACCTATTTTCCTCCTCTCACAAATACCTCCACTTCTATACCTTATGATGATGACCCATCTTCCTACCATACTTATAATAATGATGCTACAGATGTTGTTATGAATTATGCTCAAGTGCCACTTCTTGGCTGTGGCCATCGAGAGAAACGTCCGTGTTCTCGTTTAAAAGATCATATCTCTTATACTATTTTTCCAGTTTGTGAAACTTATGAAGGTTCTTCAAGTCCATCATCTCCTACCACCATTATCATCTCGATTCCTTAGGTACTCCTTATCCTATTGCACACTTTGTTAATAGTGAAAATTAATCTATGCGACACAGGTCTTTTCTTGCATTTATTAATGTAGAGATTGAACCTCGTTCTTTAAGGAAGCCATGCTATATGAAGGTTGGCGTGACACCATGGCTAAGGAAATTCAGGTTATTGAAGAAAACGGGACATGGACAGTGATGGAGTTGTCCTTAGATAAGAAAGCTCTTAATTGTCGATGGGTGTACAAAATCAAATATCATGTTGATGGCTCTATTGAGCGGTTGAAAGCTTGACTTGTTATTTTTGGTAATCACCAGGTGGTAGGTATTGAATACTCTGAGACTTTTGCACCTATAGCAAAAATGTTATTGTTCGTATTTTCTTAGTTGTTGTTGCTGCTAAAAATTAGGAAGTTCATCAAATGGATGTGCACAATTCCTTTCTTCATGGTGATCTTGATGAAGAGGTGTACATAAAACCGCCTCTAGGGTTTCATTTGGGGAAGCCAAGCATGGTTTGTAAGCTTCAAATGTCTCAATAGGGCTCAAGCAAGCACCTCGATGTTAGTTTGTCACTCTTACATCCTCTTTAAAGTCTTATGGCTTTAAACAATCCTACTCAGGCTATTCATTATTTATCCTCACATGAGGTTCTGTGCGATTACCTGTGCTTGTCTATGTTGATGATCTTATTATCTCTAGCAATGATTCCTCTACCATTGTTGCTTTTAAACAATACTTGAGTACTTGTTTTCATATGAAAGATGTTGGAATTTTGAAATATTTCTTAGGTATTGAGGTTGCTCGAGTGACAGAGGGGGTTCTTCTCTCTCAGCGTAAATACGCCCTAGATATTATTACAGTGACTAGTGTATTTGGAGCAAAGCCAACTGATTTTCCCATGGAACAACCAACATGACAATCTTGCTCGGGCGACTGGTGCTTTATTAGCTGATCTAGAGCATTATGGTCGCTTAGTTGGTCGACTCATCTATTTTCCCTTTACTCGACCAAATTTGGCATATGTTGTACATAATATTCTAGCTCAGTTCATGCATTTTCCACGCAAGGAACAATGGGATGCCACTGTTTATGTTATGAATTATTTGAAAGGCTCTCCTGGTCAGGGCATTCTACTTAGCGCCGACTTTAATCTGTCCATACATGGATGGTGTGACTCTGATTGGGGGAGTTGTCCTACCACTTGTCACTCTCTTACAGGATGGATTATGTTTCATTGTTCTTCTCCAGTTTTGGAAAACTAAAAAACAACACATAATTTCTCATTCTATAACATGTGAACTTAAATAGTTAAAGAGCATGTTGCCTAGTCTTAGTGTAACTCATTCATCTCAAATGCTTTTCTTTCGCGACAACAAGTCAGCGCTTCATATTGATCAGAATTCGATTTTTCATGAACGCACTAAACTTATTGAAGCTAATTGTCATTATGTGCGTGATGCTATTCTAGAAGGTGTGCGTTAGAATGCTCATGTTTCCAATAATGGCCAATTAGCAGATATATTTACCAAGGCATTGGGATGTCTCTAATTTGATTATTTACATCACAAGTTGGGCGTTCGTATTGCGCATGCTCCAACTTAAGGGGGAGGGGGTGTTAGGAATATATGTTGAATATTGTTTGATCTTTCTTTCTTTTTTTTTTTTGGCAAAGGAAATATTGTTTTATCTTGTAAGCTATATTCTTAGGGCCCAATTTTTATCTTGTATAGTTGACCCATATTATCTCTAGGTGTATAAATTTGGCTCTTCTCAATACAATACACAACACATCTTTTAGTCACAAACCTTAATCTTAACAAAATATTTCCTTTAGATTTAGTAGGGTAATAAGGTAAGTAAATTTATTTCCATTACAAAGTTATTTCCGTTTTCTACAACCCATTTACCAATGTCAATATTGGATCAAACAATTAGAGACCGTAACGATGAGCCTTTGACCTCTTTTTTATTAATTAAATACAATAGAAGATAAAATCACATAATTTTTTTTTAATTTTTTATAATTACATTTCATATGCTAAATGTATCCTAAAATTTTCCTAAGGAGACAATGGGAAACGAAACTAAGAAGAGCAATATAGGCACCCAGCTAGCATAATTTAAAATCCTTGCAGGACCAGGTCATATATTTGTACTTTTCTAACTTGTCGAATATTATATTTTTTCCTAAAAAAGCTCTAGATGTCTATGAAACAAACACATTAGACAATAGACATAACCCTAGGTTAGAACTAAGGAAGGCCAAATACAGAAAACGGAAAAAGGTTATCCCCCACAACCTAACCCCGCGTATATTGGAGGCTATTATTTTCTTCCTTTTTTCCCAATATCTTATTTGTTTTTTCTTCCCGTTTTCTTTCCTGTATTTTAATTTTAATTATTATTAATGAATTATTATTATTATAAATAGTTCGCTTAGAGTGCACCCTTGAAACTCATTCATCTGAAGCATTCAACGTTTGGTAATTTCTTTCAAACCATAAAAAACCCCATTATCATATGTCTCACAGGTCTTACGTTCCTCACTCTTCTTCTATTGCTTTTGGTCTCCATTCCCATCTCCTGGTTTCCAGTGAGATGATCTCTAATTCCAATTGGTCTCTTTAATTTTTAAATTCTCTTTTCTTTTCCTTATTATTTTTTCTAACATTTAATTCACAATCACAACCCCTTTTTAATTTTTATTATCAATTTTTTCTGGGCTAAAAATAAAAATAAAAATGGGGATGAAGGGGTTTGTAGAAGGTGGAATCGCATCCATTATTGCAGGTTGCTCAACTCATCCTCTTGACCTAATCAAAGTCCGTATGCAACTCCAAGGCGAATCTCCCGCCGCCGCTGCGGCCACCGCCAATCTCCGTCCATCTCTGGCTTTCCACCCTTCTGCCGGCGGAACCCAAACCGTCTCTCTACCTCACCCTCCCCGTGTGGGTCCCATCGGGGTTGGTGTCCGTATCATCCAGCAAGAAGGCGTCCCCGCTTTATTCTCCGGCGTATCCGCCACCGTCCTCCGCCAGACCCTCTACTCCACCACCCGTATGGGCCTCTACGACATCCTCAAGAAGAAATGGGCCACTAACGACGGCCCAAACTCTGCCACCACCCTCCCATTGGGCCGAAAAATAGCTGCCGGATTAGTCGCCGGTGGAATCGGGGCCGCCGTCGGAAACCCCGCTGATGTAGCCATGGTGCGCATGCAAGCCGACGGAAGACTCCCGGCGGCGCAACGGAGGAACTACAAGAGCGTAGTGGAGGCGATTCAGAGGATGTGCAAAGACGAAGGGGTATTGTCTCTTTGGCGAGGGTCCAGCCTCACCGTGAACCGAGCTATGCTGGTGACGGCGTCGCAGCTGGCGTCGTACGATCAGTTTAAGGAGATGATAATCGACGGAGGTGTGATGAAGGACGGGTTGGGAACCCACGTAACGGCGAGTTTTGCGGCGGGGTTTGTGGCGGCGGTGGTGTCGAACCCTGTAGATGTGATAAAAACAAGGGTGATGAATATGAAGATGGGGAAAGGTGAAACGGCGCCGTATAGTGGGGCGATTGATTGTGCGATGAAGACCGTTAGATCTGAAGGTCCAATGGCGCTTTATAAGGGATTTATTCCGACAATTTCAAGGCAAGGTCCTTTTACTGTGGTGCTGTTTGTTACTCTGGAACAAGTTCGTAAGCTCCTAAAGGATTTCTGATTTGATCATGGTAGAAATTCATGGAGTTGTTTATTAAAGTAGATTGATGATGATGATGATTAATTTAGGAAAGTTGTTTTTAATATTTGTTTTTGTTATTGGTTTGTAGTTTGAATTCCAGGAAGGTAGGAATGAAGTTTGGTAATGTATGATGAGTGTATTACATGACAGCTGTGGAATCTGTTGGAGTTATTCGTATTGCGCGTGTTTGTGAATTGTGTTGTTCGCTTTGTCCTGAGTTGAGATTTTCCACGATTATTTTCTGTTTTGGAAAAGTTAAGCTTTTTTTAACATGGTATAGACGTATATTGCTACAGTATGATTTGTGGTTTTTCTTCTAAAAATATTATGCTGATATTACCTGGGGAGGGTATTGCCTAGGGAGGGTTGGCTTATGAAATTTGTTATTGCTAGGAAAGAGTGCAAGGATGTCAGGTGAGTACTATTGTCAAATTAGGTCAATAGTTTAGTTCCGATTTTAATCAATCAATTTGGGTCATTTTATTAATTTCAGATAATTTGTTTTGAGTTCATTTCAGTTAATTTTGATTTTAGTTTAGTTTTGTATGGACATATTTTAATTCGGTTTATTGTTCAATTTAACCAAAAAATTAAACAAGTGTTCAGTTCAAAATGTCGACAGTTCAGTTCAGTTTCAACTTTAGTTATTTCGGTCTGGTTAGCTTCAGTTGAGGTCATTTCGGATTAAAATTCTGTTTAGTTTAAAATTCCTCTGTTTAGTTTAAAATTCCTTTTTTTCAAATACAAATTTTTGATAGATAAATTTGATTTCAGGTTATGTTCGATTAGTTTCAGTTCTTTTTTTTTCCAAATACAAACTTTTAATTGTTATTAATAGTATTATATAAGTCATAAAAATCCCAGCCATTTGATTCGTATTATCGATAATATAATTCGTTTTACCTATAGTATGATTCAAATAAAATATAGTATGATATTATATCATGATAAATTGTAGAAACTTGTATGATAATTTCTTACTAACAAACGCACTTAAAGACTTGATATGATCTACTTTCATTATAGTATAAACAATATATGAAGTAGTTCATATTATGAAAATTTAATAAATAATTTGATAAGAAAATATTTTGGTCCACATAACTTCATAACAAAGATGATCAATGATTTAAAGTCATGTTGAAATTAATAAAATTGAAGTTACAAGTTAGACTCAAGTAATTTGCATTGAAGTAAAGTATGACAACATTGATTTCACAAAACAAATTAACTAGAACATGGATTGATATTAAATTGTTTGATATTGATATTCATATAGTATGGTCAAAACGTTTCAGATTATCTATAGTATCATAATAATGCCAACAATTTGATTTGTATTATCTAAATGTATGATTCTTTATATCTATAGTATGATTCAAATAAAGTATAGTAAGTTATGATGATAAATAATTAAATAGTATGTACTTGTAGGATAACTTCTTACTAGCAAATACACTTCGACATTCAATATGATTTACCTTTATTACAATATGATCAATATAGATTATAAACTTATCGATGACGACTCCTTTGCTTATCATAAGTGCGCTATCAATTCTAATGCCCTTTGTTAAGTGGCATGGGCCACCCAAAACCTTCTTTCTTTGGGTCATCTTACATTATTTAGAAGTAAAACTCTGATTAATTAGCTAAGTTTACCAAACAAGTTAACACAAAACAGCTTTTCAAATCAGCAGTCAAATCTTCTGAACAAAAAGTGAAAACTCTATCAGCAAACTCTAAACTTTAATAACTAAACTCTAAACTCTATTTGCCAAACAGGGCCAAAAATTAAACTTCAATGGTTCCAAGTATGATAATAATAGCAATGTGATTGGTTTTTAATCATAGATCATAAAGGAAAGACCCTCAATTCTAGAGCAATGAAAACTCATTATTCCAACACTACACACACACACAAAAAAAAAAAAAAAAACCATTTTTTATAGTTGTTTATAGGTGCTTTTACTAGCGATTTTCAACCGCTATTGTATTAAGTGCTATTAAAAGAATACAAGGCTTTTTATAGTGATTCTGAAACCGCTATAAAAATCATCTTTTTACAATGTTTTTTTTAAACCTCTAAAATCGGTAAAAATTCACCCTACCTGTTATAGCGGTTTTTTAAAAACCGCTATAAAAAGTATTTTTTAAAATAAAAATAATTGATGTTTCAAATCATCAATCATCAATATATATACTATAAGAGAAGCAGCTAAATCCACATCTTGCCACATGTCGCGCTCTCATTAAAAATTTTCCCGCCTTTTTTCCTCTTAACCTAAAAAAAGCAACATTTTTATTCTATCTTAATATATTTTCTACCTTAATAAAAAATGATATATAATATAACATATCTTTAGAAATATTATGTATTTTTAATTCCTATAAATAATACTGGTACCTTAATTTTTTTTATTATAAGTAATTTAATTTTAATCATATATTAATTTCCTATATATTCTTATGGTCAAAGATTACTTTCGATATATTATTCATTTATTGCTTATACATATTCTCATACTAAAAATTCAGCTACTTTTTTTTTTGGGGAAATGAGTATCATTATTGATTTATTATTTTGACATGCATAACATGAATTTTTATATAATTACTCCAAAATTGTTTAACTAGCTAACGTTTGATAACGATCATTGCGGGTTAAAGTTTTTTCTAAAATTGTTTAAATTTACTCCAAAATTTGTTCATACATGTTACCTTTAAATATAGTCATTTTATATTAAATATAATATATCACCTTATACAATATTTTTTGTTGTGGATTTCGTTGACTTCTGCCACAATTTTTTTTTATTCTTATCCATATATTACAATAATTTGAAGAATTAAATTAATAATCTTTTATTTCTTTTTTTGCATTGATCTTGATTTTTAAATTATACTCCCTCTGTTCCTTTTTGTTTGCCCCATTCATTTTTTTCTCATATCTCGAGACACAACTTTAAACGAAAATATCTTTTGATACATGTAATAAAAAAATATATAAATTGCATATTAAAAAAGTATACATTGAGCTGAATCAAACGAGATCCCATTTGACTATATTTTTCCTAATATGTATAAAATTATAGAGAGTCAAAATTACTAAATGAACAGTGTCAAAAGTCAATATGGGGCAAACAATTAGGGACAGAGGGAGTATTAAACATAACAATTATCGAATAGAATATCAATTAAAATATTGCTAAAAAATTTATTATATATGTAGTATATATATGAATTAGCTGGTGTTAGTATAATGGTTACTTAATGTTCTGTATGGGGGGTTAGTCAAGATTTTGTATAAAGATTACTCATTGTTTTGTATGTTTTTTTAATTAAGAAAAACTACGAGAATATTAATATAATTTGCTATTCATAAAGTTAAAATTTTAATATGATGTTAAAGTCACTATATCAGGAAATGAATTATACAAATCCTTACAATATTATTTACATAGTTAATATTAAGATTTACAAACCGTGCATCGCACAGGTACTATGCTAGTAGCTATATAAAACCTACGACATGATATACTTATCACATATGACATAAAGGCATACCCAGTTTGTAAGCCAAATAAATGGTTGTATTTTTACCATAACCTTTGTACAAAATTAGAACCTAAGAGCATCATTAGCAATGAACAAAAAAAAAAGGTTCATGGGTCACTATCACATTTTCTCTCTCATCCACATCACCAAACCAAACTATTTTCAATTTCTCTTCTTATTCATGAACCAAAAAAAAGGTTCATCAACTTTTTACACTACCCCACCCTTTTATTTATAATAAAATGCAATATATAAATAATTATGATTAACACTATTAATTGTAATTATAATTATGATTAACGTAAATTAATTAAGTAGTTGCGATTACCTTAATTTAATTAAATATTTGCAATATGCTAATTTAATTAATAAGATGAGATCAAAATGGTTAGAGTAAAGAACAAAGCACAATACTTACTTTTTTTTTTTGGGAAACAATTATATGGAAAAAGGGTGATTTTTTTAAAAAAATAAAATATGGCAATATGGGTGTCTATTTATAGAGGAGAAAAAATTATGAATTTTGGTGATTTTTTTTTTAAAAAAATTAATGTATGTGTTAAAATTAAATCCACAAAATTTAACACAATTGGTATTTTTTACTAGGCTGAGACGTGGCCACGTGTCGTGTTCTGCAGCGGACACGTGGCCCGCGTCCAAACAATATTTTTTGGCTGAAAACCAGCCAAAACGGCATCGTTTTGGCTGGACCAGCACCAAAACGCACCGTTTTGGCTGGTTTTCAGCCAAAAAAAACTGAGCTGATGTTGCTGACGTGTACATGAACCTTTTTGCCCAATAGTTCGCCTGTACAAACTTTCCCACGGTTGTTCATCATAAACCAATTTTTTTTTCATTGTTAAGAAAAAAAATAAATGGTTTGTTATCACAAACCTTTTTTTTGTTCATCATTAACAATGCTCTAAGAATATTTATATAATAAGTCCTAGTACAATACGTCATAGTGTTCAAAATACGTATTTGCATTCCTCCAATTCCATAAAATCAAAAATCCCAAAAAAATAGATTCAAAATGTAGGACTCATCAGTCATCAACAATTACAGCCTCAAGCCTACATATTTTGTGAAAAACATGTTGCACCCACAAATTTTTTATTTCATAAAGCTGGCTTTAATTATAACTTAGGTTGAAGATTGACCATCCATATAATACTGTAAAAAGAAATGTTATTATAGTAAAAATAGCTTGCATAGTAAGGAAATAAACATTGTTATATAAATTGAACAAGAATAGCTTTATTAATAAGCTTCTACAATTTGAAAGAGTTTAAGGAAGAGTAATCAATAGAATTGAATTAATAGAAAGTATAATCTCACAGTTTTAGAACTAAACTACCTAGAGCTATATATAGAGATAAAGAGAAAGAAGAAATTAAACAGAACAATATACTACTGTAGGAAAGTTAGGAGGTTAGAGTTAGTTAGGCTAAGAAGAGTAAAGTAACCCTTAGTTAGTTACTAATACACACCCTTACTTATCCTATTTTATTATACTACTGCTTTACTTTAACTACTAACACAATTCCCATAATTAGTGCTAATGCCTGTCATTCAGACTTGTTTTTACTCCCATCTCCACTTAGAACAGAACTGTTCTTCAGTTGAACCAGAGAAGCCAGACCAAGCTTTGCACTCAGAATATGATGCTGAGAAGAACTGAGAGATTTAGTTAGTACATCAGCCAGCTGATCTTTGGAAGACACATGTTGAATGTCTAAAACACCATCTTCCACTTGCTCTCTTACATAATGCATCTCTCTTTTCAGATGCTTTGTCTTCTCATGGTACATAGGATTATGAGCTAAGTGAACTGCAGAGGTGTTATCACATTTGACTGATATAGGCAATTGAACTTGTAATCTCAAATCTTGTAATAAACCTTGAATCCATGTTAGTTCACTTGCTGCTGCAGAGAGACTTTTATATTCAGCCTCAGTGGACGACTTGCTCACTGATGTTTGCTTTTTCGTTTTCCAAGAGACTAGATGCTTGCCAATGAATATTGCATAAGAACTCAGAGATCTACTTGTAAACTGACATCCATTCCAATCTGAATCAGAGTATGCTTCAACCTGCAGATCAGAATTAGTAGAATAAAACAAGCCATGCTCTATTGTTCCCTTTAAGTATTTGAGAACATGTATTACAGCTCTCATATGGGGAACCTTAGGAGCATGCATAAACTGACTAAGATGTTGAACAGAATAAGATAAATCAGGCCTAGTAATACCAAGGTAAAGAAGTCTACCAACAATTCTTCTATAAATTTCAGGGTTTTCTAGATCCTCACCTATTTCAGTTGATAGTTTTAGGCCAAGAGGAAGAGGAGCAGGAGCAGAATCACAGTTGAGTAAGTCTGCATCTGTGAGTATATCCTTGATATACTTTTTCTGAGAGAGAAACACACCATTCTGATCTCTATGTAATTCAATTCCCAAAAAATAATGTAAAAGACCTAGGTCTTTTATAGTAAAAGCAACATCAAGTTGCTTCTTTACAAGATCAATCTGATCTTTTGAGGTTCCTGTTACAAGAATATCATCTACATAGACAAGCAAGATCAAGAAATGACTATTTTTCATTCTAGTAAATAAGGAATAATCTTGCTTTGATTGGATAAAACCCATTGATTTCAAGAATTTTGTCAATTCTTTGTTCCATTGCCTAGGGGCTTGTTTTAAGCCATACAGGGACTTATTCAGCTTACACACTTGTCCTGTATTTCCTTTATTATATCCAGGTGGAAGTTTCATAAACACCTCCTCATCAAGAAAACCATGCAAGAAAGCATTATTAACATCAAGTTGGTATATTGGCCAACCACTAGAAACAGCAATAGAAATAACAATTCTAACTGTAGCTACCTTTGCCACAGGGGAAAAAGTTTGAGTAAAATCTTGTCCTTCTATTTGTTGATACCCAGTTGCTACAAGTCTAGCTTTATGTCTTTCTATCGTTCCATCTGGATTGAGTTTAGTTTTAAAAACCCATTTACACCCTATAGCCCTTTTATCTTTAGGCAAATCTGTCAAGAACCAAGTCTGATTTTCTTCTAAAGCCTGTAATTCTTTGTTCATAGCAGAAACCCATCCTGGATTATTTTTAGCCTGATTATAAGTCTTTGGTTCACAAATTAGAGAAGAATTAACAGCAAAAGAAAATGATTCAGACTCATTTTCGTGAACCAAATTTCTATGAGGTATGTAATTAACTTGGTAATCTTGAAATTTATTAGGAGGAACCACAACCCTCTTAGAAACTCTAACATTACTAAAATCATTTTCAGTAAAACCATGGTCATTAAAAATATCAACTACCAAGTTACTAGACAAATAAGATGCAGACTTATCTTTAGAAGTAGAATTAGAAACAATAGATTTATTCTGATCAAGTCTCAGAACATCAACATTAGAAGATATTATGCTCCCTGCAGAATTAATAACAGGAATATCATTATGAGAGGAAACACCTCCAGCAACAATTTCAGTAGCATTCTCATTAATACTATTCCCAGCAGATCTGTAACCAAGATTTTCAGTCACAGCAACAGAGCCAATAATCTCAGGACTATTACACAAGCCCTGTAAACACTGACCATTTATAGACCCAAACTGAACTAACTCAATAGGTCTATTTATACTGTTATTTCCTTTATTTTGTTCCTGAAAAGGAAACTCAGTTTCAAAGAACTTTACATCCCCAGCTACACCCACCTTATGAGTTTCAAGATTATACACCTTATATGCTTTTTGAGCATAAGGATATCCAATAAAAATGCACCTATTTGATCTTGAATCAAATTTATCTCTATTAGTTTGCATATTATATGCATAGCATAAACAACCAAAGACCTTTAACCCATCATATGTAGGCTGTTTATTAAACAACACCTCATAAGGACACTTCCACTTTAGTATCTTAGTAGGAAGCCTATTTATTATATAAGTAGCAGTTAAAATACAATCACCCCAAAACTTCTTTGGAAGAAAAGCTTGAAATCTAAGAGACCTTGCAACCTCTAATAAATGCCTATGTTTTCTCTCAACTCTACCATTTTGTTGAGGATAACCAGGAACAGATTTTTGATGAATAATACCTTTGGCTAACAAAAAATCAGAACAATATTGCTTTATAAACTCTGTTCCATTATCAGATCTAATTTGCTTAATATTCTTTCCAAATTGAGTTTGCACCAAAGCATAAAAATCAGAAATAGTTTTAGCTACTTGCATTTTATTGTGAAGTAAGTAAGTCCATGTTGTTCTACTACAATCATCAAGAATAGTAAGAAAATACTTTGCTCCATTAAGCGCAGAAACTCTGTAAGGACCCCATAAATCAAAATGAACAAGATCAAAAACACCAATAGCTCTATTATTACTTATAGGAAAAGGTTCTTTATGATGCTTTGCCTGCAAACAAAACTTACAACTCAAACTATCACTACTACTATGCTTACACAAACCCAAATGTCTCAAAGTACTCAAAGAAGCATGACCTAATCTACTATGTAAAATTTCCACTTTCTGTTTTTCACAAAACAATTTATTCACCATACTACTACTATTCTTATCACTTATACTACCATCTACAACAGTAGTAGCATTATTACAACTCTCCAATCTAGAACCAACCTCAGTAAACCCATCTGCACAGCAAGCTCTCAACAAGTACAAGCCATCTTGCTTCTTTCCCATAGCTATGTTCTTGCTCTTAGCAAGGTCCTGAAAAACACAATCCTGATATGTGAACCTTATATTAATATTCTTCTGTTCTAACAACGTGCTAACAGACAAAAGATTATGCCTAAAATCAGGTACTAGCAGAACATTACTCAACATAAGATCATCATTAATAACCACATTACCGGACTGAGTAACAGTCTTAAAAGAACCATCAGGCATAGATACTTTTATAGGTTTTCTAAGCATTTTTATATTTATCATGCTATGTTTATTAAAGGTCATGTGATCTGAGGCACCAGAATCTATTATCCAAACCAAAGAATCAACATGCTTTAAAATATGACAATTAAAAGAAAAAGCAATCATACCAGCAAAACTAGAATTATCATTACCATAACTTTGTTGGTTCTTCATTGCTTTCACCACCTCTTGACAAATGGCACTAATCATCATACCATCAGCCTTAGAACCCACATCAAGAGGAGTATCATCAGCATCTACCATTGCATTAGCTGCAAACTTATTCTCAGCATCCCCTTTCTTTTGCTTCAAAGCACCATACCACTCAGGATACCCAATCAGCTTGAAACATTGATCACTAGAATGCCCCTTCATCTTGCAATTATCACAAAATCTTGCTGCTTTTTCTTTCTTCCAATCAGCCTTAAACTGATTCCCAGTCCTGTTTTGTCCAAGAAAATTCTTATTTCCTTGCCCATTACTAGAATTACCATTCCAATTTCTTTGATACCTTTGTACTGCCAAAGCAGCACTCTCCCCATTACTTTCTTGACTTTGAGCCACTTCCTTCTGTGACTCAATCTGTCTAACCATAGAATATGCCTTACCTAAATTAGGTATAGGATCCATATTCAAAACATTAGTTACTGTATTGTCAAAACCAGAATTAAGCCCAAGAAGAAACTGCATTACTTTCTCTTGAGACTCAGCATCAGCTACCTTCTTTAGATAATTACAAGTACACTTAGCTAGTGCACCACAAGTACAAGAAGGTGAACATTTAACAGAAGCCATATCCTCCCACAATTTCTTCATTTTTCCAAAATATGCAACAATAGACATATTTTCTTGTTTTAAACATGCAATTTCTTTTTTTCAATTGAAAAATCATAGGACCATTTGCTTGCCCAAATCTTTCTTTTACATCACACCAAAGCTCATAAGCAGATTCTACATAAGAAAATTCATCCCCAATTTCACTAGTCATAGAACTAGTAATCCAACATGAAACCATGTAATCGGCTTTCTTCCATTTAGGAAAATTCTTATCAGTTTCAATAGGCTCTTCAATTGAACCATCAATGAAACCTAGCTTATTTTTCGCACCTAAGGCTTTTCTAACATTCCTACTCCAACGAACAAAATTAGTTCCCTTAAACAATACCCGAGTAAGAGAAGCCGTTGGATTATCAGAAGTAGCCACGAAGTACGGATCAAGACTCAAATCAGTAGTAGCATTAGATGCAATTGCTTCCGCCATTGGTACACTTCAACACTCAATCTTCAAGAATCACCTTTCTTGAATCAAAAAATCAAACCCTAGAACAATCGTATCACCAATCTCAGTGTGAGATATGCTCTGATACCATGAAAGAGTTTAAGGAAGAGTAATCAATAGAATTGAATTAATAGAAAGTATAATCTCACAGTTTTAGAACTAAACTACCTAGAGCTATATATAGAGATACAGAGAAAGAAGAAATTAAACAGAACAATATACTACTGTAGGAAAGTTAGGAGGTTAGAGTTAGTTAGGCTAAGAAGATTAAAGTAACCCTTAGTTAGTTACTAATACAATTGCTATATAAGGTAAAAAAAAATCACAGTTGTTGTCATTAAACTACAATAAGGTTATGCATAGGTTTTGCAAAAATTGGATTCGAAAAAATAATAGTTGTAAGACAATATAACTAAACAACAACAAAATTTGATTCAAAAAAAAAAAAACAACAACAACAAAATCTACAACCTGTTGAAAATTTTCTTATAAATGGGCTTATAATAGTTCCGATTCAAAAGGAGTTTTATAAAAGATAGAGAATGTATTGTGTCAGACAAGTCTGACAGAATGTTGCTGTCAAACGAGTCTAATTCAGAAATTAAACCCATCTGAAAAATATAAACACTAATCTGGACGAAATAAGCATTAACCTGGACGAATAAGCACTAACCTGGACAAATAAGCACTAACCTGGACGAAATAAGCACTAACCTGGTCAAAATAAACACTAACCTGGTCAAATAACCACTAACCTGGACAAAATAAGCACTAACCTGAACAAAATAAACACTAACCTGGACAAAATGAACACTAACCTGGACAAATAAAACACTAACCTGGACAAAATAAACACTAACCGGGACAAATAAACACTGAACTGGACAAAGTATAAACACTAATTTGGACAAAATTAATACTGACCTGGATAAATAAACACTAGCCTGGAAAAAAAAGACCTGGGTAAAATTTGAACTAACCGGAACAAAAAACTCTATCACCTGGACAAAATGTTCCATTACCTGGAAACTCATTTGTTCCATTAACTGTAACAATTGTCCTCTTCTGATAATCATCAGAAATGAAACAAGAACATACCCAAAAATGTCAGTCCTCGAATGCGGCAATGATTGCTGTTGATAATCATCAGAAATCGATGTATGCGATGAAATAAGAGGATGTTTAGAAGACTGATTCCCAAAAAAAAAGAGAAAATAGATTTGAGCACAGAAAAGGCAGAAAGAGCCGTAAAACCTAGCCGTAGAAGACGAGCGCCAAAACCAGGAGGAGCAACAACAGTCCATAGAAAGCGAAGTTTGCTTCGAAACCCTAGGAAAAGAAGACTACTCCATCGAGGTTTCCATGACCAACCAATGATTAAACCAATCATTATTGCCAACCAAATTGGGAATGCGCATACTAAAATGTCGACGAATGTTTCGATTACGAGGGGTTGTGACATGAATTGGAGTAGATCATTTAGGGTTTTAGTTTATGACATTGATGAATTTGACGGAGTTGTTGTGAATTTTGATGTCAGGATATTATGATGATTATGTTGCTGTGTGAATTGTTTTTTTTTTTTGTTGGTGCTGTGTGAATTGTGATCTTGGCAATGTGACTGAGGAGTTGGGCAAGGCCGTCTGACCAAATATTAGGATCAGACGGTCTGACCCAATACTTTCTCTAAAAGATATTATTAAAGAAAAACCCAGATCAAGAGTGAAATATATATCAATAACAAAATCAAACAATGGAGCTGCTAATGATCAGAAGAGAAATGTGGCGAAAGCAGCAATTACAGTAAACTCCTACCACAAAGTTATTTGCCTTTCAAAAAAAAAAAAAAATTGAATCCAAAATTAAAAAAATTATCTTTACCATAGCTCGGCCCAAATGAAATATCAAACCCAAGATTGCAAATTAAAGCAATAGAAACTATCAAACTGATGTGAAAATAGTAATGCTATAAATCTTACACCAAAACCAGATCAAATACCAAAAAGAAGCTTAGATAACTAGAGATACATACTGAAATTATGTACCAAAACTGGTTCTTATATTTTTAAATGGTTAATTAGAGATACGTTAAATCCTTGTGTTCTTATATTTCACTTTATTGCTCAATAAACTAGTTCACTCGCTGTTCTCAGAAACTATAATTAACTATTTAAAAACGAAAAATCTGACATACTCAATTCAACCCCCCTTCTTGAGTATCTATTGAATTTTCAAAGAGGAGGAAATAAAAGTAGCAATTTTTTTTAAAGACTTTTAACATTGGTTTTTGTACAACCGCTACAAAAGACCATGCTTCAAAGAAATTATAGCGGTTTTGTGAAAACCGCTATAAAAAAAAAGCATTGTTAAAGATCATTTTTGGCGTAGTACAAATCAATCCTCTTTGCAGTAGCGCCTTGGCAATGAGGGATGAAATTAAAAATGCCCTTTCTCTTAATGTTAAAAATATTCATTACAGTCAGTCATAAAAGATAATGTTGATTTTTTTATTGGGGGATCAATATACTCTTCCTCAACTATTGTGAAAAGTTATGGTAAAAAGAACAATTTAAAAGTCTGGTCTCTTTCTCTCTTCTCTCTCCTCTCTCCCCTCAAAAACCTAAAACCCTAGCCCATTTTCTAGCCGTAAGGGACTATCATTATCATATATATTTATTATGATTGTAAATCCCAAATCTTATTTATTTATTTTTTTTGCTTTTTTTTTTTGGTTTTTGTCATTAATAATTTTTTTTTTCTCTTTATGAGAGTTTCTACCCAATGTTTGGGTTTTTTTTCTTCTTTAATCACAGTATTTAAGATGAGTTTTTTTTTTTCTCTTCCTTTATGGCGATTAGATTTTGGTAGAATTAATTTGTTGATGGAGGCTTATGCGGTTATCGAATCAGATCTCAAAAATTACAACATATCGCAAGACCCTCTTGTAGAAGGCTGCAAAGACAACGATGTGAAAAACGAGGGAATTCATCAATGTCAGGTCTCATCGACAATTGTAGATTTGATCTCTTTTATAAATGTCGTATGACTCTTTACCAATAAATTGATCTTTATTTAAAAAAAAAAGTTAATAAGAATAACACTTATACAAAAAATAGGACATTTAAGGGTCAAATTTGCCGTTAATAATAATGCTATTAACATTATTCTTAAGAAAAACAACTGACACTTTGGGGTCGAGAAGAATTAAATGTTAAAAACTAGTATTGATGTGCTATTGTGTACTCTGACTTTTTCAGAAATTAATCCAATAATAATACTTTTTATTAAAAATTTTTTTTTGTAATTTCCATATGTCTAGGGGCAATATTCTTGTTCATGTTGTAGTTTTTTAAATAACATTGATGATGACTTAAACATTATAATTGTTAGACTAAAGCATTTTACTCTATGCGTTTTTTTTATACGACTTGTCAAAATTTCTTTTTTCACATCTCCCAATGCACTATTATTTTAAGCAAATATATCTATAAATACTTACAATAAAAAATTATAAAAGTTAGATATAAGTATTTAAAAAACACATGTTGAGAAAAGATAAATTAGATTTATCATAAATATATTTTTCTGTAGATATACAAGACTATAAATAATTAAATAGCTAATGTTTACAAATAAACTGTTCTATTTTTAGGAATGCAGGGTCGTTTTAAAGATTTTAAAGGCTCAATTCTAACATAAAAATAGGCCCATTGAATAATTAAGATGAAAGTTAAAATGAAATATTAAAGATTAAATTTTTTAAAAATATATTTCATTGATTTTTTTTTTATAAAAGGTGAAAAATAGGATTTATTTCATTTAATATACAAAAATTATTAGAATAATATTATTGTAGGCCTTGTAAATTTGAAGTCTTGCTCAATTGATCTCTTTGTACATCTTCATCTACCATTTGTAGAAATATTGTAACTAAAAACTAAATACTCCTTTGCCAAAAAAAAAAAACCAAATACTCCGTACAAGAGTATGTAGTATAAATTAAACCGGAGAGTAGTTCAAGACTCTTAGCACAAAAACTACCTAAACGTTACATGTAAAATAAACGAGGTTAGTGAAAACCAAATTTGCAAACATTTTGATAACAACTTACAAGGTAAAGTTCAATTCTATGTTAGACAAACACTTTCAAATTTCAATGTCATTAGAATCACCTTTTGACTTTTTCTTCCCCCCTACTTGGCTACAAGGAATATATAATTATTGAGAGTCTAATTTAGTTTAGTGCCGTTTGCAAACATATTTTTGAGAAATTATGAGGGTATAGTTTTTTTTTTTTTTTCCCGTTATTAGTGCATAGTTGGTATGTATTAAAGGTGGGCGCGGGCCGTGCTGGGACGGCCCACGTGCCAAGCCCACGTGCCTCGTGCAGTCGTGACACAACGTGTCTTACCTATAACAGGCCAAGAAAAGTTCGTGAAGAGTGGGCTCATGCCAAGTTATAAAATATAAGGCCCATGCACGGACTAGCCCACGTGTCGTGCCGTGCCATCGTGCATTATACTAATTTTTATATATTATGAATTTTTTACCAAAATGAGTGTGACAACGTGCGGGCCGGCCCATCGTGCTCGCGCCGGGTTCGTGCCAAACTTTTAAAATGTTGTTCATGGTCTTCATGTTGTGTCGTGCTCATAGTGGGCTCGTGCCGGGCCGAACCCAAATCGTGTCGTGACGAGTTGGCCCGTGTGCCGGCCCAGTCCATGCCCAGCTCTAGTATGTATGAGCAACATTAAGACAAAAAATTGTTTTTGTTTTTTTTTAAATGGTAAATTTATTTATTTTATTTTTTGCACCTCATAAACTCTTTTGTTGGACACAATAAATCAACTCAGGACAAAACATTATGCACTTAAGACAAAACTTAAGTCATACATGGCAAAATTTATATAACATGGTGACACCATATATAACCTTTTGCCTCATTCCCTATTTTTGGACACAATAAAACTAATTCTAAACAAGACATCCTAACATTTGAGACACAACTTAAGCTACACATGACTTAGTGAACCACATGCAACCATTTGCCTCACTTACTCATCTTGGACATAATAAAATCACCTCAATACAAGACATATCTGCTTGACAAGAATTGAGCCACACATGACAAAACTTATAATAGTAATAATATCAATATATCATACATAATTGTTAAAAGTAGGAACGATTTCCCCTTTATTTATTTAAAAAAAAAACTGGAAACAAATTTATTTTTGTCGTATACTTGTATGTATGCATACTAGGTATGCCGTATGCGACTATCAGTCTATCACTTCTCCATTTTTTTGTCCTATAAACCGAGCTGGAAAAACAAAAGGATGCGTTCTTTCAAGGATCACAAATACCAATGTATTAAAAAAAAGGAAAGTTTCGAATATGCATGTTATGGCACGCAATGATAGATCCATAGAGATTTCGTCAAACCCAACCTGCCTTACCTTCAGGTACCTGGCCCGTTTTTTTGCATGACTTGGACATGTAAATTAGGTCTAAATTTGGATCTAGTTCAACCAAATATTTTAATTTTATGTGCGAATTTTGTACAATTAAAATTAGACTTTTGGTTAATTTTTTAGGCTCGACATGAAAGCATGCGAAGTCCGCACTAAATTTTCGGATTCTGGCAAATTAATTTGAACCCAAACTAGGCTTGTCCCAAAGTGGGGCTGTCTAATAGGATTCATTTTGGTATTTAATAGGTAATAGATGGACCCGGGATCAGCCAATTGTATGTCTGTATGTGGTCCCATACGTCCCAACTGCTGAAATAAAAAAAACTTCACGCGCTCCTTCTCACCACACACTCTGCAAATATTCACATACTAAAAGGGCAATGTTCACACACAAAAAGAGTAATGTTCACAAGATTATGCACAAATATTTATCACATTTTGTTAGAATGTCACATGTAAAACTTATGATTTATAATGTTCACTATCTTATACAAATGTTCACGAAGTAATACACAATATATATTGGATTATTATTTGCTAGAATGCACAATATATACTTATTGTATAAATTATATGCTTGTTCATCACCAAATTATACAATAATGTTCAGCAGTTAAAGAATAAATATTCACAACACTTATATATCACAAATTAAATATAAATATTCACCACATAACGAACAAATGTTCACCAAATATGCAATGTTCACCAATTTAAATAGCAATGTTTACCAATTAAACAATAAAAATGTTTACAACACTTACAAATCACTAAATTATTTTAAATATCACCACATGTATTACAAATGTTCACTAAAACTACAATGTTCTCCAGTTAAACAATAAATATTCATAACACTTATATATTACCAATTAAATATAAATATTCACCACATAATTCATATATGTTCACCAAAAGTGCAATGTTCACCAATAACAATGTTCACCAGTTTAAATAGCAATGTTCACCAATTAAACAATAAACCGAATAAAGGATCACAAACACTTACAAATCACCAAGTAAATATAATATGCACCATATATGACACAAATGTTCACTAAAATTGCAATGCTTACCAGTTAAACAATAAATGTTCACAACACTTATATATCAATATAAATATTCATCACATACAACACAAATGTTCACCAAAAAATATATTTGTGAATATTTTGGTGAATACTGCAGCAAAAAAGAAAGAAAATAATAGAAAATTAAAAAAAAAATTAATTCTAAAAAAACAAATTGCTCAAAATTTGATGAATTGGAACAAAAATAGAGGTGCAGCGTTAAAATTTTAAATCGATAAAAAAAAGGCAAAATGACATCGTAATGGACCCGACCTGATATACCCCCAAATCTCCCTCTACGAGAATACTAGAATAATACATATAAAATACCGTAGAGATAGACTTGAGTGTATTACCGCCTCGTGATTATTAACGTAAGGCTATACTTGACTACAACTTTGCAGCGGAAATAAAAAAAAATACTTATTATTAAATGCGATAAACTTTGTTTTCAAAACATAATAACTTTAAATAAAATTAAAACCCTAGTCTAGGTGAATGACGCCCTTGCCCCTGATGCAACATGTAGTCCACTTTGATCATCAATAACTAGCTACTTATCAATAAATGATAAGTAGGGCAAAGCCAAAACAAAATAAAGTACGGGTTAGCAAAATATGCTAAGTACGTAAAATGCAAGATATAAGTCAAAATAAATTTTATTTAATAAACATGCTTTTGAAATACTCAAGTCATATTATATGAAAACAATTATTTATCCAAGATGATCATTTTCCAAAAATATTCCAAACCAGTAATATTGAATGTAAATATTTAAATATTGAAAATAAAATTTTCCTATACCCCAAATTCCTCCTCTAAGTGTGCACACCCCCCAAGTTAGTATCTTTCTGTATAAAGGCTATCCTTGAGGAAAGACTAGGTCATACAAAGTCCATAGTCTTATCAACCAAATCCACGTAGCGGGATTACAGACAATAAATAAGCTTGTAAAGCTTGTAGGGTCACAAATAAATTTTTAATATAATAAGAGTTGAGTATAAAGATAATATACTCATATAATTGTAACCTTCCAAAATTCCTTATTTCCTTAGTCTTTCAAAATGATATGACAATATCACTAAAATATTTAATTATTCCAAATCTTTTCATAGAATATTTTCTATGATATTATTTTCCAAAATATAATAAGATTCAAATCTTTCCATAAAACATTATTTTCAAAATATAATAAGATGATTCAAATCATAAATATTATTTCCAAAATCTAAAAATTTCATGACAAAAATATAAGGCTAATAAAATATAAAATAATTTTGTCATCAAACTTTAAATTAACATAATGCAAAATTAATTGATCATAAATTATATCATGTATCATATAAACACGTAAAAATCATGTAAACACTTTAATAAAGTATCTAGCTACTTAACATACCTTGATCTTCATTAAGCAAAATTTATTACGAAGCTTAAGAGAAATCGCGAATCAACACCCTACACATAAATAAATAACAAGACTCACTATATGTGCATGAACTATATTTAATTTTCATAAATCATATCTTAAAATTTCTGTTGTTTTTTTTATTTTTTTTATACTTTAAAAGCATTAAATTATTTTGTTTATTAAACCGTAACAATAATGATAATAATAATAATAATATGTAATAATAAAAATAGTAGTTTTAGGTAAAGAGAAAAACCGAAACAAGAGGAGAGGAGGAGGATAGCTAGGTGGCCAAGGGTGGCTGGACGTGGCTCATGGTGGCTGCTGCCAATAGTGGTGGTGGTGAAAGCAAGAGAAAAGAGAGGAAATCATGAGTTGTAATCTTATTAGAAAATAGGCAGAAACTTTCAGAGGCCATAACTCCTTCGATATGAATCCAAATCGGGTGATTCTTGAGCCTAACCTCAATAACTTTTCGAGAGGAACAATCCGTCGTGAAACAGAAATTTGCTAAAAATGACCAGAAGTGCCCGAAAATTGGCTCTGAACAGATACGGGCATAAAGACTACGAAAATAGAAGAAATAATTTGTGGAAAAGAAGAGAGAAGAAGAGAGAATTTTGAGTGTGCTTGTGATATTGGAGTAGGAGGGAGAAGATGATTTGTGGGGTTGGTACAATTTGTGCATTGGGATGGGGGGTATTTATAGTGTTTATGGTTTATGTATTATGGTAAATTAGAAAATCATGAGGATATTTTGGTGATCAAGAATATTTGTTTTAGTCATATTTTGGAATGGTGTTATTCTTGGTGATCAAGGAATTCAATAATGAATTGAGAAAAAATGACAACTGAATTATTTGGAAAATATTTCATGATCATGTTTGGGTGGAAGATTTTGAGCAAGTAATTTTTTTTCCTTCCTTGTGTATGCATGGTGTAGCCATGTACATGGCTTTCAAATTTATTTTATATTATTATTATTATTATGCATTTTCTCTTTTGGGCTTCCTAATTGGTCTTATTGGGTTTCGTTTTAGGTTTTAGGATAGTCATAAATGACATTTGGGCTTACATACTTTTTCAATAAAATTAGCTTAATCATGAGACCATAATAATTTGTGAAATAAGACTTATTTAAGATATCCGAAAATCACGTGTATATATATGAAATTTTAGTTTTTATAATTTAAAACAACATTTTGGCTTGAAATTTTATGTCTGAAATTTAAATAAATAATTTGAGTAGTATAAAATATATTAATAAATTATAAAATATTTATCCAAAATTACGGGGTGTTACACGACCAACCAGCTGGCTGGTCCCGGGTGTAATAACCCGAATTTTAGGGTTATAAAATTTCGTGTTAATTTGCCTCTGCTATAAAATTCTGAGCTTGAATTATACTATTTGGGCTGGGTTTGTCTTATTTTAATCCTTGCCCATATCTTAACCAAAACCCAAGACCCTTAAAAGGGCCTTGGTGTCCTTGGTGGTATGGTAAACAATAGCCAATGGGCTTCTAACTTCAATTAAGTTATTAAGCCCAATTGTTTATTTAGTCTTGCTAATTTAAAAGCTAAACTCTATTTAATCCCCTATGATCATATCAAAGGGATAATTCATTCAAACTCCTACTCCCTCTCTCACGCACCACTCGTCTCTCTCTCCCTCTTAAAAAAACTCTTCCTTTCTTTTCTTTTCTTTTCAGATCATAAATCCAAAGGTGATTAAAGATTGTAACTTCCAAAATCTTTAATCATATTTCTTTTATCTTTCGATTATTTTAAACTAAGCCAACCTTGTTCTTGTAGGTTCTTGCTAGTGGTATAGCCGTGTGGGTGCCGAGTAGCAAATGACCCTTTTCTGATTTTTACTTCCTAATCTAAGGTAACTAGACTAACCACTTATAATTAGGAATATTAAAGTGCATAATTTGATAGAATAGTTTGCTAGACTATAGAGTTTTGATCATGAAATCTTGATGAATTCTTGAATTGTTTACATGTCTTTATGTGATTTATTTAATTATTATAAAGTATTGGGTCAGACCGTCTGACCCAATACTTACTGTGAGACGGACACAAATATCCATTTTTATCCTCTCTCTTCACTCACCTCTTCGACCATTTCAATTTTTAACTCTTTGAACTCCCTCCCCTTAGACCTTCATCCATGGCTTTTATTCTCTTCTAAGCTCTCCAAACCCAATTGTCTCTCTCCACCCCAACAATCGCTCCTTCTATTACCAACACCATAACTATGTCATCCCCCACCCCAAACTCAAAATCTCAAACTTTTCCCGGCCTCGTACCCACCATTTCTCGCACCATTATCAATGGAAGCTTTGCAATTTCGAGAGAGAGAAAGGGTGGATGAAAACCAAAGCAATCGAAGTGTTCGTTGAAGATGCGTGGAAGCTCTGCAATTTATCAATGGAAGCTTTGCAATTTATCAAAGTGAACATCAAGATGACTACAATTTAGCAGAGTTTAGGGAAAAGAAAGGAAATAAATAGAGGGATGTGTTGGTTAACATTAACACAATGGGAAATTTTAATTACATCATAGCAAAAGGTGATGATTGAGAAATATCTAAAAAAATTGTGAATAGTAATTTTCAATTTTTGTAAGGAAAAAAGGTAACAAAATTGTACACAATACGGAATAATCAAAGTTAAAAGGAGATCAAGGATTAGGAAGAGATAAGAAAAAAATGAGAGAAGGCTAATTGTTTGTAATGCTATTAGTTTTGTGAAGATGTTGGAAGAAGAGGTGGGAGGTGGGAGAACGAGGTCCAGGTTTGGAATTATTTGTCCAGGTATTAGTCATCTTTGTCCAGGTCACTCATTATTTGGTCCAGGTTAGTTAAATTTTTGTCCAGGTCAGTATTCCAGGTTAGGGTCAATTGCAATTTCGTCCAGGTTAATTTTAATTTTATTTTTTTATCCAGGTTAGTACTTATTTTGTCCAGGTTAGTGCTTATTTTGTCCAGATTAGTACTTATTTTATCCAGATTAGTGGTTATTTGACCAGGTTAGTGCTTATTTGACCAGGTTAGTGGTTATTTGACCAGGTTAGTGTTTACTTTGACCAGGTTAGTGCTTATTTTGTCCAGGTTAGTGCTTATTTTGTCCAGGTTAATGATTATTTCGTCCAGGTTAGTGTTTATATTTTCCAGGTGAGTATAATTTTTCAGTTAGACTCGTCTGACAACATCATTCTGTCAGACTTGTCTGATACAATACCTTCTATTTAATTATTTATGGTTTAATTCATGATTTATGATTGCAAAATGCATGTTTTGATTTAAAGAATTGCTAAAAGATTGATCTTTAATATCCTATTCCACTCGATATTTTGTGTAATATAACAAGTATTGATTTTTATTGTGTTCTTGTTGAATCTTGATGAATTTACTTGTATCTATGTATTTCTTTGATAATTATTTTTTATAATTCACAATTTATTAATCAAATTTGCATGTTTCCTTAATTTTAATTGTAGAATAATTGTTGCCTTTATTTCTTGAAATTTTTGAACCATATGAATATGAAAGCATGAATTTTTATTGAATTCTTGAATTAATTCTCTAACTTTGAAGCATGATTATTTGATTTAATTGATATTAAAATGTTAATCTTGAACTAGAATCGTTTCTTGTTTTAATCTTGAAATTGCCATGTAAATTGATGAAGTTTTAGGGTTAAAGTTTCAATTTTTATTGTTGAATTAAGTGCAAAATCGAATCTTTATTATGAAAGTCTAATTGTATTGATATTTAAGTTTATGATTTGTATTTGCATGATGAAATCTTGATGAACTTGAAGTATCTACTTGTTTGCTTGTTTGTCTAGCATGGACAAATGTATTAGATGAAGAAAGGTTGAATTTTTATTTCTTATTTGTGTTATTTAAGCATGATTACATGTTAATTATCTGTTTACATGATAATTTGATTGTTTACTATTTGTTTATTTTCATTATTTGGACTAATTATGTTGTAAAGTCAATTTGCTTACTTTGCATAAGGACCGAATGCTAAGTCATTTATATACTTATCATTCGTTTCTGACGCATCATATTTTATGTGAAGAATTTACGTGTTTAATTCAGTTATTTATTTAATTATGTGTTATTGACTTCAGTTGTGGCGATTATGTGTTATCGACTTCGGTTGTGGCGATTATGTGTTATCGACTTTGGTCGTGGCGATTATGTGTTATTGACTGCTGTCGTGGCGATTATGTGTTATGGACTTCGGTCGTGGAGATTGTGTGTTATCGACTTCGGTCATGGCGATTGTGTGTTATCGACTTCGGTCGTGGCGATTGCATGTTTAGAATTCAGTTGATTCAATTGCATGTTTATTGATTATATTCGAGTAATGTTAAGCATGTTATGTTATGATGATATGACAGTTGTTATGTCATTTGTTTTTTTTATGAGAAAAGGTAAGAAATATATTAATCTCAAAAAGGAAGGAGGCCTAGCCAATGCTCTCACCAAGAAAAACCAAACAACAATCCCCTAGTGGTCAACAAACCACCAACAAGAGAAAACAGAAACAAAAACAAAGCCCCCAACAGCAGGGGCCTACTACACCAACAAAGAAAAAAACCAGCAACAGGCATCAGAACCTAGTAGACATAAGCCTATACAACAGTATGACAAAACAAGCCTAAGCTAAGAACAACTTAAGCAAAAGTACAACCGTTGCGACGTATGCTTTGGGGATAACTGCTGGATGGTTTTTGTGAAGTGATAATATAACCTATATTCTCATAAGAGAGAGAAAGAGTTACATCCATATTATCACAAAACCACTCTCTTGCATATTCTAAGTGTTTCTCTCCATTGTTACAAAGAAGTGAACACACAAACTCTTACTCATTCATAGAGATTGAATCTAGGCTTGATCACTACGGTTTCTTGTTGTATCTCGTTAACAAATTCCTTGTAACCCGGCCTAAGAATTGGGTAAGAATATTGTTTTCAGGATAGTGCTTCGTGCGCGACTCAAGTGTTATCATCATACTATTACCCAAATCATAGGAAATTCCCCAACAATCTGAAAACAATATAGTTTAGTATGTTTAGGATAAATTTTAAGGGTGTTGAAAAGATGCAAATCTTGTTGTCATCATTGGGAGTGCCCATGGAAGAGGAAAATGAAGAGGAACAACAAGGAGGAAGAATCAATGGAGGGATGTTCTAATTCACAAGTTTATGGCATGATCAAAGTCAATTCAAGTAAGAAGTTTAAAGAAACTAAGAGCAATTTCGTATTATTTGAGCAATTTCCAGAATATACACTGAGTATTTTAAGCAAAGCAAAACCCAGTAAAAACCAAGAGAAGAAGAAAAAGGCCTTTATATATGGAAAAGACCTAAAAATTGAAAAAAAGAAAATAATACCCTTAATAGGCTAAAATACAATAAAAAGGAGAAAAATACTCCTATACCCTCCCTTCAAGCTTGGAAGCTGAAATAATACCAAGCTTGGAACAAATAGAATGATGTTGTAAACTAGCTAGAGGCTTGGTGAGAATATCCGCAAGTTGATGTTGACTTGAAACATGCATAGTTGAGATAAAACCAGAGTTGACTTGTTATCTTATGTAATGGACATCCCTCCTCAAATGCTTAGTTCTCTCATGAAATTTAGGATCCTGAGCAAGAATTTCAGCAGACATATTATCACAACATAGCTTAATAGGCAAAGAGATAGAAATATTAAGATCTTGTAGAAGACCTTCTAACCAAACTATTTCACTAGCAGTGCTAGACATACTCATGTATTTTGCTTCTGCAGAACTTTTACTTACAGTAGATTGCTTTTTAGTCTTCCATGAGACTAGATTATTGCCAAAGAAAATAGCATAAGAAGAGAGAGACCTACTAGAAAATTGGCATGTTCCCCAATTAGCATCACTATAAGCTAATAAAGAGGTACTAGGCTGAGAGTAATACATTAAACCAAAATCAAGAGATCCTCTAAGGTATTTAAGAACATGAAGAGCTGCCCTTAAGTGAGGCACTCTAGGACTATGCATAAATTGGCTTAGATGTTGAATACTATAAGATAAATCAGGCCTAGTCATGCCTAAGTACAACAATCTACCAATTAATTTTCTGTAAATTTCAGGAGAAGAAATGATATCACCTGTGTCTATAGACAATTTTAATCCAGAGGGTAAAGGGGCAGCATCAGTAGCACAATCTTCTATGTTACAATCAGCAAGAATATCAGAAGCATACTTCTTTTGGGATAAAAACATACCTCCTTTACATTTGATAATTTCAATACCAAGAAAATAATGAAGCTCCCCCAAATCTTTTATAGTGAAAGCATCATCCAAAGCTTGTTTAATATGTGAGATTTGAGAATAACAAGTTCCTGTAATCAACATGTCATCTACATAGACCAAGATTATAATAAATAGAGAATCTTGATTTCTTGTAAAAAGAGAGTAATCCTGGGTAGATTGGATAAATCCTAAAGAAAAGAGCAACTTCTTTAACTCTATATTCCACTGCCTTGAAGCCTGCTTCAAGCCATAAATGGATTTCTTTAATTTGCAAACTTGACCATCCAAACATTTGGTATAACCAGGAGGAGGAGTCATTGAAACCTCATCATCTAATATGCCATGTAAGAAAGCATTATTTACATCTAATTGATGTAACATCCAATTATTCATAATAGCAAGAGAAATAACAACTCTAACAGTGGCTAATTTTGCCACAGGAGAAAAGGTTTGATTATAGTCAATACCCTCAATTTGTTGATAGCCAATATCAACTAACCTAGCCTTGTGTCTTTCTATAGAACCATCTGGATTTAATTTAGTTTTATAAACCCATTTTGATCCTATAGCTTTCTTTCCATTAGGTAACCAGGTTAAATCCCAAGTTTTATTAGCTTCTAAAGCTATTAATTCTTTATTCATAGCTTCAACCCATTGAGGAGAACCTTTAGCTTGTTTATAAGTTTTAGGTTCTATATTAAGTTTGGAATTAACAGCAAAAGAATTTGATTCAGATTTGTCATTAAAATCTGTTCTATGAGGTTTATAAGAACAAATAAAATCCTTGAATTTTTTAGGAGTAGTAACATGTCTACTAGGCTTAGGAGAATTAGGGGAAGGTGAGGATAAATCATATGATTGTGAAGACATAATTCTATTATTATTAGAAGTCCTAACAGAAGAAGAATACTCAAATATAGGACTGATCTGAGCAGGAGAAGAAACTGCCCTGTTCTGGTGAGAAGCAGAACATTCTGTTCTGTTCTGATCAGACACAGTGGTAGTTCTGTTCTGATCAGAGGCAAAATTTTCCCTAGTTCTGCTCTGATCAGCCTTATGTTCAGAATTGTTATGAGTACAAGGATCATTGTTATCACCAAAAGTAACCATAGAAGGAGCAAATTCATGATTAGTAGCCAAAACTTTATCTTTATAAGGAAAAATATGCTCATAAAAGACAACATCTCTAGAAATTAGAATAGAATGAGTATTCAAATCATATAACTTGTAAGCCTTTTGACCATAAGGATATCCAATGAAAATACATTTTTTAGCCTTAGGATCCATTTTATCTTTCTTCCTATCAAAGTTATAGGCATAGCAAAGACAACAAAATGTTCTTACTTCATCATAAACAACTGGTTTTTGATTAAGAACCTCATAAGGAGATTTCCAACCTAAAATTTTGGTAGGAAGTTTATTAATGACATAGGTAGCAGTCAACAAACAATCCCCCCAAAATTTCTTAGGTAAATTTGCTTGAAGCCTAAAAGCCCTAGGAACTTCAAGAAGATGTTTATGTTTCCTCTCTACTCTTCCATTTTGTTGGGGAACACCAACAACACTTTTCTGATGTAAAATTCCTTTTTCACCAAAAAATTTTAAACATTGCCTATGAATAAACTCAGTTCCATTATCAGTTCTTATTACCTTTATCTTTTTACAAAATTGAGTAGAAACCATGTTAATAAAATCTGATAAAGTTTGAAAAACTTGCATTTTGTTATTTAATAAAATAGTCCAAGTACATCTACTATAATCATCAACAATGGTCAAGAAATAACTTGCTCCACTAAGGGACTTAATTCTATAGGGACCCCATAGATCAATATGAAGAAGATCAAAGCAAGAATGAGCTCTATTAATACTAAGTTTAAAAGGTAATTTGTGAAATTTTGAAAGAAGACAAATATTGCAATTACATTCATTAATGCCTTTGCGATTACACAAATCAATATGTTCCATTTTAGATAATGAAACATGTCCCATTCTAGTATGTAAAAGATGAAGATCATTTTTAAAAGAAGACTTATTCATCACACTACTAGAAGTTTGAATGGAATCAATGTGTTCATTAACAATAGTAGAATTACAAACACATTTATTCATCAAACCTGTAGAATTAGCTTGAGAAATATCAGCATGAATACAATATAACCCTCCTTCTTTTCTAGCATAATGTAACACCCTGAAAATTCCCTACTTGAAAACTCTAAATATTATTTAAAATTATGACATAAAATATATTTGAAAAAAAATTTCCAAAGCATTACCGCCACGTGTGAAAACGTTTCGGCTTATTCAGAATTTTGCAGCGGAAAAACTTTAACAATTATTTAAACCAAATAAATTAAATGAAATACATTTTAAAACAAGCTCAAATACAACAATCGTAAACTCTCTCTTCACACCAATCCCAAGACCATGCGTATGCCAAATGCTTAAACTCCACCCATCAAGCTAACCTGTGTAATTCTGCTCCCCAATAATACAAGTGTATAAATTGGTTCATCACAGGGTCATTAAGGCGAGGGCCATGACCAAAGAAGATACACACAAAAGCACGTAATCAGCAAAAGATGAGTACATATATACAACAAGATATGCACATTTAAAATAACATAAATAGATAATGCAAATGATAACCTGCTATACACTATATGACCAATTCCCATACATTCCTAGACTCTATCAATTTATAAGGAGATTTGGATTCAACATTGAACGGGTTTCTAAAGTAACTATGCCCTCTAGGGCCCCACTCGGTTGCAAGTCGAGTGGTAAAACTGTGCCACTTTAAAGTGACGGGATCCCAGGCCGAAATAAATAAAACTAAACAAGGATGTACAACGTCTTGTACCCCTTGGTAGAAGATATTTAGCTCCCCCCATATGTTCATACTCAAGGTGTATACATTCCAAGAGTTTTGGTGTGAATCCTCTTTCGCTTTACGTGATTTATCATATTTAATTAGTAACTATGAAGACTCACCCCATACTAGACATTACACAACCTGATGAATTGAACAACACATTTCCCGTTTTTAAGGTTCCCTATAAGTAGGTGATCACATAACCAATTTTTAATTATCTGAGCTTGCCTATGCCCAATCCAACAATGTGGTTGGGTTAAACCTTTATCCTTGTCTCAATCTCCCAAAGGGAGTGAGTAAAAATACTACCTGGACTCAACAGGTGAGTAACAACATATTCCTTGCCTAAATTGCAACATACCTTTCCTTTTCCATAACTATAATAAACAACCCACACTGGGGAAGTCACACTACCTGATAATAAATTCTTTCCTCACAACGTGAAGGATTATATAAATAAATAAATTTCTTTTTCCAAACTATATGCATCCATACATATATATGCACAACATTTCATCACAGTACCCACAATTTCCTAATCATGTTACTACTTTAGAAAATAAGTCTTGCGTACACACGTACCTGGTATAGTATACTTTATTAGCCACAGTTAACTGAATTCCCTGAATTCAAAGTCTCCTACAATTAAACATTACAACTAATCAAAACCCCAAACTACTCTATGTACATATTACACAATTCCAGCCTCTAATAAAATTTTATCGTAACACTTAATTCCCCTATTTAATTCCAGAAATATATTTTTGTGCTCTCCTAATAAAATAAAAATTGGATAATAATTTAAATAATTGAAATATCGTCTTATCATATGATAATAAAAATTTCAGCGCGTATAAAATTATTTAAAAGCCTTTTAAAACGTCCCGAACATATATTTTAAAGTTCTAACAACACCCGACAGGTTCCTAACACTACCGGAAATAATTATACGCTACTAATAATTAAAATCTTTGAAATTATATTATTTTTCCAGAAATCACAGCAATAATAAAATTAATAAAACCCCAAAAATATAATCTAATTAACAATACTAATTAAGATTAATTAATAATTTCATAAAACTCATTGAAATATAAAAATAACCAAACTACAACCATTCATCTTCAACCTTTTACCAAAACTCCATGAAAACCTCCATTAATACATACCCAAAAGTTTTAAAACTTCATAAAATCAATCCTTTACAACTTAAAATCAATTTCAACTATTTAAAACGTGAAAACTAGTCAAAATAACATGTTTTTAATCAAGTTCAATCAAGAATTTAAATCTGAAAATTTTAAATTAAAACCCTAAACTTCAAAAATTCAAACCCTAATTTTAATCATAAAACTTTAATCCAAAACATGATTAAACAGCAACATCAAATCAGAAATTAACCAAATATAACAATTCATAAACTTTAAATTAAGAATTAAAAATAATTAAAAGAAAAGTTTTTTTTTTTTTAATAAATATACCGAGTATGGCAGAGGCAGGGCAGCAGTCGGCCTGCGGTGACCCATGACGGCTCCAGGCGGCTTCAGCTTCTCGGCGGCTATTGCGTGGTGACTGTCACGACAGCAGGGGAAGAAGGGAAGCATGGGCAGCGACAGGGCAGAACGCGACGGTAGCAACGGCTAGATCCGGCGAGCTGGGCGGCAAACTCCGGCGGCAGGCTCATGTTGGAACATTTATGACTAAATGGGCTTGATCTTATGAATTAAGGAGAGAGGAGTTAGGCAATCAGAAACTACGAGTCCAATGGGTACCTCGCGACTCGCGAGGACCTGTCGCGACTCGTGAAAAGTTTCTAGAAGAAACACAAACCACGAGCCAGCAACAGGAGCGAGTCGCGACTCGCGACCTAGGATCGCGACTCGCGAGCCCAGGGTCGCGACTCGCGACTGCTCGTCGCGGCTCGCGATTTGTTTCTGGAAGAATTCGAGCGGTTTTGCGATTTCTTGGATACTTTTGCCTAAGATGCTTGTACGTATTAAGCATGTATTAAAGACTTCAAAGCAGTATTAAACCAAGCATAAAGTGGATTAAAATCAGAAGTGTGAAGTTTGCCTTGTGAATGGCATCTTCATAGGTGTTAATGACTCAACATTAATCACCATTAAAATCTGAGTTTATGAGCTTTGATGGGGGTTTTTACTCAGCTTTGAGAGCTGATTCCTCTAGCCATTATGCCTATAAATAGGTATCTAGTTCATTGTTGAAAGTGAGAAGAAAATTCAGAAATACTATACTTTATACAACTTGCTAGCACTTAGTATTTCTTACAATCTATACTAAGTGTGTTCTAAACACAAAACAAACACTAAGTACTTTTAAGGTATACTCTAAAGATCATATAGAGTATACATCTTTCTCCATTGTATCTCACTAAACATTTCGTGGTAACCCGGTGATCTAAATGGGCGAATTAGTTTAGAAGAAAAGTGTAGATTGCACGCCTTGGAGGGTTACATCAACAATTTCCACAACAAAGTTCTAAAAAGCTTCTAAACTAATTTCTAAAAATATGTCTACCCTCTAAGATTCGGCGTTGGAAAAGAAGGTTCACTTTGAAGATGGAGATGTTCGGTTGCAAATGGTGTTGCAAGGAATGATCAATATTGTGATGACTTGAAGTATAAAGCTAAGTGTTCAAAGGTACTTCATGGATGAAGAAATTTCAAGTAAGAATTTTCTTGTTATTTGCTTTGAATTTTTACTTGTTATTTAATAAGTTTTAAAATTCATGTTGAATGATGCATATTGTTTGTTGTTTTTCATAATGGATTTATAATTTGCATGGAATTTGTGAAAGTATATTGCTAAGTGCAACTATAGTTAACTTTCATGGAGGAATAATGGTTATTATATTATTTGGTGGATTAAATTCCTTTGTCCATGCATGTACAAAACTTAATATCAATATATTTAATAATTTCAATGTCACATAATTTGTATATATCCACTTTTGTTTAAGGGGGTATGTTAAACAAGATAGTATTTTTATGATGATTTATTCATATATAAAGATTATCTTGTTTAAGTTCAATTTGGTTGTATAAGTGCATATATGTAACAAATTTTGATGACAATATTTACTTGTTTGTCAAAATTTGTATATATGGTCTTTTAAAATTTTTATACATGGAACCAATTTGGGATTATTTTGAAATTATTAAGGACTTTGTCTTTCATGATATCATGTATATACATGGAGGAAGAATTTTTATTCTTTGGAAATTCATGAGGAATATGATAAAGTTTTATTGATGGTGAAAGTATGCCAATAAAGATGATTAATATAATCATGTAAATTAGCATGGTAATAATGCTAATGGATGAACAATTTTCGTTATTCACGGAATTGGGTGTTGGTTAATTTTGTATGTTATAATCATTATGGGGAGTCAATAGACAAATGCATGTGGTTGTATATTTAATACAATGTTTATCAATCTTCTAATGCTTACTAGTATACTTTTTATAACAAGTATGGTCATTAGAGGTTAAGTGTGGAGTAATTAACTACTTCATGGAAGAATAAAGATTATTTCCTTGTTAATGGTTAATGATAAAATGCATGATAAATATGTATATTTATTTTGTTCTCTTTGGTTTCAAGGAGAATGTTGTATCATATTTTTTAATATGGTGATCAATTTAATGATTGATGATACTCTATGGTTTAATAGAATTGTGCATTTGTTAAACATTGTTCATGGGAATATTCCATGTATTTGATGACAATAATCAATGTGTGATTATGTGTACTTATCTCAATAAAGATAGTATGGTTAGTGTGATGAATATTTTCACAATGTTACATTGAGTTTTGTTCTCATGATAAATCAAAAGTATAAGTGTTTATATTTCTAATTTTTGTAACATATGAGTACATGGAAATTTAGTACATATGGTTTTAAAATCTTATACTTGACATTGATTTATGAAATATTTTTTTCATTTTTCGGAAAATATTGTATTATACATAATATTTGTTTAATGAAAGATATAGTTTATTATCTTGAACCGGCTTTATAAATTAATAGTATAAGTGCTCATATTGTCAAATTTGGTAACATATGAGAATATGAAAAATTTGTGTATATATGAGAGGAAAATTCTTATACTTAATTTATAAAATTATTTTATTAAATTAAATATTGTTTTATACTTGATATAAGTATAATGGAAGATAAATGTTTTATCTTTGACTTGCACTATTTATTAGACGGGTATACTTGATAATATTATGTTAGTTTATTATGGAAGAAAAAAAAAATTTGCATATTAAGATAATTTTCATTAAGATAATTTTATTTTTGAGGAGGTAATTCTCATGATATCCATAATAAAGTTACATATTATTTTTAAGTATTAATATTGTCTTGACATTAAATAGTGAAAGTAAAGTAAATTGGTATATGAAGTGTTTTGGACATAGATCCATGTTTTATCATTGTGATTTACTTCAAATTTATATCAATTGGTAATCATGTATATAATGGAGTCATATACATGTATGTGCGATGATTTTTATGTATATGGTTTTATATAACATGGGGTTGCAAGGGTTTGTGCAATATATTTTAACTCGGATGAATAATTATTTAAATATTATTGAGTTGAAATAGCATAAATTTGAGTAAAAATGATGGGTTTTAACCTATTGGACAACGTAAATGAAATAAAAACCAATTTGACGTCTAATAAAACGTTAGATCTCAAATTCAATGAGTATAAAATTTCATTTGATAAGTTGTTGAATACTTGGTATATTCCAAGGTATGTGGTAATTGATACATGTAATTTATCTTTCATGATTTCCATTATTTAATGGAGGGAAGGAATTTAGTATTCTTGAAAATCATGTTGAATAAGATAAATTGATATTCTTTATTTTTAAGTATCACATTAGGTAGTGAAAATAATGAATTTTCTGATCTACTAAGGGGTGTGACAAGAAATTTCAAAGAATATGTTTGCAATTATTTATTTATGTATTTATTTCTTTATTTTTATTAATTTATCAATTAATGTATTTATGGTTCATAATGTAAATTTATTTAATTGTTTTTATTTTATTGTAAGGGTTATCTTCATTCTATTACCAAGTAAAGGTGATGAGATATAAGAAAAGGTTGAATGCATATGTATTTTATGATAAACTTCATAAATTGTTTCTTAAATAAAATATTTGAGTAGTACTCTAAGGTATAATTAGAGTATGTTATGCATTTGTTATTTATACTCAGATTTATATGCATGTTTTACACTAATATTGTGTGGATGGAATTTTGCATATGGTTATAATTTGAGTATTGATTATGACGGGTTTGTCATCATGTATAATTTTCTTAATAATAAGAAATTATGTTTGTATATAATACAAAGTGAAATATGATGTTCATTTTTTTACAATGAAGTCGTGATCGATAAATCATTAGTATAAGTGTATATATATCAAATTTATAGACATATAAAAATGTGTTAAAATTTGTATATATGGAGGAGGAAATCTTATACTTGGATTGATTTATGATGGAAATGATTCCATGATTTATTAATTTTTTATTAATTTTATACTTTATAAATTGGTTGATTTCTATTCTACATACTATTTAATAGATGGATGTCAATGTCTTATGCAAAAGTTTAATGGATTAAGGAATTATTATTTCTATAATGATGATTTCTTTATGGAGGATTTTCATAAAGGCTCATAGTCTTTATGGAGGAGGTTTTATTCTTCATATACATAGAGATGGTATATTTTTATGGAGGAGGTTTATTCTTCATAAAGATATTATGTCTTTATGATGGAGGTTTTTGTTCATAATGATAGTATTTCGTTATTAATGGTGTTTTCAATTCTTTGGAATCCAATGAGTTAAAATTGCATGGTATTTTATATATTTTTAATATATAAAAGAATATGTGACATATTATCTTGTAATTAAATAGATGGTGGAATGATGGTAATAATTTTTGTTAAGATTAATTCCATGGTTTATATCACTAGTTTGTGATATGTTACATTGTAATGGTAAACAATGTAGGATTATATTTATAATGTTAATTCACGACTCATGTGCGACGTTTTTTTTTTTTGTGTGATTTTATAAATATAATTAAAGTCATGATTAAGAATTTTTTACGTTATAATTTAACTTGGAAAAAATCTTTGGTCAAAGTGTTATCAAGTTAAGGTTGTTTAAAATTCTGAAGGGATGGTTAAAGCCTATGATGCAATCTCAATGAAATGAAACTCAATTTGACGTCCAATACAACGTTAGATCTCAAATTCAATGAGGACAAATTTTCATTTGAGTTGTGAGCACTTAAGATTTTATCATCCCGAGGTAAGTGCTAAAACTACTGCAATGATAAAAGGAGGTTGAATTTTTAAAATTCCTAATAGATCTTTGAGATTGGCTCAATTGCAGGAGCATGTGCGTAAAGATCTACCTATATGAGTTAGAAGTTTGGCCGCTTCATCAAGTTTTAGGCTTAACTTGAAACGCTCATGAATAGATACGTACACCATGGCGACATAGGTGTAGAGGGTTAAAAGTTTACTTGTTAGTGTTTATGTGTATTGTATCTTCAATAATTCGAAGTGTTTGTATAATTCAAAGCTTAGTCTATTATTACAAATCGAGTTATTGTAAAGTGTACATATACTAAGTAGAAATTCAATCTTTACGACATTTCTACTTATGCATGAACATGTGTTTTGTGTAAAGAATTTTTGCATATTGTGTTTTTGAGCCTGTCAACATTTATGTCATAAATGGGAGGAGGATTGTTGGAGCATTTATGACTAAATGGGCTTGATCTTATGAATTAAGGAGAGAGGAGTTAGGCAATCAGAAACTACGAGTCCAATGGGTACCTCGCGACTCGCGAGGACCTGTCGCGACTCGTGAAAAGTTTCTGGAAGAAACACAAACCACGAGCCAGCAACAGGAGCGAGTCGCGACTCGCGACCTAGGATCGCGACTCGCGAGCCCAGGGTCGCGACTCGCGACTGCTCGTCGCGGCTCGCGATTTGTTTCTGGAAGAATTCGAGCGGTTTTACGATTTCTTGGATACTTTTGCCTAGGATGCTTGTACTTATTAAGCATGTATTAAAGACTTCAAAGCAGTATTAAACCAAGCATAAAGTGGATTAAAATCAGAAGTGTTAAGGTTGCCTTGTGATGCTTGTACTTTTGCCTTGTACTTATTAAGCACGTAAAAGAACGCGGAAAACAATAAAACATCTTATCCCTGGCCTCTACCCATGGCTTCACTCACTTAGGTTTCCATTTTAGGCTAAGTTTCACTCGTGATTCATAAAGCGCTCATCTTTCCGAGTTACTTATGGAGAAGTAATTTTTGGGTCTTAACCTATGCTCTGATACCAACTGTAACGATCCGACTTTTCTAGGCTCCGTAAATCGACAAATGGATCATTACCAACATAAAACTTAACAATAATATTATAATTAAAGTCTAAAATTCCTTTTATTAATTGAATACTGAAACAATAATCCCAAAAGTCTATAAATAAATATTTAAATACACCATAAAACTGAGTCTTCCCAACAGACTGGGATAAAACTAAACCATTATGAAAAGAAAACATAAACTAGACTCTGGTTCACTCTACTGATCACATCAACACTCAACCCGAACCAAACGAGAGCCCACTTATGCGTCTGCATCATCACCTGAAATGAGGGGGGTCCACTGTCAGTGTAATACCCCGAAATTTTGGGATATTTTAAATTTTTTTATTTATTTATTGATTAAATATATGATCAATTGACTATTTAATTGATTATTATTTAATTAATTATTATTTGTGTAACAATTTAATACTTTTTGAGCCTCTTTTTATTTTGTTAACCAAAACCCGAGCCCAATTGTTTCCTTTGATCCATTTGTTACGCAGTCCGTCCTTTTATTTATTTTCTTTTCTCCTAAATGTTTTATTTTAATTCTAAGTCCGAAAGGCCATATTAATTGGACTGTTTTTATTTATAACCCAATCCTTTCTTCCAAATTGGGCCAAAGACCCAATTCTCTCCTTTTAGTAATCTTGGCCGGTTCTTGCTTTGTTTATGGGCCAACCTTGTTTTTTTTTTATTTAATTAATTATTATTTTGTGGATAATAAAATTAATTTAATTAATTTAAATATTCTAACCTATACAAACTAGCTAAGTCCTCCCCTTTTTGCTCCTCCCATGTACACGGCTAACCCTAAGTACATAATAGGGTTTGCCCTCTTTGTTGCTTGTTTTCTTATAAATAGGACCTAATCACCTCTTTTGGGTCCTAATTGTTAAGTTATCAAAAACCCTAAAATACATATTTTCTCCTCTCCTCTTCCTTTCTCTCAAAAGCCAAACCCTTGAGAAAAATTCACCAAGAGTGAATTTTTCGTGCCTTGGAATTATTAAGCGAATCCAGGTAACTTTGCTTTTCTATTTAATCTACGGGTAGCTATTCACATAGTTAATTAGGAATTGAAGCATGAAAATTGTAGGAAGTTTAATATTGTTTTCATATGAACATGTCGAGCATGAAGCATGAATTTCTTGATTGATTTTTATGTATTTTCTTGATTTTATGTATGATCTTGTATAATTTATTTACCAATCAAATCTTGTTATTTCTTGATGAATTTTTCATGGTATCTGGTTTACTGTTTGATTATTAACCATGATTTATTTCGTGGCAAAATTCGTCCGTTTATTATTTATAAAAATTTAATCTTTCAAACCGGTAAAACTGTCCAGAATAGGTTTACGAATTTATTAGTGTACTTAATCAATTCGGAATGCTACGAAATTTTATATGGAAGTCAGTGATAATGTTTTACAGCTTTTGTTAAATTTTCGTAATTTTTAAAGATCTTTTGATATGGCATAAAATTCTGAAACCGAATTCAGCCTAATCTGACTGGTTAGTTATAAAATCAATTAAAAATAGTAAAAGATGTTATTTTTAGACGAAATTTATGCACGTTAATCCTTGAACCCATATTTAGCTCCCATAAAAATTTCCAGATTTTTAGATATCTTTAGATGGTCGTTTTTAATTTAATTCTTTAAAAATCAGATTGTATAAAATAGGGCAATTGAATTATTAAAATATGCTATTATTCATTCTTGAATTTTCGAGTGACCTAAGTATTAAAAGGGAACTAAAAATATGATTTTTATGATGAATCTTGATAGTATTGAATTATATTGATAAATCTTGAATTAAAAATTAAATCTTGTTATTACCTTCTAATTGTCAAGTGTATAGAAATTAAAAGAAGAGTTAAAAATATTATTTTTATGTTAATCTTGATGAATGTTGTCGAAAAATATGATTTTTATGTTTATTAATTAGTTAAATTATTTAATTCTTGATGATTGAATTCATATAAATTAATTGAATAATTTTGGCTATTATTGATATAAAATGTCGAGTGTGGTGAAAGTAGGAAAAATAGGATTTTTATTATATTTTGGTTAGTTTTGAATTATTATTAATTTAGGAAATAATTAATAATAAAAGTTATGGACAAAATAATTATTAGGGATAAGTTGTAAAGTGAAGGGATAAAAAGATATTATTAGTATTATTATTAAGAGGACCGAAATAATATTAGTACTATTCATATAAATATTTTTCGAATATTGTTACAAATTGGTATATGACGTAATATTAAGGTTAGTATCCGAAAGGATAGGATTATAAGTATATATATATTTTAAGAATAGTATATTATAAGAATTGAAGTTGCATAAGATATTACTAGGGATAAGAAAGGAAACAGAGTAATAGCTATACATGTTATGTTTCGGTCTCTGGCTAGGAAAGGCTTGGTATTTAAGGTGGCCAATATACGTGCCGCACCTCCCTTTCCTGGGACTCCGAACATTTCATTTCCTATTACGGTCACCTAGTATTATCCTAATATATGATACGATTAAATTAATTGAAGATATAAGATACAATATGGACACCCACCTGTATGATACACGAGTCATTAGTGGGTTAAGTCAGAACCACTACTCAATGGGACGAACACATGAGTTCCCCCGAGTAGTTTGACCTTAGAACATGTAGTCGTCTGGTAACCGTATCTGCGAGTCGCTACCAGGAAGTTATGGCCATAGCTTAGACTTAGCGGTGAAACACGGGATCCGCTATGCGATTGAGTACACGAGCTCCTCCCGGCATGTTCTAGGGAGTTATGGTGAAACACGAGATCCATAACGAGTTATTAGTGACCGGTCCAACAAAGATATTATATTACGATCATACGATTTGATAAGATGAAATCATAAGATGAAGTATAAGATGATTTCAAAAGATGATAAGATATGTTATGATCTAATGTGATAAGAAAGACATGTTATGATATGATCAGATATGATATGATAAGATTAAGATATGATATGATCTAATATGATAAGAAAGACATGATATGATTATGATAAGATTTATATGATGAAGGGAATGTGATGAAATTATGATTAAGATTTAATAATGATATAATTTAAGAAGGGTTAAGAATAAGTTTAGGATTGAAGATGTATAGTATAAAGTATAAGTTTAGCATATTGTAAGTCTTCCGCTGTGTATTTCTGTATTTATGAGCATGTACGTGTATGTATAATTATACGGATGTGGAATGTATTTGGTATGTATTCTAACCGTATTTGCAGGGTTGAATGTACGTATTTTTATACGTAATTATACGTATTTCTGCAGGGGTATCTATACGTATTTTTATACGTATCTGTATACGTATTTTATACGTACTTCTATACGTATTCATATACGTACGTTTATACGGAACTTGTGTATTTATATGTAAAGCATGTATTGAATTCTTTACAGTTTTTATGATATTTTTCTATGCTATTATGTGTTTGGTGGTCCCTCGATTAAATGGGACAGCCTAGTTACTCGCCACTGACGGTGGACCCCCCCCTCAGTTTCAGGTGAAGACGCTGCTGAATAACGGGCTATCGTGGATGGGTTTGAGTAGCTGAGAAACTTAGTTAAACGGTTTAATTAGATGATTTATGATTTATGACATTTATTTAGTTTATTTTATGGTCCCAGCATGTTGGGACAGTATTTAAAGACCTTATATGTAATTATGGCTATTGGATTGTTATGGATAGTTGGTAGGTTATTTAATAAAAGTTAATTCATCTACTCAATTAATCTGATTTATTGTTATTTAAGTTGGTAATGATCCGATTGTCGATTTCCCTTTGTCAATCGACATGTCTCAAAAAGTCGGGTCGTTACAGTTGGTATCAGAGCCATAGGTTTGACCCTAAGTTACTTCTTCACAAGTAACTTCGAAAGTTGAGTGCTTTATGAACTCGAGTGAATCTTAGCCTAATATGGAAAACCTAGGTGAGTGGAACCATGGGTAGAAGCCAGGGTTAAGACGTCTTTTCGTCTTCATTTCCGTATGCCGTACGAGTGCGCTGTTCGAAGAAGGGCAAGTTCGGAACCATCACTTAGTGGCCGTGACCGGCGTTGTATATCAGAGTGGCGCAGCGGAAGTGTGGTGAGCCATAACCTACAGGTCTCCGCCTCGATCAGATCGTTTCATGTTCTTGATGTTTTTGTTGATCCATTGTTTGCTTACGTGTGCTTCCTTTTGCAAATTTCGAGGACGAAATTTTCATAAGGAGGGGTGACTGTAATACCCCGAAATTTTGGGATATTTTAAATTTTTTTATTTATTTATTGATTAAATATATGATCAATTGACTATTTAATTGATTATTATTTAATTAATTATTATTTGTGTAACAATTTAATACTTTTTGAGCCTCTTTTTATTTTGTTAACCAAAACCCGAGCCCAATTGTTTCCTTTGATCCATTTGTTACGCAGTCCGTCCTTTTATTTATTTTCTTTTCTCCTAAATGTTTTATTTTAATTCTAAGTCCGAAAGGCCATATTAATTGGACTGTTTTTATTTATAACCCAATCCTTTCTTCCAAATTGGGCCAAAGACCCAATTCTCTCCTTTTAGTAATCTTGGCCGGTTCTTGCTTTGTTTATGGGCCAACCTTGTTTTTTTTTTTATTTAATTAATTATTATTTTGTGGATAATAAAATTAATTTAATTAATTTAAATATTCTAACCTATACAAACTAGCTAAGTCCTCCCCTTTTTGCTCCTCCCATGTACACGGCTAACCCTAAGTACATAATAGGGTTTGCCCTCTTTGTTGCTTGTTTTCTTATAAATAGGACCTAATCACCTCTTTTGGGTCCTAATTGTTAAGTTATCAAAAACCCTAAAATACATATTTTCTCCTCTCCTCTTCCTTTCTCTCAAAAGCCAAACCCTTGAGAAAAATTCACCAAGAGTGAATTTTTCGTGCCTTGGAATTATTAAGCGAATCCAGGTAACTTTGCTTTTCTATTTAATCTACGGGTAGCTATTCACATAGTTAATTAGGAATTGAAGCATGAAAATTGTAGGAAGTTTAATATTGTTTTCATATGAACATGTCGAGCATGAAGCATGAATTTCTTGATTGATTTTTATGTATTTTCTTGATTTTATGTATGATCTTGTATAATTTATTTACCAATCAAATCTTGTTATTTCTTGATGAATTTTTCATGGTATCTGGTTTACTGTTTGATTATTAACCATGATTTATTTCGTGGCAAAATTCGTCCGTTTATTATTTATAAAAATTTAATCTTTCAAACCGGTAAAACTGTCCAGAATAGGTTTACGAATTTATTAGTGTACTTAATCAATTCGTAATGCTACGAAATTTTATATGGAAGTCAGTGATAATGTTTTACAGCTTTTGTTAAATTTTCGTAATTTTTAAAGATCGTTTGATATGGCATAAAATTCTGAAACCGAATTCAGCCTAATCTGACTGGTTAGTTATAAAATCAATTAAAAATAGTAAAAGATGTTATTTTTAGACGAAATTTATGCACGTTAATCCTTGAACCCATATTTAGCTCCCATAAAAATTTCCAGATTTTTAGATATCTTTAGATGGTCGTTTTTAATTTAATTCTTTAAAAATCAGATTGTATAAAATAGGGCAATTGAATTATTAAAATATGCTATTATTCATTCTTGAATTTTCGAGTGACCTAAGTATTAAAAGGGAACTAAAAATATGATTTTTATGATGAATCTTGATAGTATTGAATTATATTGATAAATCTTGAATTAAAAATTAAATCTTGTTATTACCTTCTAATTGTCAAGTGTATAGAAATTAAAAGAAGAGTTAAAAATATTATTTTTATGTTAATCTTGATGAATGTTGTCGAAAAATATGATTTTTATGTTTATTAATTAGTTAAATTATTTAATTCTTGATGATTGAATTCATATAAATTAATTGAATAATTTTGGCTATTATTGATATAAAATGTCGAGTGTGGTGAAAGTAGGAAAAATAGGATTTTTATTATATTTTGGTTAGTTTTGAATTATTATTAATTTAGGAAATAATTAATAATAAAAGTTATGGACAAAATAATTATTAGGGATAAGTTGTAAAGTGAAGGGATAAAAAGATATTATTAGTATTATTATTAAGAGGACCGAAATAATATTAGTACTATTCATATAAATATTTTTCGAATATTGTTACAAATTGGTATATGACGTAATATTAAGGTTAGTATCCGAAAGGATAGGATTATAAGTATATATATATTTTAAGAATAGTATATTATAAGAATTGAAGTTGCATAAGATATTACTAGGGATAAGAAAGGAAACAGAGTAATAGCTATACATGTTATGTTTCGGTCTCTGGCTAGGAAAGGCTTGGTATTTAAGGTGGCCAATATACGTGCCGCACCTCCCTTTCCTGGGACTCCGAACATTTCATTTCCTATTACGGTCACCTAGTATTATCCTAATATATGATACGATTAAATTAATTGAAGATATAAGATACAATATGGACACCCACCTGTATGATACACGAGTCATTAGTGGGTTAAGTCAGAACCACTACTCAATGGGACGAACACATGAGTTCCCCCGAGTAGTTTGACCTTAGAACATGTAGTCGTCTGGTAACCGTATCTGCGAGTCGCTACCAGGAAGTTATGGCCATAGCTTAGACTTAGCGGTGAAACACGGGATCCGCTATGGGATTGAGTACACGAGCTCCTCCCGGCATGTTCTAGGGAGTTATGGTGAAACACGAGATCCATAACGAGTTATTAGTGACCGGTCCAACAAAGATATTATATTACGATCATACGATTTGATAAGATGAAATCATAAGATGAAGTATAAGATGATTTCAAAAGATGATAAGATATGTTATGATCTAATGTGATAAGAAAGACATGTTATGATATGATCAGATATGATATGATATGATATGATAAGATTAAGATAAGATATGATATGATCTAATATGATAAGAAAGACATGATATGATTATGATAAGATTTATATGATGAAGGGAATGTGATGAAATTATGATTAAGATTTAATAATGATATAATTTAAGAAGGGTTAAGAATAAGTTTAGGATTGAAGATGTATAGTATAAAGTATAAGTTTAGCATATTGTAAGTCTTCCGCTGTGTATTTCTGTATTTATGAGCATGTACGTGTATGTATAATTATACGGATGTGGAATGTATTTGGTATGTATTCTAACCGTATTTGCAGGGTTGAATGTACGTATTTTTATACGTAATTATACGTATTTCTGCAGGGGTATCTATACGTATTTTTATACGTATCTGTATACGTATTTTATACGTACTTCTATACGTATTCATATACGTACGTTTATACGGAACTTGTGTATTTATATGTAAAGCATGTATTGAATTCTTTACAGTTTTTATGATATTTTTCTATGCTATTATGTGTTTGGTGGTCCCTCGATTAAATGGGACAGCCTAGTTACTCGCCACTGACGGTGGACCCCCCCCTCAGTTTCAGGTGAAGACGCTGCTGAATAACGGGCTATCGTGGATGGGTTTGAGTAGCTGAGAAACTTAGTTAAACGGTTTAATTAGATGATTTATGATTTATGACATTTATTTAGTTTATTTTATGGTCCCAGCATGTTGGGACAGTATTTAAAGACCTTATATGTAATTATGGCTATTGGATTGTTATGGATAGTTGGTAGGTTATTTAATAAAAGTTAATTCATCTACTCAATTAATCTGATTTATTGTTATTTAAGTTGGTAATGATCCGATTGTCGATTTCCCTTTGTCAATCGACATGTCTCAAAAAGTCGGGTCGTTACAGTCAGTGGCGAGTAACTAGGCTGTCCCGCTTAAATGAGGGACCGCTAACCATATAATAGCATAGAATCAACCAAGAAAATCATGCAAAATCACATGGAAATACGTACAAAAATACATACGAAATACGTACAAAAATACGTATAAAAATATGTAGAAAATGCGTATAAAAATACGTAGAAAAATACGTATACAAATACGTATAAAATACGATTACAATACGTATAAAATACGATTACAATACGTATAAAATACGATTACAATACGTATAAAATACCTGCAAAATACGGTTAGAAATACATACAATATACGTATAAAATACGAGTACAATATGTATAAAATGCCTGCAAAATACGGTTAGGAATACGTACCATATACATATAAATTACAAACGCGAATACGTACAAATATACATACAAAATACGTATAGAAATACAGACCCAAACACTTATACAAAATACATGTAAATACACGTACAACATACACTTAAATACACGTAAATACAGACTTACTAGACGTACGCAGCGGAAGACTTAATATTACAAAATTAATACATAAACACACGTAAATACACATATACATACATATAACAGAATCCTCCCGTGAAATGCTTATCTTGTCATATTTTACCCATACCCTTCCTTTAACCATCTTATTGGACCGGTCATGATGCTCGTTGAGCATCCCGTGTGCACCCCAACTTTCCTAAAACATGCCGAGGGAACTCGTGTATTCCACCCGTAGCCCTCCTTTGCAAGAACTAAGCCTAAGCTATGGCCATAACCCCTAAATAGCAGCTCGTGTTGTAATGCCCCAGATTTTGGGCTAGTCTCGTAATTACTTTCTAGTAATTACTGTTGTTGCGGTGCATGGCCTAAAATTTATTTTAGACTATTTTTAATGTTTTTGTGTAACCATTATTTTTAATGGTTTATTATTCCTTATTTTATTTTAATTAATTAGAATTTTATTATTTAATTTTCTAATTAATTAATTATTTTTGGGCCAAGTGCAAAATAATCATGATTAGTCATGAATTAGTGCAAAAGGCCCAAGTAATCAATTTGAGCCCATTTAGTAAGCCCAACCGGTTTTCCCCCTTGTTTGATGGCAAATTTTGCCACTTGGTTCATGTTCACACCTCACTTAACTTCTATAAATAGAAGTAGTAGTAAGGCGTGAGGATTCATTTGCTCATTTGCCATCCTTTGCCATCTCTTTTCAAAGGCAAATCCTCCCTCCATTTCTCCATCAACCTCACACCATTTTGATTAGATGAACACTCATCATTGTTCATCATCTTTTCTAAACCAAACTTAAAGATTATGTATCCTTTGATCTTTAAGTATTAATATACAATTTAAACCCCAACAAGTTCTTTCAAGATCACTAGTTCGGGGTGGTTTGGGTTCGTGTTCGTGGCTAGTGGTGTGGCTGTGCGTATGGTCTGGCTGGGCAGCAGGTTAGGGCCGTGTGGGGCAGCAGTATGGGGCTGGTCCGTGGCTGGTTTCTGGGCAGAACGGTGCTGGCTGGGCAGCAGTGGTGGGGCTGGTTCGTGGCTGTTCAGGACAGCAGGTCGTGGCAGCAGTGGGTGCCGTGTTTGAGCCATGGTTGGCCGTGTGTTCGGGGCTGTGAGAAGACGTTCCGGGCAGCAAGTTCTTGTATGATTTTGTGTGTTGATTTGTGTGTAATCTTCAATAAGGTAACATACTAACTCAACTTGATTGGTAATACTAGGTTTATAGCTTTGATTAAATGCATGTTTGGTTGATTGTTGATGAATGTTCATGGTTTTTAAGATATTTCTATAATCTGATTTTGAAGTGTTTTAATGGTGTTTTGAATGGTGGATTTACGTATTTTAAGATTGTTTTATGATGTTTTGGAAATCATGGTGATTGGGTTTAAGTTTGATGAATTTTTGATAAAATGTTGTTAAATTTTCGTGTGTGATGATGATGAATATGCGTGTGATATTGAGTTTGTATGAGTTCTTGATTGAAGTTCTTGAATCTTGATTAAGTTCTTGATTGAAGTTCTTGAATCTTGAATAGTTTCTTTATGAGTTCTTTGAGTAATAGATGAGTTCTTTAAGGCTCTTGATAAAGTTTGATTGAGTTCTTTAGAGTTCTTTTTGAGGTTTGAACGAGTTCTTTAAGAGTCTTGAAAGTTAAAGATTTGGGATGTGTTGATTAAAGATTGAGTTAAAGATTGATGATGTGATGTTTGGTTAGTCTCAAGAGTATGGCTATAGGCAATTCTTGGGTTAACTTCGATGATTTAGTTGTTAAATTCAAGAGTATGGCTTATTCTTGTCTTTAATTAATTATGATGATATGATGAAAAGATAATAATGGTATGATGGTTAGCTTGACTTCTTTTCTAGACGCCCTTGACTATGTGTATGGCTTATGCTTAGTTTTTGGGTTAAGACGTTGCCCCTATTCCGTCCGCGGTATCGGGATAGTTTGGAGTCTCACTATGTTATTCCTAGTACGCCCAGAAAGATTTTGGGGATTAGGGACACGGATTTCCAGTAAGGATTGGGTCCGTGGGATTTGGGCGTATGGCTTATACCCGGTCCTGGCATAGTAGAAGTTCGGTTGCGTAAGATGCTTCCGTACGAGCATAGTCTGGTCTAGAACTAGAATGATTGCGCCAAAGTTAGAATTTGGGAATAGTGGTGTTGTATGATGATGTCAAGTGATTGGTCGAGTTTGGTTTACGAGTTTGAGGTTGTCTCGTGTCTTCGAGGATTTATGTGTGATGTTATTTGATTGATGCTATGTACTTGTGTATTCCCGTTAGGGTGAGTCAGTTATGTTACTCGCCACTGATGGTGGACTATGTTGTGTTTTTGTTCAGGTACATCTGACGATGATGCTCTTGCTTAGCTTTGGGGTTGGGCGAGCGACGCTTTGTGTACTTTGTTGTTGTTTATTACAGTTGTTTCATAGTTTTAGATTCTATAGACGTTGTTTCAGACTTATGGTATTACATTTGTTGTATAAGACTCTAGCATGTGGTTAGAGTTGCATTTTACTTTTCGTTAGTTACATTTGACTTTTGGATCTAGTTTGTACAAGATTGTGGGTTATTGTACATTTATGGTTTAATGATAATAATTCGAGGTATTAGTTTATTTTTCTAAGTGTTGAATTGGAGATTTATAACTACTTGACTCGTCGGTTCCTTCCGCGCCGATTTAAGCGAGTCGGGTCGTTACACGTGTACTACTACTTAGACGACTACATATCTTAAGATCCAGAACTGCCCAGAGACCGCAGTAGGGCAATGGCTTCGACTTAACCCGATCTGATGACTCGTGTATCATCAAATGGGCGTCCGTATCGTATCTTGTTTTTTCTAAAGGCCATCGTGAGACCACTAATTCACAACATCTTTTCTAAAGGCCATCTTGAGACCACTAGTTCGTATCATCTTTTCTAAAGGCCATCGTGAGACCACTAGTTCATATTATCTTTTCTAAAGGCCATCTTGAGACCACTAGTTCATATCATATCATAACCTTCCTTTTAGTCATATTGTTACTTTCCTTCATATTGCAACTTATCCCTATTAATTCCTTTTAATTCCTTTAATTATATTAATCCCTAAAATTACCTTCTAACATTATTATAAGTCGGAAATTAAACTAAAATTGATCAAAAAAATTAAAAAGGACCACTCGACATTCTTGACTACATGACAATAATTAATTAAATTCATAAAATCATCATATAATCAATTTAATAAATCATTTAAAATAACAAATAACAACAAATATTGTTTAAAACATGATAAAAATCCTATTTTTAGTTCTTGGTACCACACGACATTTTCATTCAAAATACCAAAATTACACTTCAAATTAAATAAATACAATTATCAATAATTAATTACATAAACTTAATAATAAACGTTAAAATCACACTTTAAACATTTAATCATCAAAATTGAACCAAAACAAGATTAAAATTCATTCTTTTAATACATAGAACCACACGACATTTTGGCACAATAACAATATCAAGATTTAATTTCAAGTACTAATAACAACATAATTAAATTAAAGATTAACAATAATAATTCAAGATTATCAAGATTAATCATAAAAATTAGATTTTTAATTCCCCTTTTTAATATCGAGCCACTCGAAAATTATAAATAATATGAACAAACATAATTCTTTTTAATTCAAGGGTTTAATATAACAAATAAACATTAAAGATTATCATATAAATTCAAGAAAAAGTCACAAAATTCATCATAATACCCTATATGTCACTCGACATTCAAGAAAAAAATAATCAAGAATAAGATTCAACAATTTTCATATAATTATATCATACAATCATACAATTAAATAAATTATTTTAAACATAAAATTAATTAAAAACATGTAAAGATCCATCAAGATTCATAAAAATAACAAGAAAATAACATGAATGTCTTTTTATATGATTCGAAAATATTAGCCCTATCATGATACTAGTTCTAACAATTTTCCTAGTTTAATCCTAATTAATTATACAAATAACTTGTACCAAATTTAAGAGGAAAAGTCTAGTTACCTTAGATTAGGAAAGAAAACAAATAAAATCTCCTTTGGATCCTTGAAATCACACGGCCAAACTAGAGGAAATATTAGGGTTTTCTTTTGAGTATTTTGAAAATAGGTAAAGAATTGTAAATGTTGTTCCTAATTAAATTTAAGAGGAACAAAAATAAAAATAAAATAAAATAAAAAAACACAAGGGGGGCCGTGAGAGAGGGAGTAGAAATAGGGTGTGTGGAGTGATCTTAGGTAGACCTAGCAAGGATGGTTAGACTAGGTTTACCAATTCAAATAGATTTAAATAATTAAAATATTACTAATAAAATAATTATAGAATTAATAATAAATTAGAAAAGGAAAAAAATATATATATGACCATGAATAAAGGGGCCGGCCAAATGGGAATCCAAACATGGGCTATGGGACCCGGTTTCCGGATAAAATTGACGGAATAAAAGTAAGCAGTCCAAATATACGGGTGATAGTCTGTATTTAGTTAGTATTTTTCGTAGTTTTTATTAATTTATTTTCTATTTTTATTTAGTTTTTGTTAGCATTTTTAGGCTTTTTAGCTTAGTTTTACTTTTGTAGCCCCCCTTCCCCTTTTCTATGTGATTTCCTCTATTTTGCCTTGTTTCTGCGTTTTCTTCCCTTTTTGCAGGTCCCGAGTTGATTTCGGAACCCGAGGAAGCGAACCGGGAACCTCGAGGAAACCACAAATCCTCTATGCTTGTTGGTGCTAAAAAAAAAAGGCCTCAGCGGGCGCTGAAAATCCCTCAGCGCCTGCTGGGATGAATCATGGTGAATGCTGAAAGTCAGTAGCATGGAAGATGGCCTCAGCGGGTGTAATACCCCGAAATTTAGGGCCAGAAAATTTCGCGGGTAATAAATATTATTTTAATATTCTAAGTCCAAAAAGCCCATTTATTTGGACTGTTTATTTTATTTCTTCTCCTTATCTCGAAATTTGGGCCGATGACCCAATTATTCTCCCTTTGGCCGGCCCTCTCATGAAAATGATCAATAATTATTTGCCTTTTTATTTAATTATGATTAATTAGATGAATTGGGTATTTATTCAATTAATTATTTTTAATTAATTTGAAAACCTAAACCTAGTCATCTCCTAACCAAGTCTTCCCCCAAAAAAAATCTCTCTTTCCCTATTCTCCCTCTAACCTCGCGGCTCCTCTTAGTTTGTTAGGGCTTGTTTTGTTTTGTTTTTTTTTGTTTTATTTTTCTTTTTTTTCTTTTTTTTCTTTTCTTTTACCTCTATATATATTAGGCTTAGAAAATTATTTTGTTCCTAATTGCTAAAGCTAATACACCCTCACAAGAAAACTTCTCCTCCTCTCCTTCACAAAAAAACCGTGCACTTTGATCACCAATTGGTGAATATTGCCTTGGAATTTTTAGCGATCAGAGGTAACTAGACTTTCCTCCTTAAATCTGGTTTAGTTTTCCATATAGTTAATTAGGATTAAAACTAGGAAAAACCAAAAGAATTAGTATCATGTTAGGATGTTTATATTCGAACCATATGTGATGTTATTATCTTTCTTGATGTAATATGTATTTTCCATGAATCTGTGATTATTGTAATTAATTATTTGCATGGAATAAATTGTTTAATTATATGTTTATGATGAAAAATTGTATAAAAATTATGAATTATTTAAATTTGATGTTCGAACCATGTTGAGCTCTTTGAATGAATTTTTGATATGATTTTTGTGTTATTTTCTTGAATTAATTTGTTGTTCTTTGATGTTTAAATTGTTATACTAAGTCTTAAATGAAAAGGAATTATTTCGTTCTCATTGTTCTAAGGTGTCGTGTAATGACCCAGATTTTATCGGTATTTTTGCCGGTATTTATGTGTAATTATGTTTGTTTATGTGCTAGTTCAAATTAATTTTTTGAACTATTTATTTTAATTTTATGTGAATAATTTCGACTTAATCGAAATGTTTATTTCTTAGTTTTATTATTCATGTTAATTATTATTTAATTAATTAGAATTTTTATTATTATTTAATTTTTTCTAATTAATTATTTAATAATATTTTTGGGCTAAATCGATTATTGTATGATTAGTTGCGCGGTTTCCGCAAATTAGCCCAATTGAGCACGAGAGCCCAATTTAGGCCCAATTCCCTCTCCTTGGCCGGTTTTCCATGAGGCATGGCAAGGTTGCCACTTGCCTTGTGTTCACACCTTAACTAACTCTATAAATAGAAGAGTTAGTAAGGCTTAAGCTCATTTTTGCCATCTTAATCCTTGCCATCACCTTAAAGCACTTAAACTCTCTCATACTACTTCATTCCACACGCCATTTTGGAGCAATTGAAGCCTTCAATTGTTCATCATCTTCCTTTGCCCAAAACTTAAAGATTCAAACTCCATTGATCTTTAAGTATCCTAAACACAATCTAAACTCCATTGTTTTAATCAAGATCATTAGTTTGGGTTGTTTCCGGGTTTGTTCGTGTGTTCTTGTTCGTGTGTGGGTTCGAGTGGTGCACGGTGGGTGTTCGTGTGGTGCTCGTGGTGGTGCAGCAGGCCGTGCAAGGGTCGTGTTCGAGCAGTGGTATTCGTGTGGTGCCGTGTACTGCAGCCGTGTGGATGTGCTCGTGTTCGTGTGGTTCGAGCCAAGCCGTGCGGCAGGCCGTGTTGTGTGCTCGTGTTTGACGTGTTCTTGCATTGCATATTTGTGTTGATTTGTGTGTTGATTTTCAATAAGGTAACATACTAACTCAACTTGATTGGTAATACTAGGTTTATAGCTTTGATTAAATGCATGTTTGGTTGATTGATGATGATTGATTCATGGTTTTAAAGATATTTCTATAATCTGTTTTTGAAGTGTTTTAATGGTGTTTTAATGGTGGATTTTCATATCTTAAGATTGTTTTATGATATTTTGGAAATCATGGTGATTGGGTTTGAGTTTGTTGAATTTTTGATAAAAAGATGTTGAGTTTTGCCGTGTGATGATGATGATTTCATGCGTGTATAATTGTTGTTGTTTGAGTTCTTGATTGAAGTTCTTGAATCTTGATTAAGTTCTTGGTTGAAGTTCTTGAATCTTGAATAGTTTCTTTATGAGTTCTTTGAGTAATAGATGAGTTCTTTAAGGTTCTTGATTGAGTTCTTTAGAGTTCTTGTTGAGGTTTGATGAGTTCTTTAAGAGTCTTGAAAGTTAAAGAAAGAGGTTGAAAGAGTCTTGAAAGTTAAAGATTTGGGATATGTTGATTAAAGATTGAGTTAAAAATTGATGATATGATGTTTGGTTAGTCTCAAGAGTATGGCTGTAGGCAATTCTTGGGTTAACTTCGATGATTTAGTTGGTTAAATTCAAGAGTATGGCTCATTCTTGTATTTAATTTAACTATGATGAAAAGATAATAATGATATGATGGTTAGCTTGAATTCTTTTCTAGATGCCCTTGACTTTGTGTATGGCTTATGCTTAGTTTTTGGGTTAAGACGTTGCCCCTATTCCATCCGCGGTATTGGGATAGTTTGGAGTCTCACTATGTTATTCCTAGTACGTCCAGAAGGATTTCTGGGGATTAGGGACACGGATTTCCAGTAAGGATTGGGTTCGTGGGATTTGGGCGTATGGCTTATTCCCGGTCCTGACATAGTAGAAGTTCGGTTGCGTAAGATGCTTCCGTACGAGCGTAGTCCGGTCTAGAATTAGAATGATTGCGCCAAAGTTAGAATTTGGGATGATGAGGTCGTATGATGATGTCGAGTGATTTGTCGAGTTTGGATTACGAGTTTGAGGTTGTCTCGTGTCTTTGAGGATTTTCGTGTGATGTTGTTTGATTGATGCTATGTACTTGTGTGTTCCCGTTAGGGTGAGTCAGTTATGTTACTCGCCACTGATGGTGGACTATGTTGTGTTTTCAGGTACATCTGATGACGATGCTCATGCTTAGCTTTGGGGTTGGGCGAGCGGCGTTATGCTTATTTTGTTCCCTTGTATTTACTTTCGTTCATAGTATTAGAACTATTAGTAGTTGTTTTGGATTTATGGACTTGTATATGTTGTATAAGACTCTGACATGTGGTTAGAGTTGTTTCTTACTTTTATTAGTTACATTTGACTTTTGGACTTAGTTTGTACAAATTGTGGGTTATTGTACACATGGTTTAATAATAATATTTTGCGGTATTAGTTTATTTTCTAAGTGTTGAAGTTTTAGTTTTATAACTACTTGACTCGTCGGTTTCTTCCGCGCCGATTTAAGCGAGTCGGGTCGTTACATGTCGAGTCACTTGAATAATTTTAGAGAGTTTCCTTACTGTTTGATTATTAACCAAGATTTATTTCGTGGAAAAATTCGTCCTTTTATTACTTATAATAATTTAATCTTTCAAACCGGCGAAACTGTCCAGATTTAGTTTACGAATTTATCAAGATACTTAATCAATTCGGATGGCTACTAAAATTTAGGTGGAAGTCACTAATAGTGTTTTACACTTTGTTCTAAATTTTCGTAATTTTTAAAATTCGTTTGCTATGGCAGAAAAATCGGAAACTGATTACAGCCTAATCTGATTTGTTAGTTATAAAATCCCTTAAAAATATTAAATGACGTTATTCTTGGACGAAATTTATGCAAGTTAAACCTTGGACCTATATCTAGCTTCCATCAAAATTTCCAGTTTATTCGAGACCTTTTAACAGTGGTTTTTAATTTAATTCTTTAAAATCAGATTGTGTAAAATAGTGTGATTAAATTGTTAAATCATGTTTATATGATTAATAGATGATTGTTGTATTGGATTAAATTAAAGCATTTTTTTTGGTTGTTCATATCAAAATTTTCGAGTGGCTTGATTAATAAAAAATGGGATTTTTGATCTTGTTTTTAGGTAAATATTGTTGTTAGTTGTTATTTTTAATTAATTAATTAAATGATTTATTTAATCTTTGATGATTATGTTTATTTATTTTAAAGCATGAATTTTGGGTAATATATATATATGTCGAGTGATACTAGGTGTGAAAAATGGAATTTTTATCTTGTTTGGCGTAATTTTTATGATTATATTGAACTATATGTTTATTTGTTAATTTGGATAATTTAAATAATTGTTATATAATTGTTATATGAATTTATATGAATTTATTTAATTGTTGTTTTATTTCTAAAAATGTCGAGTGATTAGATTGACTTTTGACCAATTTTAGTTTAATTTTTGACTTATAATATTATTAGGAAGTAATTTTAGGAATTAATATGATTTAAGGAATAAAAAGGATAAGTTATAATATAAAGTAACAATATGAATAAGATATGATAAGATCATGATAAGATATGTTAAGACATGATGAGATGTGATATGTTGTATGATATGACGTGTTAATTAGAGGTCTCACGATGGCCTTAGAAAAGACAAGATACTTAAGGACGCCCTTTTTGATGATACACGAGTCATCAGATCGGGTTAAGTCAATGCCACTGCCCCATGGGATGAATACACGAGTTCACCCGGGCAGTTCTGGGTCTTAAAATATGTAGTCGTCTAAGTAGTAGTACACGAGCTGCTATTTAGGAGTTATGGCCATAGCTTAGGCTTAGTGGTGCACACGGGATCCACTACGGGTTGAATACACGAGTTCACCCCGGCATGTTTTAGGAAAGTTGTGGTGCACACGGGATCCATTACGAGCGATATGACCGGTCTGATAAGAAGGTTAAAAGATGGGTTTAAGGGTAAAATATCATAAATCAGTATTTCACGGGAAGGGATACGTGTTTATGTGTATTTCCGTGTATAAATGTAACGATTTGGTAATATTAAGTCTTCCGCTGCGTACGTCTGGTAAGTCTGTCTTTTATTTATGTAATACTGTGTATGTATGTTGTACGTATTTGTATTCGTATGTTGTACGTATTTGTATCTGTATTGTATACGTATTTTGTATGTATTTTCTAACCGTATTTTGCAGGCATTGTATACGTATTGTATACGTATTTTTGTACATACATTGTACGTATTTCGTATGTATTTTTATACATTGTACGTATTTCGTATGTATTTTTATACGTATTTTTCTACGTATCTTTGTACGTATTTCGTATGTATTTTATACGTATTTTTCTACGTATTTTTGTACATATTTCGTATGTATTTTTGTACGTATTACGCATGTATTTTTGTACGTTTTCCTCGTTTGATTCTATGCTATTATATGGATAACGGTCCCTCATTTAAGCGGGACAACCTAGTTACTCGCCACTGACGGTGGACCCCCCCCATTTCAGGTGACGATGCTGAGGTTTAGATTGGGTTTGCGATGGCTCGGGATGTGTGTTTTAGAGTTGATTAGAATAACCGTAGTTATTTGGAGTTATTTCTTTTATTCATAAGTTAGCTGTTCCCAGCCTGTTGGGAAAGACTTCTTTTCATTACGTAATTTAAGTATTTGTTCAGAGACTTTTTGGGATTATTATTTCAGCTTTTAAGCAATAAAAGGAATTTTAGACTTTATTTATATTATTATTGTTAAGTTTTATGATAGTAATGATCCAAATGTCGATTTCCTCCGTAAATCGACAGCCTAGAAAAGTCGGGTCGTTACAGCGGGCGCTGGGAATTCCTCAGCGTCCGCTGAGATGGATTTTGTGTTTCAAGTATTTTGCAAGGAAAAAAAGGAAGAAGGCCTTCTATGCCATGGCAGCGGCCGCTGATGGATTCCCAGCGGCCGCTGATTTTGCAGCCTCCAGCAATCATAAGCACCAAGAGAAGACGACGGCCGCTGACCATTTTTCAGCGCCCGCTGTCCCCTTCCCTGTTTTGAGGCAGTAGCACTCCCAGAATTGGCAGCGGCCGCTGACCCCAACTCAGCGCCCGCTACCATAAGTCTTCCAAGCACTGCAGGCCTACTGATATAGGTGTCAGCGGGCGCTGTCATTGCCTCAGCGCCCGCTGAACTGGCTCTGCTCGTTTTTTTAGCTTATTTCTTTTATTTTTGGGAGAGGTATATATACCTTTTTACTCCCTTTTTGTAAGGGGATTACATTTTATGATTTTTTCAGATACATTAAACCTAAGTTTTAGTAGTTTCTCTCCCTTCTCTCTCCTAAATTTCCATAGCTTTTCATTTCAAGTCTTAGATAAATTGTAGAAGTTCATGCTTTTGGTTGGGAAATTACATTGATCATCACATTGTTCTACTTATTGATATTGAAGCTTCACTTGTAACATTTCTCTACTCTTTCCTTATTTGTTTGCACTTAGTTGATTATTTCCTTGATGTTTTTATGATTGATTGTTGTTAAATTCCATAGTTTGTCCTTATTTTCATGCTTGGTGTTGGTTTTAATATGTTCATTATGTTTTCCTTATTTGTTCTAGCCATGTGTGAGTAGTCTCATTGCTAGGGTTTGGGGTGAAACCTCTCAAAATCCTCCATGTTATGTTCTAGTCATTTCTTGGTCTTGGTTGTGTTAATGTCGGTACCGAAGGTTCGTTGATGTTGAGTCTTATGTTTAGATAGCATTAGATTCTTAGGAGAATCCCCACCTAAGGACCGAAAGGTGAACGTGGGTGATGACTCCCTTCGCCCGATTGATGGAAGCACCACGAAAGTTGGGCCGTCGATCAAGGGAAAGTTACCGGTCTTCGTGATTTTGTGCTTAGGACTTGTTAGATGTGTCGCTGCACGAAAGTGAGTTGTATATGTCTTCCCGGTCATCGTACTAGCTCGAAAGAGTGGTACGATCATAGAACGACCTCCCCTTATCCATGACCTAAGTCTAAGTTTTGACCGATCCATAATTCATGGTGGTGTCGAGTCATTAATCCCCTAACCTTAGTATTTATTTCCTTGTTTTAGACCCGTATTTTAGTATCTTGTAGTTAATTGACTTCCAATCTTTGAATCCAATTTTGACTTAGCTTATCTATGCTCATTGTCTTTGGTCAACAAACATTATTCTCTAGGGTTCGACCCTTACTCGCCCTTACTAGAATTAGTAAGTCCGAGTTAGGAAATTTACTTTTGGTAGGCCCGACGACGGCCTATCAACGGGCCCTTTGGACTTAGAATAATAAAATAATATTAATAACCCGCGAAATTTTCTGGCCCTAAATTTCGGGTTATTACATGTGTCCCCCTGGACTAGGTAGCTAGAAATCAAGGCATGAATCGAGTTACTGAAAATATAAGTGAAACTATTGGGTCAGACGGTCTGACCCAATAGTTTCCGTCGGACGTGTTTTGGGTTGGGCTGGGTACGGGCTTTTAGATATGAAAACCGCGAACTCTTATTTTGATTTTAGTGCGTTATTCTTTTTTTTTTCCACTTCAATTCAAACTCTTTTCTTCTTCACATTCTCTTCCTATTTCTCTCAGTAACCAAATTTCATTCTCATTTGCGATTTCTCAAACCTATTTGCGATTTTGCATCTTCTCTCCATTCTTCTTATATTTCTGCTCTGCATTTGAATTTTCTTCTCATTTTTACATTAAATTGCTGCATTGTTCTTCAATTTTTCGTTCAAATATTATGGCTTCTCAACAATCTCAAACTTCCAAATCTCAATTATCATCCAAAAGGTCAAGAGATGCTGCTGACAGGTAGTGTTGTAATTCATCTCTACTTTAACTCTGTTTTTCGTTTTTTAAATTTTTGTTTGTGATTAATTTTGTGTGTGTTGTTTTTTTTGGATTTTTTCCATTTGTTCGAGCTCTCGTGTTGCCAAGGTTAAGAAGGCTAGGCCATCAAAAACTGCCAACAAATGTGATGAGTTCAATTTGAAGTAAGTTTTCAGTGTTTTGTAATTGTTTTATGCATTTTTTTGGTGTTTTTTTTTTCTTTCTATTTTTAGTTTCTTTGCTTGTTTATGCATAATTTCTGTAATTTTTTTTGAATTTAGTCGAATTTAATTATTTTTATGTGCAAGTAATTTATGTTCATGATTACAAGTCAGTGTCCATGTTTACAAGTAAATGTCCAGTTTTATTGATTTATGTCCATGTTTAATAATATATGTCCATGTTAAATAATATATGTCCATGTTAAATAATATATGTCCATGTTTAATAATATATGTCCAGGTTATGTAATATGTGTCCAGGTTCATTGATTTAAGTCCATATTTAGTCATATACTTCCAGGTTTAATAATGTAAGTGCAGGCTTAGTAATGTAAGTCCATGTTTGATACTATATGTCCAGTTTTTGTACTATGTGAGTAGATTTTGTACTATGTGTCCAGATGTTGTGATATAAGTCCAGGTTTAATGATATATTTCCATGTTCAGTGATCTAAGTCCAGGTTTAGTGATATTAGTCCATGTTTAATAATATATTTCTAGGTTTTGTACTATTTGTCCAGGTTTAATAATTATATGTGATCAGGTTTAGTAATTTGTTTGGATGTTTAATAATATATTTGTCCAGGTTTATGATTGTAATTTTTATGTCATCTTTTTCAGTGATTTCACACCCGAACTTCTGCAAAATGTACATTTGCGTATGATTTCTCAATGGAAATACATTACTGAAGTAGTTTCTGCATTTAGTGATGAGCAGAAACAGGCTGTGAGGGAAATAGGTTTTGGATGTCTATTGGATCTTGGTGATATAGATATCAAGGACGACCTTTTCCTTCCATTCCTGCTCAATTATAATGGTAGTGCGATGATTTTTTCAAACGGGAAGGAAACCGTTTTGATTAATAACAGTACCATTAGAGATGTTTTAGGGCTTCCTCTCACTGACAGAAAAGTTGAGATGGAGGCATTTGTTAGGAAGTCTGTGTCAGAGGATCGTGTGAAGTGGAACAAGTTCATTGGAGCTAGGAATAGTAGTCACTACTTGGGCAAGGATCACTGGAAGTCACTTTTTACAACATATCCTAGCGGTGATTCATTCAAGCAGTTGTTTGTAATGTACTCCATGACTATGTTCCTGTGCACACGGACTGATGGTTGTCCATCCATCAGTTACTGCCCTAGTCTGAATAAGGCAGATGAGATTGCAACGTACAATTGGAGTGGGTACATTGCAAATTATCTTTGTGATGGGGTGAGGAAACTACATGAGTCACTCCTATCTAGGAAGAAGTCAGGGGAGCTTCTGGATCCTTCTTTGAGGCAATCTAAAACCGAGTCTACGAAGACAGAGTCAAAGAAGAAGCTTGAGACAAAACTCATTGTCAAGGGTTGTATGCTAGCCCTTGTTCTTGCTGTTGTTCACAAGTTCAAGGTTCGTGATATGGACTTCTCTAAGGCCCCTACTCCGTATATTTTGTTCTGGAGAGAGGGGTCTAAATTAGCTGATGTTGCGAGGGTTTTTGGTCTGAATATCAAGAGTACAGTACTAGTAGTTGATGTGTCTGCACTTGCTAGGTCTGTATTGGGGCATGATGTATCCACAACCGATCGCACATTTAAGAAGGTTTCCAAAAAGAGGGTTTATGAGGAGGATGCTAGCGTTATTACCCCTAAAGTTGTTCAGAAGTCCCCTGTTCTTTCTATTGGTGAAGGTGATACTGGTAGGGAGCTCATATTGAGGCTTCCTTCTCACCTGAAGACTGATGCTGAGATTGATGCTGAAGATGTTCCTGTAAGTTGTTTTGTTATTTTTTTGTAATTTTTATTTTGTGCTATTGCTTATAAATGTGGTTATTGTTTTTTTGTATTTTTTACTTTGATACTGATAGTTGCATGTTTTAAAATAAGTGTCCAATTATCATAATATATCTCCAGGTTTAAAAGTAAGTGTCTAGGTTTTATAATATATTTCCATGTTCAGTACCAAATGTCCATGTCTTGTAATATATGTGTATATGTGGTAACAAAAGTAATTGTCCAGGTTTTATAGTTTATTTCAAGGTGTTATTATTTGTATGAGGTTTTTGTGGTTTTTCAAGGTGTCCAGGTTGTACATTTTGTTTTCAGATTTAAGAGTATTAGTCCAGGCTTGTTAATATAAGTCTTTGCTAATTACAGAAATCCAGGATTAGTAATAAAAGCCTAGTTTTGGTAATATATGTCCAGGTTTATTAGTGACTGTACAGGCTTTAGTAGTATATGTTCAGCTTTTGTATTATATGTCTAGCTTTTGTAGTATTTGTTCAGCTTTAGTAATATATGTCCAGGTTTAGTAGTATATGTCCAGGTTTAGTAGTATATGTCCAGCTTTATTGGTATATGTCCAGGTTTATTGGTATATGTCCATGTTTACAATAATCTGTCCAGGTTTAGTAGTTTTGGTAATATATGTCCAGGTTTATTAGTGACTGTCCAGGCTTTAGTAGTATATATTCAGCTTTTGTATTTTATGTCTAGCTTTTGTAGTATTTGTTCAACTTTAGTAATATATGTCCAGGTTTAGTAGTATATGTCCAGGTTTAGTAGTATATGTCCAGGTTTATTGTTATATGTCCAGGTTTATAAGTATATGTCCAGGTTTACAATAATCCGTCCAGGTTTAGTAGTTTATTTCTATATTTATGTTTCAGTGTTCTATGTTTTTTTTTTTATTTCTAGGTTCCTTTTTTAATGTCCAGGTTTTATAATTTTTTTTTTATGTTTTTAATTTTTTTTTCTCCAGGAGCTTTCAAAGAAGATGATGAAGGTTCAGAGAAATGCTATTGCTATGTGCGAGCTTAATTTAGAGCTCGTAAAAGAAGTTAGCGAAGATGCAAAGCAGCAGTGTAACGACCCGACTTTTTGGACATGTCGATTGACGAAGGGAAATCGACAAACGGATCATTACTTAAACAATTAAACTATAAATGAAATTAATAGTTCAAAACTAAACATCTTTTATTAAATAAATAAACTAAAACTCCAAAGGTCTACATGGGTCGAACTTAAATTACATGAGTTAAATAAAGTCCATCCCAACAGGCTGGGATAATCTAAATTGCATAGAAATCTTATTAAATAACTTAAGAAAACAAAGGCTAAACTACAGGTCTCTGCTGCACAAAGCCCAACCCAGCGGAAGCCCGATTTAAGCAGCTGCATCGTCACCTGAAACTGAGGGGGGGGGGGGTCCACCGTCAGTGGCGAGTAACTAGGCTGTCCCGTTTAAGTAAGGGACCGCTAAACACATAATAGCATAGGATAACACACGGAAAACATGCCAGCAAATAATATTCCAAACACATGTACATACAAGGTACGTATAAAAATACGTATGGAAATACGTATAAAAAATACGTATACAATACGTATAAAAATACCTACAAAATACGGTTAGAGATACATATAAAATACGTATAAAAGTACATATACAATACGTATAATAATACCTGCAAAATACGGTTAGAGATACGTACTAAATACGTGCACCAAACTAGCTTACATACGAAATACACATATACTTTCATGATCAGACATACACAGCGGAAGACTTATACCAAACATATTATATTACAACCAATACTTAACTTATACTTTAATCCATCTTATTCTTCAATTATCATATTATACCTTATATTATCTTAATTCCATAATCGTATCACATCGTTCATCTTAGCTTTATAATCATATTATATCATTCATCTTAACTTTATAATCATATCATATCATCTTTATCTTTTAACGGACCGGTCACTATAACTCGTTGTGGATCCCGTGTGCACCACAACTTTCCTAAAACATGCCGGGGTGAACTCGTGTATTCAACCCGTAGTGGATCCCGTGTGCACCACTAAGCCTAAGCTATGGCCATAACCCCTAAATAGCAGCTCGTGTACTACTACTTAGACGACTACATATTCTAGAACCAAGAACTGCGCGGGGGAACTCGTGTGTTCGTCCCATGGAGCAGTGGCATCGACTTAACCCAATCCGATGACTCGTGTATCATCGAACGGGCGTCCTTATCTTATCTTATATTTCATATCTTAAATCTTATCTTATAACTTCTTGAATCGGGAAATACTAGGTGGCCGTAATCGGAAATGAAATGTTCGAAATCCCAGGAAAGAGAGGTGCGGCATGTATATTGGCCACCTTAAATACCAAGTCTTTCCTAGCCAGAGATCGAAACAATTCAAATTCCTTTTACTCTGTTTCCTTTCTTACCCTTTTTAATATCTGATTACATCTTATTATAACTTGTCCCTACTAATTCCTTAATAATAATAATAATACTAATAATAATACTAATAATAATAATAATATTAGTAATAATAATAGTAATAATACCTATCCCTTCATATTACAACTTATTCCTGATAAATCCTTTAATTCCTTTTATTATAATAATTCCTAAAGTTACCTTCAAAAATTAACTAAAGTTGATCTATAATAAACTAAGCCATTCGACATTTTTGTAAAATAACAATAATTAAATTAAATTCATTAAACAATCATATAACAATAATTATCATCAAAAATTACTTAAAACATGATAAAAATCCTACCTTTCATATTCTAATTCACTCGAAAATTTCAGGTCAACAATACCGAAAATTAACACAATTAATTAAATACAATTATCAATGGTTAGCAATTACACTTAATAATATTAATTAAAGATCATACTTCAAACATTAAAATTATCAAGATTAGATTCAAGAATTCAATGATAACATGTTTTAATAATTTAATCACACTATTTTACACAGTCTGATTTTAAAGAATTAAATTAGGAACGTCCATTTAAAGATCTCTAATAAACTGGAAATTTTGATGGGAGTTAAACATGAGTTCAATGTTTAACGTGCATAAATTTCGTCCAAAAATAACATCTTTTACTATTTTTAAGGAATTTTATAACTAACAAATCAGATTAGTCTGAAATCAGTTTCATATTTTTCTGCCATAGCAAACGAACTTTAAAAATTACAAAAATTTAACACAAGATGTAAAACATAATTACGGACTTCCACCTAAAATTTCGTAGCCATCCTAATTGATTAAGTTCCTTAAATAATTCGTAAACCAAATCTGGACAGTTTTACCGGTTTGAAAGATTAAATTGTTTCAAGCAAGAGAAGGACGAATTTCGCCATGAAATAAATCTTGATTAAAGATCAAACAGTAAAGAAGCTTCTAAAATTATTCCAAGACACTCGACATTTTAGAACAACAAGAAAAAAAAATTAATTCTTTTTAATTCAAGACTTTAATATAGCAATTAAATAATCAAGATTAACAATAATAATTCAAGAAAATACATGAAATAAATCAAGAGACATTCATGAACAAATTTCGTATGGCTCGACATTCTTAAGGAAGTTTTAGAACATTATTCCTAACAGTTTTCATGATCATACCCTAATAAACTATGTGATTAACTAGTACCGAAATTAAACAGAAAAGCATAGTTACCTTAAATCGCTTAAATTATCCAAAGAAAATATTCACCCTTTGGTGAATTTAGTTCGGCTATTTGGAGAGAAAAGGAGGAAAAATATATTTTTTTGGAGTTCAAAGCTTTAGCAAAATAGGAACAATAACAATTGCTAAGCATATATATAGAAGTAAGAGAGCAAATAACAAACCCTAAAAATACTTTAGGGTTGCCGTGAATTTCAAGAAGAGAAAGAGGAAAATGGAGTGGGCTTAGCTAGGTAGTTTGGGCTAGGTTGAATTAGTTTAGGGATTTAAAATAATTATTTAACTTAATTAATTTAATTAATTAATTAATCAAATCAAATCCAAAAAGGAAATAATACTTGGCCCAAAATAGAAGAGAGGACCGGCCAAGTCATAGAAGTGAGGGAAAGATTGGGTCATTGGCCCAATTTGAGTTAAAAGAGTGAGAAATAAATTAAAACAGTCCAAATTTAATGGGCCTTTTGGACTTAGAATAAATAAATAGAACTAATAACCGCGAAATTTTCTGGCCCTAAATTTCGAGGTATTACAAGCAGTCCCAAGAAAGCATGTCCCAAGAGGATGATCTTGTGATGAATGATGATTTCTTTGCTGAGATTGATGCCATTGTTGCTAGCTGCATCTCACAAATGTACCAGGCCAAAAAAATGGAACCAGCAAAAGCCAGTCCTGTTGTGAGGAAGGCAGTTACCTTTGATACGGATCAGAATCAAGTGTTTGAGTATCCAAAGGAAGCCAGTCCAATTATTATTCAGAGGACTACTGGTGCTGAGAGTTCTCATCATTCTGAAGACGTTTATGATGTGCCTGAAGTAGATAATGAGCATCATTATGATGAAAGAAATGATGATGTGCCTCATTTTGAGAATGAAAGTAATCATAGTGTAGTAGTTGATACTAATGTAGATAATGATAATGTACATAAGGATGTAGATAACCATAATGACGCTTATTATGATCAAAATGATCATGATGATGATGTGTGTGATGATGATAAAAATGACAATGCTGGTGATGGTGGTGATGATGATTTTAATGGTGCGTCTGGTGGTGGTGGTGGTGGTTATGTTGTTGTTAGTGGTTGTGATGGTAGTGGTGATGGTAGTGGTGGTGATGTTGGTGGTGGTGGTGAAGGTAGTGCTCGTGATGTTGGTGGTTCTGTTGGTGGTGGTGGTGATGGTAGTGGTGGTAGTGATGGTAGTGTTGTTGATAGTAGTGGTGGTGATGGCATTGTTGCTGATAAGGAAAAATCTTATAGTAAATTGGAGAAGAGATTTTATTATCAATTTTATAAGCGTTTGAGGCCTGGAAAACGTTATAGCCCTATGTCTCCTCCAGTTCTTGGCCGTTCTCCTTCATTTGAGCTGCTCACACCAAGTCCTCCACTTTCCACTGCCACAACTTCTACCATTGATGAACCTACAGTAGTTGTGAGCGTTGCTGCGAGTTCGACGCCTCAAGTGATTTCAGTTGTGTATATGCTTCCTCTTGTCTTTTTTTTTTCTTGCTTTTTTTTATTATTTTATTTTTAATTCATGATAGTTGTAATGTTGTCCATGTTCTAAAGTTTGATGTCCAGTTCAATCTATTTAACTCTTTATTTAGTTCTTAACCACATTTTTTTCTTTAATTTTTAGGTGGAAGGTAGTAATCTATGCTGTGAACAAACAAGACCTACTTCTGCTGTGATCACACCGACTGTTGAAGTGTCCAATTCCAATACCCCCATCATTCATGACACTAGTATGGTTCTCAGTCCTGGTGGTGGACAGACATCTGAGAAGTCTCCAGTAACTGATGATAAGGTTTTTATAATTGTTTTATGCATTTTTTGTATTTTACATCAATTTTTGAATTGTTAGTGTCCAGGTTTAGAAGTGAGTGTCCAGTTTAGTAATGTAATTGCAGGCTTAGTAATGTAATATATGTGACTACTTGTCCAGGTGTTGTAACATATGTCCAGATTTTGGACTATGTGTCCAGATGTTGTGATATAAGTCCAGGTTTAATGATGTATTTCGATGCTTATTTATATAAGTGCAGGTTTTCTTGTATAATTGCAGGTTTAGTGGAATAATTGCATGTGTAGTAATATACTTCTAGTTTAAGTAATATAATTCCAGCTTTAGTTATGTCTAGTTTTACTACTAATTTTTACTTTTAATTATATATGTCCAGTTTTTATAGCATATAATTCTAGGTCTTGTAATCTCAAGTTTAACTACTAATTTCCACTTTTAATCATATATGTCCAGCTTTTATTAAATATGTCCAGGTTTAATAATTTTTGTCCAGGTTTTTTTAAAGGTATCCAGGTTCAATAATTTATGGTCAGGTTTAGTTATGTCCAGGTTTCTTTTTTAGTGTCCAGGTTTGGTAACTGATCTCCATGTTTATTAACTGATGTCCATGTTTGACAATTGATGTCCATGTTTATTAACTTGTGTCAAGTTTTTTTAATTCATGTTCATGTTTGTGCTTACTAATCCATGTTGTTAAGTTAAGTGAATATGTTTTATGTTTTATTTATTTTAAATTTTTATCTAGATATTTTGTTTGTTTTTTTTAGGTTCAAGGTAGTAGTTTTTCAGTTCATTCTGATATTATGGACATGCTTAAGGATCCTAAGCATCGTTTGTGGTTTCAGTCTGGTGATAAACTTTCTACCCCTTCTGTTGAGTATCCGCTCGTGTTTACTCCGGGGTCAGCGGAGCTGATGAAAGGGTGGGATCATGATGAGACTCCAAAAGGCACTCTTCCTCGTCTTGAATCTACTCCTGAAAGGCCTTCCATTCACATCGATATTTCTGATGATGATGGTGAAACACTTGGGGTTAACGATACTGTGGAGGATATAATTAAGAAGCTGAATTCCTCCATTACTCGTGAACCAAGTCAGGAGAAGACTAACAAAGTAGAAGAGAGTGGTCCATCTGACTGTGAGATGGATAACATTGTCAAGTTGGAGTCTGAAAGTGGCGCTACCCTTTCTTCTCCTGAAGTTGTCTACAAGGCAGAGCCAATTGCCCAATCTGTTGACACGAGCACCTGGCATAATGATATTATTCTTGCGAGGTCACTTCAGGGCTCCAGCTCGGGGTTTCAATTCATGGACGTGCTTCAACCGAATATCAAGTCAGTGGTGGATTTCCTCTTCTACGATCCCTTTTTAGAGGTCATGGAGATTCCTGCTGATGTCAATGACAGCGAGGCAGAGGAAAAAAATGAAGAGCTACAGGAAAGGCTTTCAGGTAATTTTTTATGGGAGTCATGAATGAGTTTTAGAGTTGTTACCGCTTGAGTTTTATGTTAATATTAATCAATGTGAATTGTTTTTGTCTCTTTTAGGAGATGTTCTTACAGTAATAGGAACCTGATCATCATCAAGCTGGTTATAATGATCCAAATATATTACTCAGAAGGCTGATTTTTTGAGCCTGGCTCCTAAATCTTGGCTCACAAGTAATATTGTGGATGCTTTTGCATTCATATTTAATAGAAAAGAGGAGCAGGCTTCAGGGCAGATTAAAAGATTCTAGTTCAGCACATATGCAAATGTAAGTGTTAGCTATTAATGCAAAATGAATTAAAAGGTTTTTTTTTTTTATTTCTTATGCTATATATTTACACTTGTTTATTTTTTGTATTATTTGTTGTGGAATGTATTCCTTTTTACTTGGGTGTTTGTGTTTTAATATGTCCGGGCTTGTTATTTCATCCAGGTTTGATTTGAATAGTGTAAGTGTAATTTGAATAAATATGTCCAGGTCTATTATGTGCAGCCTTGTAAGTCCAGTTTTAAATAAATATGAAATATAATTGTAATTTGAGAATATGTCCAGGTTTAGTAATATAAGTCCAGGTTTACCAGCATAAGTCCATGTTTAGTAATACAAGTCTAGGTTTAATAGTATATATTGAGATTTAATAATGTAAATGCAGTCTTAGCAATATATGTCCAGGCTTTGTACTAAAGGTCCATGTTTAATAGTATAAGACCAGGTTTAGTACTCTATGTCCAGGTTTTGTTTTATATGTCCAGATCTAATTTTAAATGTCTAGGTTTAGTGATATATATGCAGGTTTAACAATATAAGTGCATTTTTGTTTCTATTATTCAATTATATGTTTGGGTTCCAGGTTAACTTTTTGTTTATTTTTTCCGTTTGTAATATAGACGTGCTTGAATTTATGGGAAAAGGAGAAAGATAAGAAGCTTAAGCTAGAACAACTTATTGCACAATTGGAAGTTGATGCGAATAATGCTAAAGACGACCAAGTAGCAACTGCTCTTGCAAAAGTTGAAAAAGCTCATCAAGAACTCAGCGGTATAGATCTTCCTAAATATGGACGAGAATGTAGGCAATCACTCAGCAGTTGGAGTGCGTTCTTCAATCAATCACTTATTCGTAATGCTGATTATGTAAGGAGTAATTTTATTTTTTTTATATACATTGATTTATATTTTTGTTATTACACTTTTTTTAGGGGTTTTTTTTTGTGACTTAAATTTTTTATTTATTTATTTGATCCAGATTTTTGTTCCTGTACATAGAGACAATCACTTTACGGTTCTCGTTTTTAATATGAAATACAAGCAAATTGAAGATATTGAGAACTGTAGTGATCATAAAGGTTTCACACGATATGGTGGAACGCTAATTGAATTTGTAAGCTTTACGTTATATTATTTCCGCATGATTACATACTTCTTTAGTATTTTTTTTGTTATTTGTTTGTTTTGATTTATTTTTTTTAATTGTTATCAGTGTAATATCTTTGAGGACTTTTTGCGCGGGAACTCCATTTGCCGGAAAGACTGCAGCACACTACGTTCTTGGAATCAAAGGACACTTATGTTTCCATTTCGTAACAATACGAACATCCACGACTGTGGTGTTTTTGCAATAAAGGAAATGGAGCACTTCACCGGCGAAAATGAAAAAGACCAAGCAATGAAGGATCTTAACAGTGTAAGTGTTTAAATTTTATTTAATTTTGTATTTTATCGTTTTTTTTTCTGGAAGCTGGACATATTTTGTGGAAGATGGACAGTAACTGTACAACCTGGACATATTTTGTGGAACCTGAGTTTAGTATTATTTCTCCATGTTTTAAAATAAGTGTCCAGGTTTTGAAGTTAATGTCCAGGTTTTGAAGTAAATGTCCAGCTTTTGAAATAAATGTCCAGGTTTAAGATTTTTTGTCCATGTCTTAAGATATATGTCCATTTTTAATAATTCATGTTCAGGTCTTAAAATACATGTCCAGGTTTCTGAAAATATGTCCAGGTTACATAATAAATGGCCAGTGTTTATAGTATGTGTCCAGGTGTTGAAATATATTTACAGGTTTTAAAAAAATATTTCTGTTGCATTCTGTTGAATTATGTGTTAAAATAAATATATGAATTGTAAATTTTTTTTTTATTAATTCTCATTCATAATTGTTGGATTTTAATTTTTTTATTATTTTTGTGTTTTGCTTAGGCGAGTGATAGGAACTTGGTCAGGTGTAATCTTGCCTATGAACTTGCCTTTTCACCCTACAACCAGTCGTTGCGTTCTTTACGTGAGAGTTGTGTTGCGTGGTCGAAAGATAAACCTGCCCTGTATTTGAAGCAGAAGTTTAGGAAGGCAGACGAGAAGAAGTTGTATGAGGCCAGGGTCAAGTTCCAAGAAGAGCAACAAAATCTTGCCAAGTTGGCTGCACTGATTGAACTCGATAAAAAGAAGAAAGAAGATCTTCATAATTCAAAGATGAAGTAGTTTCTATGTAGTTTATCTTTTATGTAAATAAATTTTTTAACTTTTTTCTCACATTGTCCCTATATATATGTATACATTTGTAAATAATTGTAAAATTTCATTTTAAAAAATTTATAATATGTGTACAATTTTATCTTTCATTTGTTAATTATTGTACAGTTTTTGTAATATGAGTACAATTTTATTAATGTATGTGAGCAGGTTTAATAATGTTAGTGCTGGTTTAGAAGTCAGTGTCCAGTTTTAAAGATATAAGTCCAGGTTTAGTACTATTTGTCTAGGTTTAACAATGTAAGTCCAGGATTTGTAATTTATGTCCATGTTTAATAATATTTGTCCATGTTTAACAATAAAAGTCCAGGTTTAGTACTATTTGTCCTGGTTTAGTAGTTTTCGTGCAGGTTTAATAATCTACGTCCAGGTTAAGTAGTTAATGTCCAGGTTTAGTAGTAATATAATATTTGTTTAGGTCCAGGTTTTAAAAGAATTGTCCAGGTCTTTAAGTAATTGTCCATGTTATATAATATATGTCCAGGTCTAGGTTTAACAATTTCATTTGTGTCCATTTTTGAAGGTGTTCAGTTTTTAAAACCCTTGTCCAGATTTGTCTGAATATGTCCAGTTTTAACTAGTGTATGTGTAGGTTAGATTATTATATATCCAGGTTCAATAATTTATAATATCCTTCTTTAGTAACATATATCTATTTCTTTAGTAACAATAATTCTCCATGTTACAAGAATATTTTATATATACATATATATATATATATATATATATATATATATATATATATATATATATTATTCACAAATGAACCATCAATGTTTGTACATGTCCAGGTTTTGTAATACATGTCCAGGTTTAGTAGTAATATAATATTTGTTCAGCTCCAGGTTTTAAATGAATTGTCCAGGTTTTCAAGTAAGTGTCCATGTTAAATAATATATGTCCAGGTCTAAGTTTAACAATTTCATTTGTGTCCATTTTTGAAGATATGTGTTCAGGTTTTAACTAGTGTATGTCCAGGTTGCATTATTATATATCCAGGTTCAATATTTTATAATATCCTTCTTTAGTAACATATATCTATTTTTTTATAAAATATGTGCAGGCTTAAACAATAATTCTCCTTGTTACAAGAATGTTTTATATATATATATATACATACATATATATATATACATATATGTATATATACATATATATATACATATATATATATATATGTATATATATATAGATATGTATATATATATATATATATATGTACATATATATATATATATATATTATTCATAAATGAACCATCAATGTTTGTACATGCTTAAAATTATACATATAATAAGATGATTCAAGGGTTTGAGTTGTTTTCAGCTTCTATGTTTGGCGTTTTTGTTCCATATTCATTTGGATGCCTTGTCCTCATTTTTCTCTTCTCAAAGTGTCCTTTTATTCTCCTATTCCCCTTTGGAGGTCTTCCTTTTGTCTTTATTACTTCTGGGTTTTGGACTACTTCTAGGCCCGTCTCCGCTTCTTCGATTTCCTTTAGCTTCTGTTCGTCCGTCTTGTAGAGCTCCTTGACTATTTTGTAAAGCTCTTTCATGTTGTTATTAAACTTCTTCCTCGCTTCCTCGTCTCCTTGGCATATTGAAGCGAAATTGTAGAAATTCCTCGTGATTGCGTGCCTCCATGGCGTCCACAGCTGTGGATTTTGGTTTGTTTCGTTATCATCTGAAATTGCAGAGCATAGCCAGGTTAGTTAGTTAATTATGATTCTTGTAGAAAATGACAAAGGTTTAGCACATGAAACGAAGTTATCTTACTCTGGTCGGTCGCCCAAATTGTGGACTTTGCCAGTCTTGTCCACCTTTTTAGTATATATCTTTCAGGGATCTGGAAGATGATGTACAAGTGCATCACTCTTATGATGTGGTAGCAGATCATTCCGGTTTCGTAGAAGCATTGGCACGAGCAAAAGAACTCATTGGTGTCTTCATTATACGCCACTTTGTGGGAGTAGGAGAAGTCTTCCTCTGACGAGACTTCAAACAATTTGAGTCCAGGAGCTTCTGTTTCGAAGGATCTCAGGCAAGATGCCATTGCCCATTCGTATTCAGTCTCGAAATCCTTGAACAGGGCCAGAGTGTATACTTCTGCTACGTGCTTCAACAGCCTTGATTTTGACTTGATCGCTTTAGGACGCTCAGATGTGTTTCTGAAGTTGTCACTGGTCTTGACTTGATCGCTTTAGGACGCTCAGATGTGTTTCTGAAGTTGTCACTGGTCTCGGTGCTCCTCCACCTCTTAACTGTTTTCTCAAAAATGTGGTAGAACTCAAATAGGTTTGTTGTCGCCTTTGCGTTGAAGGATATCGCCTTATTTGTCACCTCGCTCCTCTGAGAGGACAGGATCCCTGCAGAAAACATGTCCCTGTTCAGGGCAGTGCACCACTTGTGCCTCTCGTCATAGATCTGGTCAAACCAATCTGGTTTTTTATATCCATACATCTCCATCATTTTTGCCCACAACGCCTCAAACTCTTCCTCCATGTGGCATCCCATAAGGCAGTTTTTGAACATGTTCTTGAAATCCTCGTTGCTCTTTAGGGATCCAAAGTGGCTCACAAAGTTTTTTTCTATGTGCCAAAGACAAAGTCTATGCCTGGTGTTTCGGAGTACCTATTAAGATTACAGTTAAAAAAAACATATCATTAATTGTCCAGCCTTTAATGGTAGTTGTTCAGGTTTTATAATATCATTCCAGTTTTTAATATATTCTTTCATGTTTTAAAATATATACTTGTTATGGAAAATATTTCCTGGTCTTTTAATACGAGTCCATTTTTTTTGCACATGTGTAACGACCCGACTTTTTAAACATGTCGATTTACGAAGGGAAATCGACAACGGATCATTACCAAAACAATTTAAACTATAAATTAGATTGTTCAATTAAAATTTAGTAACTTTTATTAAATTAACTAAACTATCATCCAAAAAATCTGAGTAATTCCCAAAAGAAACGTAATTACATGAGTTATTCTAAAACCGTCCCAACATGCTGGGATTATAAATAAATGAAATAATCATAAAGTCTAATTCAAATTACTAAGTAACCAAGGTTTACTAAGGTCCTCAGCCACTAAAAGCCCATCCAGCGGAAGCCCGAATTAATCAGCCGCACCTTCACCTGAAACTGAGGGGGGGGTCCACCGTCAGTGGCGAGTAACTAGGCTGTCCCGTTTAATCGAGGGACCGCTAAACACATAATATCATAGAATATCGCATGAAAACCATACAAAAAACCTAATACATGCTATACAGAAGTCAACACGGGGTACGTATAAAAATACGTACAAAAATACGTATACAATTATGTACAAAATACGTATAAAAATACCTGCAGAAATACGGTTAGAATACGTAGAATCTACGTATAATGTACGTATACCATACGTATAATCATACCTGCAAAATACGGCTAGGAATACATACAAAATACACGTATAACACACTCATACACTCATACATACATGCATACATACATACGTACATACTTACATACAATCTCATACGAATACAGAAGTACACAGCGGAAGACTTATACTATTCTCAATACATATCCTTATAACATTATACTCTTATAACCCAATCATCCCATTTCCTTTAAATCATAATCTACATCTTATGTTATACATCTTATGTCATATTACAATATGTATATCATATCTTATATTATTCATTAACTTATACTATATCTTATCGAACATGTCATTCATATCATATCTTATCATTCGTATCATTCATATCATATCGTATCATTTCATATCATTCTTATCTTTCGATGGACCGGTCACTATAACTCGTTGTGGATCCCGTTTGCACCACAACTTTCCTAGAACATGCCGGGGTGGGCTTGTGTACCCAACCCGTAGCGGATCTCGTTTGCACCACTAAGCCTAAGCTATGGCCATAACCCCTAATAGCAGCTCGTGTACTACTACTAGACGACTACATATCCTAAGACCCAGAACTGCGCGGGGGAACTCGTGTGTTCGTCCCATTGAGCAGTGGCTTCGACTTAACCCAGTCTGACTACTCGAGTCATCAGGTGGGCGTCCTTATCTTATCTTATATTTCAAAGATTATATCTTATCTTATATCTTTCAATATTATATCTTATCTTATATCGGGAAATACTAGGTGGCCGTAATCGGAAATGAAATGTTCGAAGTCCCAGGAAAGAGAGGTGTGGTGTAACGACCCGACTCGCTTAAATCGGCGCGGAAGAAACCGACGAGTCGAATAGTTAAAAACTACAACTAAAAAAAAATACTTAAGAAATAAAACTAAAACCTCAAAGTATTATTATTACAACCCAAAATGTACGAGTACCCACAAGTTCGTACAGTCTAAATCCAAAAGTCAAATTATAACTACTAAAAATACGAGTTAACCCCAACTACATGTCAGAGTCTTAAACTTCACATATAGAAGTCCAAAAGTAATGTAATAACATCTATACAATACTATCGCTAACTAATGCTAAGAAAACAGTAAATATATCAGACCACACAAGAAACAACGTCGCTCGCCCAACCCAAAGCTAAGCAAGAGCATCGTCATCTGAAGTACCTGAAAAGTACAACAACAGTCCACCATCAGTGGCGAGTAACATAACTGACTCACCCTAATGGGAACACACATGTACATAGCATAAATCAAACATCAAAATCACAATTAAATCCCAAAAAGACACGAGAACATCCTCAAACTCGTAATCTCAATTCGACTCAACTCAACATCCAACCTAACTCTATCTTTGGCGCAATCATTCAATTTCTAGACCGGACTGTGCTCGTACGAACACATCTTACGCATTCGAACTTTCTACTGTGCTCGGATTTGAGAATCTTACTCCCAAACCCCATGAAACCAATCTTACTGGAAATCCATGTCTCGTGAAACCAATCTTACTGGAAATTCACTAAGATCACATAGTATGACTCCAACTATCCCAATACCGCGGATGGAATAGGGGCAACGTCTTAACCCAAAAACAATGAATCTTACTCAAAGTATCAGGCGTCTAAAAATGAAATCAAGCTAAACTTTAATTAATTCATTTAATCATTTTATTCATATTATTCATTATTATTACCCAACCTAACTAAATTAAGTTCAAGAATTGCCTCTAGCCTTGATTCTCGAAATTAATTAGTTAAATCATCGAAGTTATTCTCAAGAACTGCCTCTAGCCTTAATCTTGAGTCTAACCAATCATCATTCAACATTCTTTACTCATTCTTTAATCATCTTAGACACTTTCTTTAACTTTCTTTATCATTTAAACTACTTTCTTTAATTATCAAGATTCAACCAAGAACTCATCAAGATTCATCAAGAATTCAAAGAACTCATCAAGAATTTTCAAAGAACTCATTCAAGATTCAAGATCTTCAATCAAGAACTCAATCAAGATTCAAGAACTTCAATCAAGAACTCATCCAAACTCATCCAAACCACACGCATAATCAACATAAAAACCATTCGAAAATCATCCTTTCAATTAACCAAAATTAACCAAATTTTAACACATTAATCATGATCATATTACAACATATAATCAATCATAAAACCATGAAAACCTTTATCCAAAACCTCACTTAATCACATAAAAATCAGAATATAATCCATACATGAAATCATGAATAATCAACATCAAACAACCCAATCATGCACTTAATTCATACTATAAACATAGTATACCAAATAGGTTGAGAAAGTATGTTACCTTATTGAAGTTTACACACAAAATCAACACAAAAGTTGCTGCCCGGAACACAAAGAACACGGCCAGATTACACGGCACAATCAACACGACCTTGCACGGTGCACCACCACCACGCACAGCTACTGCCCAGTCACGGCTGCCACGGCACGGCCACTGCACGAACCACCACCACGGACCTCTGCCCAGTCAGCACGGCTGCCACCACGACCCACACAGCTCGAACACGAACCCCACTGCACGGTCACGGCTTCACACACGGCACACCACCACGAGCCCTTACACGAACACGAACAACCCAACCCGAACCAACGATCTTGATTGAAATAGATGTGTTTAGGATTGTGTTTGGTCACCTAAAGATCAATGAACTATGAATCTTTAAGTTTTTGGGCTAGAAAAATTGATGAACAATTGAAGGCTTCAATCATCCAAAAATGGCGTGAGATTAAAGGCAAATGGGAGGGAGTTTGTGTTTTGAATTTTTGATGGCTAATTGTGTTTAAAAGCAAGGATGACAAAAATGAGCCAAAGCCTTACTAACTCTCCTATTTATAGAGTTAGTTAAGGTGTGAACACAAGGCAAGTGGCAAACCTTGCCATGCCTTAGGAAAACCGGCCAAGAGGGTCACTTGGGCCTAAATTGGGCTCTCGTGATCCATCGGGCTAATTTACAAAAATCACATGATAGATCATGCCTAAATCGATTTAACCCAAAATATTAAATAATTAATCAGAAAATTAAATAAATAAAATTCTAATTAATTAAATAAGAAATAACGTAAATAATAAAAACTAAAAATAAATATTTCGAATTAAATCGAAATTATTCACATAAAATAAAATAAATAGTTCAAAATTTAAATTTGAACTAACACAACAACATACATAAATACACATAATTATCGGCAAAAATACCAATAAAATCTCGGTCATTACAACCTCCCCTCCTTAAAGAAATTTCGTCCCGAAATTTCAAGGTGCAGGAGATCGCTCTCCATCAAACAACTCCGGGTACTTATGCCGCATAGACGCTTCCGTCTCCCAAGTCGCTTCTTCATGGCGTTGATTCCTCCACAACACCTTGACAAGCGGGACCTGCTTACGCCGCAGGGTTCTCACTTCCCGATCCAAGATCTGAACGGGTCGCTCCTCGTAAGTCAGATTCGGCTCGATTACGACCGGATCCGCTGTAATCACATGAGTAGGATCATGTACATATTTCCTTAGCTGAGAAACATGGAATACGTCATGCACACTAGACAAACTAGGTGGTAAAGCCAATCGGTACGCCACCTCCCCAACTCGTTCTAATATCTCGTAAGGTCCCACATACTTTGGTCGGAGTTTCCCCTTCTGACCGAAGCGTGTCACTCCTTTAAAAGGTGAAACCTTAAGCAAGACTTTGTCACCTACTTCAAAAGCCAGCGGTCTACGTCGATTATCGGCGTAGGATTTCTGACGACTCTGAGCGGCCTGTATCTTAGACCGGATGACTCGAACCTTCTCGATAGTATCGCGTACCATCTCAGGTCCTAAAGCCACAGAATCACTAATATCATTCCAACAAATAGGACTCCGACATTTCCTGCCATACAGGGCCTCGTACGGAGCCATCTCAATGCTGGAGTGATAGCTATTATTATAGGAGAACTCTATCAAACAGAGCATACGTACCCAAGACTGGTGATACTCCAGAGTACATGCTCGAAGCATATCTTCCAAAGTCTGGATGGTCCTCTCAGTCTGACCATCAGTAGCCGCATGAAAAGCGGTGCTCAACTTCAGCTTCGTCCCAAAGGCTTCCTGAACTGACTTCCAGAAACGAGACAGAAATCTCGGATCCCGATCAGAAACAATCTCCCTCGGAACTCCGTGAAGTCGGATTATGTCCTGAGTATATGTGTAACGCCCCAGATTTTGGGCTAGTCTCGTAATTACTTTATTGTAATTATGGTTGTTGCGGTGCATGGTCTAAAAATTATTTTAGACTATTTTTAATGCTTGAGTGTAACCATTATTTTAATGGTTTATTATTTCTTTATTTTATTTTATTTTAATTAATTAGAATTTTATTATTTAATTTTCTAATTAATTAATTAGTTTTGGGCCAAGTGTAAAATTAATCATGATTAGTCATGAATTAGTGCAAATGGCCCAAGTGATCATTTTAGCCCATTTGAGCCTAAGCCCAACGGTTTTTCCCCCTCTTGTTTGATGGCAAGTTTTGCCACTTGCTTCATGTTCACACCTACACTAACCTCTATAAATAGAGGAGTTAGTAAGGCTTTGGAAACTTTTGTTCATTTGCTCATTTTATCTCTTGCCATCATCTTTATAAGGCAAGCACCCTCTCCTTGCCCATCATTTCCCACGCCATTTTTGATGGCATTAAACCCAACTTGTTCATCCATCTTTCTAATCCTAAACTTAAAGATTCAACCCCTAGTAATCTTTAAGTATTAAGACATGTTCTAAACCCCAACAATTTCATTCAAGACCACTAGTTGGGTGGGTGTTTTGGGTGTTGGTGTGTGGCTGGTTTCTGGGCAGAAACGTGGCAGCATGGTGGGCAGAAACGTGGCAGCATGGTGGTGCAGTAGGGCCGTGGTGCAGTAGGGACGTGGTGCAGTAGGGTCGTGCAGCAGTAGGGCCGTGCAAGAAGTGGTGCAAGCAGTCGTGCTTTGGCCGTGAACATGTGCCGTGTTGTGCGTATGCTGCTGGCCAGAAATGGTTCGTTCCGGGCAGCATATTCTTGGTACGTTCTTGGGGTTATTCGTGATTAAGGTAACATACTAACTCAACTTAATTGGTAATACTAGGTTTATAGTATTGATTAAATGCATGTTTGGGTTGGTTGTCGATGAATGTTCATGGTTTTGAATGTATTTCTATAATCTGATTTTGAAGCATTATAATGATGTTTTAATGGTGGTTTTTCATATTTTAAGATTGTTTTTATGATATTTTGAAGTCATGGTGTTTGGGTTTAAGTTTGTTGAATTTTGATAAAATAATGTTGAGATTTTCGTATGGCTATGATGATGTTCATGCGTGTATGATTGAGTTGTTTGAGTTCTTGATTGAAGTTCTTGAATCTTGATTGAGTTTTTGATTGAAGATCTTGAATCTTGAATGGTTTCTTTATGAGTTCTTTAAGAGATAGATGAGTTCTTTAAGGTTCTTGATGAGGTTTGATTAAGTTCTTTAAGGTTCTTGTTGAAGTTGGTTTGAGTTCTTTAGGTTTCTTGATTAAGTCTTGAGAGTTAAAGAAAAGTGTTATGTAAGTCTTGAAGGTTAAAGATTTGGGATGTATTGATTAAAGAATGAATTAAGATCGATGATGTGATGTTTGGTTAGTCTCAAGAGTATGGCTATAGGCAATTCTTGGGTTAACTTCGATGATTTAGTTGATTAAATTCAAGAGTATGGCTTATTCTTGTCTTTAATTTAACTAGGATGAAAGGATGATAATGATATGATGATTAGCTTGATTTCTTTTCTAGACGCCCTTGACTTTGTGTATGGCTTATGCTTAGTTTTTGGGTTAAGACGTTGCCCCTATTCCGTCCGCGGTATCGGGATAGTTTGGAGTCTCACTATGTTATTCCTAGTACGCTCAGAAAGATTTTTTTTGGGGATTAGGGACACGGATTTCCAGTAAGGATTGGGTCCGTGGGATTTGGGCGTATGGCTTATACCCGGTCCTGACATAGTAGAAGTTCGGTTGCGTAAGATGCTTCCGTACGAGCGTAGTCCGGTCTAGAATTAGAATGATTGCGCCAAAGTTAGATTTTGGGATGAAGATGTCGTGTAATAATGTCGAGTGATTTGTCGAGTTTGGATTACGAGTTTGAGGATGTCTCGTGTCTTTGAGGATTTTCGTGTGATGTTGTTTGATTGATGCTATGTACTTGTGTATTCCCGTTAGGGTGAGTCAGTTATGTTACTCGCCACTGATGGTGGACTATGTTGTGTTTTTCAGGTACATCTGATGATGATGCTCTTGCTTAGCTTTGGGGTTGGGCGAGCGGCGCTATGCGTGTTATATTCTTTGTATTTATAGTTGTTTCATAGTATTAGATTCATTAGATGTTGTTTTGGACTTATGGTTTTATACTTGTTGTATAAGACTCTAGCATGTGGTTAGAGTTGCATTTTACTTTTCGTTAGTTACATTTGACTTTTGGACTTAGTTTGTACAAGATTGTGGGTTATTGTACATTTATGGTTTAATAATAATATTTTGAGGTATTAGTTTGTTTTCTAAGTGTTGAAGTTTTAGATTTATAACTACTTGACTCGTCGGTTTCTTCCGCGCCGATTTAAGCGAGTCGGGTTGTTACAATATGCCTCAGCTAGACGCTCCATCGACCAGGTCATCTTCATCGGAATGAATCTAGCGACTTTAGTCAACCTATCCACTATGACCCAAATAGCATTCAAGCCATTCCAAGTGGGTAAGCTCACTACGAAGTCCATAGATACCGACTCAAACTTCCAGGTCGGAATAGGTAGTGGCTGCAATAGACCTCCTGGTCTCTGATGCTCAATCTTGACCTTCTGACAGGTCAAACACCGAGCAACAAACTCCGCTACATCCCTCTTCATCTTAGGCCACCAGAATTGGCCCCTAAGATCCTGGTAAAGCTTATTACCACCGGGATGAACAGAATAGGGCGAGTTATGTGCCTCGGACATGATCCTGTTCCTAAGATCAGAACAGTCCGGTACACACCATCTCCCTCGAAAGCGCATACCACCATCAGAAGGGATCTCGAAACCTACAGCTTTACCTTGCCGTATAGCCTCTCGAATCCTAGCAAACTGTGGGTCGTTTTGCTGACCCTCGCGCATCTCCTGAAATAAATCAGGCTCGGCACTCATAGAAGTCAGACGAAATCTGACGGAACCACGACTTCTACTGAAGTTCAAGCGATGCTTGCGACTCAGCGCATCCGCAACTAAGTTCGCCTTGCCTTCGCAATAGTTGAGCGTCAGGTCGTAGTCCTTGATCAACTCAAGCCACCGTCTCTGCCTCATATTGAGGTCTTTCTGAGTGAAGATGTACTTGAGACTCTTGTGATCCGTGAATACCTTACACGAACCACCATAGAGATAGTGCCTCCAAATTTTGAGCGCGAACACTACAGCCGCTAACTCTAAGTCATGCGTAGGATAGTTACGCTCGTGCACCTTCAGTTGCCTTGATGCGTAAGCGATGACCTTCCCACCCTGCATGAGCACACAACCTAAGCCACACTTCGAAGCATCACTATAGACATCGAAGCCCTCTTCATCGTTCGGAAGAGTAAGAATCGGAGCAGAGACTAATCTCTGTTTCAACTCCTGAAATGCTTGCTCGCAAGCTTCTGTCCAAACGAATCGGACCTCCTTCTGCAGGAGACTAGACATCGGTCTAGCTATCTTGGAGAAGTCCTGGACGAATCGTCGATAGTATCCGGACAAACCCAGAAAACTACGAACCTCCGCCACATTTGTCGGGCTACTCCAATCTACTACAGCTTTAATCTTAGCTGGGTCTACTTTAATGCCTTCTTTGCTAATCACATGACCTAGGAAGGCTACTTCGCGAAGCCAGAACTCACACTTGGAGAGTTTCGCGAACCACTTATGACTCCTCAATATCACGAGTACCATCCGGAGATGTTCCGTATGCTCGGACTCATCTCTAGAATAGATCAAGATATCATCTATAAATACTACGACGCACTTGTCGAGTAAATGGTGAAACGTCCGGTTCATCTGGTCCATGAACACGGCTGGCGCATTAGTGAGGCCAAAGGGCATCACCTCAAACTCGTAATGGCCGTATCGAGTACGGAAAGCAGTTTTCGGGATGTCTTCTTTCTTGACTGGAATCTGATGATATCCAGACCGAAGATCTATCTTCGAAAACACGCCTGCTCCTCGCAACTGATCGAACAGGTCCTCAATCCTAGGTAATGGGTACTTATTCTTGATAGTTACCCGATTCAACTCTCGGTAGTCTATGCACAGGCGCATACTACCATCTTTCTTCTTCACGAAGAGCACAGGAGCTCCCCACGGAGAAACACTTGGCCTAATGAAGCCCTTATCGATCAAATCTTGGAGTTGTGTCTTTAACTCCAACAACTCAGACGGTGCCATCCGGTACGGTGCCTTTGAGATCGGCGTTGTCCCGGGTACCAAGTCGATATGAAACTCGACATCGCGCTCAGGTGGAACGCCTGGTAGCTCATCAGGAAATACGTCTCTGAAATCCCTCACTATAGGTATATCGTCCAACAGAGACTCATCAGTCAAGTCTCGTACCTGACAGAGATACACTAAATCGCCCTTCTAGCGATGTTTCCTCATTTTCAAGGCAGAGATTACCTTTACTCCTTTCTTAAGGACGAACCCTGAGTAGGTAACTCGGTTGCCCTGAGATCCTCGGAATGATACTGACTGATCTCGGCAACGAATGATCGCTCGATACCTTGATAGCCAGTCCATACCAAGTATGACATCAAACTCCATCAACGGAAACTCCTTCAGATCGGCCGTCGCTTGCTCCCCAGCTATCACGATAGGCACTCCTCGGAATTCACGCTGACAAACAAAATCCTCTCCGGAAGGGAGAGTAATAATTGAACTAACAGGAAGGCTGCCTCGAAGATTAGACCTCGAGACAAAACTACTAGCCACAAAAAAAACAGTAGCACCAGAATCAAATAGAACTAAAGCTAACACACCAGAGACAAGAAATCTACCTGATACGACGTCAGGCTGAACCTCGGCCTCCGCCTCGGTCATACAGTAGACTCGGTTCTTCACCGGAGTCTTCGGCGGTGCTGGAAGCTGCTTAACCTCAGAATCTGGCTTCCTCTCGGGACATGTCGACGCATTATGTCCTACCTTCCCGCAAGTAAAACAAGTGATCGGAGAACCGTCGCACTTCTTTCCTGGGTGGAAGTCTCGGCCGCAACCTCTACACTTCGAGCCATCACTACCCTTACGCGAACTCGGGGTCGAAGGGGTACTGCTAGATGTGCCAAACCGGGGCTTCTTAAACGAAGCTGTAGTCGTCGGAACCGGAGCTCTCTTCTTGCTCGAATCCTCCTCAGTAATCGATGCCTGTATCTCGAGTGCCACCTCGTAGGCCTGCTGGAACGTAGTCGCTCCACTACTGATCACGTGAACTCGAATCCTCGGATCTAGCTTTTTGATGTAGCGCTTGACCCGATCCTTCTCTGACGGAATCACAGATGTAGCGAACCTCGACAACTCGGTAAATCGGTCGGTGTATGCCTGGACAGTCATCTTACCCTGTGCAAGAGTAAGAAACTCCTCCTGTTTCTGCCACCGCAACTCGTCGGGGTAGAAACGCTCCTGGACCTTATCGATAAAGTCGGTCCAAGTCATCGCATGTAACGGCTGGTACGCGTCCTTCGCTAACGTCCACCAGTTATCAGCTTCTCCACGTAAGTAGTATGCGGCGATCAGCACCCTCTCGTGCTCGAGACAAAACGTCGCGTCGAAGAGCTTTCCCATCTCACGGATCCAGCTCTCCAAGGTAGTAGGGTCGGCAACCCCATCATATGTCGGAGGTCGATGACGTGCGATGCGATCGAACGTCGACTGCATATTCGGCGGATGACGACTATGGTGCGCCAACGTAAGGATCGCCTCCTCGAGTGCCCGCAACCTCTGTCGTCCAGTACTCAACCGGCGAGGTGTAGACATGCTGCCACGCATCACAACAAAAAGACATAACAAGAAATAAATGTTAGTCCATTACCCCACCAAAGTCAAGCATACTAAGACAATAAAGAAGAAAAGGAAAAATAGAAAGAATCCTATCCCGGTCTTTCTACCCACTCTTCTCCCTTCACGAAATTCCTAGAATTTGGTTTATTCACTCGGGAATAGTAAGGCTCTCAACTCCCGGGTTTAACTCAAATCCTAAAACTTCACTTAAAACCTATTCGGCTCTGATACCAACTGTAACGACCCGACTCGCTTAAATCGGCGCGGAAGAAACCGACGAGTCGAATAGTTAAAAACTACAACTAAAAAAAAATACTTAAGAAATAAAACTAAAACCTCAAAGTATTATTATTACAACCCAAAATGTACGAGTACCCACAAGTTCGTACAGTCTAAATCCAAAAGTCAAATTATAACTACTAAAAATACGAGTTAACCCCAACTACATGTCAGAGTCTTAAACTTCACATATAGAAGTCCAAAAGTAATGTAATAACATCTATACAATACTATCGCTAACTAATGCTAAGAAAACAGTAAATATATCAGACCACACAAGAAACAACGTCGCTCGCCCAACCCAAAGCTAAGCAAGAGCATCGTCATCTGAAGTACCTGAAAAGTACAACAACAGTCCACCATCAGTGGCGAGTAACATAACTGACTCACCCTAATGGGAACACACATGTACATAGCATAAATCAAACATCAAAATCACAATTAAATCCCAAAAAGACACGAGAACATCCTCAAACTCGTAATCTCAATTCGACTCAACTCAACATCCAACCTAACTCTATCTTTGGCGCAATCATTCAATTTCTAGACCGGACTGTGCTCGTACGAACACATCTTACGCATTCGAACTTTCTACTGTGCTCGGATTTGAGAATCTTACTCCCAAACCCCATGAAACCAATCTTACTGGAAATCCATGTCTCGTGAAACCAATCTTACTGGAAATTCACTAAGATCACATAGTATGACTCCAACTATCCCAATACCGCGGATGGAATAGGGGCAACGTCTTAACCCAAAAACAATGAATCTTACTCAAAGTATCAGGCGTCTAAAAATGAAATCAAGCTAAACTTTAATTAATTCATTTAATCATTTTATTCATATTATTCATTATTATTACCCAACCTAACTAAATTAAGTTCAAGAATTGCCTCTAGCCTTGATTCTCGAAATTAATTAGTTAAATCATCGAAGTTATTCTCAAGAACTGCCTCTAGCCTTAATCTTGAGTCTAACCAATCATCATTCAACATTCTTTACTCATTCTTTAATCATCTTAGACACTTTCTTTAACTTTCTTTATCATTTAAACTACTTTCTTTAATTATCAAGATTCAACCAAGAACTCATCAAGATTCATCAAGAATTCAAAGAACTCATCAAGAATTTTCAAAGAACTCATTCAAGATTCAAGATCTTCAATCAAGAACTCAATCAAGATTCAAGAACTTCAATCAAGAACTCATCCAAACTCATCCAAACCACACGCATAATCAACATAAAAACCATTCGAAAATCATCCTTTCAATTAACCAAAATTAACCAAATTTTAACACATTAATCATGATCATATTACAACATATAATCAATCATAAAACCATGAAAACCTTTATCCAAAACCTCACTTAATCACATAAAAATCAGAATATAATCCATACATGAAATCATGAATAATCAACATCAAACAACCCAATCATGCACTTAATTCATACTATAAACATAGTATACCAAATAGGTTGAGAAAGTATGTTACCTTATTGAAGTTTACACACAAAATCAACACAAAAGTTGCTGCCCGGAACACAAAGAACACGGCCAGATTACACGGCACAATCAACACGACCTTGCACGGTGCACCACCACCACGCACAGCTACTGCCCAGTCACGGCTGCCACGGCACGGCCACTGCACGAACCACCACCACGGACCTCTGCCCAGTCAGCACGGCTGCCACCACGACCCACACAGCTCGAACACGAACCCCACTGCACGGTCACGGCTTCACACACGGCACACCACCACGAGCCCTTACACGAACACGAACAACCCAACCCGAACCAACGATCTTGATTGAAATAGATGTGTTTAGGATTGTGTTTGGTCACCTAAAGATCAATGAACTATGAATCTTTAAGTTTTTGGGCTAGAAAAATTGATGAACAATTGAAGGCTTCAATCATCCAAAAATGGCGTGAGATTAAAGGCAAATGGGAGGGAGTTTGTGTTTTGAATTTTTGATGGCTAATTGTGTTTAAAAGCAAGGATGACAAAAATGAGCCAAAGCCTTACTAACTCTCCTATTTATAGAGTTAGTTAAGGTGTGAACACAAGGCAAGTGGCAAACCTTGCCATGCCTTAGGAAAACCGGCCAAGAGGGTCACTTGGGCCTAAATTGGGCTCTCGTGATCCATCGGGCTAATTTACAAAAATCACATGATAGATCATGCCTAAATCGATTTAACCCAAAATATTAAATAATTAATCAGAAAATTAAATAAATAAAATTCTAATTAATTAAATAATAAATAACGTAAATAATAAAAACTAAAAATAAATATTTCGAATTAAATCGAAATTATTCACATAAAATAAAATAAATAGTTCAAAATTTAAATTTGAACTAACACAACAACATACATAAATACACATAATTATCGGCAAAAATACCAATAAAATCTCGGTCATTACATGTGGCACGTATATTGGCCACCTTAAATACCAAGTCTTTCCTAGCCAGAAATCGAAACAATTCATATTCCTATTACTCTGTTTCCTTTCTTACCCTTTTAATATCTTATCGTATTTTATATAACTTATCCCTACTGATTCCTAATATTAATAATAATACTAATACTAATCGTAATATTAATATTATTATTAATAATACTCGTGTAATTGTAATAATAATAATAATAACAATATTATTATCTAACCCTTCCTGTTACAACTTATCCCTTTAACTGCAACTTTTATAATTAATTATTCCTAAAATATTATAAGTCAAAATTAAACAAAAAAATTGACTAAATACTTTTAGGCCACTCGATAATTCTAGTTAAACAACTTTAATTAAATAAATTCATAAATTATTTTAATTAATCAATTAATCACTAAAATTACTTAAAACATGATAAAAATTCCATTTTTTTATTCCTTTGTTCACTCGACATTTTTCACTCAAGAACACCAATTTTTTCAATTAATTTAAATAACTACAATCAACAAGATTCAATTAATTAACCAAACAACAATAATAAAAATCATGTTTTTAACATAAAATCATCAAGATTGAAATCAAAACAAGATCAAAAAATCATCTTTTTATTCTTCAAACCACTCGACACATTCAAAAAGAAAAACAAGATTTAATCTTCCTCCAAGAATTCGAAATAACTTGTTTTAATAATTTAATTACACTATTTTACACAATCTGATTTTTAAAGAATTAAATTAAGAACGACCCTTTAAAGGTCTCTATTAATCTGGAAATTTTAATGGAAGTTAAATATAGGTTCAAGGTTTAACGTGAATAATTTTCGTCCAAAAATAATGTCATTTACTATTTTTAAGAGATTTTATAACTAACAAATCAGATTAGGCTGAGATCAGGTTCGGATTTTTCTGCCATATCAAACGATCTTTAAAAATTAAGAAAATTTAACACAAGCTGTAAAACACTATTACTGACTTCCACCTAAAATTTCGTAGCCATACGATTTGATTAAGTATATTAATAAATTCGTAAACTAAATCTGGACAGTTTTACCGGTTTAAAAGATTAAATTTTTATAAGCAATAAAAGGACGAATTTTGCCACGAAATAAATCATGATTCATAATCAAATAGTAAAGAAACTTCCACGAAAAATTAATCAAGAAATAAAGAGATTTGATTAATAAATAAATTCATACAAGTAATTATTCAACAATTAAAGATTTCAAGAAACTACATAAAATAATCAAGAAAATACATAAAACAAATCAAAAATCAAATCATCATGTACTCGACATTTTCGAATCAATACAAACATAAAATCCTACAATTTTCATGAACAATCCTAATTAACTATGTGATTATCTATCCCAAAATTAAAAGAGAAAGCAAAGTTACCTCGATACGCTAAAATAAATCCAAGGAAAATCACCAATTGGTGAAAGGAGGCTCACGGTTTTGAGGGGAAAAGAAGGGGAAAAATAATATTTTTGGAGTTCAAGCTAAATTGCAAATAGGAAGGAAAAAGAGTTGCTAATCAAGTATTTATAGAATAAAACAAGAAAGCAACAAACCCTAATCTTGATCAAGAGTGCCGTGAGGGCGGAGCTAAAATAGGGGGAGAATTGAGAAAGATTAGGTAGTCAAAATAGCTAAGTTTGAATAAGTTCAAAAATATAATTTTTAATTTAATTAATTTAATTTTTAATTAACTAAATTAATTAATTAGAAACAAACATAAACTTGGCCCAAAAGAGTGGGGAAACGGCCAAGTCCAAGAAGAGGAAGAAATTGGGTCATTTGGCCCAATTTGAGAAAAGGGAGATCAGATTAAAATAAAACAGTCCAATTATAATGGGCCTTTTGGACTTTGAATTAAACAAATTAAACTAATAACCGCGAAATTTTCTGGCCCTAAATTTCGGGGTATTACAACATGTGTCCAGGTTTTAAATCTTTTTCCCATGTTTTATAGGTATTCTTCAATTTTTAAATTGTAAATGTAGGTTTGAATTTCTTAGTGTCCAGGTTTAGAAGTCAGTGTCCATGTTTACTGGTATAAGTACATGTTAAATAATATAAGTGTAGGCTTAGTAATGTAAGTCCAGGTTTTGTAATTTAATTCCTGGTCTTAGTAATATATGTCTAGGTTTAGTAGTTAATGTCCATGTTTTGTAACTTATGTTCAGGTTTAATAATGTAAGTCCAGGCTTAAGAATGTAAGTCCATGTTTAATAATATAAGTCCAGGTTTTGCAATTTATATCCAGGTTTTGTAATATAATTTCAGGTTATGTAATATAGTTTCAGGTTTAAGTATTATATGTCCAGGTTTAGTATTAAATGTCCATATTTTAATAACTTATCTTCAGGTCTAGTACTATATTGGGCAGTTTTAATATATATATATATATATATATATTTATATATGTATGTATGTATGTATGTATGCATGCATGTATTTATTCATGAAGTGTACTATTTTTTTTAACCTTTTCAATAGCATTTCCCATCGCCTTGTCCTGGTCTGTGAATATCGTCTTTGGCTCCATTTGGCACATTGAGCGCTTAAAGGTTTCTAGCAGCCATTCGAAGGTCTCTTCCTTCTCATTGGTAATGAATGCACATGCAAACATTGTGGTCTTCCAATGGCAGTTTATGCCAACAAAAGGGGCACATATCAGACCATATTTATTTGTTCGGTATGTTGTGTCGAATATCACAACATCTCCATATGCTTTGTAGTCCTCGAGCATCATTGAGTCCCTCCAAAAGTAGCTTACAATATTGTTGCTCTCTCCAAATTTGAGTCTGTAGAAGAACGAGGGATCTTCATTAGCCCGCTATTGCAACAGATCAAGGACACTCTGCATGTCCTTTCCATCCACCATCCTAGTCTTGTATTGCGTTACATAGTTTAGGTGGTCTCTTTTTGTGTGGCCTACCACTTCCTCAGACCCAGCCTCATTGCATAAGAAGTTGTAGGCTTCCATGGGTCTTATTCCGGAGTCGACCATGCTCTCAATCAACTGTGCCTTTTCCTCTGTTATTTGCCTCTGTGATTTTAGATTATGTCGCTCCTTTTCAATTATCATGTCATGGTTGTGCTGGGGTTCATGTGTCACAACCACAAAATCATCACCTGGTTTTTGTTGTTTGAACCTGACCATCGTCTTGCAACCTGTTCTTGTCTCATTTATTGTTCTCGTCTTTCTCTTTTTGCTTGGCGTGTCCTTTTCCAGGTCTGGTATTTCAAGTTTTTCGGCATCGTTATCTTCTTCCCCCTTCTTGCCCTTGCCCTTTGATGATTTGGATGCCCCTTCCTTTGAGCATACCAAATAAAACTCGTACATTGTTTTATCCTGCACTCTTCTTCGCATTGTATGTCTCCTAATGCTGAAACCAAGTGCCCTTGCATGTGCTTGGTACAAGTTGTATCCATCTTTCATGTCGTTCACTGATCTTCCAACAAGGTTGTCATTTATGTTTGCATCATCAAAGTATTCCAAGTATCCCTCGTCTTCTGCATTTCATGTTTTTAGCATTACATGTTAGATGTCATGTGTTCAGGTTTACATGTTAATATTAGTTGTATAAATTTTTTTAAAAGTTTTAAAATATGTCCAGGTTTTGAAACATATGTCCAGGTTCCAGAAATTATTTTCAAAGTTTTAAACCTTGAAACTTGTTTTGTAGCATTATTTTGTATAGTTTTATTTTGTATACTACTAAATGGAAAACCTGGACATATTTTGTAGAAGATGGACAATAACTGGAAAACCTGGACATATTTTGTGGAATCTAGGTTTAGCATTATTTCTACAGATATTTAAACATTTGTCCAGCTTTATAAGTAAGTCTCCAAGTTTCATAATGTATGTCCAGGTCCAGGTTTAATATAATTCATGTTCAGGTCTTCTAATTCTTGTCCAGGTTTTTGAAAATATGTTCAGGTTTTTTCCTAAGTGTCCAGGTTTTGTGCTATATGTTCAGTTTTTATTTTACAAAACATATTTTGTCCACCTTTCATAATATATGTCCAGGTTACAATAATTCATGTTCAGGTGTTAAAATATGTCCAGGTTTTACAAAATATGTCCAGGTTTTACAAAATATGTCCATGTGTTAATATATGTGTCCATTTTAAAAAAATTCATGTTCAGGTTTTAAAGTACTTGTCCAGGTTATTTAAAATATGTCCATGTTATATAAATTCTGTCCAGGTTATTCTGTTCAGGTGTTAAAATATATTTCCATGTTTTTAAAAAAATTGTAAAAAATTGCAAAAAAAATTCTCATGTTTAATACCATACGGCCAGGCCTTGTAATATGTTTTCCAAGATGTTATTGTACAAATTTTATGTTATATTTACAGGTTTGAAAATGACTGTCTAGTTTTACAATCTATGACATACCTTTATTAGGATTTGTGAATGATGATTTTGATCTTGAATCTTCTTTGCTGTTGCATTCTGTTGAATTATCTGGAAAAGTACATAATTAAAATGTAATTTTTTTTTCTGATTAATTATAGAAATTTTTTTGCCAAAACTTACCGTTTGTTTGATCTTCTATGTGTAATGTATGTTGGTCGTGAAAACTTGTTGATGTTGAGCCTTCAAAATCTGGCATCTGCATTCTTTTTTGATGTTTATCGAGTAGTAGTTGATGATTTTAATGGCGGAAAATGGAGATTAAAATCGAGTAACTGCGTCGTGTTTTTTTTTTTTTGCTGTTTATTTCTGTTATTTGTATTTGGGCCTTATGTTGTTTTAATTGGGCTTATTTTCTCGCGTGTCTTGGCCCTAAGGTTTGCGTTCTCGTCCGACAGTTGGTATTGTGTCAGACGCGTACCAACTCAAAATATAATAAATCGAAAAATGTGAGAAGTAATAATAATAGTGAAAGTATTGGGTCTGACCGTCTGACCATACAATTTGGTCAGACGACTGACCCGATATACATCTCATATTATTCTCTATCTTCGTTCTCCTTCCTCTCCTCAAACCTCAAACATTTTCCTCTAGCCACAAACCTTCATCATTCGTTTGCAAATTCATCATCATCGAATTCTCTTCATCATAATCATCAATCTGAAATTGCAAACTCTAATAATATCCCTAAATTTTTGTTTCTGTGTTCCAAATTGGGTTGTCTTCTTCAGTTTGAACAATGGAACAGCTTAAAGATGGAAAATGCTTGAAACTTTCTGCCCTGGAAAAGGTCTTCAAACGTCAGAATTTTGAACTAATGGGATTTGAGCAGTACAGCTTAAAAATTCAAAGTTGCAAACAGATGGAAGAATTTGAATAATCAAACAATGGAGTTTTCGAAAACGTCAGTTTTCATGGGTTTTTTTTGTGGATTTTCAAAAACAATGTAATTGATTTTTTTTTTTTGTCCAGGTTCAATTGTCCATGTCCAGGTTCAACTGTCCTGGTCCAGGTTCAACTGTTCAGGTCCAAGTTCACTGTCCAGGTCCAGCTGTCCAGGTCCAGTTTTTTTTTTCCAGGTTTGACTGTCCATGTCTAGGTTCAACTGTCCAAGTTCACTGTCCAGGTCTAGCTTTTTTGTCCAGGTTCAGTTGGACTGGTCTGACAGTAACCTTACTGTCAGACCAGTCCGACACAATACCTTCTCATAATAATATACATATAAATAATATAATAATCATTTTACGTTGATGGAATAAGTTATATGTATAGGGTTAATTGTATTTTAATATTTTTTTTTAGTGAGATTCAATCAAAATTGAATTTTAGAAGCGTCTTTAGAAATTTAGGTAGTAAGTGGATGATTTACTCCGACACTTTTGACTACCTAATTACTCAAAAACCAACTAAACTGCTATTTCTAAAAAATTATTTGTCATTCAATATTAATTTGGGTCAAATGAGTCAGGAGTGTGTTAGGTCGGGTGTAAATTAAGACGGGTAAAATGTGGGTTGGGTGTGGGTTGAGTCGGGTACAATGCAGGTTGGGTGTAAAATGGGTCAAGTGTGAATCAAGTCGGGTGCAAAATGGTTCGGGTTGAGCGGGTTTAAATCGGGTGTATATGGGTTTTGGTGTTTTTTGGGTTGGGTGCGGTTTGAGTTTTGGTATTTTGAATACGGGTGTGATTTGGGTTTGGGTCAATGTGGGTCGGGTGAGGTTTGGTTTAGGGTGTCTTAATTACGGGTTACATTCAGGTCACAGAAGTATGTGGATTGGGTCAGGTCGGTAGGGGTGCCTAGATTTTCGGGTTAAAACGGATTTTGTCGCAGGTTATTTCAGGTCATTTTGCAGTTCAGGTCAGGTTTGAAAGCTCTAGCTTCAAGTGGCATGTCCTTTAAATATGTGTTTGATATTATTCAATTCAATTACTGTCAATATCACTTTAAGATTATTGATCATCTTTCGTTATGAAGTTATTTATACAAAAATATTTTATTGTCAAATTATTTATTACATGTTCATACTATAATCTATATTGATCATATTATAATAAAAGTAAATTATATTGAGTCTCCAAGTGTATTTCTTATTAAGAAGTTATCATACAAGTTCCTACTATTTATCATCATAGCAAACTATATTTTATTGGAAAAATTAGGTTAGCACGCGTACGATGCACGATTTTAGCAAAGAAATAAGTAAAAATTTAATTTATATTCTATCAAGTGATCTTGAATTAGTCACAATAAACGACACTCCACTTTTAGCTCTACAGTATATTAAAAATATCTTTTATGATATTTTCATTCAATAAAATCAAATTTAAATATCTTCATGGTATAACTCAGCTACCTTCAATAATACCAAAAGTTTGATTTGTAATACAGAGTCTATGACCGCAAATTATTACATGTTCCCGGGACCACTTACCTCTCTATAGTCCCGGTAGTATTGTTTTTTGTTGGAAATGAACATTATAATGTATTGAAATGAACATTGTAGTGTATAGAAATGAATATTGTATTGAAAAGAATATTATTGTGTATTGAAATGAATATTGTAGTGTATTGAAATGAATATTGTAGTGTATTGAAATGAATATTGTAGTGTATTGAAATGAATATTGTAGTGTATTGAAATGAATATTGTAGTGTATTGAAATGTATATTGTAATGTATTGAATACATTACAATATATGAATGAATATTCTTTACTGGAAATGAATATAGTAGTATATTGAAATAAATATTGTAATTAAATACATTACAATATATGGATGAATATTGTTTACTGGAAATGAATATTATAGTGTATTTTACTGAATATTGTAGTGTATTAAAATGAATAGTGTATTAAAATGAATATAATATGTACCATAATATGTTGATCCATTTAGGAAATAATCAAATAATGGATGGATATTGTAGTCAATTGAAATGAATATTGTAGTTTATTGAAATTAAAATATAGTCACGTATAAATTTGTAGTATAATTGTCAATGCACGTTGTACATACATGGTCCCGAGACCATGTTATAAAACTGGTCTATGACAAGATCGTAACAAACCACTATTAAATATCAAACATTATAATTTTGTATTGTAAATTAATATTATATTTTTATTATATTTTTTTTAGTATATATAAAAGGTAAAGGGTTTTCCTAAAAAAAAAAAAAAAGTAAAGAATTAAAATTGCTTATTTTTTTCCCTATCTATTTTACTATTTTTAACAAATTTAATTTCTAATTTTCCCTAATGGGTTTTTATTCAAACAAATCATTAACTAAAAGATCAGAAATAAAATGATTGTTTTCTCAAGCCAAAAAATTGCAGACTTGTTGATTGTTTCATTTTTTACGGAAAAAAAGTAATTTTGGCCTTATGATCGAAATACTTTTTTTTTTTTTTAATTTGCTCATTTTTCTTTTTGGATGGAATAACTTATTTTTATGCATTTATTGGTTTTGAAAAACGCTCAAGTGAACAAATAAAAAATATGGTAGTAGTAAAAGGGAAATATTACTCCTTGTATTAATTATAGGAGAATTAATATTAGGATAATTAATTATAATCTGATAAACTTAATACAATAAGTATGTCTATCACAAGTAATCATCCCCTAACCATTACATGGGGAATAGTGTCAAATATATATAGTATTTCTTGAGGTTTGTAACATCAATTTTTCAATGTGGGATTGTTTTTTTATACTTTGAGTTTTCTTTAAAATGAACCATGCATGTTTCTTCAATTCCTTTTTTGGTTTTGAGTAGTAATTATGAGCCACTCTCATAATGCCACATGTCACTCTACAATTTTGCCACTTGTCATTTATGATGATCCTCCTACAATAATTTTATTCTTTCCCCCATCTTGTGATATGTATTTGTAGTAATATTGATATGATAATTTCTCTGCTATAATATTTGGGCTGTTTATTTTTCAATAACATTGAGCTTCTCTAATATTTTGGCCCATATTACATTATCTGATGGGGCCATGGGGGTATTTTACCCCTAAACAACTACCAAAAAACAAAAATCTAAAATTGGGTACTTTTATTGATAAACATGTGAGTGTAAGGTTAAAGGACTAATCTTATTATCACAATATAATTGTAAATAGAGTTGCCAATTTTCGACCGGACCCGAAAAATCCAATATAATAAAACTGACCTATAAATAGTGGGTTTTGACAAAAAAAATTAAGAGTTTTTTATCCAAAACTACCTTACTTACACCACTTTTTGCAAAAAACTACCTTACTTACAAAAGCTTGTCCAAAACTACCTTGTTCGTTGTTTCGGCGTTGACTTTGTTTTATTCTCGAAAATAATTAGCCCAATAAATGTTTTGGGGTCATTTTTGCCCTAAAAGGGTTAAATATGAGGTCGGAATCTACAAAAAATGGTCGCATAAGCTTCTATTTGCATTACAAAATTTGTCTCGATATGCGTTCATTGGTTTGCGTGTAATACCCCGAAATTTAGGGCCAGAAAATTTCGCGGTTATTAGTTCTATTTATTTATTCTAAGTCCAAAAGACCCGTTAAATTTGGACTGTTTTTATTTTATTAACCTCTCTTTAAACTCAAATTGGGCCAAGGACCCAATCTTTTCCTCTCTTTAAAGCTTGGCCAGTTCCCCCTTGTGTTTTTGGGCCAAGTATTATTATCCATTCTATTTAATTTGATTAATTAAATAAATTAATTTAATTAAATAATATTTTAATACCTAAACTATTTCAAACCTAGCCCAAATCCATCCTTTTGCTAGGTCCATTAATCCCCTCTATTTCCCCTTGTTCACGGCAGCCTAGGTTTTTCTCCTAGGGTTTGTTTTGCTCTCTTCCTTCTATATATATGCTTAACAATTGTTATTTGTTCCTAATTTTGCTAAAGCTTTAACTCCAAAAAAAATATTCTTTCCTCTTCCCTCACAAAAGCCGAACTACATTCACCCAAAGTGGTGAATTTTTCCTTGGAAATTTAAGCGATTTAAGGTAACTATGCTATTTCGTTTAATTTCGGTACAAGTTAATCACATAGTTAATTAGGATTAAAACATGAAAATTGTTAGGAATTAGTGTCATGATCACCTAGAAAATTTCGAATCATATGATAGGATATTATGTAATTTTTCTTGATGATAATATGTAATCTTTATGAATTATTATGAAATTTTCTTGATTATTTTATGTAGTTTCTTGAAATCTTTAATTGTTGAATAATTACTTGTATGAATTTATTTATTAATCAAATCTTGTTATTTCTTGATGAATTTTTCGTGGCAGTTTCTTTACTTTTTTATTATGAATCATGATTTATTTTGTGGCAAAATTCGTCCTTTTATTGCTTATAAAAATTTAATCTTTCAAACCGGTAAAACTGTCCAGATTTGATTTACGAATTATTTAAGGAACTTAATCAATACGGATGGCTACAAAATTTTGGGTGGAAGTCAGTAATAATGTTTTACATCTTGTTTTAAATTTTCGTAATTTTTAAAGTTCGTTTGCTATGGCAGAAAAATATGAAACTGATTTCAGACTAATCTGATTTGTTAGTTATAAAATTCCTTAAAAATAGTAAAAGATGTTATTTTTGGACGAAATTTATGCACATTAAACCTTGAACTCATGTTTAACTCCCATCAAAATTTCCAGTTTATTAGAGACCTTTAAACGGACGTTCCTAATTTAATTCTTTAAAATCAGACTGTGTAAAATAGTGTGATTAAATTATTAAAACATGTTATCATTGAATTCTTGAATCTAATCTTGATAATTTTAATGTTTGAAGTATGATCTTTAATTAATATTATTAAGTGTAATTGCTAACCATTGATAATTGTATTTAATTAATTGTGTTAATTTTCGGTATTGTTGACCTGGAATTTTCGAGTGAATTAAAATATGGAAGGTAGGATTTTTATCATGTTTTAAGTAATTTTTATATGATTGTTTAATGAAGTTAGATTAATTATTGTTATTTCACGAAAATGTCGAATGGCATAGTTTATTATAGATCAACTTTAGTTAATTTTTGACCTATAATAATATTAGAAGGTAACTTTAGGAATTATTATAATAAAAGGAATTAAAGGATTTATCAGGAATAAGTTGTAATATGAAGGGATAGGTATTATTACTATTATTATTACTAATATTATTATTATTAGTATTATTATTAGTATTATTATTATTATTATTAAGGAATCAGTAGGGGCAAGTTATAATAAGATATGATAAGATATTAAAAAGGGAAAGAAAGGAAACAGATCGAGTAAAAGGAATTTGAATTGTTTCGATCTTTGGCTAGGAAAGACTTGGTATTTAAAGTGGCCAATATACGTGCCGCACCTCTCTTTCCTGGGATTTCGAACATTTCATTTCCGATTACGGCCACCTAGTATTTCCCGACTCAAGAAGATATAAGATAAGATTTAAGATATGAAATATAAGATAAGATAAGGACGCCCATTCGATGATACACGAGTCGTCGGATTGGGTTAAGTCGATGCCACTGCTCCATGGGACGAACACACGAGTTCCCCCGCGCAGTTCTTGGTTCTAGAATATGTAGTCGTCTAAGTAGTAGTACACGAGCTGCTATTTAGGGGTTATGGCCATAGCTTAGGCTTAGTGGTGCACACGGGATCCACTACGGGTTGAATACACGAGTTCACCCCGGCATGTTTTAGGAAAGTTGTGGTGCACACGGGATCCACAACGAGTTATAGTGACCGGTCCGTTAAAAGATAAAGATGATAAGATATGATATGATTATAAAGTTAAGATGAATAATATGATATGATTATTAAGTTAAGATGAACGACATGATATGATTATGGAATTAAGATAATTAAGGTATAAGATCGTGTATAGTATAAGTTCAGTATTAGACGTAATGTATTATGATTGGTATAAGTCTTCCGCTGTGTATGTCTGTATATGTATAACTCTGGAATGTATGCATGTATAAATGTATTTCGTATGTATACTTGTATTGTATACGTATTTTGGTACGTATCTCTAACCGTATTTTGCAGGTATTGTTATACGTACTTATATACGAATTGCGTATGTATTTCTAACCGTATTTTGCAGGTATTATTATACGTATTGTATACGTATTCTTATACGTATTTTTGTACGTATTTGTATACGTACCCCGTATGTACTTGTGTATGAAATGTTATTTGTCTACTTGTATTTTCGTGTGTTATCCTATGCTATTATGTGCTTAGCGGTCCCTTACTTAAACGGAACAGCCTAGTTACTCGCCACTGACGGTGGACCCCCCCTCAATTTCAGGTGACGATGCAGCTGCTTAAATCGGGCTTCCGCTGGGTTGGGCTTTGTGCAGCAGAGACCTGTAGTTTAGCCTTTGGACATGTTAAGTTATTTAATAAGATTTCTACGCAATTTAGATTATCCCAGCCTGTTGGGATGGATTTTATTTAACTCATGTAATTTAAGTTCGACCTATGTAGACCTTTGGAGTTTTAGTTTATTTATTTAATAAAAGATGTTTAGTTTTGAATAACTAATTTCATTTATAGTTTAATTGTTTAAGTAATGATCCGTTTGTCGATTTCCCATCGTCAATCGACATGTCCAAAAAAGTCGGGTCGTTACATTGCGTGCCAAAAAAGTTATCTCTATCAAGGTTTTGATGGGTTATTTTTGCCCTTAGGGGTCAAATTTGAGGTCGGAATTTGCAAAAAACGACCAAATTTGCCATCAAAGGCAAAGTCAACGTCGAAATAGTGAATAAGGTAGTGGTCAACCAGAAATTTGCTAAGTAAGGTAGTTTTGGACAAACTTTTGTAAGTAAGGTAGTTTTTTTACAAAAAATGGTGTAACTAAGGTAGTTTTGGACAAAAAACTCAATTTATAATAATAACAACCCAAACTCGTTTTAATCCCGTTAAATATAACCCGCTCTTAACCGTACCCAACTCGACCTGCTTTCAACCCGACCAGAAAAATCATTAATAATGCATTAAACTTATGATATTATTGGATATTTTAGGCAAAAACACTTACCACCATTAAAACTTTGAATTTAACATTGTTTTTGTTGGAGTGCAACATTAATTATATGCCATAAATTAGTTATTGAAGATATTTCTTGTAATTTGTACTTTTTAGAACGTAAAGTACATTTAACTGCTTTCGACAAACTCATGTTACATACTTTACTATGTGTGTTTAAGTGTTTTGGTTTTAGATTAATTCATATGTATAGCTTGGAAGCATGATGATGATCCAAAGAAGGATTGAAGCACTTTCAAGTTGTATTTGAAGATTATTAATAGAAGATCGACAAGAAGGAACTTCAGAGTCGAAGGAATTTCACTGGAGAAACTTAAGCTTTAGGGCATTAACAAAAGAGGAATTTATATTGAGGTTTGTGTTTGTTTTTTTGAGGTTTGTTCAAAAACCTTTCTATTGCTAGGGGAAGTTACTACATGAGAGGTTTGTTGAAGTTACTAATTAGTAACCTAGGTTTGTCATATTTTTTTATGTGAGAGTTGATTTCTTTTCTTTTTTTTTTACATTGGTCCCAACACAAACCTTATAAAGGTTTATCTATTGTTGATGATAGGTTTGTTTGGGGTGGGTTTTATTAAATATGATGTGTCATGAAACAAACCTCTAAGAGGTTTGCTTCTATTGCTAGTGCCAGTAGAAGTGTTGAGGAACTTGAGGTGTCTTGTAATTTTGTATTTTTAGGCATCTTTGTATTGTTTTGCCTAGGGCCGGCAAAAAGTGACCCAACCCGCTAACCCGACCCGAACCCGACCCATTAATAATGGTTTGGGTTGAAATTTTCAACCCGTTTAGTTAAATGGGTCAACCCGAACCCAACCCATGATTATATGGGTTGGGTTAAGTTTGAAAATTCTAACCTGATTATAACCTGTTTAACCTGATTATCTGTTGCTTTTAAATTTTAAGCGATTGTTTTAACTTTTAACCTACATGCTCTTTTGAATGCTCTATTTTACTGAATTTTAAGCTAATACAAACTAACTATTATCAATTAGATTTTAATTTTCAACTTTGTTGAAATTGTAAATTCTTCGTTGTTGGGATTTAATGTAAATACTCCATATTGTAGAAGAAAGTTTTGGGTAAAAAAAAAAGGGTCGACCCGAACCCGACCCGTTTATTTTCAGGTCGAGTTAGGTTATAAAAACTCAACCTGTTTATTAAATGGGTCGGGTTTGGATTGAGGGTACATGACCTGATAACCCGACAACCCAAACTCGACCCATCAACCCGGTTTGTCAGCCTTAGTTTTGGCATTAGTTTATAGTAAAGTTAAGCAGTGAAATAAAAATGGAATTAATGACGTTTTCTGAAAAATAAATTCTTTGTAAATAATTATTTTTAAAAAGGATTTTATGAAAATGAAGTGTAAGTATTTGTATATATATTAAATTCCTTTTATATAAAACTAAGTAAAATATTTTTCATTAAACGGTTTTTTTTCAAAAAAAAAATTCAGTCTTGTGCATTAGTAAAAACTGTGTGAAAATTCAGTTTTTGGCATAAGTTTGATGGAATGATTATATGAATTAAAACTAATGTTGTTACTTAATAAATGTTGGTTTTCAGTTTTAACTCGGTAAAAGTTGGTTGGAGGGATTATAGAAGCTAACTTAAGGCTTTGGACTTTTATGGTTTTATTACTCGACTGTCAAGTTCCACCAGTCCAAGTCTTCCTTAGTTTTAGGAAGCTAGAACGTGGGATGATGGGACTTGCTCACCAAGTAATCAAAGCTCTATAAATACTTGTTTTTACCTCATTCTAACAGCAACACACTTGAGCATAAAAATTCCAGTGAGTATTTAACTATGTCTTATTGCCAAAACATTTTAGAGTTGTTCTTAAAATCAAGTTGTAATTTGGGGATTTGGGTTTGAGTGAACTAAAGAGAGAAAGAAGGACTTAGACTTAAATCAGAGGGAAGATCAGAGAAAAAGAGAGAGAGAGAGTGCGATCAATTAAGGGATTGATTGCAACTTGCAAGGGTAGATCAGATTCATGGAGGGATTTGGGTATTTCATTTGTTAGTCATAGTTTAATTACTGCTCCCCTCAAGCTAGTTTTTGTTACCATAATTTTGTTCTGCATATATTTTCATTAACTAGGTAGTACCCGAGCAAATGCTCCATTTTAAAATTTGATAAATGTATTAAAAAAATTATTTGAAATGTAATTTTTTAATTGAAATTTTATAATTAAGAACAATCCTGACTTTTATTTATCTTTTCAAAAAAAAAAATTCTATCTTTTGATTATTCTAGATAGAATATGAACTTGAAAATGCATAGCCTAGTCGGGAATGTGTATCGTTAAGAACTCTAATTACAAGGAGATTGTGGTCTTTCATTTTGAAAATAAGATAGGACAACTTTACATAAAGACAATGCAACATGTACTGCGCAACTCATGGAAGGGTACAACCAAGCAAATTTCACCAAAAATTTACTTCATTCACGATCATGAATATTGGAAGATTAGTGAAGTTAGTGTCCAACAGATTTTTTGAAGAGAAAATTAGGTAGATTTATTTACCAAGGCGCTTGCGACTACTACATTTAATTAAGAAATTGATTCACTAAAGTGGATTATGTTGTCTTAAGGATCTCAATGGATGATATATTAGGCGGGGAGGGGGGTTTAATGCGCACTATATATACTCTTTTAAGTTTTTCCCTTGGCTATAGTATTTTCCTATAGGGTTTTGCTGATAAGGTTTTTAATGAGATAACATTACACATGTGCATTATGAAATAATGTATTTTTAAATCATTGGTCTTGGAAAATGAACATTCAAGGGGGGAGTATTATAAAATATTATTGTGGTGGATGCCCACTATACCCCTGGATATATTCTTAAGTCATTGGTTTTGGAAAATGAATATCCCAAGGGGGAGTATTACAAAATATTGTTATGGTACATGCCCATTATACCCTGTATATATTCTTTAATATTTTTTAAATAAAGGATTTACGTACTTTATAAGAAACTAGAGCTACTTAATTGTTTGTGTACATATATATATTCCTTTATCATTGAATAATAATAGATAAATTCATTATCTTTTCAAAACTTCATCTCTATTCACATTATTTTCTCTCTATTTCATAAAACTGAGTATATTTTTTTTATATACCTAAATGAGTACAATTTTAAAACTAAAGGATGGTTATTGCGTTGCTTTTGAAAAAAATCGATCGATACGAGCAACTGAGGTCATGACTATGGACTTGTATAGATGTGTTTCCCATCATACCCGCAATGTGAACAACACCCCTCCAATCCTCTATTACTTTCGATATGCTTTTGGTCCATGTAGATGACTCTTTTACAACTGTCACTGAACCATGCAACCACTAGCAATCCGTTTTTTCTCTATTAGAGGTTTGCTTCATGACACATCATATTTAATAAAACTCAACCCAAACAAACCTATCATCAATAATAGAGAAACCTCTATAAGGTTTGTGTTGGGACCCAATATAAAATTTTAAAAAAAAAACAAAAAAAAATGACAAACTTAGGTTACTAATTAATAACCTCAACAAACCTCACATGTAGTAACTTCTACTAGCAATAGAGAGATTTATGAACAAACCTCAAAAAACAAACACAAACATCTCTATTGCTAATGCTTGGGAATTATTCACACTCATAGACAGTAGGTTGAAGGTTTCCATGAGAAAAAAAAAAAAAAAAATCCCCTGACACCATGCATAGATTGTCAGCATTAAAGAAGCATTACTTTTTTGCCGTCAACTCAACATTGACAACATACCATAAACCCAATAATGGAAGGAACTTATTCGTAAACCGATCACTTTTCAAATTGAAGCATATACTCAAATCTGGTAAATCCAATTGCTAAAAGGAGTAAAATTAGTACAAACTCGGTTAATGTAATCAATCCCATCTACTCCTCCCCCACAAACTCTTCCTCGGTAAACAAATGATTGTAACAAATGGTTATTATTTATGAGATATAAAGTATTCTTTTGTTGCAAATAGTTGTTTACGGAGGATATATGATAGAATATATAATACATATTTCTGGGCCTCAACTATTAGTTTAAGCTTTTGGTTGAGATGATTCTTTAAAAATATACAATTTTAATAGTCTTTAGCAAAACATTGTTTTGTTCAATTTAAATTATTTATTTGTGTTGTTTTCTATTTTCATGATCTCATCCATATTTTCTCTCGTTTTAATGAGCTCTTTATTAAATCTCTCCAGAACTATAACTCTTTAAATATTTCAGCTAAGACCATAAATTTTATATTGTTTATTCTTCTTTATAAACCCGTAATCCTAAACACATATTTTATCTTGCGTTAATTAATCATTTTCATTGCGGTGCAATAAAAAGCGAGATGTTTGATAAAATCATTTGTAAAAATTGATCGAAGAATTGTGTTTCCACTGTTTAGAACGTGCTTTTAATTTTCGCACTATATGACTATTTAAATTTTAATGGTTATGTTCTCTAGTCGGTTGTCATAAGAATACACTAGAATAAAAAAATAAAAATAAAAAGGTGGTTATTGGGTCAAAGTTTAGGAATATGTGCCGTTGATATATAAGCCATGAATTTTGGAGGGTACACAACAATCAACTTTACATGTGGTTAAGCCATGATTTGATGATATTTGTTTGCCAATCGGCAACTTGGCTCCTATATATTCAATGAATGTCTTTGTGAAAGTGAATGTGAATGTGATGCCACGAAGAACGATCATCACTTATCTTTTACGCTCAGGTTCAAGTGATTTGCCCACGAGCTTCACTATATTATTCTTTTTTTTTTTTTTGGATCAGACTATTTTATTCGATATTATCAATTACTCAATCAAACCTGGTAAGGAACCATCTAATTACATTCACTACAAATCAAGATTTGTATGGTAGTGCCCTTGGATTTTTTTTTTTTTAATGGAGATTGATATGGGGTTTGATTTGAAATTGCTGAATGTTTTGGAAGTGGTTTGGGTTTGATGTGTCCACATATTTTTGTCCTAGGATGAAATAACATGAAAAGAATTATACTTGGTGGCATCCATATCATCAATAAGTCGCTACAGTTAATAACTATTTAATCAACTGACACTGACAGTAGCAACATCACTCTATACCAATAAAACGTGCACCTAGTTGCTAGTTCTGATCATATATGGACGGTATTTAAGTAACTATTTTAGATTTTAGATTCCAACATAATCTCGTAATTCTTTTCCCCTTAACATTGATTTGGTAAAGATTTATACAGACACACATACAAAGTTATGTGGTGTGTGTGTGTGTTTATTTATTTATTTTTATTTTTTGGGGGGGGGATGAGGTTCCCATGAAAACCGCTTTTATAGCCATAGGATTAAGGGGCTGTTTGGTTGTAACTTTTTTAATGAATAGGAATGGAATTGATACCAATACATTGTTTGGTTACTCTTTTTTAGAGTAGAATATAAAATCCATGGGTGTCTAACTCCACCTCAACCCCTTCAATTCCATACATCCTTCCTCCACCAAGATTCTAGAAAAAATCTAACATCATTATTAAGTTGTAACTTAAATTTTAAGCAAAAAATAGTTTGTTAACATCTTATTTTTTTGACATCAATAAAAGAAAATCATTTTTCAAATTCTAAGAGTTCAATATCATATTCAATGTGTTCATTTTCATATTGTATGCCTTAAATTTCAAAGTTTAAGAGTTTAATATCATAGTCTAATTGTTCAATTTCATATTCTAAGCGTTCATTTTTAGAATGTAAGTGTTAAGTTTCACATTTAACAGTTTAATATTATGTTATATAAGTGTTAAATCTCTGTTTCTAAGAGCTTATTATCATATCTGAAATCAGACTTATGAATGTTATGAGATTGCTTTACTGACATGTCTAACTAATTTGAATTGAAAGAAATTATCGTTGGTGCCCTTGTGTTTTAAAACTCTATCATTGGTGACCCCATATTTTTAAGAATTTTACAAAAGACCCTATGTTATACATCAATTGTCAAATGTGACATTTGTTGAGGTCTTTTGTAAAATTGATGTATAACATGAGGTTTTTCAGCATAAAATGGTTTTTAAAAAAATGCTATTAGAACTCGACCTGCTCTGATACCATAAGAAAGTTTCAAACTTTAAGGGAGTTGTTCGGTATATCAAAATATTAGCATAGGTAACGTAATCACAAAACAATACCGTTACCATATGTTTGCTATGGGTTGTGGGAAACAGAATCAAATTTGTAAGGGAAACATTGTTATTTTTCTAAATCTAGTGGAAGCAGTTACCGTTTTTGAAGGGTAACCATATACATTTGCTTGGTGATATCACACAACTAGTACGGGTAACACTATGTATTACCCTTTCCATCCCTTATTTGTTTGCAATTCATTACATTTATGAATCTCATACCAAACACCCTAAGAATGATATTTCAGGATTGTTTTAATGTAAATGTATTCACTGTTTCATTCATTTCGTGTAAAGAGGCTGCAGTACATTTCAAAGTAGAATATTTATATGAAAGCAACTGAAAAACCTACAACTAAAATGTTGTACAAAAAACAAGTAGCCCAAAAGAGAAAAAACAAAATTGGGCCTAATAAAATACAGCTTGCTAAGACTAGGAGTGTAAATATGGTCAGAAAACTGTTTGACCGACCGTTACCGACCGATACCAAACCTGTTTTTGACCGTATTTTTAGTGATCGGATACCGACCGCTACCGAATCCGAATTATACCGAAACCATTTCTGAACGATTTTATGCATACTGAATCCGACCGGTACCGAGTCCGTTTAAGACCGAATCTGTTTTCGACCAGTTTTTATTATACCGAGACCGACCATTACTGAAACCGTATTGTACCGAATCCATTTTTGACCAATTTTTGACCGACCGATTTCGACCGACCACTTTTGACCGACCGTTTTCGACCAAAATCTTATTGCACCGAACTTGTTTTTGACCGACCATTTTTTATCGAACCTATTTTGGCTGACGACCTTACGAATGAAGTACGACTGACCTCATTTTTTATCGAACTTATTTAAATGATTGATGAGTATCATCATCGTTATCATTGTTATTTCAGATGGTATACTACAAGAGGGGGTGAATTGTAGTATGGGACTCGCTTTTCGATTTTTGCGGAATTTGACGAATATTAAAGCAAGTAAAGATAAAGAAGAGAAAAGATAAAACAACAAGGAACAGGATACACAAACAAGTTAACCTACGAGGAAAACTTCCTAGGCCCAAATAGGAAGAAAACCTCGACCACTGGGGATTTTTTGACTCTTGGACTTCTCTTATTAATTATAGGCCAAAACGACTCTGTTTTACAACCTATAAAAGGACCTTCTCTTTCTCCCAGTTCCACTAGGAACTTGTTCCCCGGTAACTTGTTCCCCCTGTCACTTGTTCCCCTTGAACCCGTGACACGACTTCACTAAAAGCCGTTTTTTCTCTCTCTTCGATTTCACTCGAAATCTTCTCTCTTCTATAAGAACCTAATAGAAAATTCACTCAAATTTTCCTTCCCCCAAATACAAGAGTTCACTCAAACCCTTACAATTCCCCCATACAAGAATTCACTCAAATTCTTGCCTACTTCACTAGAAGTACATAATACAGTCGTTTGATAAATCGAAACTTATAAATACATTGAACCTAATAATAGAAAACCATAAAGGAATAGGAGAAGGAGATGATTTTCAAGAGGATGTAGATTTAACAATGTATGCTTAGCCTCTTAAAAATCATACTCCATTTGGAAGGACTACATTGAAACTCTCTCCTTTTGATGAATATATCTTTTTTGTTTCTTAGAGAGTGAAGCCGTGTGTAGCGTTGTATATTCTGGTTGCTTTCTTCATTTATAGAATCTTGATTGCCTTGCCTTGGAGAGAAAGAAACTACGTGATCATGGAGTAGTGGTGCCACGTCATCCATTACCTACAATATGGTTAGACCAAGCAATTGCAAAAACTAACAAAGAAATATAAACTATGTTAACCCTAGGTTTTACTTGAAATCCAACATAAGAATTAAAATAAGAATGAAACCTTTTTCAATTATACGTAAGTTAGAAAAACAAAAATCAAAAAATATAATTTGTTACACTAGCATGACTTAGTAAATTAACCACCCACTAAGCACTTGCATTTGAATAACAAACTAATTGTTGACTAATTCTTCCAACCACACGGTTATAATTAAAAGAGTACAAGACCCATTAACTAACTCCTAATTAAATGGAATCCACTAACAACCTAGTGGGTTTGACTAACATAATTTAATTTAAAATTAAAAACTAACTAAAACCAATTCCTAACAACCTAACCATACGCATAGAATGAGGAGACAACAATTCCACTAACAACCTCTACTATAAATGGGTTTGACTTAGGAAACTAACAAAAACTAATTCCTTATTATTGGTTCACGTAAACTACCAGAAAGAATAAAATCCACTAACAACTTCTAGTTAGTGGGATTTGACCAACCTAATTTTTAATTTTAACACTAAAACAACTTAATAAAATTAACAAGTAAGAGGACTCTATTTACACGTGTAACTCTATATAAATAATTGAAACATAAATAATTAGAGAAACATTTTATCCTAATGTGACGCAAATTACCAAGACACATAAAATTAATTACCTTGAATTTTATACTTAAGTTAGAACAATCTTAAGTATAAAATTCAAATGACCCAGACTTGTACTAGAAATATTTTCCTGCACCACAACAATATTAGTATTTCAACACATATAAAATTAATATATAAAAAGGGTTAAGATTATATTTAATAAAATATATTTACCCAAAATTAGATACTCCTCTAATTTTGTTTCCAATAAATATATTCTACGAAATACAAACATATATTAAATGAAATATATTTAATACAAATTAGACACTCATCTAATTTATTCTCTATATAACATAAAATATATCAATAATAAAATAAATTTAATTTCAACTAAAATTACTTTTAGTTGATTCTCCGTAAACCTATTTTATTCACCCATATTAAGTTATAAAAGTGATGGAATTATTTTTTCTATAAAATTAACTTGTTTAGGTTAAATACTCCTTCAACAATTTCTCCACAAGTTATTTTTAAATATCAAACCTTTTCATCTTAACTTAGTAAAAAGATATTATTTTATGAAATAAAAATCATTCAAATCCATAAGTGAAAAAGACTTCATTTTATCACATAAAATATATTTTTATTTACATAAATATTTCTAAGATGAAATATGTTTTTCCATCAACTCTATTTAGACAAATATTAATTTTATCAATGTTATCATATTTATGTGTCTTTTCTCCTTATTTAAGTATTCCTTTATTTGTTCTAATATATTAACTTGTAGAAAAATAAATTCTTATTTTTCTCCTCAATATATTTGTGTTCCGACTATGAAACATCTTCTCCATTTGCTTCTACTCCGAAGCTTCTCACAAGCCTAATATAATTTAGACTTTTTCTCTTTGAAGTTCTCACTCAAGAACTTCATTTATTCCTTCATGTTGTATACAACTTCTCGTGCTTGGATCAACGGCATATAACTTGTTCAATGGAATATAATATGCACATCTGAACACATGTTAGTTAGATAATCATCATTTGTTTACAATCATCAAAACCATACATAATAACTCATCAATCATGAGTATCATTATCAATTCGTTGTTGTTGCTAATTGTTATCAATATTGTTATCATCTTTGTTATCGTCAATTCATTATCATCCATCGTCATCTTAATCGTCATCATAAGCTCATAACCATTTATTATTAGCGTCATAATTAATCCATCACCATCATCCATGTCGTCATCATCATCATCATTCATGACCATCTATCATATTGATCATCAACATCCATCATCGTCATCATGCATCACCATACATCATTGATGTCATCATCATCGTTGTCATCATATGCGCGCATCCATCATCAACATTCATCACCATTCATATACATCATCACCCATGATCATTATCATCACTTATTATCATCCATTATCAACGTCATCATAACCATACATAATTGATGCCATCATAATTCATCACCATCATCAATCAACATCCTTCATGTTGGCCAACATCGTGATCAACACCAATTCACCATGCATCATCCACCATGATTATGATCGTCGTTGTTATTACCATCCATCATTATTATGATTGATCAATTGATTATTTATGTCATTGACTCACCATCATATCATTATTACTATTGTTACCATATACGTAGTATATTGCTTTTATGATGATGATGACAAGTTGACAACGATAAATCCCATCCTCATAGCCATTGATATTCTAATGATATATATTTTTATTATAATCGTAGCCATCACACTCATTATAAAATTGATATGGTTCATCGAGATTATTCTTTGATGTCCATATATAATATTTATATTAGTCACTTATTAACGTCGTTGTTATTCTCATAATTCAGGGGTGGGCATAGTTTTTGATCCCAAGATTCTAAGCCAGATATTCTAAGCCAACTAACCCGAAATATCAAAATCCGATCTGGAGTTTTGAATTGACTAATTGTATTGTGATTTGTGTTCGATCGTTTAAGACTAACAGGTTACGTCCTACATTTGACCTTGATCGACCGATTATGACCTGCATGCCGATTTTGAGCAACCGATTATGACCCGCATGCCGATTTTGAGCAACCGATTATGACCCGCATACTGATTTTGACTGACCGATTATAATCCGCATACCAATTTTGACCGATCAATTATAACCCGTATATTGGTTACGACCTGCAAAAAACTGTTTTTGACCGACCGATTATAATCCGCATACCAATTTTGACCGATCGATTATAACCCGTATACTGGTTACGACCTGCAAAAAACCATTTTTGACCGACCGAATGTGACCTGCTACCGACAACAACCGGACCGATAAGTACCAGATCGAAACCGACCGACACCTGTTTAGGAAAATACCGAATTTGACAGGATACTGAATAAGTCCGACTGTTACCGACCGATACCGAAAGAGCTCATATGAAATGTTTTTGATCGACTGTTTTTGACCGAACCTGTTTTTGACCGACCAATTTCCGACCGTTTGACCATTTTTACACCCCTAGCTAAGACATGTACATTAATTGCAGTAACTTGCCCAACTATATGCTCCTATATTTATTCATGGATTTATCTTGGTGCCTAAATTCAAATATTCATGTAGAGTTCTTCTTAGGGCTTCGTTATTTGTAAATTATCATATTCCTTAATGTATTTTTATGTTGATAATACATACAAAAGCAACCCAAAAGGAAACCTGTAATGGAGGATGAGGAGGTTAATGCTTTCTTGATTTATAAGTTGATAGGTTAATGGATTTAAAGTGTATGGTAATTTTGTTGCAGAAAAAACCTTAACATATTTTCATTTCCAAGCTTTAATTTTCTTCTTATTTTCTATTAATTACAATCTATTTCCATTGAAGAGGGTGGTACCATCCATTACCATTGAGGAAGATGGTATTGGATGAAAATGAATATTTTTTAAGAAAATTAAATAAATGTAGGTTAAACTATAACCACCATATGATTGAATTTTGAATTCCTTTCAAAAATTTAATTTTTATGAAATGTTGACACATGTAATTTCCGGTTATTAGTTACTACCTTAGTAGTCAGTAGATGATAATATGACATTATCACAGTTTCTTTATTACCGAAGAAAATGCAACAATTTTTTTAATAAATGGTTAGTATATATTTACTCATAGAAACTGATTAATATTTGTTTCAGCCCGCCACAAGTGATAGGCCTAGAAATACTCAAAAAATCCTAATGCCTAAAATTATTAGGGTTATGTATCTAGCTGAAATAAAGATGCAAATAAATTGATGAGACGTATCACGGGCCAAGCCCGCACGATAATTGTCACCGGCTCATTTGAAACCCTAACCAGGTGATACATGCCTATGAAAGAACTAGTCATATCACTTTATCAAGTATCCAATTCATTATTCACAAACTCTGTATTTCTGACTCCTTTTCATTTCGATATCTGACTAAAGCATCAAAAATGATTTCTCTATTCCCACCCCGGTCAGCAATCTTTCGTTGTTTTGCATGTCGAACCCTCAAAGGGGAGCCCTTGAAATCAACTCAAACACATTAAACACACTCGATCAAAGAGAAGCTCATAAGCAGGAACAATATTTATTATGCGTAAAAGTAAAATTTTTGCATATACTTCTCCCGTTTCTTTCTACTTGCAACAAACTGTTTTCACTCATTTAAAGAACATATTTAAAAGTATAACCGTATAAATTAATAAATATAATTTAAACATAAACAAGAGGGAGAATAGAAGTTACCAATGTTAAATTTTAAAAAATTAATTTGTCTGTTTCAAAAAAAAAAGATAGTATTTTTCCTCAAACAAGCATGCAAAAGGAGATAGTATTTTTCATAGAAACCATAAACATCACAATGTTGACTGCATTAAAAGAAAAAGAACCATCGATACAAGTGAAGTGATTAACATAAACAATGTCCTACGAGTTACGACATGCTTCATTATGAAGAATGAGTATCCATTATTAAAAAAAAATTGTAACGCAGTGCCCCAAATTTATAATGTACAATTGCAGACCTAAATGAGACTTGTGGTTCCTCAAAAAATTTATTTATTCTACCCGAAAAAATTAGCATTAAAAAGCTATACATTGGAAACATCATAAAAAAAATTCCAAAATAAAAAATAAATTCTTATTCTGCTACTACTAAATAATGAATATGAACGTGAAAATAATTGTTTCGTTGTAGAGAAACCAAAAAATACCAATGATCATATGAAATCAGGTTGTCCAATTGAGGTCAAACAACGGTGCCACATACGACTATTAGGATCCACAAGCCTTGGGTATTTGATATCATAATGAGTGTTACAAATAGGGGTGTAAATATGGGTCAGAAACTTGTTTGACCGACCGATACCGAACCTGTTTTTGACCGAAATTTTAGTGACCGAATACCGACCGCTACCGAACCCGAATTATACCGAAACCGTTTTCCGACCGCTTTTACGCATACCGAAACCGACCGGTACCGACCCCATTCAAAACCGAACCCGTTTCCAACCTGTTTTTATTATACCGAGACCGACCGTTACCGAACCTGTTTTCAAACCGAACCCGTTTTCAACCTGCCAAAAATCGATAATTTTTTACCGGCCGATTTTGACCGAAACCGTACTGTTCCGAACCTTTTTTGGATCGGCCTTATCACCGAAGTCGTTTTCCTGTTTACAACCGAACCCGTTTTTTACTGAACTTATTTACATGATTTCTCTAAGTTGACAAAAATTGATGAAATTTTTGTAAATTCATTTAATTAAAACTTAATATAAATAAATTAAAATTAAACTTAATATGAATAAATAAATAAAACTTAATATAAATTAAAATTAAATATTTTATTCGATCCTAAATTCTTAGCCAAAAATTCTAGGCCAACTAACCCGAAATATCAAAATCTGATCCGAAGTTTTGAATTGACCAATTGTATTGTGATCGATCGTTTAAGACTGACAGATTACGACATACATTTGACCGCAATCAACTGATTATAACCTTTATACCGATTTTGACAGACCGATTATGACCTGCATATCGATTTTGACCGATCGATCATGACCCGTATATCGGTTACAACCTGTAAAAAAACCGATTTTGACCGACTGAATGTTACTTGTTACTGAAAAACGACCGAACCGATAAGTACCGGACCAAAACCGACCGACACCTGTTTTGAAAAATACCGAATTTGATCGGATACCGAATAAGACCGACCGTTACCCATCGATACCGATAGGACTCATACGACCTGTTTTTTACCTACCGTTTTTGACCGAACCTGTTTTTGACCGACCTATTTCCGACCGTTTAACCTATTTTTACATCCCTAGTTACAAAGACCAGGTCAAACAACGGTGCCACATACGACTATTAGGATCCACAAGCCTTAGGTATTTGATATCATAATGAGTGTTACAAAGACCAACCGAGATTCCGCTGAATCCAGCGATTGCTCCATGAACCGAGATTCCGCATAATTTTTTCTCTTTTTTTCATACTGTCTTTAACTTTTGTGCACAACTTTTAATCATCATCTCTTTTTCTCCTATATATATATAATCAGTAAGTATGTTATTAATTGGTATCAAAGAGATAACATCATCAAATAACAATTGGTATCAGAGCCTGTTCCTCTAGAATTCAGGCAACCCTGAGGAGGAAGTTCCTGGAACGGATGGATACTTACAAGGAACTAGTTCATGCAACATTTCGAGGAACTTGTTCCTATAGCAATTCGAGGAACTCTGGAGAAGTACGAGTAATACAGAAATTAATTTAATTAAGGTACATCTTTTCCCTTGATATTTCATTATATGCATGAGTTCATTTTATTATTTATTCTCCTTGTATTGTTTCTATTAAAATATTTTTTTCGCTTTTTAAAATTCTAAATCAATTTCAAAATTTATCAAATTTGATTTTTTTGTGTTTGAAAGACAAACATTTTTTTGAAACTGATTCTGATTTTTAAAAATAAATTTTTTTATATTGATTTTTATGAAATAGTTCAAGGTAGTAAATGTTTTGAAAAATGCAGATTACATACTCAAAAATACATACTTGATGCAATATGGAGCTTGATCTATTTGGCAACACACTTTATGTATATTTCAATTACTTGCCAAAGTTTGTATTTTTTCATGCTTTGTGAGAATCCTAATTTGTTAGTAGTAGTACGCATTTGATGCATCTTGATTGTTAAAAAGAAATTTATTATTGCTACTTTTACTAACAAGAAAGGACTTAATATTTGAGTACCGAAATCCAAGGATAGAAGAGAAATTGTTTTGCAGGTTTAAAATCATTATTAATATATATTGTAATAAAGACAACATTATTGGAGCAACACAAGGAAAGAGAATAAAAGGATCGCTTATGATTCGTTGGAACAACTTTGAGGAACTAGGCAAAATCAGAAGGAACTTGACAACTTGAGATACTAATTCAAGTTCCGATCCTTTGCCAAGCAAGTTACTTTGGACCATAAAGAAAATCAACGAATTATTTCACATGCACCTTGTCGATAATGGTCTCTATGATTTATCATAGAAACTTAATTATTAATGATGTGTAAGATTCTACTTCTCTTTATGTTAAATTATGTTGTTAATTTTAATAATCATGATATATAATCTCTCTTCAAGTTTGTGTAAATTTTTCATAATTTTATTTATGATGTAGGTATGTCTTTTGAGATTTTTAATGATAATTGCATAACGACTAGTTCCTGGTATTCAAGGAACAAGACCTTGTATACATATAGAGGAACTGGTTGAACATAAGGATGTAGGAACTAACTGTCTATACAGGAACTTCCATATTCACTGTCTTTCAATCCAGTTCATGTAGAACCTAGTTCCTAGAAACGAAGCATAAGTTCTTTTCCATATTCTTTTTGAGTAATGTTGAGACCAAATGATGATTTCTAACTTAAGTGTTGGAAGGATAGCAATCCAACACTTACCAGATTCGTATATGGAACAACATTATTCAAAAGGAGTATTTTTTTTGGGAACTTTATGTTTAGTCATTTTATGCTTTCGATTAATATTTCTTTTGGCTAACCTACTAATCTTAAAATTGCACAAAAGTTCTTTTTTGGTTTGGGTTTTAAATTTCAGGCACTGTTCTTATACAACAACCCAAAATGAAAATAATTGAAGGAACATTATTACCTTGGATATTATTTAGAAGATTGATGATGAATTCCAGATTTGTCTAACACATTCATAAAGATCTATCTGGACCATCACGAAGAAGATTTTGAAGAACAGATAAAACATGACATTGATCCTTCTGACGAGGAACAAGTTCCTGAAAAATACGAAGCTCCGATGTATGATGAAAATTGAAAAGGTTCAAGGAAGTATGGGAGGAAACGACAGCTACCAGTGAGGGGGAACAACTCAAAGTATCTCGACAGTGAGTGTTCTATGTACACATTGAAATGCAAATCAATATTACCCTCATTAAGGGCTGATGATGGAGAAACTTCAACTTTTGATGCCAACATGAACGATAATATTTTTATCATATACTAGGTTGGTAAGTTGAGTTTTTATCCATGTTTAATTTCTTTGTCAAGTCTGTAAAGCACATTATCTGTACCTAGTTTCTGTTTCAAATTTTGAGTACTAATCGTGGAACCCAGTTCCACATAAATTTAATGATTTGTACAGGTACAAGGCTTAAAAATAATTTTTTTAAAAATTGTGCTTTTAAACCAGCGAACATATTTTTGGACAAATGTGTTTGTTCCCAACAAACACTTTGAAAATGAATGTAAATTCGCAAGTTCTAGAGGAACTAGTTCCTCTGGAATTAGTGGTATTTCTAATTAAAATATGTCACTTCTAAAAGGCAACATAATAATATATAATACCTTATAGTGAGATATTTGAAGATGATAATCGAGCTTCAGCATACGAAGCAAGAGTTAAACTCAATCAATTTTCATTACCAAGTTCCTAAAGTTCTCACAGTTGAGGAGATTTTGTTCACTCAAATATGGTTAAGTAAAGAACCATTGTGTATTCCATGCATTTACATAAATTTATTATTATGATTAACAATTACATGCAGGAGGAACTCAATAGGTTTAAAAGGAACAAGGTACAAAATCCTGTTCCTGTTCCTGGTCCAGAATACTTTGAGTCATGGACTAAGATAGGTGTTCAGAAACAACAAAACAAGTTTATTGAGTATGACACAATGACAAGGAACTGAGTAAGCTTCAAATGATATATTCAATAAAAAAGATATTGAATTTGAGAAATTATTGCTTTATGCTAAAGGTAGTCATATTATTAATTTTTTTGTTGCTTATATGGGATGACAGTTGTACTACATAAACGTCAAACATTTTTTCAGATACTATTTTGATTAAGGGCGTTTATGAGGAACAATTTCAAGAATTTGAAAATTCTTTTTCTCCTTTTCATATCCTTTAACACAAGGTTTTTGGGTATGTTATAGGATTGACTTAAGTTCCTTTTAGATAATAATTTCAATGTATAACATTTTGATTAGGAGGAACTGATGTATTAGTTGTGCATATTAATATTGATATTATTTTTGTTGGTGCAACTAATAAAATTAATGTAAGATTTATTGACCTTATGTTTGAGTGTTGTATACATGAGAAAAATGGAGGAACATTGTTCTCTTTTGTTGAATGTCAACTTCCAAGAGAATGGTGTAATGATCAACAAAAATGCATGTACTATCCAAGGAAAGGAACAACACCAAGGAACCCATTTTGAGAATCAAGTCAGAAGTGAAAGTTTGCATCAGATGTGAAGGCATCAAGAAGATGGAACAAGGACTTCAAATACTTGAAAGTATACCCTAACAAACAGTCTGGTAAATCAATATTTGATATGGTGAAAATGTAACAAGGTATGTTTTTCTTATTCACAATTTAGTATACCTTCTTATGTTATGTGTATTACTAAGAATGTTTCAGTACTTTATGTGAATTTTATGAATCTATTTGCCTTTTTAAATTTTTACTTATTCATGCATTTGACTGTTTAAAGGAACAAAACTTGATAAAATATGATGTAAGCATTAAATTATTCTTTTCCCAAAATACTCTGTCTAATTGGGTTTTTGAAACATTTTGAATAAAAGGATTTTGTGTACACTTTAAAACATATATGTCACACCTAATCTTTGTGTCGTAAAATGACATGCATATTCACTTGCCTTAGAGTATTAGAGGTCTCTTAATAAAAATAATGGATGTTGTGAAACATAGAGATCCTAAGTTGCCAAAGGAACAATGGAAGAAACTTTGATGGAACAAGACAGGTAAGTTCCCACATGAATTAAAACCGATCTTAAAATCTTTGAGGGAACAAACCTATATTTGAACCAACATTTATTTATCCACTTTACCTTACTTAAAAATATCATTATCCACATAATTCTTTATTTCATTCACATTTTCCTGATCCGTTTCCTTTAACCCATGTCCACATAACTTTCTATGTGATCTAAATTTAAAATACATTGTCTTTTTATGGTTCAATGATGCATAAAGAGTTTTATTAAAATGTGATTATTAGATGCTCCTAAATGAAAGTTATTTAATGGGACTATTCTTATAAGTTCCAAAGTGGAGAAAAATGTTGATGAACAAGAAGGTGAATAAGGAGGTGATAAGTGGAAGAGGGTAAATTTAATCTTCTTGAAATATTAAAATTTCTTATTCTAGGAATCCATATATATTTGTATAGACACCCTTTAAAAAAAATGAAAATATGAAGGGATTGTCGAATTTTTTATTTTTCTAGAAAGTAGTAGATGGTTTTGAAGATTATTATTAAAAGTTGGAGGAACAACAACAAACGTGGAAGGAACTTGTTCCCAAAGATGAAAAATTTTCAAGTTCCATTGATTAGTATGTTTCTCTACAAAGGTTGGTCGTTGAAGTGAAGGGAATCTGTTCTATATTTATAGGTGATTGGTGTTATGTTTGGCTACATATTATGAGGTGACAAAACTCTAATGATTGTTGAGAATCTCAATTCAATGGCTAAAATAATAAAAGCTAGAGCACAATACCTACCTAATTATCATAGTTCCCTCAACTCAAATTGTTCCATATACTTCTTTCATATCTTTTGAGCCAAATATTTTTGTTCACAATTTATCAATCTAACTTTAAAACCTATTCTTTTTGCTGGACTTTTATTAACTTATTTGTCAAGTTCCCTCATCGGTTTTGAAGTTGGACCTTTGGATTGTGAGTTGGAAATTTGTAAAGTAATACCGTCCTTATTAAAAATAGAGACTTTGAGGCTTTAAAGGAACAACAAGTGTTTTACCTAAATGGTGGTAAGTGTGACAAATAACTTTATGTGTGCATGATTTCTCTAAAGAAAATTTGTGGAAAGATACCCTTTTAGATAATGACAAAAGGGGGAAGAATATGTAAGATGCTTATCGTCTAAAAAGTCAAGTTTAAGTTCTTATGATATGTGAGTTCTTTGATAGACTTGTTTAATTGTTTTTATAAAGCTTAAGTAAGGGGGAATAAATATGCATCACTTTATTGTTTAATTTGTGATAAGCATCATTTTTTTCATCATCAAAAAGGGGGAAATTGATGAATTATTATGTATGGTTTTGATGATTGTAAGCAAATGATGATTATCTAACTAACATGTGTTTTAAGATGTGCATATTATATTCTATTGGACAAGTCATATACAATTGATCCAAGTACGAGAAGATGTATACAACATGAATTAATAAAGGAAGTTCTTGAAGGAGAATTTCCAAAGAGAAGAAGCCTAATTCTTTTCCATGCTTGAAGATAGAGTTAAGTTCTTAGAGAAGAGAAAAATAAGACTTTTAGTGAAGTCAAAGAGAGAAGACTTCGAGTAAAGTCATAGAGAAGAAATCGACTTTTAGTGAAGTCGTGTCACGGGTTCAAGGGGAACAAGTGACAGGGGGAACAAGTTACCGGGGAACAAGTTCCTAGTGGAACATAGAGAATAGAGAAGGTCCGTTTATATCTTGTAAAACAGAGTCGTTTTGGCCTATAATTAATAAGAGAAGTCCAAGAGTCAAAATCCCCAGAGGTCGAGGTTTTTCTTCCTATTTGGGCCTAGGAAGTTTTCCTCGTAGGTTAACTTGTTTGTGTATCCTGTTCCTTGTTGCTTTATCTTTTCTCTACTTTATCCTACTTGCTTTTATATTTTTTAAATTCCGCAAAAACAGAAAAGCGAGTCCCATACTACAATTCACCCCCCCTCTTGTAGTATACCATCCGAAATAACATTACTTACTAAAGTCTCCTTATGGACGAAATTGTCCTTGACCCCTAAAACATAACAATTCACCTATCACATCCACCTCCACCTACCCTTTATTTTATATCAAGATTAATAATGCAACAAAACATATTATTACACTACAATCATGAATTAAAACATAAATTATGAATTGAAAGCATTACAAGTGCTTTTGCACAATGGTCTTATTCAAATGCTCATAACTTTTTACACATAATACCTTTTTAGGTGATTCAAATTGCATATGATTCCTTGTTCCGAGAACTTTGATTTGATATATTATACGTCAAATTTCGTTAAGAAACGAAGGAGATATGAGCATTTGAAGACCAAGTGCAATCAGAATGGCCGGGGCGCATGGGCATGCGTCCTGGTATATGGTCGTGTTTTTTTTTTCTACGTCTAGCACACACACGTGTAGCCAAGGGCAAAATTGTCCAAATGCGAGCTTTAGTAAGTAAAATAAGGGTTGCATTTAGTAACACCCTTGATTAATCTAGGAGAGTAATACATTTGTCATTAACAATTGTTGTTCGCAATAATTATGCGTCGGGTTACATCAATTTTGGGTCGGGTTTGACAAATCGATCAATTTTGATCCAAAGTCTGTTTTAAATTGATCCGAAGGATTAATTAAAACCTGGCCTAATATGATTTAGGATTGGGCCAGCCTTGAAAAAGAAAGGGTAAGGGGAGTTTGGGCTTTGTGCACTAATTCCTCAATAAATAGGCAATTAGGTGGCTATAATCACAATTTTTAATTTGCCCACCCTAAGATTTTAAGATTAAAATATGTCTGTCTTCCTATGGGTTGATCCGTTACCATGTGTTTGCTATGGGTTGTGAGAAAGAAAATCAAATTTGTAAGGAAAACAAATTCCCAAATATTGTTACCTTCCTAAATCTGGTGGAAACAATTACCATTTTTAAATGGTTATCATATACGTTTGCTTGGTGATATCAAACAACTAGTAAGAGTAACACTATGCATTATTCTTTGTCTCCCTTATTTATTTGTAATCCATTACATTTATTAATCTCATATTAACAGTGACGTAGCCAAAGAGGGGACATGGGGGATAGTGGCCCCCCAACTTTAAAAAAAAAAAATTTAAGTTCAAAAACACAAAAAACAATTACCGAATGCCATAACAAATTACCGTCCGCTTGGCGGTCGGTATTTTTTTTATAAATATTTTTATTTTTAAAATTTTTTTTTTTACCGACAGCCAATATAATTTACCGACTTAAATTTTTTTTTTTGCTTCTATTGTAACCTTAAATTGTTCAATTTATGCTTCTATTGTTTTTTCATGTTTCTTATAAAAGATGTTTATAAAGTCATGATGGTCAAAAAAATTTTACAAAGCTTAAACCTTGACTTCTATGAGTATTAGGCTATTAGTTGCTTTTGGTTGCTATCAATCTATTCTTACATTGATATTAAATTCAGACCTGAACATTTCAATTTATTTAATTTGATTGTGATTTTAATCTGATTTTGATTTAAGTTTATAATTTTTTTAATTTGAGTTTGTAATTTATGGTTTTATTTTGTGACTTCCCTTTGAGTCTAATTTTGATTGTTTTTAGTTTCGGATTTTTTGAGTTTGTAAGTTCTGATTGAGTAAAAAGAATTTAGTCAGATGTATGTGTTTTTTAGTTTGATTTTTCAATATCAAAAACCTTTTTTTGATTATTTTGGTTTTTTTTTAGTTTAAATTGGTGGATTAGCTTGGTTGTTTTATTCTGATAAAAATATATATGCTATATTTTGTTTGATATGTGAATTTTTGGTTTAATTTTATTCTTATGTCCGACGTAAGTACTCCATACCTTCAAACGCCCCTGAGAATGATATTTTGAGAATGTTTTGATGTAAGTTTTTTTTTTTTTTTTTTTTTTTTTGTAGGACCTCGTGCCTGGAATGTAAGTGTATTCACCATTTCATTCATTTCGTGTCAAGAGGCTGCTGTACATTTTAAAATAGAATATTTATATGAAAACAACTGAAAAACCTACAACTAGAATATTGTACAGAAAACAAGTAGCCCAAAAGTGAAAAACAAAATTGGGCCTAATAAAATACAGCTTGCTAATGTACATCAACTGCAGTAACTTGCCTAATTGTATGCTCCTATCATGGTGCCTAAATTCAAATATTCATGTAGAGGTCTTCTTAGGCCTTCGTTATTTGTAGATTATATAATGTTCCTTAATGCATTTTTATGTTGATAATACATATAAAACCAAACCCAAAGGAAACTTGTAATGGAGGATGTGGAGGTTAATGCTTTCTTGATTTGTATGTTGATATGTTAATAGATTTAAAGTGTAATTTTGTTACAAAAAAATCTTATAATCCCCATAGAAAACATATTTTCTTTCCAAGCTTGAGTTTTCTTCTTGTTTTCTATTATTGATTACCATCGAGGAGGGTAGTATTGGATGAAAATGAATTGGAGTTAAACAAGAACCATTGTATGAATGAGTTTTGATTTCCCTTTAAAATTTTACTTTTATAAAATGCCGACACGTGTAATTTCCGGTTGTTAGTTACTATCTTAGTAGTCAGTAGATGATAATAGGAAAATAATGCAGTTTCTTTTTTACCAAAGAAAACAGAGCAATTTCTTTTATAAGGGCTATTACAAATTTTTTTCATAGAAACTGATTAATATTTATTATGGGTAAAAGTAAAAATTTTGCATATACTTCTCCCATTTCTTTTTACTTGCAACAAATTATTTTGCGCTCATTTAAACACAAGCAAGAGAGAGATTAGAAATTAATAATGTTAAATTTTTAAAAATTAATTTGTCTATTTATGCCTTTAAATTTGTTCCTCCAACAAGCCTACAAAAGTGTTTGTTTGAAAAAAAATGGTATTTTTCATAGAAATCATGAAAATCACAATATTAACTGTATTAAAAGAAAAGGAACCAGCCACACAAATAAAAAAAAATGGAGTGATTGACAATTGACATAAACATTGTCTTACGAGTTACGACATGTTTCATTATGAATAACGAGTATTCATTATTATAAAAAATTTGTAACACAACGCCCCAAATTATAATGTACAATTGCAGACTTAAAATGAGACTTGTGGTTCCTAAAAAAAATTATTTCCTCTAGCCAAAAATTTGGCATTGAAAAGCTATACATTGGAAACATCATAAAATAGTTTCCAAAATAAATCATAAATTCTTATTTTTCTACTACTAAATAATGAATATCAACGTGAAAATCCATAGACAAACAAAAAAAAGTCATTGATCAAATGAAATCAGGCTGTCCGGTTGAGGTCAAACAACGGTGCCACATACGACTATTAGGATCCACAAGCCTTGGGTATTTGATAACTTCTGGAATTGGGAAGTAAGCATAATGAGTGTTACAAAGACCAACCGAGATTCCACTGAATCCAGCGAATGCTCCATGAACCTGCCAAAATTATTCGCTCAATTAAGAGTCCTAGCAAAAGGTAACATATCGAAAAATTGCAAACAAGTTTATATATATATAAAAAAAGAAAAAAGACGGACTATGAAGACTCACAGCATTTTGGCCCAAAACAGTGCAAAGGATTCCATCTGAGGCATTTGCACGGACTGCACGAATCATGTACGTGGGATCAATGTATTTGACATCAGCTGATGTTCCAAGCTCCTTGAAATATTTCTTGATCTGAGGCAGAGTAAATTACACCATAGGATGAGCACAGGATTGATAAAGATTTAGGGTCCGTTTACTTGGGTGTAAAACGTTTTCGATGTAAAATGATTTTACTGCTTTTTACATGAAAAACTCATTTTCATAGAAATTTTTCAATGTTTACTTACACGGAAAATACGTTTTACTCCCAAATTTGGGGGAAAATGTTTCCACTATGGTGTAAAATTAGTTTTCACTCCAAGTTTTACATTTTATTTTTTCATCCAAAGTAAACGATGTAAAATGGGAAAATTATTTTTAAGGAAAACATTTTACGCTCTAGTAAACGGAGCCTTAATGGGAAACACAAGGAAATTGTATTAAACTCTTCTATGCTCAATATTTGGAGACACAAGGCATTCTGACAAAAAATGTTAATACAGAACCAGCAAATTAACTTAAATTCTTCGACTCCATAATATTGGGAAACTCAAGGTATTTCTGAATGTTTAGTGGGCCTGTTTACTTCAGCTTAAAATTCAGTTCAGTTCAACTCTCAATTTCCTTTTCTTATAAAATATTACTTTCAACTGTATTCAGTTCATTTCAGTTCAGTTCAGTTTAGTTTACTTCAGTTGTATTCAACTAAAGTAAACAATAACCAATTAAGTGAGGTCCAAGCTACATTGAATGCATTAAAATTTAGCATCCCATCCCTATCACCAAACTAACAAACACATATTCAAGAAAACCAGATGCTTGCCAAAAAAGAAACAGAAATCTCAAGCAAAGTTCATTTTATAACAAATTAAAACAAGCATTTAGCAACAATGCTTCCCAACACTAACCTCCTGTTGAAGATGGACACCAATATCTCCGAGGACAGCATTGCCAGATGCATCAGTGGCATTAGTGTTCTCGAGAAGATTCTGCATTTCACAGGTGAAAAATTACAATGAGGACTAAGGTTGTCAGGCAATACTAGCATTTTATCATCATCACCAAATTACAAACCCTATAGCATTCAACAATGAAAAATATCTACTGCAAACCGTCAATAACATAACAAAAAGGAAAAACTATATGCATTAGAAATTTAGAATCTTCTATTACATGCAAAAGTTGCTTCCACAATCTGAAGAATACAGCCAACATGAGTAAAAAATACCATTAAAAAAAATTGTACAATAATTTTATCAACATTATTCCATAATATATTTCACATTAATTCTAGATGCTAGCGCTTCATCCTTTTTCTCTGTTTTGCGACAGAAAATTTTAACATTTTAGGTATATGGCAGCCATATTTTGGTGAGCAGAACAAGAATTTAAGATCAGTGTCATTGAGCCATATTTTGGTGGATTTTGATTCATACCCACCCCGCTCTGTACACCCTGATAATTTTACTACGTACTTTCTAGTTTTTCCCTTCGTTTTTTAGGTTATAAATTTAAATTTTGTATCAAAATTTTAAAATTTAGGTTATAACAGACACATCAAGGCTTTGAGCCTACAAGCCTAGTACTAATAAGTAATAACTAACCTAATTTTATTTTTTTTTTTAAAAAAAAAATTAGAGAGGAAGTAGAAGTTGAAAATCTATTTTAGTGGGTAGTGAATTTTAAATTTGGAAGGTGGGGATGAATTTTAGATTCATACCCGCCATGAGTTGTGAATATAAAAATTTTAGGTGGATGTGGGTATGAGGAGGAGGTATGCACATCAAGTCATCCCATTCGCCATCCCTACTGCTGGTGTATTGTCCTAGATATTGTCAATGTAGAACTAAGAACCACAGCTAATTTTACTTAACACTGATAATACAAATACTTTACCCAGTCAAAGCCGAGTGAACTAGCCAATTATCATAACTCACAACTGTACCAAAAAGCTCCAGATTGCCAATACTTCAGACAGCCAAAAAGCCAAGTAAACTAGCAATTGTACAAGAACCCCTATATACTAACAATTCTAATTGCATAGAAAGCTACAAAAAACTCACCAGTGCAGCTCCCTCAGCTACACAGATAACAGCTGATCCCTTTGTAGCAAGTACGTATTCAAGATGCTTCAAAATCCCATGAGGGCCATGTATATGGAATGGTACCTTTTGAATAAAAGGAATATAATCTTTTTCAGTAAAAAGTCATATCTCCAGTAAAGCAGTTTAAAGTGGTTCATTTGTATTTGAAAAGACAATACCTCTGGTATCAAGCATATATCGACTTGGCCACTAGCAAGAGAAGCATGCATAGCTATAAAACCACTGCTTCGACCCATCAGTTTTACGAGGCCAACACCACGGTATGCACTATGTGCCTGTTATGAAGGACAATTGAGGAATCAAGTACATAGAATAAATGTGTTTCAAAGGTAAATCTGTCATTTGTATACAACACGAGAAAGAGATAAACCAATAAGGATGCCTAACCTCAATGTAGGCAGAATTAATGGCTCTTTGCGCTTCCTCAACAGCCGTATCAAAACCAAAGGTCTTATCCATTAGCAAAATATCATTATCTATAGTTTTTGGCACACCAACAACAGACACCTTCATCCGCCTCTTTCGGCACTGTTCAAAAAAAAAAAAAAAACCAAGAAATCAGACCAAATTCCTCTCTGGACATGATAAACATGCTAGATACCAACAGAACAAGCTAGTTGAAACCTTTTCGGAAGTTCTAAATTACTAAATTATGCTTTTAACAAAAATCATGTATGAAATTCTAGAACATGAGTAAGCACTAAAGGACTTTGCATAAAAAGAGGGTAAAGAAATGATAGTTGAGAAATATCTTTTCAAGGCCCTCACATTGCGTCAATGTCATTGTATTCAATAGAAAGAATCAAACAAATATCGCAACATAACTGAGATGAAAAGTATGACTCAAGAAAACAAAACAGTGGGGACAGCAGTATTTGTACCTCGTTATGAATTGCTTCTGCACCAGCATGTGTTCCATTTCCACCCAGAACAAAAAGCATATTGATTCCTCTTTCCTGCAATCAACCAAAAAATCAGAGGCACCAAACATCAGACATGGATTCCTATAACCTCACTATAAATGCCAAATGAATGAGATACATGTGTAACGACAATAATAAACTTCACTCACCTCCATACTGTCCACAATTTCTTTGACAGATGGCCCACCCCGTGAAACTCCTAATAAACTACCCCCTGAGAGGTGAATGTTCTGGACAACTCTTCGTGTAAGCTGAACATCAATAATCATGACGTTAAGATTCATAAACAAAGACAGCATTAACAAATTTCATGACAACTGTACCAACAACGGTTATCCAATTGGATCAGAAAGGCTGGAAAAGAAGACTTACAGGCATCTCTTTCAGGCCCTTGTCTGTAAATCCACGGTAGCCAAAAGGAATGCCTACAATGTTTTTTACACCATATATGTCCAGAGTGATTACAATCTGCACAAAAAGAAAAAAAAATTAGGACCTCAACACATGTTAATGTTTGACTCAATTCCAAATGCTTGCAAAAACCTTTGTCGCACATAGTTTGAACTTTGAAACGGAGGTAGTAATTAATTTAAGAGAACCCTAACTCAACTGATTTAATAAGTTCATGAGAAATTGAAAAACTTCTAATTGTTATTGTTGTTTATGTCAAAAGAAGTTTATAACCTTCTTCCAAAAAAAGTTAATATCCCACATCAGATTAGAGAATAAAAGCACAACTGTATTTTCACTATAAAAAATATGTTAAGTAACAAATAGTATTTGAAAATAAGTTATCTTAATGAATGGGTCAAGCAAACAACAAAGTAAATGTTATGCCAAGGCTTTATCAATGAACATTAACATAATATTTTCTATTAAATAAAGTTTACTCATGTTAAAACTAATTGATGAGAAGATTACGAAAAAAAAACTTGCATGACAATAAGAAAAGCTTATATAAATAGCTTGAATGGAGAAGAATAACCTATATGCTCTAGACAAAAATAAAAATCTTTACCACACAAATTATTTAACACGAGTTGTCTATTTGGTGTTCATACTAATGCAATTTTCTCAAGTTCGATTTTCTTAAATTTGATTTTCTCAAGCTTGATCGACACTAGCAATAAATATTATATTTATACAACAAAATTTTGAACTCGGTGATAGTACAAGTTGGCCGATTTTTCACTCAAGTGATTGTAATTCACTATCAAATAAATAGAATAGCATTCTTAGTCTCTACCCACAAATTCAAATAAACCAACTATATGTTATATTTCCTCCGTTCCAAAAAAACGCAACAGTTTCCATTTTTGGATGTTTCAAAATAAATGCAACAAATTTTTATTTTTCTTATATAGTAAACTATTGTTACTTAAAAGACATAAGTACCCTTACTAATTCTTTATTTGTCCCCACCTTTTCTCTCTCTAATTCTTTAATTGTCTCCACCCTCTCACAACTCATTTAATTGTCCCACTTTTCTCTCCATTTATTTTAATCAATTACCCCTCACTTTTTCTAATTACCCACAACAAAAAAATGCCTAAGAGTCCGTGCCAGGATAATTGTTGCGTTTTTTTTGGAACGGAGATAGTATAAAACTAATTAAGTTGATAGATCATAAAACATAAAACCTAACACAATTTTCCATTAAAAGCTAACTACTAAGAATTTCAAATCACCTGTCTAATGACATCATTAAGGCCGGGACAAAGACCTCCACATGTAACAATTGCTGCATTAACTTCTTCAGGTCTAAAATATATTTCTTCTCTCGGCCCAGCACGATGTACCCTACACAACAACATACATTCAATATAAGTTAGATAAAATATTATCTAAAACTTAAGTTGAATAATAAAATTAGTTAAAAAATATATATTATAATTGCTAATACAGTAAATATTATTTTTTTCATTTTATTATTTTTATTGTGCATATTTTCTAATACAGGTTTTTACTATTAAAATATATAATTATGTATAATTAAAAGAATTTTAAAAATTAAAAATTAATTAAAAACTCATTTAAAAAAAATAAATAAGATTTTTTATAACTATATTTTTTGTTATAAATGGAAAGTAATTTATAACATTCTGCTAATTGTATTAGTGTCCAAATTTCAATTGATAATAAAAACACAAATGGAATATGTAATAACTAATTGTGAACAATATAAGATTTTAAATGATAAGAATACAAAAAATTTGAGCGAGTAGGTAAAAACTTACCATTGCTCCACCCATGTACAATTTGGATCAATACACTCTGCACCGGCTGATGACGGTGAGGAATATTGTATCACCTGAATTAGAAATCAATACAATGCATCGTTATTACAATCAATAAAATCAAAATATGCACACTACAAAAATATTTTGAGTGAATATTTTTATTTCATAAACCTTGTAATATTTTGCGTTTTGATATAAAATTAATTAAACATACATCAATTTTGGTCAAAATTTTACAATTATAATTATAGTTTTTTTTTTGTAATTTCAAAAAAATAAAAATTATATAAAAAAACAGTCAACATAATTTAATACTATACGTAATTATAAAATTGATGAGCAAATACATCCTTAGTAATTAGATTTAGAAACACCATAATCAAAAAAAACAAAAATAGGTATGTACCTTTAAGAGAACTCTGTCATTGTTGTTAATATACCCATCCCATTTGTCATCTGATGGATAACCATCAACAATTTCTTTACTCATCGGAGACCTAAAAAAAAGAGAATTATTTTTTACCCAAAAAAACAAATATATTTTTTTTGATAAGACAAGATTGAACAAGACTGAGAATAGAATTGTTTTTTAAAAAAATAAATAAAAATATTTAACAAGCTGAATAGTCTTTCTAGAAAAACCATGCCATCTAAAATTGACTATATGATTACCTCTCAGATTCTTGAATAATAATTCAATCCTATCATACCATGCTCCAATTCACAATTTATATGTAATGTAATCTAATCCGCAACTGCTTATCGTAATAAAAAAATAAAATTGTAGATAGATACATTAATAGTCTCTATAGTATTGATCTCGTTATGAGGCCAATCCTCAACAAAAAAATCTAAATATTGATTGAGATATATTTCCATAGGAATTCAAAATTTCCCTAAAATACTTTTAGGGTTTGTTGTTTGGCAAAATCAACAAAGTTTAGTTTTGTAGGAAGTTGAAAACCTGCACAATACAAAAATTAACTTACACAATACGGGAATTAACTTCTCAAATATTAACCAAACAAATTTCATATGGACTTCCTAGAACCGATTCTCATTCTCACCATTGTGGTATTCTATATACCAAAAAAAAAAAAAAAAATTCATATAGAAACTTATTTCGCATAAAATACAAATTTATGAAATAAATTCCCATTGCAACAAAATATTACCTTGGCATCAAAATACTGTCTCAAACAACATCACCGTGATACCTCTAATCACCTTATAAGGTTTAAACATAATACTGATTCTATTCTAACTTCTAAGGAATGTGAACTTTTCCCCACGGTTAAACTACACTCTCTTTTATATTCATGAAACAATCTTTCCAATTGATATAATTTTTCTCTCTTCCCCACTAATCCACTATAATAAATTAACAGGGATTAAAATTTTTCATTTAAATCAGTATAGTGCAATTCAATTTTATAAAATTATTAAACAATAAATCATCTAAGCTTCGCAAAAAATAAGCAAATAAAAGGAATATTTTATTTATTTATTTATTTTTTTTTGTAATTGGAGTTCACAAGTGTGATCGTCACAAAACATAACATCAGAATCATTCAATTGGCTTAAATCGATCGATAAAAAAAATTAAAACAAAAACTTCTCTCAACAGTCAAATCTACTTACTAAACCAACCACTTTAATCACCAAAAGAGAGAAAAATTAGATACCTCATCTTGAGGCAAAATGTAGAAGGAATAGGTTTAAGATCCTTGAAAGTATCGGTGAGATGAGGCAGATTAAAGCGACGCTCAAAATCCTCTTGAAATTTCAACTTCCAATTAGGATCGCTTGAATCGATGGCTTCCGACTCTTTTCTAGTGTTAGCAGAGACAGACAAGGGCACTCTTTTGCTTTTCCTGCTTGTCAGTGTTTTCGGAAAGTTCGTAAAAAGCCGGCCGCAGCCGCCACCGGAAAAGGTGCTATGTTTCTGGAACAACGGCGGCGCAGGGGAGCAAGCGATCGCCGAAGAGAAAGTATCCATGAAGATTCTAGAAGATTGGAATTTGGTTTTCTGATGTTGAGGAATTTGGAGAATAGAGGGAAAGAAGTTCGCAAAGATGATTCGGTGAATTTGTTGTTCACGACTTCACGGAGTCGACGAGAAGAACAGAGGAAAAGCGATGCTTTTTTTTATTATTTGAAAAGAGACTATGTATTTATATAGAAAAAAGGAAAGTTGGGATACCAGGTCAAACATGTTGAATTTCTACATAAAGTTCGGGTTTCAACTGCTTTACTAACTTTTGATTATTTTTTCTCAATTTTTTTTTTATTTGAATTTTATTATACCGAAAATATAGGGTAGAGATTTTTTTTTTTTGGAAAAAAATTTAGAATTGGCTAGGGAAATCTAAATTAAGGTGCGTTCTCTTCCCCTTCAAAAAAATAAGTTTCAAGTTCAGATAAGTTCTAATAAATTATATCAGATCGTTCAATAATGTCTAATAAGTTGCAACAAGGTCTAATAAGTTCCAATAAGGTCTAATAAGTTGCAATAAGGTCCAATAAGTTCCAATAAGGTTTAATAAGTTCCAATCAGGTCTAATAAGTTTTAATAAGTTCCAATCAGGTCTAATAATTTCAAATCAGGACTAGATTATTATTTTTAATTATTGATCAAATAAAATTAATTAAATTAATAATTAACTTAAAGCACTCTTACACAACATAAACCAATTTTATTTTATCATTCTTATTTTATAATTTTTTTAGAAAAACCAATCAGAGTTAGATTGAATTAAACTATTTTTTTTATATTATAAAATAAAACTTATTTTTTATTTTGAGTTTGATTTATTGGTCCAAATTAAACTTTACCCATCCTCCATATTATTATTATTCAATCCGTTCTAGTTTGTTAATTTTACTACAAGTGAATTAAGAAAAATTAAATATGTAGATAAGTTGTTGTTGGAATTGATAATATTAATT